>OZ026601.1:25754913-25777413 GCA_964020085.1 Micromussa lordhowensis
GAATCTGAGAAAAGAAAGAAGAGTAGTATGCAAAGGCTCTCGCCAAGGTTCAGGTCACAATAATTTTTCTTATGCAAGATATGCGGAGAAATTTTTTACCCAGATTTGTATAGATTTGTATGGAGACGCCATCTTGGTGCCCATCCGGATGGGCACCAACATGGCGGCCGGAAACCAACAGAAACATCTGTCGTTGAGTTTTGCTACAAAAGCGTGATTTTATCTCTCGAGGAACTCAAAAACACTAATATAATACTTTTTTCTAATACAAGAACTGTTCAGATAGCCAAATTCCCTGAAATAAGTCCTGAAATAAGTCACTTTTTAACCAACACGGCCGTCATGTAAATGTCGAGTCACGCAAAAGCTTAAGAAATTCGAGCGTGGTCTATCACAAAAGTAACAACTCATTCTGAGCAAAAATGTTTATGGATATTAGTTTTAAGCTGCTCTTATACATCATGGAAGTAAAATATCAGGAGGATCAATAGTTTTGTAGTTTGAATTTTGGTGACGTCATGTAAAAAACGGCAATAAAGTGTTTCTCCAACTGGGGTACATGCGAATCTTAAATATACAATTGTTCTCGATCGACGAGTTTTACTTGTAGTTAATTATCACGGGCTAAGAATAGAAACTGTATAGTGTTGTTCTGGTCAAGGGGGCATAGCTCAGTGGTAGAGCATTCGACTGCAGATCGAGAGGTCACCGGTTCAATCCCGGTTGCCCCCTGCAGTTTTGTTTAATATTTTTCTCGGCTTTCACCAAATTAGAAAAGTTGTTCCCGTCCACTGTGGTCGACAAACCAATAAGTACTTTGTTTGACGGGTTGATGATGTGTTTTTCTCAATGAAATGGTTATGCTCTTTTATCACACTTGGGTTTCACTGAACTGAAACCAATTTTCAATCTCATGAACTTGAGTATGCAACCAACATACACCTTAGCCAAGCACAATGGATCAAAATATGAAAATATATCACTTGTGATAGCAGCTGGGAATGTTTTTTTTACAGTACTGTAATATGACCAAAAATTTGGGTTTGTGGAAGCTGATTTTACCAGGAGCTGAAAAACTTAGCCACGATGGAATGAAATAGTTAAATATAGATTAATAATGGCAATAGACGAAAGACTCTTAAAGGTAAACGAAAGTAAAACAGTTGTATAAGGAAACGCTGCACTGGCCGGGAATCGAACCCGGGCCTCCCGCGTGGCAGGCGAGAATTCTACCACTGAACCACCAGTGCTTGCCTTGAAAAACCCTTGCTTGTGACAAGAGGACTCATGGTTTGGTAACAAATAAAAAAACTACTTTCTCATCCAATCAGACAGTAAAACCAAAACCAATCGTGACCCACTCAGACACTTTTTCCCGCGCTTCGTGTCAGCTACATATGCATTTAAAAAATAACGGAAATACTATGCGCGGTCTCATTGGTCGATAGCTTTTGAAAATGTAGGGTGGCTCTGAACCCTATGTACAGAATGTTTTAAAACTTTGTCAAAAGATTCGTTTTATCATACTTCTAAAATATTGATAATATAAAAAGTTTACCGTGCCCTTTTTTAATTATAAGGTCCTAAAACTGTAATTAAGGGTACTTTAGCATGTGGAACTGTTGGCATAATAACCTTTTGTGTCAAATCGGCACTCTTAACCCTCACCGTATCAAAATTTTAGGTTTGTGGAAACAGACATTTATCACGACCTAAAAAGCTTAGTCGAGATGGAATAAAATAGTTTAATATAGATGGATAATGGCGATAGACGAAAGGCTGTTAAAGGTAAACGAAATAAAATAGTTGTAGAAAGAAAAATTGCACTGGCCGGGAATTGAACCCGAGCCTCGCGCGTGGCAGGCGAGAATTCTACCTCTGAACCACCAGTGCTTGCCTTGAATAAAAATAACTAGTGCAACTTTGTGGCTCATCCTCGGTGTAAAAACCTGTGACACTCACCAGTGACGTAAAACAAACAAAACAAAGAAGACAACATAATAGACCCTAACCCTAACAATAGCTACAAAACAAAGAAAAACTTTACAAGTTTTTACACCGAGGTAAACCCAACTTTGTGATCCAATCGATCAGAACTAAAATAAAAAACAATCGATACTCGCTCGCACACGTTTCCCGCGCTTCGCGTCAGTTACATACGCATTTGAAATAATTCAAATACTGCGCAAGACGCACTCGAGGCTTTCATTATGTTTGAGAATCCTCTCAAGCACACGAGCGTTTAGGTGAAGCTATGCAAAAACGGAAAAAGAACTATATTACATTTAAAAAGTTTTTCTCAAAATGGGGTACGTGCGCATCTTAAATATACAATTGATCTCGATCGACAAGTTTTACTTGTAGTTAATTATCACGGGCTAAGAATAGAAACTGCATAATGCTGTTCTGGTCAAGGGGGCATAGCTCAGTGGTAGAGCATTCGACTGCAGATCGAGAGGTCACCGGTTCAATCCCGGTTGCCCCCTGAAGTTTTGTTTTATATTTTCCTCCGCTTTCACCAAATTAGAAAAGTGGTATATGAATACATATAATGAAATGTACTGAAAGAGTTTCTAATTTAGGGTGGATACTACTGTTTCCACGGATTAAATGGAATATGAATATACATAATGAAATGTACTGAAAGACTTTCTTACTTCGGGTGGATACTACGGATTTCATGGATTAAATGGAAAATAAAAATCAATACTCACAGCTTTAAATAGATAACTAAATATATAAATAAATAAATTGATTAATAAATTAATATAAAATACTACTAATAATAAAATAATAATATATTTAATATCAATATATTAAATATATGTTTATTTATTTACTTGTTTAGTCATTCATTTCTCCGCAAATTCCGTGAAAACCGTCATATCCATCACTACTGGGAAAGTCTCTGACTGTCTCATTCGAGTTCACGTTTCCGTTAATTCCCTGAAATCCGACTTTGGTAAAGTATAATTTTGATACCAATTTGCCGTAAATTCCGTGAGAACCGCTGTAGCCACCAATAACACTGGACTTTCCGCAGAGTCGAACTTGCAGCTGCTGTGGATTTCAGAAGCTGGAATTAGATATCGTGAACAAATCTTTGTGTATGTTGATGGATTTTACGGATTTTGCGGATTTCATGGAAACAGAAATGTTGTCAGCCACTAATGCTGCTCAAATTCCACACATCAAATAGCGACGCGCACAGATGACGTCACGAAATTTACCCCCGTCGTGACTCAGACAAACAAACCATTCCATGAGCTACTTCTTTAAGAGCGACGTATGAAATAACGGCGCTCAAAAACTCTTCACGGCGATACTCAGCGATTAATTTCGCAATTCGATGGCCTTTCTAGCTCAAAATGTTGGCGAAAACCCACGACATGTACCTTGGAATGATAAAAATACGGAGTTCGGCGTAAGTTCGTAAGGAGACCGGGAAAATATGATATGTTTCTCATGTATGAAGGCTGTTTACGAACACACTCCTTACCTCCATGGCAGAGAAAAATATTATTAGTGTACCCGTTATTCTGGTGCATCACCCACAGGAAAGTCAGCATGCCAGCTAAAGAAATACCTGATAAAGAAATAACCGTAGACCCGAGCCGATTCGTTGCTTTGCCGTGATGAAACTGGCCCGTTCAGTGTTCGCACATAAGAATTAAAACAGTTTTCGCCCGTATCGCACTATCGCGCCAAATATAGTTGAAATGGATACTGTTGAGGTCTGCTCACGGTCAGAGATTTGTTTATGTGGTCTGGCTCTATTAAAATCATTATGGGTCCCCCAAATTGCACAGTACACCAAATTTTGCTGCGACTTGGAATTGTCTCAGAGATAATAATTTTTATTTTCTATTTTCTATCCGGAATTCCGTTTGAGCGGACGGCTCGGGTGGTCGAGTTTGGGAATTTCTAGCATAAGTCAGCCGATCAGTCTTCTCTTGAAGACCAGGATAAACAGCAGATAAGTTTCTTCGTAATATGTTTCACTGTGAAGTATTCTGATCGGCTAGTCGCAACCGACGCGCTAAAAGTTCTCGACTTCCAACCTGAAGGTGTTGGGATCTGTCCGTCTCTCACTGCGGCTTTGTAAAAATCCTTGTGCAATTTGTGACATTAGGCTCTTTTTGGACACCTCGGCATCTGTTTTACATTACCCACAACAGCAATGTTCGCTTTCTAACGTTATTTAAGCTAATCAAAAACCTAGACCGCCAATCTTTCCTTTTTGGCCTGATTTTCTGGTCTAAAAGACAACGCGCTCATACAAAACTTTCTACAGGACTGTAATTCTTGTCTGAGTCATGTGGGGGGTCTCTGGTGATGTAATCTATTTTTAGAAACTGTGCGCAGCGCTATTGTTAACACCTTGTTGGTTATGTAACTCCCGCTGCAGTGGTTTGATTTGTGTATAAATCAAGTGATTAACGGCCCACTTCAACCTTATGTGTTTTTTACACTAATTTTAACATCCACCTGGTGTCATTTAAGCAAATGGTTATGCTCTTTTATCACACTTGGATTTCACTGAACTGAAAACAATTTTCAATCTCATGAACTTGAGTATGCAAAGCACATACACATTAGCCAAGCAGACTTTGAACGGACGTGTTTGATGAGCTCCGCTATCCGTTTTTCCGGTTAGCGCTTTGGGGTTTGTTCTCTGGTTTCCTGGTTCTGTTAGATTGTAACAGGCCTTTTGGCCACTTTTTGCTTCGAGTTTATAAGTGGCATCGCTTCGTCAGTCCTAGTCGTTTAAGGACGTTAACGCCCAAAAACTTCCCACACACAGATTTTTTTAAAATTTTGACTGACGGTAGAAAATGATAAGATTAGATAAAAAACGTAAAAAAAATCGGGGGTCACCGAACTCGTTTTCAAGATAAAGCGTAGCTCAGACCATAGCATTTCTACGATTCTCAGTCATTCGAGGCGATTCTGGCCGGATTCACTACTATCGGCATATATTTAAGTTGAAGAATCATCTCTAAGCTATGAGTGTTTAACACGGCTTATATAGGCCTAATTGATAGATCTTTGCTACATATATCATTAAATCTGCTAGAATTAGCCTTAAAAAAGACAACTTCTAAGTCACGCACACCTGTCTCCATGTACCAATTCGACCCTTTTTTAATAGTATATGACAAATAATTACAACTTCCCACACACAGATTTTTTTGGTTTTTTAGTATAATGTAGAGAGTTAAAAAAGGAAGTGATCTGCCGAAAAAAAAGTGGGGGTCACCGAGCTTCCAACAAAAATATTCGCACACCAAGTTAACGCAAAGGTCATCAGCTCTATATTTTGTTAAGTTTTCGACTCGGTGCGCGCGCTTGAAAATGACGTGGCACGCGCGTGACCAATGAATAGCGTGCGCACTAGAGATGCGCAGTAGCAATGGGCGCGAACGTCCTAAATTTCGAAGTTTGGATAATGGAAAGTTCTGTTGAAAGTGAAGTTGTTACGAATTTGAATATGGAAAGTTCTGTTGGCGCCAAAACTGTCCCGGAGGGTACTGATGATCCTAATGTCCCTGGAGAGAGTCTTGAGAGTGTTAATGATGTAAACACGACTTCCACTGATGATAATGGGGCTTCACAATTTGCTGATGGCCCGAATGAAACCCGATCGTATGTAAATGCAGATTCCTATGCCTCGAGAACGGCCAGAAAGGCTGGTCGTGTTTCTTCTGATAAACCAACCTGGCGGCGTCCTACTCATTCCTCGTCTAATGATATGCCGAAACGCCCCAGAACAGCTTTATTTACGCCATCACGTTCCACATCAGCGAGATCTGTCTTTGAAGCCTTGAGTATGGCACATATTGACGCCTCGGATATTCAGCGCATAAAACGAAAGATGAACAGTGAGGTTGTAATTACTTTTAAGTCAGTGGATGTTAAAGAAAAATTTCTTCGTTTAAACGCTCTCACCGTTGGAGAGTACAGCTACGCGACGCAAGACATTGACCGCCCTATGACCTTTTTGACAATATATGACGCTCCATTTGAACTGAGTAATTTGACCATTATCAGGCCGCTAGCGCCCTTTTGTGAGGTTGTGCATTATCGCCGGGGCAAATTCGATTTTATGCCAGGAGTCTACAATGGCCTACGTCATTACCGCGTGAGGGTAACAAAGCCTGGCCTGTTCCAAGTTTTATCTGGTTTGGTAAATACCAGATTTTTTTTGAAGCATGACGGCCAGGTACCAACCTGTCGGCGCTGTAGCCTTGCTGGTCATTTTAGTAATGATTGCAACCCGTAGGTTTGTTTTAATTGCGAAAACATTGGGCATGAGGCTGGTTCGTGTCCGGCGCCAAATTTATGCCATTTTTGCAAAGAAACTGGCCATACTAGCCGCGAATGCGGTTATTCTTGGGTTTCGTCATTAATCAGGGGTACCACAACAGATGAGTCAGCCCCTGTTAATGTGGATCGTTCTGATGGGGAAGATAGTGAGGCCTCCTTCAAGACCCGCTCGGGAGACTCATTTAAATGGGCCGAGGATTCGGACCTCTCCGATGAGGATGAAGAGGATGATGATTTTAGAGATGGCGAGGCGCAACCTCTTGCTGCGGCTTTGCCCGTGAGTGCGTTGCCCGCTGATCCGTCCTTCTTTAAGCCATCTGAAAATGAGCCAGCTGCCACTGAACCATCGACCGCTGAGTCGACAGCTGTTGAGCCGTCTGTATTAGCTGCTGTACTGCCTACAGAATCTCTGCCTGATGCCCAGCCAAATCAGACTGCCGAAAACCAAGCCTTCCCGGCCGACCATCAGCCTGATGGAGTACTAGATTCCCAGGGCTCCATAAAGCCCCCAGTCGTAGTAATTCATGACTTAAGTCAACCATCTGATTCTTCAGTTAGTAAAAGCCTGGTTCCCGTCCGTGTTCCTAGACTTACCCGCCGAACCTTCGCTGTGACTCCTACAGCTCTAGAAGCAGCCGCCCTCCGCAAGAAGAATCACCCTTTTGTCTCTGGAGAGTCGCAGACTACCGCTGCCTCTTCTACGCCCATGGAGACTACGGTAGACCTAAAACGCAAGGCTCAAGCCCAGGCCGACGCTCCCCCGGAAGAAGAAAAAAGAAAAAGGCGGGAGAAGAAAAAAGGCAGGAAGTAGATAGTTTTACTTTTCTTACCTGTTTTTCGAGTCCTTTTAATGCGAGGGGTTTGGGGAGTCCCCTTAATAACAACCTCCTCTTTGATCTCATTGAGAAATCTGCATGTGATATTTGTTTCGTTCAGGAAACTTTAGTTAGTTCTGAGGCGAAGATCAAAGTTCTTTCCCGTAGATGGCTGGGCCGTAGTTATTGGTTCCCCTCAATTGGCAAACAGGGAGGTGTTGCCGTTTTAATTTCTCCCAAGTGCTCCGATGAAGTAGTGTCTTGGAAAAAGGACTCTAATGGGCGTATAATTAGTATTCTGGTTAGAATCGACGGTGTAGATCTTAACTTCGTCAATATTTATGCTCCCACCAATCGTACTGATCGAAAATTGTTTTACGAATCCCTTCATGAATACTTTGTTCCTGCGTCCGCTCTCGTGATCGGTGACGATTTCAATTGTTACGAAAATGCACTCGATAAATTTGGCGGGAATGTTTCAGTCGGTGGTGAATATCTGATTTTGTTTTGGTTGATGCGTGGCGTAAGTTACACCCTAGCGCGCGCGAATTCACCTGGTTCAACCATGATTATTCAATTGCTAGTCGCTTAGACAAGTTCTTTGTTTCAAAAGAGTTGTTTACATCTGATTGCCAATGTGAAATCTCACCTTGTCCGCTGTCTGATCACGATTTTGTTTCTTTTGGTTTTGATATCCCTGATGCCGCTAAGCGCGGCCCAGGGGTGTGGAAATTAAATAATTCGCTCCTTGATGACAAAAACTTCTGTGGTATTATTCGTAATTTAATTCAAAGTCACGTTTTGTATATTGCTTCATTTCCGTCTCCTCAAGATTGGTGGGAGTTTTTAAAAGTTTCTATCAAGGAAGAATCGATTTCGCTTTCCCGCCAAAAGCGCCGGCAATTGTGTCGAGATCGTGTTTTTCTAACGAATAAATTAATTAGTCTTCGTCAACGCCTGGTCAACGGTGACAATTTCGTTGTTGATTCTATTCCAGATATAGAATGCCGCTAAATGGTCATCTACACTAAAGAAATCGAAGGAATTTTAGTCAGCAGTCGAGCGGAATGGCTCGAGGAGGGCGAACGCCCAACTCGTTATTTTTTTCAGCTGCACTCTTCTAATGCGCAGAGAAGCAAAATATCATCGATATATAATTCATCCGGCGTTGAGGTTTCGTCACCAGATGAAATTGAGCAGGCACATATTGATTTCGTCATTGTGCGAGGGCACAATGACGATTGATGAAATTTCCTTTGCAGTTAAGAACATGAATACGAACAAATCTCCCGGACCCGATGGTTTAACCGTTGAATTTTATCGTAAATTTTGGGATATATTAGCTCCTCATTTAGTTCTTGTTTTCAACTCCTGTTTTCAAGCTGGTGAGATGTGTGAATCCATGAAAACAAGTAATACTCGCGTGATCTATAAAAAGGGGGATCGGAAATCTCTTAAAAATTGGAGACCGATCTCCCTTCTCAATGTTGATTATAAAATGTGCTCTAAGGCTATCTCTATTCGCCTTTCTAAAGTCCTGGAATTTTTTTGTTGATCCTGACCAAACGTGCTCTGTTCCTGGGCGGAAGATTTCAGCGAATCTTCATACTCTTAGGGATATTTTAGATTACCTTGACCGCAGAGGGGAAGCTGGTATTTTAGTAAGTCTTGATCAGGAGAAAGCCTTTGATCGCGTAAACCGTTCTTTTCTACAGAGTTTGCTAACTCGTTTTGGTTTTGGCCCCTCTTTTTGTAACTGGATTAACACGTTTCATAAAGGTGCTAATATGCGCGTTATTGTGAATGAATGGCTCACAGAGCCGATCCCTTTGTCTCGCGGCGTTCGCCAGGGGGATTCCCTTTCCCCAATGCTATATATTCTTTGCGGTGAAACTCTTGCATGTCTAATTCGTTCATGCTCCCAAATTGAAGGCTTTCTCTTACCTGGTGCTAACGGGTCTCAATATAAAGTAGGTATTTACGCTGATGACACGACTAGTCTAGTCAAATCTGTTTATTCTCTTGCAGCCCTCTTTCGCGTAATCAACGTGTACGAGAGTGGATCCGGAGCGAAACTCAATGTATCCAAAACAGAGGCCATGTGGCTGGGCGCGTGGCGCTCTCGCGCTGACCAGCCGTTTGGCCTCACATGCGTAACAAAAATGAAAATTCTAGGGGTTGTTTTCGGACAGAACGCAGAGTCTGACAATTGGCGGCCAAAGCTTAAGAAGTTAGAAAATCATCTTAATTTTTGGAAATCCGGCTCTTTATTCCTGGTGGGCAAGTCCCTGATTGTGAATACAATAGGAAATAGAAAACTCCTGTATCTAGCTACTATTCTTCATGTCCCTAAATGGGTTATTTCGGAGGTAAATAATTTGATTTGGCCTTTTCTATGGGGTTGCCGAATGGAGACCGTCAGCCGTCAGCCGTCAGTTTTGACCAGTCTCCGTAAGATCTTGTCTTGCCAAGACTGGCGCAATTTTGTATTTACTTCAAAGAAATGTTATTACACTCTACTTAAGGAAAAGCCATCCTCACCCGTTATTCACCGATATTGGGTCTCGTTCTTAACTATTGGTTTTGACCTGGATCGGCATTGGTCACTTGTTCGTGATGAGTTTTGTGAGAATTTCAAAAATGATCTACTTTGGTTAATTGTATTACGCGTGGTTAAGGTTCGCGATGCATTGAAAAATTGGGGCTACATTAACTCCGATTGCTGTGCGTCGTGCTCTCGAAAGGAAACAATCGACCACTGTTTCCTTAATTGCTCCCGCGTGAAGGCCGTTTGGTCACACTTCTCGCCTTTTTTGTCTTCTCTTCTTGGTGTGACATTTCTACTTAACTGCATTTCCGTCTTCTTTTTCCAATGGCCCCGTGCAGACGCTAAGAGTGCATGCTTGGCCAGATTTCTGATTAAAAGAACTCTTTACGGAATTTGGAAATTCCGAAATAAAGCCACTTTTCATAATGGTCATGAGGATTCCCAGGCTATTATTCGTTACATTAAAACAGATATCCGGAAAAGAATTTCTTTAGATCACTTTCGCTTGTTGCAGTCCGATTTTGCATCCGCCTGGGAATCTACAATTTGTAAAGTTGCCGACTCTTCTTTTCATGTTCTTCTCTAGTTTAGTCAATTTTATAGTTGTACAGAGACATTCTTGAACATTATATTTGACAGTGTGAAGCTGAAGTAATACTCTAGGTTTTTTTTTAATACGGAATTTCTATGTGAGGGGCCAGGCCCATGTGCTTTGCACTTTTTATTATGTACATTAGTAGTTTATTGAATAAACTCATTTCAAAAGCTAAAAATTTGAAATAATTCAAATACTGCGCAAGACGCAGTCGAGGCTTTCATTACGTTTGAGAATCCTATCAAGCACACGAGTGTTTAGGTGAAGCTATGCAAACACGGAAAAAGTACTATATTGCATTTATATAGTTTTTCTCAAACTGGGGTACCTGCGAATCGATCGACGAGTTTTACTTGTAGTTAATTATCACGGGCTAAGAATAGAAACTGCATAACGTTGTTCCGGTCAAGGGGGCACAGCTCAGTGGTAGAGCATTCGACTGCAGATCGAGAGCTCACCGGTTCAATCCTGGTTGCCCCCTGTAGTTTTGTTTTATATTTTTTCTCGGCTTTCACCAAATTAGAAAAGTGGTATATGAATACAGACAATAAAATGTACTGAAAGAGTTTCTAATTTAGGGTGGATACTACGGATTCCATGGATTAAATGGAATATGAATATACATAATGAAATGTACCCAAAGACTTTCTAACTTAGAGTGGATACTACGGATTTCATGGATTAAATGGAAAATAAAAATCAATACTCACTCTTTAAATAGATAAATAAATATATAAATAAATAAATTTATTAATAAATTAATATAAAATAGTAATAATAATATAATAATAATAATAATAATAATAATAATAATATATTTAATATTTATTTATTAAATATATATTTATTTATTTACTTGTTTATTTATTCATTTCTCCGCAAATTCCGTGACAACCGTCATATCCATCACTACAGGGAAAGTCTCTGACTGTCTCATTCGAGTTCACGTTTCCGTTAATTCCGCGAAATCCGTAATATCCACCCTCACTGAGAAAGACTTTGGCAAAGTATAATTTTGATGTTAATCTTCCGTAAATTCCGTGAGAACCGCTATAGCCACCCATAACACAGGACTTTCCGCAAAGTCGAACTTGCAGCGGCTGTGGATTTCGGAAGCTAGAATATATCGTGAACTAATCTTTGTGTATGTTGACGGATTTTACGGATTTTATGGAAACAGAGATTGTTGTCAGACACTAATGCTGCTCAAAATTCCACACATCAAATTATTAACACCTTGTTGGTTATGTAACTCCCGCTGGAGTGGCTTGATTTGTGTATAAATCAAGTGATTAACGGCCCACTTCAACCTTATGTCTTTTTTTATACTAATTTTAACATCCACCTGGTATCATTTAAGCAAATGGTTATGCTCTTTTATCACACTTGGGTTTCACTGAACTGAAAACAATTTTCAATCTCATGAACTTCAGTATGGAACCAACATACACCTTAGCCAAGCACAATGGATCAAAATATGAAAATATATCACTTGTGAAAACAGCTGGGAATGCTTTTTTTACAGTACTGTAATATGACCAAAAATTTGGGTTTGTGGAAGCAGATTTTACCAGGAGATGAAAAACTTAGCCACGATGGAATGAAATAGTTTAATATAGATTAATAATGGCGATAGACGAAAGGCTGTTAAAGGTAAACGGAATAGAATAGTTGTATAAAGAAAAAATGCACTGGCCGGGAATCGAACCCGGGCCTCCCGCGTGGCAGGCGAGAATTCTACCACTGAACCACCAGTGCTTGCCTTGAATACAAATAACTAGTGCAGCTCTGTCATCCCATCGATCAGAAGCTAGATAAAAAACAATCGATACTCGCTCGAAAACGTTTTCCGCGCTTCGCGTCAGTTACATTCGCATTTGAAATAATTCAAATACTGCGCAAGACGCACTCGAGGCTTTCATTACGTTTGAGAATCCTATCAAGCACACGAGTGTTTAGGTGAAGCTATGCAAACACGGAAAAAGTACTATATTGCATTTATAAAGTATTTCTCAAATGCACGTGCGAATCTTAAATATATAATTGTTCTCGATCGACGAGTTTTACTTGTAGTTAATTATCACGGGCTAAGAATAGAAACTGCATAACGTTAGTCCGGTCAATGGGGCATACCTCAGTGGTAGAGCATTCGACTGCAGATTGAGAGGTCACCGGTTCAATCCCGGTTGCCCCCTGCAGTTTTGTTTTATATTTTTCTCGGCTTTCACCAAATTAGAAAAGTGGTTTCCGTCCACTGTGGTCGACAAACCAGTTAAGAGCCGATTTCTGAAATTATCAAAAATCGGGCGTCAGTCGTGAAATTTCGAATTCCTTCCTATTTTGCCCATATAGTCTCTATAGAAAGGTATTTTAAAAAATAAGGTTAAAAGTTTCATCAGCGTGTTATTTTTTTCAAAATCGGGCAAAGTTTGAAATACGGCAAATTAGCGTCCTTTCAGTCACGAAACTAACAAAAAATTACCCATTTTCATCTCGCTCGTAGAGAGAAACGCGAAGTTCTATATTAACGAAATGTTTACAAAATATAAAAACATCCTTGTTCTTCATAATGCACTAGTTTAATTTAGATAAGCTGGAAAATTGGAAATACTTCGGCCATTTGAAGAAACCCCATTTCGGCAGTTAAAAAATTTAGCAAATTTCATCTAATTTCAACACAAAAGAAACCCAATTGGTACGTAGAGTTTGAACTTAAAATTAAGACCATGATGAAGCACAATCTTTGTTATTTACTATGTTAAAATATTTCTGGCGGCACTGCAAAAGTACCCCGTCGAGAGCCCAAAATGTGAAGGGTACTTTGACACGAGGGGACACTATGAAACGAACAAGCGCTAGTGTATGAACAAGTATTTTACACAAACTTTAGCTGGCTTCTTTAAAAGAGAGCTTCTTCAAATTTCTGTGGGGATGGATGATAATTTTATACATTCTTTCGTGAAATAAAATTATATCTCTTGAACAATATGTCATTAAAACAAGTTATAAATAAAAGCGATCATCTTTCAGTTTGCTCGAGATGATTATAAAACTTACCCGATCCTTGAACTATCTGCTTGACTAGGACAATCTTGCACTCGATTGTAGAGTCTAGCAATATCCTGAATACTATTTTTACCTTGTTGACCATGTGATTGATAGCGTTATTTACTCTAAATGTGGCAAGACGAAGATGTGAGCAAAGGTCGTATGTTGGCATTCCTGAAGTTTGTCACTATACGTTTGCGTGACAGTTGCGCACTGGTACTGGCAGACCTGGTAAGCTCGTGTTATGATTGTCAGTATTAGATAATACTGAAAGTTCTAAGTTTTTATTTTTTCGCCTTGCTATCAAAGCCTTTATGGCATCTTGTGGTTATTGTTGCTTCGTTGGTGGTTACTGCGATCCAAGTACCTTCAATCCGGCTAATGTGCAATGTGTTTCAATGGGCAATTGCAAGAAAGATGTCCGCTACCACCTCCAGTAAGCGACGATTCTGGCGTCGACAGTGAAACAAAGCTGTTGCTAGCTCGCGCAGGTAGGTTTTAGCCATTACAAATCCATCATGCCGTTTTAACATTTCTTTTTTCTTCTATAACTACCTTCGTTGACTGAAATTTCAATCGGTAATTTTCGAAAAACACCTCCAGCTCTCGTCCGAGAAAATTATCACAGTGCCACGGATTGTCATTCAGTACATGCAGTATTGCAGTGAGACTAACTTCAAGCCTTTTAGCCGTAGTACCATGCTACGAATACTGACAGAGTGTAGTGCTTCGGTGCGCAAGTCCCTAGAAGGCCTCGATTATTTCGCAGCAGAAGGGGCACGAGCATTTGATGACCTTGCCTCAATAGTGGAGGATATTTCTTCACTTAGAGCTGACGGCCGAGAATGGGCAAGGCGCATTAAAGATTCCCTGAAGGCAGGAAAGCTCTTTCTTAAAAGCGATTTTAAGGTAAATTAGAGTGTACACTTGTTTACACTGTAGCGTATCTGTAGTGTACATTTTTTTTCGGAAAGACTTGTTTAGGGGAAAGGGTTTAGAATCATAAAATTTTCTCGCCAAAAAAATCGAGAACTGAAGCGTTTAACAGCGGCAGTAGGAGACATGGCTGTAGCTGTAACAGTATCAGAAGCAGTAGCAGTAGCAGCAGCAGCAGCAGCAGTAGTAGCAGTAGCAGTAGCAGTAGCAGTAGCAGTAGCAGTAGCAGTAGCAGTAGCAGTAGCAGTAGCAGTAGCAGTAGCAGTAGCAGTAGCAGTAGCAGTAGCAGCAGCAGGATCAGCAACAAAAACATAACTGAAACATCAGCAGACATATTTATATTGGTAGTGTGAAAATAACATATGTCTTTTTGCCTAATCAGGTGCACATAGACAGTGAGGCTAGAGTGGCTGACCACTGCAGCGTATACGCACTGAGCGACCCATCTGGGTCTGCGTTTTTGAAAGCAAAACCCGAGGAAACAAAATGAGTGGAACTGTTCAGAGAGAGAGTCATGTTAAATTTGGGTTCATGGTTTTAAGATTTCGTGGTTCTCACTATTCTGGAGCTTGGAACAGGCCCGGTTGTAGGATCATGCGCGGCCGTTTCTTGTAGGACTGAGAGAAGTCGAATGACATACCAGGCTTTGTGTGCTTCTCGAGTATCGTATCTACTACACTTGAAAAACAAAAATTTGACTGTTTTGCAGTCAAGGAACATGCTACATGTAGACATAAAATGCAGGTGTGGCCCCAAACAGCTTGCAATATCTACTCTACTTGCTACTGCATCATAGGTCTGATTCGTTTAAGTACTTGGGAGTGGTTATAAACCAAACTATGTCTTGGTCCGAGCACATTGATTCTATCAGTACAAAGATCAATCAAAGGATTGGAATGATAAAGAGAATACGACATCTTTTGCCTCTACATGCTAAGCTAACACTATACAACTGCTTAATCATCCCACTGTTTGACTATGGAGACACAGTGTGGAGTGACAAAAATAATGATACACTAATGGGTCAGCTGCAAGTTCTTCAAAACAAGGCAGCCAAGGTCCTGCTTAATCTTCCACCAAGAAGTTCATCTACCGAGGCACTAGATCGTTTGGACCTCAAGACCCTCTCAAAGAGACGACACTTCCATCGGTGTGCTATGATGCATAAATATCTGTCGGGGGAAATTGATTTTAATTTTGACATCAGACGCAATAGTAGTTTTCATTCTTATCAAACTCGCGGAAGCAATGATTTACACCTTCCTCGCGTGCGTACCAACAGGGGCAAACAAACTTTCATTTATCAAGCCTCTAAGGACTGGAACAACCTAGATAATACCATTAAAAGTAGCGAATCGATGTCCTTTTTTAAGGCCAAGCTTAAAAGCTTATGATTTTGTAACAATAACCTATCTAATTATTCTTATAGCTTATTAATTAGTTTTTCTTGTAATATCTAATTATTGTTATAGCTTTTTAATTAGTTTTTATTATAATATCAATTTTTATTTTTGTAAATTATAATTTGCAGGGCCCCGCTGAAAACTGCCAAGGCGAGTGGGTACCCTGGATAAATATTATTATTATTATATTATTATTATGGATAGAAGTTCCAACCATTAATGTTAGCCTTTTGCTGTAGTTAGGATACATTATAGTAACTGTCCACTTCGTTCTTTATATTTGCAAAGATAAGTGCACTCGATCATATCTTTATTGCATGTTCGACTGCGCCGGCAATATAAGAAATAATAATAATTATTATTATTATTGTTATTATTATTATTATTATTATTATTATTATTATTATTATTATTATTATTATTATTATTATTATTAAGTGGCTGTTGAAAAAAGTACACTAAAATGTGTTCTAAACGCCCGCGACTTCTCACGAGCAAGGAACCTTCACTCCCTCCCCCCTTCCCTCCCCCGTCAAAAGAAAACGTTTTTCAAGCACGGGGAATGTATATTTGGCTAGACGGCTGGTTTAGAAACTTGAATACCTACTTAGTTACGGAGGTAAAATCCGAAATTTTTGTCATTTGTTACTTGGTCACCTGCGTAGCGCGTGGGGAGAGTTCTGTTACTAGGTCCCACGCGGTTCTGATCACGCCTCAGTTTGAGTCACGCAGTGACAAGGGTTTCAACTTTTTCCGTTTAAAGAGAGTTACTGGCGCTGCTGATCAGATCACTGTGGAAAGTCCTCTTTAGCGAGTTTTTCAAACTCAGGGCCAAAATAAACTGCTAGTTTATAGCAATTTCATAAATATTTATACTGGCGATGCAACAATCACATAGCTAGCTAATCTGTTGATCTTTGCTGTTAACTTTGACCTCTTCTAATAAGTGAAGTTATACAATCTTCGCTTGATAATTCTAAAGTAATTGCTTTTCCTGTCTTAAAAACTCAATCGATGGATGAAGTAAAGCTTAGAAATACTCTGATTTTTGGTATTTCCTGATTGTTGTATTTTTGAAAGAAGCCAAAGCAGAATAATGTAAACAGTTTCGAATTTCAGCAAAATGTGTCTAATCCTGTCTTCTCCATGTGTACAAATACGTGAGTTGACAGAATTAAACAAAATGTTATCCCACCGGCTAAGTTCAACAGAGAATAAGCTGTGCTATCAGCAATTACTGTACAGCTTTTCGAAAACAAATTATTCGTCGCAAGTGATAATTAAACAAAGGACTTGATTTGTAGCGTGACGGCCGTTGTTCGTTTCGCAGGCTCTCCTCGTTTCAAAGTACCCTTCACATTTTCGTCTCTCGCCGGGACACTTTTGTAGTGCCGCCAGAAATATTTTAACACAGTAAACAACTAAGGTTGTGCTTCAACAAGGTCTTAATTTTAAGTTCAAATTTTACGTACCAATAGGGTTTCTTTTGTGTTGAAATCGGATGGAATTTGCTAAAATTTTAAACTGCCAAAATAGGGTTTCTTCTAACGGCCGAAGCATTTCCAATTTTCCATCTTATCTAAATTAAACTGGTGCATTATGAAGAACAAGGATGTGTTTATATTTTGTAAATATTTCATTAATAGAGGACGTCGCGTTTCCTTCTACGAGCGAGATGAAAATGGGTAATTTTCCGCTAGTTTCGTGACTGAAAGGACGCTAATTTGCCGTATTTCAAACTTTGCCCGATTTTGAAAAAAATAACACGCTGATGAAACTTTTAACCTTATTTTTTAAAATACCTTTCTATAGAGACTATATGGGCAAAATAGGAAGGAATTCGAAATTTCACGACTGACGCCCGATTTTTGATAATTTCAGAAATCGGCTCTTAAGTACTTTGTTTGACTTGTTGATGTTGTGTTTTTCTCAATGAAATGGTTATGCTCTTTTATCACACTTGGGCTTCACTGAACTGAAAACAATTTTCAATCTCGTGAACTTGAGTATGCAACCAACATACACCTTAGCCAAGCGCAATGGATCAAAATATGAAAATATATCACTTGTGAAAACAGCTGGGAATGCTTTTTTTTACAGTACTGTAATATGACCAAACATTTGGGTTTGTGAAAGCTGACTTTTACCAGGAGCTGAAAACTTAGCACAGATGAAATGAGATAGTTTCATATAGATTAATAATGGGAATAAACGAAAGGCTGTTAAAGGTAAACGAAAGTAACACAGCTGTATAAGGAAAAGCTGCACTGGCCGGGAATCGAACCCGGGCCTCTACCACTGAACTACCAGTGCTTGCCTTGAAAAAGCCCTGCTTGTGACAAGAGGACTCCTGGCTCCAATCAGACAGTAAAACCAAAACCAATCTTGACCCACTCAGACACTTCAATAGCTTTTGAAAATGTAGGGTGGATCTGAACAGAATTTTTTAAAACTTTGTCCAAAGATTGCTTTATCATACTTATAAAAATTTGATAATATTGAAAAGTTCACCGTGCCTTTTTTATGTAATTATAATGTCCTAAAACTGTAATTAAGGGTATTTTTAGCACGTCGAACTGTTGGTATAGTAGTAGTAACTTTTTGTGGGTTCGTGGAAACAGACATTTATCAGGAGCTGAAAAGCTTAGTCGAGATGGAATAAAATAGTTCAATATAGATGGATAATGGCGATAGACGAAAGGCTGATAAACAAAATAAAAGAGCTGTATAAAGAAAAATTGCACTGGCCGGGAATCGAACCCGGGCCTCCCGCGTGGCAGGCGAGAATTCTTTTTGCTTGTGACAAGAGCACTCCTGGTTTGGTAACAAACTAAAAAACTAGTAGTAATTGATTTGAAAAATTTGTGCTACTTTCTCATCCAATCAGAAAGTAAAATTAAAACCAAACGTGACTCGCTCAACAACTTGTTCCCGCGCTTCGCGTCAGCTACATATGCATTTAAAAAATAACGGAAATACTATGCGCGGTCTCATTGGTCGATAGCTTTTGAAAATGTAACGTAACGAAAATAATGTAAACGTAATGTAACGAAAATAAAGTAATTGTACAAAGAATCGTTGCACTGGCCGGGAATCGAACCCGGGCCTCCCGCGTGGAAGGCGAGAATTCTGCCACTGAACCACCAGTGCCTGTTGGAATACTTGAGAATCAAGTGATTTTCATGGGAACGTTTGGCACAAGCACTCGTTCTGCAAATAGAAACTCAGACGGTGGAAGTCAAAGTCTACATATGTGCCAAGCAGCCCATCAGGCCAGCACTGATAAAAAATAATCTAACAAAAAAACAATGTACCATCTTCTCGTGGTCTGTTTACAATGTCCGATTAAAAGCTTTAGATATCAAGAGGGTCGTACCGGGGAAGTCTTTGGCACGGTTCACGAACCTAAAATACAGAGGATCACAGTTCACGGATAAAAAAATTTCGTTTTTCCGAATTACGAAAATAAGAAAGTAAGGACCTGTTCTTACATTAAAAACAGTGCTCCGTATTGCATATTGCATGGCTAAGGCACTCTCGATAGACCACTGTAACTATTCGGAGAATTTGTGTCTCAAAATCATGTAGAGTTGTGTGGTAAAATCACGAATATCGGTTAATATTTCAGGTTCTTCACGGATCACGCAAAACCTTCAGGTCACGAATCAGGAAGAACAAGAACCGCAGTATGCGGTTGAAAACCGCGCTTTAAAAAAACGTGGTTACTTACACTGTCTGCGGAACGTGACTCTCCTGCCCTTCAGCAAATATACGAAAAAAAGAGTATCTGATTACATTCTTTGCATAGCGTGAGTTTAGAGTGACTTGTAATCGGAGAATTCTGTCTACGTCTAATGAAAAAAAACCTTGACCTTTCAATATAAATTTACGTATGGGTTTTTGACGAGCGCTATGCTTCTTGTCTTTCCATGTCCATTTGTTACAGCTACTGCTGCTTAGCTTGACAAATAAATTTCAATTTTACAACTCCACGTGTTGAACCAAAAACCATCTTCGTGCCGCGTTAGCCCCCATATGTATGAACTCCATGTTGTCGGACAAAAAATTCGTCTTTCTAGTACCCCGCTAAAACCTGCTGAACCTACCCCACGAAGTGCCTAGGACAAGAACCATACTAAGCAGGGGAGGGTTGGGAGAAACGATTTAATCCGGTTTAATGAATAAATTAATCAGAATCGAGTGAGTGAGTGAGTGAGTGAGTGAGTGAGTGAGTGAGTGAGTGAGTGAGTGAGTGAGTGAGTGAGTGAGTGAGTGAGTGAGTGAGTGATCGAGTGAAATCCGATTGCCCCCTACACTCATGGATGTTACGTAAGATCCATGAGCAAAAAAGGAGGAAAAAAGGTCTATTACATTGTAAATACTCTACATACACATCACAAAAATACTAAATTAACTAAACTAAACAAAGTAGAAATTTGTTCCATTTTTTAAAATGTTTTTCCAATTTATTATTGGTAGCTGCGATTTTTTGTTCAATCTGGCAAGTTGCTTTAACATTGGCTATGAAGACTTTGAAGATTTGCATCCCTGTTGGTCTGTTTCGTATGTACCTTTTGTCACGTATTGAGATTTTATCGTTACATCGGGGTATGTTATAAGTTTGGGCTTCTGTTATAACGATGGAGGATTTCGTTATATCGAGGTTCGTTATATAGAGGTTCTGATCCATTCATTTTACTGTAACTTTGGTCGGCCTGAAGAATATCGATCGTTTTACCAAAGACCTCGTTTGTAACTGACGCAAAGCGCGGGAAACGTGCACGAGAAAGTTTTGATTGTTTTTTATTTTACTTCTGATCGATTGGATGAGAAAGTGGCAAGAGTTGTTTAAACCATTTACTAATAGTTTTTAGTTTTAATTATCAAAAAAGAATCCTCTTGTCACGAGAGAGTTTCTCAAGGCAAGCACTGGTGGTTAAGTGGTAGAATTCTCGCCTGCCACGCGGGAGGCCAGGGTTCGATTCCCGGCCAGTGCAAATTTTCTTCATGCCACTATTTTATTTCCCTTTACCATCAACAGACTGTGATCTATTCGTATTTTTCACCTATATTAAACCATTTCATTCCTTCTTGACTAAGCTTTCCCAGCCAGTCCCTGATGAAAGTTACTTTCAAAAATTCCAAATTTTGGGTCACATTAGTATTGGAAGGAAATCATTTCCAACTGCTTAATCAGACTCACATCTTTTCAAATTTTGTTCTTTAAGGCTTCCCCTGTGCTCTTCTTAAGTGTTTGGTGATTGCCTACTCAAGTTCATGAAGGTGAAAATGGTTTTCCAGTTCAGTGAAACCTAAATGAATAAAGGGGGTAAGCTTCTAAAGAAACTGTGGTGCTGCGTCGATGGAGAGTATTACAAGATTATTTGGTTTTATCAAATATTATTAATGTGAATTGGCCACTCTAAAGAGATTCGAAGCTGACGTTTCCAGCGTTAGCCCTTTGTTGGAGCGAATCGACGCTCGAAACGTTAGCTTTCGTATCTCTATACATACATACATACATACATACATAAACTTTATTTTTCCTCGAATTTAAGAGTAGCTATTATAAAAGCTAATATTTCCGAGAAAACAATAACAAAAGTAACAAAATCAGATCAAATAGGGTGGCCAATTGACATTATCAACTCAGCTGACAAAACCAACTTATCGGTGAAACCTAAGTTTGATAAAAAAACATATTATTTTTATTAAGCAAAACTAACATCAGCCGGCTAAACAGATTACTGAAAAGGTTTGCCAGCCTCAATGAATTGGGTAAGGGGGGGGGGGGGAATTAAGACAAACCCAAAGGGGGCAACCGGGATTGAACCGGTGACCTCTCGATCTGCAGTCGAATGCTCTACCACTGAGCTATGCCCCCTTAGATGCAACAAGGAAATGAAGTTTCCATTCTCAACCTGTGAGAGCTAAGTGCAGGTAAAACTTGTAAACGGACAACAATTTATATTTAGGGTTTGCGCGTATTTTTAAGGAATATTATTTTAAAGGTAATAGGTACTCTATAGATGAAGCTCTGGAAATAGCTCTGTAACAGCGGAAAAAGGGACTTTCTCGCTTTATTATATATTTCTCTAAAATACGCACGAATCTTAAACGTCGCAACCGTGTCAGCTATATATTCTAGTCTAAACACATCTATCGACCAATGAGCGCGCGCGTAATATTTCAGTTGTCTTATAAATACATATGTAGCTGACGAAAAGCGCGGGAAACCTGTGCGATCGAGTCACGATTAATTTTGGTTTTTACTTCTGATTGGATGACAAAGTAGTGGTGATTCTTTAAGCCAATCGCTTAGCTCAACCAAAAGCAATACAAATGTGAATTATTTCGACACTCAAAACATCTTAACTGCTCCAATTGATAAAACTTCAGACAGCTCTTTTCTTTAGTAATTTTAAGTTTGTTACCAAACCAACAGTGCTCTTGTTAGAAGTGAATACCTTCAGACTCGCACTGGTGGTTCAGTGGTAGAATTCTCGCCTGCCACGCGGGAGGCCCGGGTTCGATTCCCGGCCAGTGCAAACTCGTTTTATGCGAATATTGTGGTGTCATTTCCCATCAACATTTTCATTTCCATTTTGAAAACAATCGCCAGCACCTTATTTAAGTTAGTTTCCGCAAAACGAAAAGTATTCCAAGCTGCTTGGTCAGCCTCAGATCTTGTAAAATTTTGTTCATAAGGTTCCGATTGAGCTTGACTTAAGTGTTATTGAGTAACAAAACCTTAAATCGTAGCTCATGCGGCTGGTAGGTCAGCTGATAATGTCCGCGGCTGAGAAATTGACCGAAAAACTGAATGTT
>OZ026601.1:25782413-25794913 GCA_964020085.1 Micromussa lordhowensis
GTGACTCAGACAAACAAACCATTCCATGAGCGACGTATGAAATAACGGCGCTCGAAAACTCTTCACGGCGATACTCAGCGATTAATTTCGCAATTCGATGGCCTTTCTAGCTCAAAATGTTGGCGAACACCCACGACATGTACCTTGGAATGATAAAAATACGGAGTTCGGCGTAAGTTCGTAAGGAGACCGGGAAAATATGATATGTTTCTCATGTATGAAGGCTGTTTACGAACACACTCCTTACCTCCATGGCAGAGAAAAATATTATTAGTGTACCCGTTATTCTGGTGCATCACCCACAGGAAAGTCAGCATGCCAGCTAAAGAAATACCTGATAAAGAAATAACCGTAGACCCGAGCCGATTCGTTGCCTTGCCGTGATGAAACTGGCCCGTTCCGTCTTCGCACATAAGAATTAAAACAGTTTTCGCCCGTGTCGCACTATCGCGCCAAATATAGTTGAAATGGATACAGTTGAGGTCTGCTCACGGTCAGAGATTTGTTTATGTGGTCTGGCTCTATCAAAATCATTATGGGTCCCCCAAATTGCACAGTACACCAAATTTTGCTGCGACTTGGAATTGTCTTAGAGATAATAATTTTTATTTTCTATTTTCTATCCGGAATTCCGTTTGAGCGGACGGCTCGGGTGGTCGAGTTTGGGAATTTCTAGCATAAGTCAGCCGATCAGTCTTCTCTTGAAGACCAGGATAAACAGCAGATAAGTTTCTTCGTAATATGTTTCACTGTGAAGTATTCTGATCGGTTAGTCGCAACCGACGCGCTAAAAGTTCTCGACTTCCAACCTGAAGGTGTTGGGATCTGTCCGTCTCTCACTGCGGCTTTGTAAAAATCCTTGTGCAATTTGTGACATTAGGCTCTTTTTGGACACCTCGGCATCTGTTTTACATTACCCACAGCAGCAATGTTCGCTTTCTAACGTTATTTAAGCTAATCAAAAACCTAGACCGCCAATCTTTCCTTTTTGGCCTGATTTTCTGGTCTAAAAGACAACGCGCTCATACAAAACTTTCTACAGGACTGTAATTCTTGTCTGAGTCATGTGGGGGGTCTCTGGTGATGTAATCTATTTTTAGAAACTGTGCGCAGCGCTATTGTTAACACCTTGTTGGTTATGTAACTCCCGCTGGAGTGGTTTGATTTGTGTATAAATCAAGTGATTAACGGCCCACTTCAACCTTATGTGTTTTTAATTTTACACTAATTTTAACATCCACCTGGTGTCATTTAAGCAAATGGTTATGCTCTTTTATCACACTTGGGTTTCACTGAACTTTTCTTTCTCCCTCCCACTGGCTTGGTAAACTTTTCACCTCGCCCCAACTCGCCACTGTTTTCCAAATTCAAGATGGCGGCCTGAACGTCCGACGGGAATATCCACTCTCGACACCGCCAAAATCCGCCTGCACTGCAGGCTAGAACGGCCAGAAAGGCTGGTCGTGTTTCTTCTGATAAACCAACCTGGCGGCGTCCTACTCATTCCTCGTCTAATGATATGCCGAAACGCCCCAGAACAGCTTTATTTACGCCATCACGTTCCACATCAGCGAGATCTGTCTTTGAAGCCTTGAGTATGGCACATATTGAGGCCTCGGATATTCAGTGCATAAAACGAAAGATGAACAGTGAGGTTGTAATTACCGTTCAAGTCAGTGGATGTTAAAGAAAAATTTCTTCGTTTAAACGCTCTCACCGTTGGAGAGTACAGCTACTCGACGCAAGACATTGACCGCCCTAAGACCTTTTTGACAATATATGACGCTCCATTTGAACTGAGTAATTTGGCCATTATCAGGCCGCTAGCGCCCTTTTGTGAGGTTGTGCATTATCGCCGGGGCAAATTCGATTTTATGCCAGGAGTCTACAATGGCCTACGTCATTACCGCGTGAGGGTAACAAAGCCTGTTTATCTGGTTTGGTAAATACCAGATTTTTTTGAAGCATGACGGCCAGGTACCAACCTGTCGGCGCTGTAGCCTTGCTGGTCATTTTAGTAATGATTGCAACCTGTAGGTTTGTTTTAATTGCGAAAACATTGGGCATGAGGCTGGTTCGTGTCCGGCGCCAAATTTATGCCATTTTTGCAAAGAAACTGGCCATACTAGCCGCGAATGCGGTTATTCTTGGGTTTCGTCATTAATCAGGGGTACCACAACAGATGAGTCAGCCCCTGTTAATGTGGATCGTTCTGATGGGGAAGATAGTGAGGCCTCCTTCAAGACCCGCTCGGGAGAATCATTTAAATGGGCCGAGGATTCGGACCTCTCCGATGAGGATGAAGAGGATGATGATTTTAGAGATGCCGAGGCGCAACCTCTTGCTGCGGCTTTGCCCGTTAGTACGTTGCCCGCTGATCCGTCCTTCTTTGAGCCATCTGAAAATGAGCGAGCTGCCACTGAACCATCGAACGCTGAGTCGACAGCTGTTGGGCCGTCTGCATTAGCTGCTGTACTGCCTACAGAATCTCTGCCTGATGCCCAACCAAATCAGACACCCGAGAACCAGGCCTCCCCGGCCGACCATGGCACCGATGTATTAGCTGCTGTACTGCCTACAGAATCTCTGCCTGATGCCCAGCCAAATCAGACTGCCGAAAACCAAGCCTTCCCGGCCGACCATCAGCCTGATGGAGTACTAGATTCCCAGGGCTTCATAAAGCCCCCAGTCGTAGTAATTCATGACTTAAGTCAACCATCTGATTCTTCAGTTAGTAAAAGCCTAGTTCCCGTCCGTGTTCCTAGACTTACCCGCCGAACCTTCGCTGTGGCTCCTACAGCTCTAGAAGCAGCCGCCCTCCGCAAGAAGAATCACCCTTTTGTCTCTGGAGAGTCGCAGACTCCCGCTGCCTCTTCTACGCCCATGGAGACTACGGTAGACCTAAAACGCAAGGCTCAAGCCCAGGTCGACGCTCCCCCGGAAGAAGAAAAAAGAAAAAGGCGGGAGAAGAAAAAAGGCAGGAAGTAGATAGTTTTACTTTTCTTACCTGTTTTTCGAGTCCTTTTAATGCGAGGGGTTTGGGGAGTCCCCTTAATAATAACCTCCTCTTTGATCTCATTGAGAAATCTGCATGTGATATTTGTTTCGTTCAGGAAACTTTAGTTAGTTCTGAGGCAAAGATCAAAGTTCTTTCCCGTAGATGGCTGGGCCGTATTTATTGGTTCCCCTCAATAGACCCTTCTCCAAAATGGCGGCCGAAAATTCAAATACGTTAGAATAAGCTAAAATTAAAAACGAATACCAGCACTAGAAAGAGCACCTTAACTTTAGTAAACCTGCCAAGTTTCAGCATTTCAGGTAAAATATTAGCTGAGAAAATATATGTTGAAAATTGAAAAATTTACAGACGTTTGTATGACTGGGGGTATGCATTATACCCCCAGTCATACAAACGTCTGTAAATTTTTCAATTTTCAACATACATTTTCTCGGCTGTTATTTCACCTGAAATGCTTAAACTTGGCAGGTTTACTAAAGTTAAGGTGCTCTTTCTAGTGCTGGTATTCGTTTTTAATTTTGACTTATTTAAATTTTCGGCGGCCATTTTGGAGAAGGGTCTATTGGCAAACAGGGAGGTGTTGCCGTTTTAATTTCTCCCAAGTGCTCCGATGAAGTAGTGTCTTGGAAAAAGGACTCTAATGGGCGTATAATTAGTATTCTGGTTAGAATCGACGGTGTAGATCTTAACTTCGTCAATATTTATGCTCCCACCAATCGTACTGATCGAAAATTGTTTTACGAATCCCTTCATGAATACTTTGTTTCGTGATCGGTGGCGATTTCAATTGTTACGAAAATGCACTCGATAAATTTGGCGGGAATGTTTCAGTCGGTGGTGAATGTAAATCTCTAAAATCTGATTTTGTTTTGGTTGATGCGTGGCGTAAGTTACACCCTAGCGCGCGCGAATTCACCTGGTTCAACCATGATTATTCAATTGCTAGTCGCTTAGACAAGTTCTTTGTTTCAAAGGAGTTGTTTACATCTGATTGCCAATGTGAAATCTCACCTTGTCCGCTATCTGATCACGATTTTGTTTCTTTTGGTTTTGATATCCCTGATGCCGCTAAGCGCGGGCCAGGGGTGTGGAAATTGAATAATTCGCTCCTTGATGACAAAAACTTCTGTGGTATTATTCGTAATTTAATTCAAAGTCACGTTTTGTATTTTGCTTCATTTCCGTCTCCTCAAGATTGGTGGGAGTTTTTAAAACTTTCCATCAAGGAAGAATCGATTTCGTTTTCCCGCCAAAAGCGCCGGCAATTGTGTCGAGATCGTGTTTTTCTAACGAATAAATTAATTAGTCTTCGTCAACGCCTGGTCAACGGTGACAATTTCGTTGTTGATTCTATTCAAGATATAGAATGCCGCTAAATGGTCATCTACACTAAAGAAATCGAAGGAATTTTAGTCCGCAGTCGAGCGGAATGGCTCGAGGAGGGCGAACGCCCAACTCGTTATTTTTTTCAGCTGCACTCTTCTAATGCGCAGAGAAGCAAAATATCATCGATATATAATTCATCCGGCGTTGAGGTTTCGTCACCAGATGAAATTGAGCAGGCACATGTTGATTTCGTCATTGTGCGAGGGCACAATGACGATTGATGAAATTTCCTTTGCAGTTAAGAACATGAATACGAACAAATCTCCCGGACCCGATGGTTTAACCGTTGAATTTTATCGTAACCTAAAATACAGAGGATCACAGTTCACGGATAAAAAAATTTCGTTTTCCCGAATTACGAAAATAAGAAAGTAAGGACCTGTTCTTACATTAAAAACAGTGCTCCGTATTGCATATTGCATGGCTAAGGCACTCTCGATAGACCACTGTAACTATTCGGAGAATTTGTCTCTCAAATCTCTCAATCACGTAGAGTTGTGTGGTAAAATCTCGAATATCGGTTAATATTTCAGGTTCTTCACGGATCACGCAAAACCTTCAGGTCACGAATCAGGAAGAACAAGAACCGCAGTATGCGGTTGAAAACCGCGCTTTAAAAAAACGCGGTTACTTACATTGTCTGCGGAACGTGACTCTCCTGCCCTTCAGCAAATATACGAAAAAAAGAGTATCTGATTACATTCTTTGCATAGCGTGAGTTTAGAGTGACTTGTAATCGGAGAATTCTGTCTACGTCTAATGAAAACAAACCTTGACCTTTCAATATAAATTTACGTATGGGTTTTTGACGAGCGCTATGCTTCTTGTCTTTCCATGTCCATTTGTTACAGCTACTGCTGCTTAGCTTGACAAATTTCAATTTTACAACTCCACGTGTTGAACCAAAAACCATCTTCGTGCCGCGTTAGCCGCCATATGTATGAACTCCATGTTGTCGGACAAAAAATTCGTCTTTCTAGTACCCCGCTAAAACCTGCTGAACCTACCCCACGAAGTGCCTAGGACAAGAACCATACTAAGCAGGGGAGGGTTGGGAGAAACGATTTAATCCGGTTTAATGAATAAATTAATCAGAATCGAGTGAGTGAGTGAGTGAGTGATCGAGTGCCATCCGATTGCCCCCTACACTCATGGATGTTACGTAACATCCATGAGCAAAAAAGGAGGTAAAAAGGTCTATTACATTGTAAATACTCTACATACACATCACAAAAATACTAAATTAACTAAACTAAACAAAGTAGAAATTTGTTCCATTTTTTAAAATGTTTTTCCAATTTATTATTGGTAGCTGCGATTTTTTGTTCAATCTGGCAAGTTGCTTTAACATTGGCTATGAAGACTTTGAAGATTTGCATCCCTGTTGGTCTGTTTCGTATGTACCTTTTGTCACGTATTGAGATTTTATCGATACATCGGGGTATGTTATAAGTTTGGGCTTCTGTTATAACGGTGGAGGATTTCGTTATATCGAGGTTCGTTATATAGAGGTTCTGATCCATTCATTTTACTGTAACTTTGGTCGGCCTGAAGAATATCGATCGTTTTACCAAGGACCTCGTTTGTAACTGACGCAAAGCGCGGGAAACGTGCACGAGAAAGTTTTGATTGTTTTTTATTTTACTTCTGATCGATTGGATGAGAAAGTGGCAAGAGTTGTTTAAACCATTTACTAATAGTTTTTAGTTTTAATTATCAAAAAAGAATCCTCTTGTCACGAGAGAATTTCTCAAGGCAAGCACTGGTGGTTAAGTGGTAGAATTCTCGCCTGCCACGCGGGAGGCCCGGGTTCGATTCCCGGCCAGTGCAAATTTTCTTCATGCCACTATTTTATTTCCCTTTACCATCAACAGACTGCGATCTATCCGTATTATTCACCTATATTAAACCATTTCATTCCTTCTTGACTAAGCTTTCCCAGCCAGTCCCTGATGAAAGTTACTTTCAAAAATTCCAAATTTTGGGTCACATTAGTATTGGAAGGAAATCATTTCCAACTGCTTAATCAGACTCACATCTTTTCAAATTTTGTTCTTTAAGGCTTCCCCTGTGCTCTTCTTAAGTGTTTGGTGATTGCCTACTCAAGTTCATGAAGGTGAAAATGGTTTTCCAGTTCAGTGAAACCTAAATGAATAAAGGGGGTAAGCTTCTAAAGAAACTGTGGTGCTGCGTCGATGGAGAGTATTACAAGATTATTTGGTTTTATCAACTGAGTTATTAATGTGAATTGGCCACTCTAAAGAGATTCGAAGCTGACGTTTCCAGCGTCAGCCCTTTGTTGGAGCGAATCGACGCTCGAAACGTTAGCTTTCGTATCTCTTTAGGGTGGCCAATTGACATTATCAACTCAGTTGACAAAACCAACTTATCGGTAAAACCTAAGTTTGATAAAAAAAAAACATATTATTTTTATTAAGCAAAACTAACATCAGCCGGCTAAACAGATTACTGAAAAGGTTTGCCAGCCTCAATGAATTGGTTGGGGGGTGGGGGGGGGGGGAATTAAGACAAACCCAAAGGGGGCAACCGGGATTGAACCGATGACCTCTCGATCTGCAGTCGAATGCTCTACCACTGAGCTATGCCCCCTTAGATGCAACAAGGAAATGAAGTTTCCATTCTCAACCTGTGAGAGCTAAGTGCAGGTAAAACTTGTAAACGGACAACAATTTATATTTAGGGTTTGCGCGTATTTTTAAGGAATATTATTTTAAAGGTAATAGGTACTCTATAGATGAAGCTCTGTAACAACGGAAAAAGGAACTTTCTCGCTTTATTATATATTTCTCTAAAATACGCACGAATCTTAAACGTCGCAACCGTGTCAGCTATATATTCTAGTCTAAACACATCTATCGACCAATGAGCGCGCGCGTAATATTTCAGTTGTCTTATAAATACATATGTAGCTGACGAAAAGCGCGGGAAACCTGTGCGAGCGAGTCACGATTAATTTTGGTTTTTACTTCTGATTGGATGACAAAGTAGTGGTGATTCTTTAAGCCAATCGCTTAGCTCAACCAAAAGCAATGCAAATGTGAATTACTTCGACACTCAAAACAACTTAACTGCTCCAAATGATAAAACTTCAGACAGCCCTTTTCTTTAGTAGTTTTAAGTTTGTTACCAAACCAACAGTGCTCTTGTTAGAAGTGGGTACCTTTAGACACGCACTGGTGGTTCAGTGGTAGAATTCTCGCCTGCCACGCGGGAGGCCCGGGTTCGATTCCCGGCCAGTGCAAACTCGTTTTATGCGAATATTGTAGTGTCATTTCCCATCAACATTTTCATTTTCATTTTGAAAACAATCGCCAGCCCCTGATTAAAGTTAGTTTCCGCAAAACGAATAGCATTCCAGCTACCTCAGATCTTGTAAAATTTTGTTCATAAGGTTCCGATTGAGCTTGACTTAAGTGTTATTGAGTAAATAAACCTTAAATCGTAGCTCATGCGGCTTGTAGGTCGGCTGGTAATGTTCGTGGCTGAGAAATTGACCGAAAAATGAATATTTGGCCGAGAAGCAAAGCTTCGAGGACAGATGTGAAATTTTGAGGATAATCTCTCAGCTAAAGACATTATCAGCTGACATGCCAGCAGGCCGGAAAGGGGGTATTTATGTTATAACCCTCCCAGTAATTTTTATATCACAGGAACCGGTCGTAAACATGGTAAAAAAGCTATTAGGTGATCTGATGGCCAATGTCACAATTACAAGACTGCACAAAACAAGTTTGATGTCCTTTCATGTAAAATGAGAGAAAGGAAGAGTTGAAACTGTGAGTTTTTACCACGTGACGTGACCAAAAATCGCGCCAAAATTATCGTGTGGCTGCCTACTCCAGTTCATGAAGTTGGAAATGGTTTTCCAGCTCATTGACGACTAAGTATGACATAAGATATATTTTTTTAAAGCAAAACACAACATTATGTATCTGAAAAGGATACAGGTATAGTTTACCGACTACAGTGGACAGGAACCACTTTTCTACGAATTGGACGAAATCCGGGGAAAAAAGTAAAACTAAACTAAAGGGGGCAACCGGGATTGAACCGGTGACCTCTCGATCTGCAGTCGAATGCTCTACTACTGAGCTATGCCCTCTTCGATACAACAATGAAATTGAATTTCGTGACGTAACCCTTCAAGAGGCATTGAAACCGCCGCACGGATAAACAAAGAAATAAAAAGAACGGAATTCGATCGCGCGTTTGCAAAAAATTAAAACTTCTTAAAATTAAAACTTCTCGATAGATTTTCTTCATATTTTCGCTAAACGTTGAAAATCGGTAGAGAAAATGATCCATCAAAATAAACATAGGGGACACCGAACGTCCAAGAACTTAAATCCAGGCAAATCTATGGCAATGGCCATCTGCTCTATCATTGTTCATTTTATTACTTAGCGTGCGCTCGATGCATGACTTGACGTGTGAATTTGAATGCGAAGTAAGAATGCGCAGAAATAATTTGCACGAACGGCCTTAAGTTTGTTACCAAGCCATCGATGCTGTTGTCTCAAGGACCTGCACACAGACAAGCACTGGTGGTTCAGCGGTAGAATTCTCGCCTGCCACGCGGGAGGCGCTCGGCTTCGATTCCCGGCCAGTGCAAACTTTTTTTTATATAACTATTTCATGCTCCGCCTGGCTGAACTAGTTTTAACACTAAATTGTTTTTCATTCGCAACCAGTTATTATAAACAAATCAATGGCGTGGCCATGGGTACCAAAATGGGACCTAGCTACGCCAATCTTTTCGTAGGCTACATTGAGCAGAAATTTTTTAATAAATACAACGGTCCTAAACCTGAGCTCTACCGTCGCTACATTGACGATTGTGTCGGCGCCACTTCCTCTATCATAGAGGAACTCAATCAATTTATAACTGCTGTTAATTCGTTTCATCCGGCTCTTAAGTATACCTAGGAAATTTCCCGTGAATGCCTCTTTAGCGTTTCTAGATATCAAAGTTTCTGTCGAAGGCAACGGTTTATGCACCAGTGTGCACTACAAACCCACAGATTCTCATAGTTATTTGTTGTATTCATCTTCACATCCATCACACGTCAAGAATTCCATTCCTTATTCTCAGTTTCTTAGACTTCGTCGCCTTTGTAGTGGGGACTCTGATTTTTCCTCTAAATCAGAGGAAATGTGCAATTTTTTCGAACAAACGTGGATATCCTGCCTCTGTTGTTCAAGCAGGCCATCATCGCGCCCAACAAATTGATCGGCAGTCAGCACTACAAACGTCTCAGAAGGAGAATAATAATAGAATTCCATTCACCCTCACATTTCACCCTCACAATCACGCAGTAAAATCCATCATTCTCAACAACTTTAAATTACTTCAAAATGATCCGATACTGGTAGAATCTTTTCGCAACCGCCATTAATTTCATTCAAACGCGACAAAATAGGTAACTTTTTAGTTAGCAGTGCATTCAAAACGAGTGAACAACCGGGAACTTTTAAATGCGCACGCGCGGGATGTAAAACATGTCCTTTCATTTACAACGTTGAGAAATTGTCGGGACCCAAGCGATCCATTAAGATCACAGATCATTTTACCTGTACCTCAGCCAATGTCATCTACTGTATAACTTGCACTCTTTGCAAAAAGTTATATATAGGCGAGACAGGTAGACTACTAGGCGACCGCTTCCGAGAACACCTTCGCGACGTAGAGAATGACGATAAAGACGCGTCTAAACCGGTTGCTTGACACTTTAATCTGCCGAATCATTCTAAGCAACATATGGCAGTCTGCGGCCTCTCCCTACATCAAGGAAGCACAGAAAGCCGCAAAACTCTTGAACAAAGATTTATTTTTCAAATCGGCACTCTTAATCCTCACGGTATCAACGAACGCTTTTCATTCAACTAATTCATTCTGTTGTTTTTCACGTTGCCAGGCACCTACCAATAGCGTAGCTCCACATTTCTGTATATAAACCACACACAACCCACAATTCCTTGATTCGCTCCGACGAAGGGCTAACGCTCGAAACGTCAGCTTCCGAATCTCTTTACGGTGGACAATTCACATTATCAACCCAGTTGATAAAACCAAATTATCTTGTAATACTCCCACCGACGCAGCACCACAGTTTCTTTAGAAACTTGCCCCCTTTAAACCAATTAAGTACTTTGTTTGACTGGTTGATGTTGTGTTTTTCTCAATAAAATGGTAATGCTCTTTTATCACACTTGGGCTTCACTGAACTGAAAACAATTTTCAATCTCATGAACTTGAGTATGCAACCAACATACACCTTAGCCAAGCACAATAGATCAAAAGATGTAAATATATCACTTGTGAAAGCAACTGGGAATGCTTTTTTTACAGTACTGTAATATCACCAAAAATTTGGGTTTGTGGAAGCTGACTTTTACCATGAGCTGAAAAACTTAGCCAAGATGGAATGAAATAGTTTAATATTGATGGACAATGGCGACAGACGAAAGGCTGTTTAAGGTAAACGAAATAAAATAGTTGTATAAAGAAAAATTGCACTGGCCGGGAATCGAACCCGGGCCTCCCGCGTGGCAGGCGAGAATTCCACCACTGAACCACCAGTGCTTGCCTTGAATACACATAACTAGTGCAACTCTGTCATCCAATCGATCAGAAGTAAAATAAAAAACAATCGATAATCGCTCGCACACGTTTCCCGCGCTTCGCGTCAGTTACATACGCATTTGAAATAATTCAAATACTACGCAAGACGCAGTCGAGGCCTTCATTACGTTTGAGAATTCTCTCAAGCACACCAGTGTTTAGGTGAAGCTATGCAAACACGGAAAAAGTACTATATTGCATTTATAAAGTATTTCTCAAACGTATGTGCGAATCTTAAATATACAATAGCGATGTTTCTCGTGACGTCACGCCTAGGTCACGCGGGGTTGTTTATTTCTGTGGTTGGCAAAAACACGACGTGGCTTGATGTTTCTTACTAATTTACTGTCAATGAAAAGGGTTCGTGGAAAGAATGCCGGTGAGCTGCTGCGTAATTAATTGTACGAATCGGTTCAAAAATGCATCGGGAATAAATTTTTTTAGATTTCCTGAAAGTGAAGCAAAGCCGATCGCTTGGATCAATGCAGTTCGTAGGAAGGATTGGACGCAGTCCGAGTCCTCGCGAGTCTGTAGTGTGCACTTCTTGTCATGTACTACGCTAAAAAACTGTTTTTAAGCCGTACAGTAATACATGGTTGTTTCTACCATAAATTTTCTTCTTTTGTACCGTGTCTTGAATTTCCAAACTATTCATCGATTTTAGGAAGTTATATTCGCGCTCGTATATAACTTAATTAATTTAAGCTTAATATTAAATCGAATCGCATAGCTAAAGGTAAACTCGCGGTCTGATTGGCTACCGATGAGAGGGTATTTAGCGTGGAATTGCACTTGTGCATAAAGGGATATTGCTGACGTGAGTCGCGAGCAAAAATTAATTGTTGCGAGTTGCGAGCGTGAAAACAAAAATGCAACTCGTGGTACGAAAATATCACCTTGGAAATGAACAAATTTACAGAAAATGAATGCCTGCCAAATTTTGAACTGAAATTTAAATTTTTAGAAGATTTGAGGAAACCACTCACACTCAAAAGTACGAGAAAACGCATAGAAGAAAAAAACAAAATGGCAGAGACGAGGAAAGAAAGCCAAACGACAGTTCTTGCCGAGGAAAACCAAACAAGCGTCGGGAAAGAAAACCAAACAGGTGTCAATGCCGAAAAAGGTCAAGCATTTATTCCGGAGAACCAAACCATTGTAACCTACACAGAAGACGAACTGGCCTCTTTTAGAGACAACATGGTTTCGAAAAACACTAAAAAAAGCACGAGTACATCCGTACGCCGTTTGCAGTCTTGGTTCAAGGAAAAACACGGCAAACAAATAAATCTTGATGCAATTTCGAAGCAAGAAGCACCGCAGCTTCTGAAGCACTTCTTTCTAGAGATAAGGCAGACGACGAAAGAAAACAAAGGCAAGGAATATGAACCAGGAACATTACAAACTTACCGCAATGGTTTACGAAGGTACTTTCTGGAGCGTCCATGTCCA
>OZ026601.1:25797413-25812413 GCA_964020085.1 Micromussa lordhowensis
ACATTCACATGTACCCTTACTTTCTCTTCGCCGCGATTCACCATCTAAATCGTCCCCGACTTTCTCTGTCCGACCTCGTAGCTCAGTCGGCAGAGTAACGGTAGATCTAATCCGGAGGTCGTGGGTTCGATTCCCACCGAGGTCAAAAGATTTTTTCTTTACCTCGGGTGGTTCCCTGATTCCCTTTACTAGGGCTAACGCCCAGTGGGTTATTCACGGGTTCATTTATTAGCACTTAAATTTACACTTCAGAGTTAATTCTCTGTGTCACCATTTGTGTTCTTAGTGCTACGCGGCACAACGTTCACATGTTCTATGAAATGTTTGTTTAAAGGGATTCCCTCCACAATGTGCAAATCTTTGTTGATGTAGACACAAAAGTCCCCCTCTTCCATCCTATTCACATGTTCCTGTAATTGTATTTGGGTGTATGCATGTGTCTCTTTTAAATGGCCTTCGTCATCTAGACAAAAATCAGGATCACTTTTAGCTGCTTCCATTGGTAGCACATCTTTATGTTTAAAAGGGCATTTTATTTCAACAACTCTTGGGGGGCAGCATTTGCAAGTTGCAATTCCATCAGCTGATGCTCCCAAATATGGCCTGTCAAGATCTATAACAAAGCCAGACAACGTGCATTCAAAATTATGATGACTTAGTTTTTTCTCTTCTATATACCTTACTCGGGCCTTCTCCTCATTGTCAATACCCCATCGAATGGGCTTAATTTTAGAAAGGTCATAGGCTTTGTAGCCCATAATTGACTTCAGTAAGTTATCAGGAGGTGTACTCTCTTTCCTCTTTAGTACACTGTGTGCTTTGCTTGCTGTGATTCTTCCTTTGCGGTGCTCAAACCATAGGGGGCAGATATAGACTGATTCCTGGTAACTTTCTCCAATTCTTTGCATTGCTCTGGAGTGACTTGCAATTCTTTAGCAAGCTGGCTGCATTTTTCTTTTAGTTGATGTTTGGTAAGTGTAGCATATTCTTCGGAGTAAAGAGCTGTCAATGGCTGAGGTAGGTTACTCTCATCTTCATCTTCTGATGCACTGTCTGTCTCCTCGGGGTCAAGTTTGGGGATTAAACTGAAGAAAGCTCCTCTTGGACATACTTCCTTTAGGCTTTTTAACACAGACAGGTCAGGGAGGGGTGGTGATGGGGTGTAAGAGACTGAAGGTACATCTCCTTTCCTATTCCTCTTAACAAGGTTGGTAAATTCAGCAACTGATCTGGGATTAATCTGATTGAAACATTGCGAAAGGTGATCAATAAGCATAATAAATTCATAAATTATCTCAACTTAATTACCATATGAACCTTATTACTGCCTACAAGAACATTTTGTATGACAGGCAACGAACTAATCTTTTCTCTGAACGTTTTGTTCCACTTGCATGCTTCACTAGTGCTGGAAGTCTTAGTAAGACCTAGCTTCACAGCAACTTCTATTTTAAACAGGATAGCAGCAACATGACTGCAAACTTCTCCAAGCCTGCGATCGAGAAAAAGGAATTTTTTTCCTAGAATGCCCCTTGTCTGTATCACTCTGCAATCATTTATTTTTATTCAGATTCTATTTATTATTAAGTGAACAGTGAGTATAACAAAGAATATTAAATCTAGAAATGACATCAACTCGGATTTTTTATGAGTTCATATCATTTCTAAATGAACTGTAAGTAATCAATTCTTACCCGGCCATACTTGTGCAATGTGATGCGTAGACAATGGCCTCCTTTTTATGAAGGCAAACCCACGCATCGTGCGGCTGATCGTTAATTCTCTGGGATGGAATTACTTTCCCTTTAATGAAGCAGTAAGGGATATTGTCTCCAACTGAATGACACCACAATGGTTTAACGTGGCCACTGATCACAAACTGATACGCTTCAAGCGACTTGAAGGTCTTTAGACTCTCCTTCGTGTAAATACCCGGCGTTTCGATTAAGTACGTGTACAGATCCCCAAACGTTAAATCTGGCCAAGAACTGGGATTATTTGTCCATCCTTTCAAATTATATGGGTCGGGAAGGCTACTTGCACCTTTGTTGTAGCTTAATTTAGAATGATATCGCGATCTTGCAACAGGATCGAGACTTTTTACATATTCGGAATCGCACGTGGAAGCCATGAAAACAGAACGAAGCCGGCTTTTTGCCAACCACTAAAGTGCGCATGTCTAAGAATGACGTCAATGTTTATAAACAAGAAACATCGCTATTGTTCTCGATCGACGAGTTTTACTTGTAGTTAATTATCACGGGATAAGAATAGAAACTGCATAACGTTGTTCTAGTCAAGGGGGCACAGCTCAGTGGTAGAGGTTTCGACTGCAGATCGAGAGGTCACCTGTTCAATCTCGGTTGCCCCCGGAAGTTTTGTTTTATTTTTTTCTCGCCTTTCACCAAATTAGAAAAGTGGTTCCCGTCCACTGTGGTCGACAAACCAATTAAGTACTTTGTTTGACTGGTTGATGTTGTGTTTTTCTCAATGAAATGGTTATGCTCTTTTATCACACTTGGGTTTCACTGAACTGAAAACAATTTTTAATCTCATGAACTTGAGTATGCAACCAACATACACCTTAGCCAAGCACAATGGATCAAAATATGAAAATATATCACTTGTGCGTGAAAGCAGCTGGGAATGCTTTGTTTTTTTTTCAGTACTGTAATATGACCAAAAATTTGGGTTTGGGGAAGTTGATTTTACCAGGAGCTGGAAAACTTAGCCACGATGGAATGACATAGTTTTATATAGATGAATAATGGTGATAGCCGAAAGGCTGTTAAAGGTAAACGAAAGTAAAACAGTTGTATAAGGAAAAGTTGCACTGGCCGGGAATCGAACCCGGGCCTCCCGCGTGGCAGGCGAGAATTCTACCACTGAACCACCAGTGCTTGCCTTGAAAAACCCCTGCTTGTGATAACAGGACTCCTGGTTTGGTAACAAACTAAAAAATCAAAGGCTCTCTGAGCAGCTCATGGATGAATAGCCCTATGCCAAGGAGTGTATCTACCAATTTTTAATTTTAAACTCTAATTTTAAAACAAGAACAAATCTTTAAAATTTCCTATTTCCATCAATTTTACTAATCCTTTGAGAAAAACTATTTCTCTCCAAACATACCTAAAAATCACCAACAAATTTAAAAACAACCCAAAACATAGACATGTGAGATGAGCAGACAGTTGATTGCTTTAAACGTAAACAAGATATTTGCATTAAAAACATAATACCCAGCCAAAATACGGCTTTCATGCTTACCCCCGCCTTAAAAGCTTTAGATATCAAGAGGGTCGTACAGGGAAGTCTCTGGCACGGTTCACGAACCTAAAATACAGAGGATCACGGTTCACGGATAAAAAAATTTCGTTTTCCCGAATTACGAAAATAAGAAAGTAAGGACCTGTTCTTACATTAAAAACAGTGTTTGTAGGAAGCAAAATCGCGAATGGCTAAATCAAAGCTCCGTATTACATATTGCATGGCTAAGGCACTCTCGATAGACCACTGTAACTATTCTTTGTTTTCATGTGACGTCATCATTTTTCAAAATTCTACTGAAATTTTAGTGTCATCAGATATAAGACCTTATCGAACTTGGCGTTTTGCGACGTTTAAGCGCGACAGGTTTCCTCATTTTCTTATAGAGGACATTTGAATTTCCAAGTTTTTGCATTGCATGACATTAAATGGCGACCCGAGAAAGATCTCGCGTAGGTCAAAAGAGCAGTTATCGCTTTAGTTTTCGGTACCTGAAGAATTCCTGTACTAGAAGAAGTATTACTTTCAATGTGTCAGAACTCTAAAGTAATAAATTTTAGTTTCAATGGCAAAACTCAATGACAGATGTTTCTGTTGGTTTCTGGCCGCCATGTTGCATGGGGTTTCCATCCAAAGCTCTATAAATTTAGGTGAAAATGTTTACCGAATAACGCGGCAATGAAAAACCGCACAGACCTAAATCTCGGCGATGTTTTTTGTCTATTCATTATCTATCATATACCTGATTCTTGGCTTAATTTATTGAGTGGTTACGTTTTTTATTTTCGATGCAAACCACCAATTCGGAGAACTTGTGTCTAAAAATCACGTAGAGTTGTGTGGTAAAATCACGAATATCGGTTAATATTTCAGGTTCTTCACGGATCACGCAAAACCTTCAGGTCACGAATCAGGAAGAACAAGAACCGCAGTATGCGGTTGAAAACCGCTCTTTAAAAAAAACGCGGTTAAAAAAACGCGGTTACTTACACTGTCTGCGAAACGTGACTCTCCTGCCCTTCAGCAAATATACGAAAAAAAGAGTATCTGATTACATTCTTTGAACAGCGTGAGTTTAGCGTGACTTGTAATCGGAGAATTTTGTTTACGTCTAATGAAAAAACACCTTGACCTTTCAATATAAATTTACATATGGGTTTTTGACGAGCGCTATGCTTCTTGTCTTTCCATGTCCATTTGTTACAGTTACTGCTGCTTAGCTTGACAAATTTCAATTTTACAACTCCACGAGTTGAACCACTCGCTAAAACCTGCTGAACATATCCCACGAAGTGCCTAGGACAAGAACCATGCTAAGCAGGGTAGGGTTGGTAGAAACGATTGAATCCGGTTTAATGAATAAATTAATCAGAATCGAGTGAGTGAGTGAGTGAGCGAGCGAGCGAGCGAGCGAGTGAGTGAGTGAGTGAGTGAGTGAGTGAGTGAGTGAGTGAGTGAGTGAGTGAGTGAGTGAGTGAGTGAGTGAGTGAGTGAGTGAGTAAGTGAGTAATCGAGTGCCATCCGATTGCCCCCTACACTCATGGATGTTACGTAACATCCATGAGCAACTAGTAGTAATTGATTTAAAAAATTTGTGCTACTTTCTCATCCAATCAGACAGTAAAACCAAAACCAATCGTAACCCGCTAAGACACTTTTTCCGCGCTTCGCGTCAGCTACATATGCATTTAAAAAATAACGGAAATACTATGCGTGGTCTCATTGGTCGATAGCTTTTGAAAATATAGGGCGGCTCTGAACCTATGTACACTTTGTCAAAAGATTCGTTTTATCATACTTATAAAAATTTGATAACATAAAAAGTTCACCGTGCCCTTTTTTTCAATAAGGTCCTAAAACTATAATTAAGGGTATTTTTACCATGTCGAACTTGGTATAGCAACCTTTTGTGTCAAATCGGCACTCTTAACCCTCGCGGTATCAAAATTTTGGGTTTGTGGAAACAGACATTTATCAGGAGCTAAAAAGCTAAGTCGAGATGGAATGAAATAGCTTAATATAGATGGATAATGGCGATAGACGAAAGGCTGTTAAAGGTAAACGAAATAAAATAGTTGTATAAAGAAAATTTGCACTGGCCGGGAATCGAACCCGGGCCTCCCGCGTGGCAGGCGAGAATTCTACCACTGAACCACCAGTACTTGCCTTGAATAAAAATAACTAGTGCAACTTTGTGATCCAATCGATCAGAAGTAAACTAAAAAAAAATCGATACTCGCTCGCACACGTTTCCCGCGGTTCGCGACGGTTACATACGCATTTGAAATAATTCAAATACTGCGCAAGACGCAGTCGAGGCTTTGATTACGATTGAGAATCCTCTCAAGGGCACGAGCGTTTAAGGTGAAGCTATGCCTTGAATAAAGATAACTAGTGAAACTTTTTCACCAAATCGATTAAAAGTACGCATTTGAAATAATTTAAATACTGCGCAAGACGCAGTGCAGGCGTTTAGTACGTTTGAGAATCCTCTCAAGCACCCGAGCGTTTAGGTGAAGCTATGCAAACACGGAAAAAGAACTATATTGCATTCATATAGTTTTTCTCAAACTGGAGTACGTGCCAATCTTAAATATACAATTGTTCCCGATCGACGAGTTTTACTTGTAGTTAATTATGCACGGGCTACGAAATAGAAACTGCATAATGTTGTTCTGGTCAAGGGGGCATAGCTCAGTGGTAGAGCATTCGACTGCAGATCGAGAGGTCACCGGTTCAATCCCGGTTGCCCCCTGCAGTTTTGTTTTATATTTTTCTCGGCTTTCACCAAATTAGAAAATTGGTTTCCGTCCACTGTGGTCGACAAACCAATTAAGTACTTTGTTTGACTGGTTGATGTTGTGTTTTTCTCAATGAAATGGTTATGCTCTTTTATCACACTTGTTCTTCACTGAACTGAAATCGATTTTCAACCTCAAGAACTTGAGTATGTAACCAACATACACCTTAGTAAAGCACAATGAATCAAAATATGAAAATATATCACTTGTGAAAGCAGCTGGGAATGTTTATTTTTTACAGTACTGTAATATGACCAAAAATTTGAGTTTGTGGAAAGAGACATTTATCAGGAGCTGAAAAGCTCAGTCGAGATGGAATGAAATAGTTTAATGTAGATGGATGATGGCCATAGACGAAAGGCTGTTAAAGGTAAACGAAATAAAATAGTTGTGTAAAGGAAAATTGCACTGGCCGGGAATCGAACCCGGGCCTCCCGCGTGGCAGGAAAGAATTCTACCACTCAACCACCAGTGCTTGTTTTTTTTTTATATTTTGGCGGAGTAGTGAGCGGGGAGTGCAATGCTCACCACCCATAGATAAGCACTAGTCAACAAGGAGGGGTGTGCAATCCAAGTGACTAGGCACCCAAGGTGAGGGAGACCCCACTAAACGCAGCCATCTCGCCAACTTCGCCGGGGAATCGAACCCCGCCTCACCAAAACACTCAAAAATTAAAGACACGAAACCAGCTTCAGACCGAACTCAACACCGAGCATGTACAACGGAACCAGGGTAACAACTTAGCAAAAAGCCCCAGAATACAGCTAATATGGAGAAAAGGCTCAAAGATGGAAGACAAGCTCCCCACAAGTAGTAGAACAAACGACACCGGAGACGCCCCAGTGGCGCAAAAAATAGCGCTTACGACGAGGCGAGACAAAACGCTTGAAAAAACAAAGGAAGGTAGAAACGCAAGCGGGCTTTGAGAGCAGCGAGAAGGGCAACAGCCCCAGGACGAGAGGACCGAAAACGACAATCATTCCGCTGTGACCAGACCAAAAATTTGAGTGAGTGGAGCAGATAGACAAAAACCCGTGGAACGACAAGCAACTCATCCGGACTAAAACCAAAAAGAACGTGACGCAGCACAATAGAAGGGGAAAGAGGGGCAGCCCGAAAGAGGAGGGACTGGATCCAATCGATACCGCTCTTAGCAAGAGGGCAGTGGAAAAACAGATGCTCAGCTGACTCGAGATGAAAGCCACAGAAACAAGCAGCGGGGAGGCTATAACCGAAGGAAAGGAGACGGTCCATGGTGAGAAGAGCACCATGGGACACTTTCCAGGCCAAATCAATCACCTTGCGGTCTAGTGGCATAAAGGATAGTTGGGTCCACGTAGAGGACCAGTACAAGTCACCAAAGACAGGACGAAACTTGCTAACACAGTGCGGAACAACATGTGTTAGGTCAAGAAGGCGCGCGTAAGTGGATTTACAAGTAACAGTGGAAACCAAAACCCTAACACCAGAGAGGCCACTAATGGAGGGAGTGCCAGAAGGGGCAACAGAGCCACCAATGGCACACCAGGCCCGGAGCACAGCAGCATAGAAGGGGGGAAGTCGGCGGAAAGCAAAATTAAAAGGGGTGGACAGCAGGGTGGTAGGGTCCACGCCAAACCGATCAAAACACCAGTAGGTCAACAGGGAGACCCAGGCACTGGGAGAAGCTGCAAAGCGCTTGACCCACTGAATCAAAAGGGCTTGGACTTTGAGGTCGATGGCGACAACGGCAAAACCACCACAATCCCTAGGCTGAACAACAACTTTCCGACTAACTTTGTCCTTTTTACCAGCCCAGAAGAAGTTAAAAAGTAGAGTGTTAAGCTTTCGAAGTACCCAGTGCGGCATGTGAACGAGCGAGGCCACGTACCATATGCGCGAAAGCGCCAGGGTGTTGGCAACAAGCGCACGGCCAGAAAAAGACAAGGAACGGATGCTCCAGGAAGCCAGACATTTGGTAACCGAATCAATGCGGGGGCGCCAGTTGGCCGAGTCGAGATCGCCAAACCCGATAAAAACACCAAGGACCTTGATCATCAGCTCCGACCAGTCAATGTTGACTGGAGAGTCCGAGCGGGTACGCCAGGCGCCAAGCCAAAGACCTTTGCACTTCTCAAGATTTAATTTCGATCCAGAAGCCTTCTCAAAACGGCTGTAGACCTCAAAAACGGCCTTGATACCATTGTCTGAGTTCACGATGGCAGACGTATCGTCGGCATAAAGAGAAACAACAGGGAGAGGGGACGGGACGCCGGGCAACAAGATCCCACACATATTAGGATGTCCCCTGAGGTTGACAGCAAGAACCTCCATAGTCAGAATGTACAAAAGGGGGGAGAGTGGACAGCCCTGCCTAACACCCCTAGAAGGGAAGAATACGGGCGTGCTATAGCCATTAAACAAAACGCTACTACGGACACTAGAGTACAGAAGACGCACCCATCTAATGAAAGAGGGGCCGAAACCCATGCGTTGAAGGGTGTGAAACATAAACGCCAAATCGACTCGGTCAAACGCCTTCTCTTGATCCAAAGAGAGGATGGCAGCCGGAATGTTAGACTCACTGGTGTAGCTCACCAGCTCACGAAGCAGCGAGACGTTCTCTCCAATAAAGCGGCCTGGAACCCCACAGGTCTGATTAACATCAACAACGTGATGAATTACCCGAAGCAATCTGCCAGCTAGGGATCTTGCGCAGAGCTTGTAGTCTGCATTGAGCAGAGTAATCGGTCTCCAGTTTTTGCGATCAAGCCTGTCCCCCTTCTTGAAGCTCAGGGAAATGAGACCCTTGCGCAAAGAGGAGGGGAGGCACCCAGTTTTATAAGAAGCGTTGAGAACGGACACCAAATCCTCACCAAGAACATCCCAGAATGCCCAGTAGAATTCAGCAGGGAGGCCATCAGACCCAGGTGACTTGTTCTTGGCCATACCCTGAAGGGCCGTAAACACTTCGTTAGTCGAAAAAAGGCCTTCACATTGAGAAACCTCAGAGGATGGAAGGAAAGACCTGAGCATGTCGAGCATTTCGGCCTGAACCACACAGTCAGTGGGCTCCGCCGTAAAGAGGGCGGAGTAAAAAGAGAGCCAAGCAGCAGAAATACCATCTTTGTCAACAGCGATCACACCGTCATCAGCCCGGATGGCAGAGATCCAACCAGTAGAACCATTTTTCTTCTCTAAGCGGAAGAAAAAGGAGGAGGAGGTTTCTCCCTCCTCTGCCCAACGTACGCGGGAGCGCACCTTGGCCGAAAGGGCCTCGGTCTGCTCAAACTCAGCCAATTTAAGAAGCGTAGACTGGTAAACATCAAAACAAGACATTAGGCCATCATCAATGCGATTTTTAAGATGAGTGGCAAGGGCAGTGAGAAGGGACCGGGAAGTCTCCCTGTCCCGCTTTTTGATAGAGCCAAAATGAATTGCAATACGCTTAATTTTCCGCTTGCCAAAATCCCACCATTTTGAAAGGGAGGAAAAAAGCCCCTTCCTCCGCTGCCACGACCTCCAGAAGGTACGAACTTCAGCACAAAATAAGTTCTCCGCTAAAAGGGAAGTATTCAACTTCCAGCGTCCAGGGCCTCTAGGAATAACCTCAGGAATCGAGAGCGAAAGGGAGACAATCGAGTGGTCCGAAAAGGGACAAGGACATATAAGGCAGGACGAGATAAACGGAGCCCAAGCAAAAGGCACGCCAATAAGATCGATCCTGGACTTGATGGAACCATCAGGCTTTGACCAGGTGAAAGATTTAGCAGTCGGATGACTGAGGCGCCAAGCATCCAGGACACAGCAGTCACGGAAAAGCCCAGACAAAAGAGCAGAACTCTCTCTACTGTAGTCGAAAGGGCAAGAACCCCACCGATCCAAAGTGCGGTCAAAAACAGAGTTGAAGTCCCCGCACAAAAATGTGTGCACAGAGGGATCAATTTTGGCCAAGACAAAAGAGAAAAAATCATTCCGGTCCGGATTAACATTAGGGGCGTACAGAGACGCAACACGGAAAAATTTGCCACGGAAAGAGAAATCACAGAGAACAAAGCGGCCCTCAGTGTCACAGAAAGACCCAGAAAGCAAAAAGATGGGCCTGGAAAGAATGACAGTCCCCCTAGCATGATTGGAGCAAGGAGAAACAAAGGAACGATACCCAAAAGAATCAAACCAAGAGGAACCCTCAGCCGAAGTCAAAACATGAACCTCTTGGAGGCAAACTATGTCAAGAGAGAGATGGCTGAGCCAGTGCAAAAACCCCATCCTCTTGTTGCCATCACGTATCCCGTTAACATTGATTGTGGCTATAGACACAGCCATAGTTAAGCATTGTTGGGAGAAACAAGACTCTCAACAGAATCCGAGATACTTCCATGGGAGACAGACCGAGAGCACGAACGCTCGACATTCACAGCAGGAGTGATTCGCCTTCTCCGCTGAGAAGGGGGAGGCGAGATCTGGACCCTAACCACAGAGGCGTAGGAAACCGCCCCAGCACCATCCGAAGGGGCAGAGCCTGACGAGGACCCTTCAGAAAGCGAACGCTTCCGAGGGTTGACAGTGCCCATATCCACATCCACAAGGGAATCCGGAACGCTATCACCATCATGGGCAATGCCCATACCACTCAAAATACTCTGCGACAGCTCACTAAACTCACTAAGCTCATTATCCCTAGTATCAAGGGAGTCGTCAGTGACAACGGAATTTTGGGGATCAGCATCCAAAAGAACAGAGTCGGTAACAGAGGCAGAGCCCAGCTCAGCCGCAGGATCACAATTCTCGACCAGGTTAGGAATCGTATCAGCATTATGGCCAACATTTTGGACATCTTGAACCACATTTTGGACCTCTTCTTGGACCCCTTTTTGAGCCTCATTGTGAACCACATTAATATTTTGGACCTCATTTTGGACCTCATTTTGGACACCCTGCACAGGACCCTCACTCGGAGGAACGCCCACCGGGGGGTCCTGGGCATCAACAAAAGCACGATCACGAATGGGGCAATTGCGAGCAATGTGCCCTTCTCCTTTACACCTTAAACATTTCCCTTTATAGGGACAAGAAGCCGCCTTATGCTCACCTTCGTTACAGATATTGCATCGTATGGTCTGACCTCTGTGCCAGAGGCGACAATAATAACCACTAATTGTGATATACCGAGGCAATTCATCAACTTCCTCATGTAAGATCATGCGAATGAGGCGCGACCCCGTGTAGATGTCCATATCCTCATAGGGATATTTTTGAAAGCGAAAGCTTTTAAAGTCGCCAAAATCACCCAAAGCTTCAATAACAGGCTCCATCGGGCCTTCAAAGGGATAATCAAAAAGAACGACAGTAAGGATGGGGGCGCCACCACCATCAATCTTAATTTTCTCCTTACACACCTCAATGGAAGGTTTTTTGAGAGCCTCAGTCCGACCCTGTGGGGTCTCGAAAGCAACGCGAATGTTGTCATAACCAAACTGCACAGAGTCTACATGGCAGGGTTCAAAAGCCGTGATTATATCAATGACAACCTCACGACGGGGCTTAGACCTAAGCCTGTTACCAGGGAGGAGGGTGACAGTTTTCTCCCACATAATCGTGGGCAAGCTTTAAGTTAACTTAAATATTCTCTCTTTAAGTAAACCTCTGTTCAATAATCTTTCGTTCAATAATCTTTCTTTAAATATTCCTTTCTTAAATATTTCTTTCCTTTCTTTTAATATTTCTTTCTTTAAATATGTCTTGCCTTAAATATTTCTTTCCTTAAATGTTTATTTCTTTAAATATTTCTTTCTTTAAATATTTCTTTCCTTAAGTATTCCTTCTTTAAATATTCCTTTCTTTAAATATCCTTACTGTTAATATTCTTTCTTTAGGTGATTATCACTTTAAGTATTCCAGTTAACTTACAGTATACTATCGATTAACTAAACAATACAGTCCCAAAGGACACACCTTATTATAACAATATTATTATTAATAAGATAATGCACGTGTACAGAAGGTACACGCTTCAACAAAGACACAAAACGAAGCGTGGGTCAGGTACAGGTAAGTGATAGACTTTAAATAGCAAAAACCGCGCGCGCGGGAAAAAACAGGGAGCGGCGAATAAATTAGCACTAAAGCCAAGTTCGACTTTTAGCGCGCAAAATGCAAAATAGGCAGAACGCGAACCGACAGGAGAAGTCACGACCCACAAATGACTATAACAAACGGGACGAAATCGGAGGCCGATCACACGGAATACAGGCGAACAAACAGGGCACCGAAAAAGCCCCGCGAAAGCGGCACGAATAAGAGTCACGAGCGAGACGAGCCGCCTACAAGAACGGCAAAAAGCCACAGAACGAAAAAACGTTCGGGCAAACCGAGCGACCAACAAAGCAAGCACTCAGCGGAATGACAAAATTGTGAGAAGGGAAAGGAATAAAACCCTCAGTTGACGCAAAGCAGACCAACAGATAGCGAAGACAAAATTTAGAATTAAATATTCAAAAACGAGAAAAAATTTCAGAAACGAAGCACAATAGAAACAACTATTGAGCCGATGAACAATGGCACCAAAACAAAACACGCTAATGAAGACACAACCACAAGGGAAAAAAACGCCAATAAAATTTGAAAAATAAGCCAACAATTCAATGGAAATGCACTAAGGTAAAGATAGAATAAATTCAAGACTCACAACAGCCAATGGATGCTCCAAGATAAAGCCTCAAATCTTTAGGAACCACCACCATGCAATCGTTACCTGTACCTATTGTAATTGAGACTACACCATTGCTGGATTGGTAACAATCTTAAGGCCGTTCGTGCTAATTGTTTCTGTGCATCCTTACTGCGCACGCAAATTCACAAGCCAAGTCATGCATCGAGTGCACACTATGTAATTACATGAACAATGATAGGGCAGATGGCCATAGGTATAGATATGCCTGGATTCAACGTTTTTGGACGTTCGGTGATGCCTATTTTCCTTTTGATGGATCATTTTCTCTACCGATTTTTAACGTTAAGCGAAAAAATGAAGAAAATCTATGGATTAGAGGTTTGAATTTTTTGCAAAATGCACCATCGTATTTCGTCCCTTTTATTTCTTCATTTATCCGTGCGGCGGTTTCGAATGCCTCTTGAAGGGTTATGTTTTTGTGAAAACGTTGGTAGTATTTCGAATTTTCAACGCAACGGAATCACTTTTGCAAAATGTTTGTCTCCGTTGATTCATCTTTGATAATTTAAGCTAAAATCATTGGAGACGAACCAACTTTTGAGAATCAGTCTAGTTTCCACATGTTTTGCCGTTTCTTGTGTTTTTTTTAATTTCTGAAACAAGTAATTCTTTATCTGTCCGCAGAGTTTGAAGAAAAAATTACTAAAGAAAAGACCTATCTGAAGCTACAGTAATTAGAGCTGTTTAGTCTTTGTCGTCCAATCTGAAGTAAAACCAAAACAAATCGCTCACACACGTTTTCGCGCTTTGCCTCAGCTGCAGATGCATTTATAAAATAAGTGAAATACTATGTGCGCTCTCATTGGTCGAAAAATGTGTTTAGATAAGAGCGTATAAAAACGGTTGGGACGTTTAAGATTCGCGTGCACTTTTAAGAAATATTTCATAGAAGCAATTAAGTACTTCTTCAGCGCTGTACAGAGGTTTATCAAAACAATCGGAACGAAAACGTATCTAAGGCGGCATAGCTCAGTGGTAGGGCATTCCATTGTAGATCGAGAGGTCAGCGGTTCAATCCCGGTTCCCCAGTTTAGTTTAATTACACTTTTTTCCCCGGCTTTTGTCCTATTAGAAAAGTAGTTCCCGTCCACAGTGGTCGGCAAAATTTTCCTTTTTTCAAATACATAAAAATATATACCGTATATAAAGCTTAGTCTTCATTGAACTCGAAAACCATTTTCAACTTCCTGAATTTGAGTAGGCAGTCACACAGAGAACCTTATAACCCACCCGATAATTTTGGCGCGGCTTCTGGTCACTTTACGTCACGTGGTAAAAACTCACAGTTTTTTCTTCCTTTCTCTCATTTTACATGAAAGAAACCAAGCTCGTTTTGTGGAGTCTTGCGATAGTGACATTCGCCATTCAGTTAGATCATCACTCGGTTTTCTTTTTATCATGTTTACGAGCGGTTCCTGCCATATGAAAATTACTCGGAGGGTTCAGTATAACATAAATAACTTTTTTTCTGGCCTGCTGGTATGTTGGTTGATAATGTCCTTGGCTGAGACATTCTCTTCAAAAATTCAAATTTCCCCTCAAAGCTTTACTTCTCCGCCAAATATTCATTATTCGGACAATCTCTCAGCCGCAGACATTTTCAGCCGACCTACCAGCCGCCTGAGTTACGATTCAAGGTCTATTTCTCAATAACACTTAAACCAAGCTCAATCGGAGCCTTATGAACAACATTTTACAAGATCTGAGGTTGACCAAGCAGCTTAGAATGCTAACATGACTCAAAATTTCGGTTTGTGAAAACTAACTTTAATCAGGGGGCTGGTGATTGTTTTCAAAATTGAAATGGCAATGTTGATGTTAAACGAAAATACAAGATTCGCATAAAACGAGTTGGCACTGGCCGGGAATCGAACCCGGGCCTCCCGCGAGGCAGGCGAGAATTCTCCTACTGAACCACCAGTGCGTGTCTGAAGGTACACACTTCTAACAAGAGCACTAACAAACTTAAGGTGGATGGTACCAGTTTTCCGGACGCGGGAAGTCTGGTGACGACTGCACACCTCACGCGCGAGATTTGTCCACGAGATTTAAATACAGAAAAACCAAAACAAATAAGGCGGCACAAAAACTATTGCCCACCAGGTGTTTTTTCTCCCTGTCTGTACGAGATTGGATCAAAACGAAGGTTGTCCTTTGGGCGTCAGTTGTTAAGCAATTCAGTATGCGTTAGAAAAACACTTTTTGTAGCTCAATGCCCG
>OZ026601.1:25817413-25847413 GCA_964020085.1 Micromussa lordhowensis
TGGGCGGTTTCACACCTACTTACTGGCAAGCGATTATTTGATGTTAATGCTTTTGCAAGAGAACGAGCCCGGTGACCCTATATTTTTATTGTTGGGATGTTTTCCCCTCATTGAAAGGAGACATCAGGTGAAGTTTTAAAAATTTCTACGAAAGGAATTTTTCATTATTGATAAACTGCCGTTTTTAACGTTTATAGAAAATCCGCTTCGTAGAAATGTTTTTAAATGATCATGTAGTTTCATTTTCAAATGACAAAGAAACTAATGTGAAAAAAATTAAGTTGGTTTGAGTATCGAAATAATTCACATTTGCATTGCTTTTGGTTGCAATACCACGCTAAGCGATTTGGCTTAAAGAACCGCCACTACTTCGTCAACCAATCAGAAGTAAAACCAAAACTAATCGTGACTCGCTCGTACACGTTTCCCGCGCTTTTCATCAGCTACATAAGTATTTATAAGAACTGAAATATTACGCGGGCGCTCATTGGTCGATTGGTGTGTTTAGATTAATTGTTTAGATTACAATTTATAAAATAACGGAGCCAATACGCGCGCTCTCATTGGTCGAGAAGTGTTTTTAGACGAGAGTATGTAAACACGGTTGTGACGTTTTAGATGCGCGCGTATTCTGGAGAATTTTTTTATAAAAGCAATAGAGCACTTTTTCTGTATTTATATAGCCTCATCTAAACACTCGGAGGGTTGAGAGAATTCTCGAAAGTTGTGCAAACACTCGACTACGTCTCGGGTTTGCATAACTGTCTCGAATTCTCCCAGCCTTCCTCGTGTTTATATGAGGCTATATAAACACGGGAAAAGTGCTCTATTGCTTAAATATAGCTGACACGGTTGCGACGTTTAAGATTAGCGCGTATTTTAGAGAAATATATAATAAAGCGAGAAAGTACTTTTTTCCGTGTTTACAGAGCTTCATCTAAAGAGTACCTATTAATTTTATAAAATATCTCTTAAAAATACGCCGTCTGTTGTCGGTCTACAAGTTTTACCGGCAATTTAACTCTCACAGGCTAAGAATAGTCTGAGAGGGCATAGCTTATTGGAAGAGCATTCCACTGCAGATCGAGAGGTCACCGGTTCAATCCCAGTTATCCCCTTCGGGTTTGTTATTTTCCCAATTTTATCAAATTAAAAAAGCTGTTCTCCTCCACTGAGGGCGGCAAACTTATTAAATTCCCTGTTTAACTGCCTGATGTTGTGTTTTGGTGAATAAAAAGAATATCTTCTTTTATCAAAATTAGGTTTCACTGAACTGGAAAACCATTTTACTTATACCAAACACATTTTACTTCTGATCGATTGGATGACAAAGTGGCATAAGTTCTAAGTTTAAAGTGCATATGACATGAAAAATATTTTCTGCTTATTTGAAAGGTCTTTCTAAGTACAGAAGAATAGCATTTTTCTTTTTGAAATTTCTTTTTTCGTGTTAGAGATATTGACGTTTTTCTATTATGCAAATTAGATCAGTGATGATGTCATATTGTTTGCAACTAAAAATGGTAAAATACTGAATAAACAATATCTCCAGAAATATTAAAGTAGTGTTCTTGAAACTTGGCACCATAAATGTGCATCACAAAAGAAACAAAATGACACCCTTAATGGTGTTGCCATAGTAACTCTTTCGGCTCCAGTCTCTTTCTGTCCAAAAAACAAATATCCCCATTTGCAACCCCTGAAGTGAGACAAAGGTTGCTACTTGGAACAGGCACAGTTCCCATATTGCCTTAACTCCCATCAATAGATTGTGTGGGGTAGATGGCTCTTGGTTAAGATAAAAACTGGAAATTTTAGTTTTTATTAAGATCGCACCAGTGTCCAAACTGTTGTCATGGCAACAGCATTAGGGGTATCATTGTGTTTCTTTTGTGATGCACATTTATAGTGCCAAGTTTCAAGAACACTGCTTCAATATTTCCAGAGATATCATTTATTCATTATTTTACCATTTTTAGTGATCTAATTTGCATAATAGAAAAACGTCAATATCTCTAAAACGAAAAAAGATATTTCAAAAAGAAAAGCACCATTCTTCTGCATTTTGGAAGGCCTTTCAAATAAACAGAAAATATTTTTCATGTCATATGCACTTTAAGGCGGCTCAAAACTGTTTAAAGCAGTTAGATTTTGATGGGCCATTACAGCAACTCTCCATCACTAGATGCTACAATCACGGTATCAAAAAACTCCCCAATCATTGGTGAGCACGTTGTTATTATTTTCGTGACACAATAGGTTACCAAATCCAACAGTACGACCTGCCAAAGTACACTTAATTACAGCTTTGGTGGCCGATAATTCAAAAAAGGCACGGTGATTTTTTTTTTATCAAAGTTCTATAAGTATGATAAGACGCAACTTTTCACAAAGTTTTAAAAAATTCTGTAGATAGAGTTCAGAGAAATCCTAAATTTCCAAAAACTATCGACAAATGAGACGGTGCATATCATTTCCGTTATTTTATATACGGATATGCATCTGACGCAAAGCGCGGCAAAATGTGTGCGAGCGGGTCACGATTGGTTTTGGTTTTATTTCTGATTGGATGACAAAGTCGCACAAGTTGTTTAAACCAATCACTGGTCGTTTTTAGTTTGTTATCAAAGCAAGAGTCCTCTTATCACGAGCAGGTTTCGGAAGGTAAGCACTGGTGGTTCAGTGGTAGAATTCTCGCCTGGCACGCGGAAGGCTCGGCTTCGATTCCGGCCAGTGCAAATTTTCTTCCCACCATTTTTTTATTTCCGTTTACCATCAACAGCCCGTGATCTATCCGTATTATTCACCTATATTAAACCATTTTATCCCGTCTTGACTAAGCTTTCACAGCCCCTGATAAAAGTTCATTTCGAAAAACCCGAATTTTGGGTCACATTAGTATTGGAAAGAAACCATTCCAGGCTGCTTGATCAGACTCACATTTTTTCAAATTTTGTTTATTAAGGCTTCCACTAAGTCTGTCTGGCGTAAGTGTTTGGTGGTTGCCTACTCAAGTTCATGAAGGTGAAAATGGTTTTCTACGTCAGTGAAACGTAAATGAATAAAAGGGGTAAGTTTCTAAAGAAACTGTAGTGCTGCGTCGGTGGGGAGTATTACAAGATAATTTGGTTTTATCAGCTGGGTTGATAATGTGAATTGGCAACCGTAAAGAAATTCGAAAGCTGACGTTTCGAGCGTTAGCCCTTCGTCGGAGCGAATCGACGCTCGAAACGTCAGCTTTTGAATCTCTTTACGGTGGCCAATTCACATTATCAACTCAGTTGATGAAACCAAATTATCAGTGCAATCTAAGTTTAATAAAAGAACATATTCTTTCTATTAAGCAAAACAAATTATCACCCAGTTAAACAGGGTACTGAATAAGTTTGCTGACATCAGTGGACGGGAACAGCTTTCTAATTAGGTAAAATTGAGGAAAAAAATTAAAACGAACCAAAAGGGGTCAATCGAAATCGAACCGGTGACCTCTCGATTTGCAGTCGAATACTCTACCACTGAGATATACACCCTTAGATACAACGAGGAAATGAAGTTTCAATTCTTAACCTGTGAGAGTTAAGTGCAGGTAAAACTTGCACACGGACAACAATTTTATATTTAAGGTTAGCGCGTATTTTTAAGAAATATCATTTTAAAAGTAATAGGTACTCTATAGATGAAGCTCTGTAAACACGGAAAAAAGTACTTTCTCGCTTAATTATATATTTCTCTAAAATACGCGCGATTCTTAAACGTCGCAACAATGTCAGCTATATACCCTAATCTAAACACACCTATCAACCAATGAGTGCGCGCGTAATATTTCAGTTGTCTTATAAATACATATGTAGGTGACGAAAAGCGCGGGAAACGTGTGCTAGGCAGTCACGATTAGGTTCAGTTTTAATCTTATAATAATAATAATAATAATAATAATAATAATAAGCGAGCGAGCGAGGAGGAGGTGATGTCAAGTGAAGCAAGAAAGTCGTCGAAGTCGAAGGTGAAATGGACTGAGCGGACGAATAATGATATATTGGAGTGAAAAAAGAAAGCCAAGGAGCTGGCGTCTTCTGAAAACCCTCCCTGTAGTAAAAATGGAAGAAAGCGGGGCTACGTGGATATCATGAAAGAGCTTTGGGACCAAATGGGATATGTACAACTAGGACTCAAGAGTCAAAATCTTCGCGACCAGGCTGCTAGACTCGAGAAAATGAATAGCAATGCAACAACGAGGACTGACGAAAGGTATGCTACTATAGATGCGATTCTTTCGACAACAAGAAGTGACTGCACTACCCAAGATTTCGCTGAAAACGAAAGTCAAAGCAATCAAGATGTCGAAGGAGAAAATGGTAATTCGACGGTAATAGACCTGGATTTGGATATGACAGGAAACAAACAAGGTGTTGAGGAAAGAAAGGATACAATAGATAATTCGCCGCAGGTGTTGAATGATGTCCCAGGATGCTTACCAGAATACACGGAAATCAGAAGGCCGCATACAGTCACCTGGGACCGAAATAGCGACGGGGAAATCATAACGATCAACTCATCGCTTATCGATCGCGCGTATAATGAGATCACAACATGGAGAAAAAAACACCTCCCTGGTCCCCTATGGGAAAATAGGGCGCGACTTCATCGACTAGTTAAGCAAGCATATCAACGATTGGAACAATGGTACGGCCATGCAACATCTTGCTCTAAAAGCCGCCATTGTTCTTTTAGCTGTGGGACTACAAAAACCCTACCTGAAGTCGAAAGCTAAAGAACACCAAGAATGTCTTGAAAAGCGGCTAAAACTCTGGAGAAATGGGAAAATTGATTGCCTATTGCGAGAGGGGAGTATGATCCAAAGGCGCATACAGAAATCATGTAGAAATGATCCGCCAAATAAAGCCAAGATTTTTGCAAAGCTGGTGATGGAGGGGCAAATCAGTTCGGCGCTACGCTATTTAAGCGAAAATGATGGAGGAGGTGTTTTACCGCTGACCGATGATGTGTTGCAACAGCTTAGAGAGAAACACCCGGAGGCGCAGGAAGCGAAGTTAGGCTCACTGTTGTTTGGACCAGTTGAAGATTTCCCTGACTCAATTTACCAGCAAATTAATGGCGAGATGATCAGAGAAGCCGCCCTAAGAACTAAGGGATCCGGCGGACCCTCAGGCGTGGATGCTGTTGGCTTCAAGAGAATCCTTGCTTGCAAGTCTTTCAAGAAATCAAGTACTAACTTATGCGACTCTCTTGCTATGTTAACAAAGAGACTTTGCACAGAATTTGTGGATCCGCTGACCATTGAGCCTATTCTAGCGAACCGCCTTATCCCGTTGGACAAAGGCAATGGTGAGGTGCGCCCGATTGGTGTAGAAGAGGTGATCAGAAGGATTATAGGCAAATGTGTTTCTAGAGTGGGAAAACAAGATGTGATTGACGCATGTGGTGCTACACAAGTGTGTGCAGGTCACAAATCCGGTAGTGAGGCTGCCATTCATGCGATGCATAATATCTTCGAGTCGGATGAAACAGACGCTGCATTACTCATAGATGCCTCAAACGCTTTTTATTCGCTTAACAGAGCGGCAGCGTTGCACAACGTCAGAGTTCTATGTCCAATAATCGCCACCTATGCAATAAATACCTACAGGGCGCCTGCACGACTCTTTGTTATCGGAGGGAAAGAGCTCTTGTCCTCGGAAGGTACTACACAAGGGGATCCATTAGCCATGAGCTTATATGCAATCAGCCTTCAACCTCTAATTACCCTCTTGGGCATTCGTAGTTCTGCAAAGCAGTGCTGGTATGCCGACGATGCCACTGGAGCGGGCGCGCTGACAGACATTAGAAAATGGTAGGACGAGCTGCTGGCGGCAGGTCCGGCCATAGGCTACTATCCAAACGCAAAGAAGTGCTGGCTTGTGATAAAACCAGAGAAGTTGAAATAAGCAAATGATGTGTTTGCGGGGACAGGAATAAACATCACCACCGATGGAAGCAAACACCTTGGTGCGGCACTCGGACAGAGGTCGTATCTGGAGGAGTATGTGGGCAGTAAAGTAAAGGAGTGGATCAGTGAATTAACCTTACTAGCAGAGTGTGCAATCACTCAACCGCAAGCTTGCTATGCAGCCTTTACATTCGGGCTGAGGCATAAGTGGACTTATTTTATGAGGACCCTGCCAGATATTGAAGATCTCCTGGAACCACTCGAGCGTGCTATCTCAGATGTCCTCATACCGTCACTGACAGAACATAACTGTTCTGTGGCTGAACGAAAACTGCTAGCACTTCCTGGCCGTATGGGAGGCTTGGGGATGACAAATCCATCTGAAAGTGGGGAGTCAGAGTATTCAGCATCCATTAGGATGAGCGCTCCACTTGTTGATAAAATAATAGCGCAATCCCATGAGACCCCAGATGATGCAGATGTGCGAAAGCTGATGCATGCCGTTCGAAAAGAAAGAGATAATGACTTGAAGGGGAAACTAGAGGAGCTGAATGTCTCTCTCCCAGTAAAGACACAAAGAGCCGTAGACCTGGCATGTGAAAAAGGAGCCTCTAGTTGGCTCACTGCGATTCCACTGAAAGACATGAATTTCGACCTAAGCAAGCGGGAGTTTCGTAACGCACTGAGATTGCGCTATGACTGGCCCATCCCCGATAGTCCATCCGTATGCGTATCTTATATAATAAATTATTATAATATATTATATAAGATACTTACAGTAAATAAGAGAAGTATTATATTAAATTAATATTGATATATTCATATTTCCGGGAAATCCGAGAAAATCCGTCTTTTCCGTCCTCTTTTTTTTAAAGTTTGTCAGTCAGCAGTCACTCACTTCTGTAAGTTTGTTCATTAGCAATTCATGTCTCCGGGAAATCCGTGAAATCCGTCTTTTCCGTCCTCTTTTTAAAAGTTTGTCAGTCAGCAGTCAGTCATTTCTGTAAGTTTGATCATTAACCATTCATGTCTTGAAGTTCTGTGGGGTTAATACATTCCATGTTATCACTCAATTCATCCTGCAAGTTATCATGCATCAATCTTTTATTAATCTTGCTGTAGAAAAGACGGATTTTCCGGATTTAGCGGATATCTGTTCATTTTGCCCTACGGTCCTTCGTGCAATTCATTTCTCTCAAACAACTGTTCACCACACAAGAGAAAACGGATTTCACGGATTTCCCGGAGAAATGAAGCTTATGTAAAACCCAAGCTTCACCAACAGTCAGCCTTATTTATTTGAGTCAAATTAAAGTTAGTTTCCACAAACCGAAATTTTGAAACATGTTACCATTCCAAGCTGCTTGGTCAGCCTCAGATCTTGTAAAATTTTGTTCATAAGGTCCGGGGTTCGATTCCTGGCCAGTGGAAACTATTTGATACTCAACCTTACGAACTTGAGTACGCAGCCAACGAACACTTTAACCAGGCACAACTGTTTCTAAACGGCGTAAAGTGAAATGAACAGATATCCGCCAAATCCGGAAAATCTGCCCTACAGAATAAAAACAACTGAAGAAATCGACTAACGCAAGTTCCAGAAATATAATAGTTCAGTTGGAAATTCACTCTTCTATCTTATGTAAGGGCTAAATCAAAACCAAACTAAGGAGTCACTCCCCTGTTTCTAAACTGCGTAGGGCAAAATGAACAGATATCCGCTAAATCCGGAAAATCCGTCTTTTCCACAGCAAGATTAATGAAAGGTTGATGCATGACAACTTACAGGATGAATTGACTGACAATATGGAATATATTAAGCCCAGAGAACTTGAAGACATGAATGGTTAATGATCATACTTACAGAAATGACTGACTGCTGACTGACAAACTTTAAAAAAGAGGACGGAAAAGACGGATTTCACGGATTTCCCGGAGACATGAATTGCTAATGAACAAACTTACAGAAGTGAGTGACTGCTGACTGACAAACTTTAAAAAAAAGAGGACGGAAAAGACGGATTTTCTGGATTTCCCGGAAAGATGAATATATCAATATTAATTTAATATAATACTTCTCTTATTTACTGTAAGTATCTTATATAATAAATTATTATAATATATTATATAAGATACTTACAGTAAATAAGAGAAGTATTATATTAAATTAATATTGATATATTCATATTTCCGGGAAATCCGAGAAAATCCGTCTTTTCCGTCCTCTTTTTTTTAAAGTTTGTCAGTCAGCAGTCACTCACTTCTGTAAGTTTGTTCATTAGCAATTCATGTCTCCGGGAAATCCGTGAAATCCGTCTTTTCCGTCCTCTTTTTAAAAGTTTGTCAGTCAGCAGTCAGTCATTTCTGTAAGTTTGATCATTAACCATTCATGTCTTGAAGTTCTGTGGGATTAATACATTCCATGTTGTCAATCAATTCATCCTGCAAGTTATCATGCATCAATCTTTCATTAATCTTGCTGTAGAAAAGACGGATTTTCCGGATTTAGCGGATATCTGTTCATTTTGCCCTACGGTCCTTCGTGCAATTCATTTCTCTCAAACAACTGTTCACCACACACGGAGAAAGCGGATTTCACGGATTTCCCGGAGAAATGAAGCTTAAGTAAAACCCAAGTTTCACCAACAGTCAGCCTTATTTATTTGAGTCAAACAAATGTTAGAGTATTCAAAGAGTCGATAACAAGTCGAGATACAATTACGATTGCAAAGCTTTTTGGCATGATGATACGTTCACAGTGAGGTGAAATAAAATGTACTTGCTGTCTGTGAATGAAAGCTGTCCTTTGCGATTGTTTTGAATGAAAGAAAGGTCTAATTCTTGCCACGTACGCCTTTCCATTAGTCCAGTACTGGCTAACGATTACAACACCTAATAGTGCTTCCCCAAATCTGAGAAGCATACACCGCGCTTTACTGAAATGTGGAATTCATGTATAGTTTCTTTCCCTGTCACAGCCATAGAGACCGAGTGCAACTACAATTAGAATCCTTTTTTTACTGACGAGTCTGTGTATTTATTCTGCGTTTTATTCCGCCCTCCCCAAGATTACACATTTGGCAGAGTTTAAGTCTTGAAACGGAAAAAAAGAAGTTACTTAGGCTTGTTCATCCTCAATGTTCATTTGTCAGACAGCTTAGAGTGTGATCCAAATTTTCGCGCTGCTCGGCACAGAAGAGAGTTGGCTGTCCGTCCCTTTTGAAAATGAAATGTGCGATCCGTTAGAATTGCTTTCCATTGCCCGAATCCGTACCTCTCAAGTCCAGCTTTAAGACATTTGTCTTCCTCGGGGGTAAACATCGTGTTCTTCCGCCGCGCGCAAGTTTCTGTCACTTGAACTGCATTTTCGCGCCTCGATCTGGGCACCCCCTCTAGGGGCTCAGCGATTTCATCGGCTTCGTCGTTAGAAGAGGTATCCGTTTTTTTCAACTTCTTGCTCTTGCGACGAACTTAAATTTTCTGAAAGCCTTGAGCGCACGTCCACTTCCAGCTCTGTTCCCTTTTCGCCGTGCAAACTTTCCAAGAATGCATGCGCTTTGCTGGCGACCTCCCGCGATCGCTGTTTTTGATAGTGAACCCTTGCCACAACGGAGCTGTGTTTCTGGTCCTCGGAGATTGCATTTTGCGCACTGCTACTAAGCTTTGTAGAGCTTGCAGTCTCCACTATTTGGCGATAGCGAGTCGGGTGAACGTACTTGCCCGTTGCGTCAAAAACCAATTTACTCATAAGTTTGCCTAGCTTGTTGTGCTGTCCTCCGTTTCGCATGACTAATACATAATCACAGTTAGGCTTGAGAAGAGGGCGAATGAACTTGATGTAGCCGTCTAACACGTGCATGCTGGTGTCGGTAAGGAAAAGAGAATCGAAGCCGTACTTTCCCGCCGTCTTGAACAGTTTCTGGTCTATAAATCCACCGATAGTCTTCGCTTTGTTGACCATTTCAACGGTTAGATATTGGTATGTCATCGGGAGCGAGCCCTTAACCTTGATAAACAAATAGACGGCCAGAAATTTGGTAGGAAACGATAAGTCCAGGGGCAAAACAGTTGCGGGTTTATCTTTGCAGGTTTTCAGCACGCTCTCGTAACGAGGCAAATAACGCCGCACTACTTCTAAAAGCTCTTCCAGTGTGGCCGAATGCCCCTTTGCCTCTAAAGCGTCAATATCGAGTTCGCTGGTCCACTGCAATCTCATCATCTTGGACACGGTTTTGCGCACCCTTTTTAAATACATCTCTGCCGTAGACAGGCCCCTCCACACCGCTTCCGATGCTCCGTTCACTTTTCTGAAATCCGCCAATTCTGCAATGGCGTCTAAGTAGCTAATGCGCCCTGCGTCTCCGAGTTCCCAGCCGTCTTGCATCGTGTCGACGAATTTAAATAGGAGATTAGGCGAAACAATGTCAAATGTGAGCTCCTCTTCGTCTTCGCAACAAAATTTAAGAAACTTTAAGCACCTGTTGACAATTTGTTGTGCCTGTCGATCACTTTTACAGCCTCCGCCACCTCCGGTGAGCCACGACAAGAACTTCTTAGCAATGTTATTCGTCCTGTCAAAAGTCGCAACTGTCCTGATTTTACGCGCAGTCTTCTGATCAGTGGTTGTATTATTGTTTGCTTGACCACGAAGCGATTCGATTTGAACGCTGTCGGGTTTCTCGTCGAAATAATAGTACCAGCGGTGTTGGTTCTTTACGTGTTTTCTGCATTCTCTTTGCGTAGTGAATCCATCATGGATGCAGAGTTGCACTGGACAATGAAAGAGGCCATCACAATCGTCTTCTTCTAAGTGAAGCCTCTTGGGTTTGGGCGATGCATTTGGTAATTTTGACCAGTTGACCTCCTCTCTTCGTTTTGTCATCTTCAAATACAAACTCGAACCACTTTTCGAGAGATGAACGCACTTATATACACGCCGATTATAAAAGGAAAGGTTCCCCAAGAGACACTCCTAAAAAATTGGCCAACGAGACATGCCTCTTGCCGCATTATCACTTGATCTTCATTGGGGACACCACAAATCAAAAGGAACAAAGAGCCAAGTCTGAATTTGCATGGGCCTGCCTGAACGTGATTGAGCATGAAGCGTATTTCAGATTGGCTTGCCACACACACTGGACGTGTGTTGGCCACGCTACAATTCAAGTTTCCCGATTGCTTGCTTTCAACAGGAACTATATTGTCCCTCTCCTTGTTGCAATTTGCACGAAATAGAACGCTTGTTCCTTTGTGACCAAAATCGGAACTCGTTGCTTAATTGGGAACAATTTTGTTCCTTTGTGGCAAGAATGAGAACAGTTTAAACCTTGAGGAACAACTGTTCCTATCAGACAACAAGGAACGACTGTTCCTATAAATCGTGATATGCTAGTCAAAAGGAACAAATACGGAACATGAACACCTAACTTGTAGAAAAAAGAACTTAATTGTGAACAGTTTTGTTCCTTTGTGGCATGAATAAAAACAGTTTGAACCTTGAGGAACAACTGTTCGTATAAAACAACAAGGAACGACTGTTCCGGTCAAACAACAAGGAACAGTCGTTCCTATAAACCAAGAAGGAACGACTGTTCCTATAAAATCGTGTTATGCTAGTCAAAGGATCAAAGTGTTCCTTACTATGTTAAGAGATCAGTTAGACTCGAAACATTTGTTCCCATATAACTTCAAAGGGAACAGATAGAAATATCGGAACCATTGAAAGAGCACCTTGTGTTCCTAAAAGTTAAAAAGAGGAACCAAATGTTCCTTTACACTAGCATGAAAAGGAACTTTCTGTTCCAATTTGCTACAAAAGGGACCCTTTGTTCCGAAGTTCGTGACATTTGTTCCTATTTGTAGATTTTGTGTGGCAAAAATGTTCCTTTGTGTGCATTCTAACTTTGTACCTAAACCAATTAAAGGAACAAAAAACAAAATCGCGTGGAACACTTGCTTTATGAGAAACCTAATCTTACTCGTGTCTCGTTACTTAACAGTCAAATTTGCAAATGTCAGCGAGTAAAAAATGACCCACCAATACTCAGAACGAAAATTTAATTCAAATGTTTGCGTTTTAAGCCAAAAATTTTGAAGTCCTTACTTTTAGGGAATGTATATAATAATAATAATAATAATAATAATAATAATAACTTTATATAAGTGTCATATGCATTTAGCACTGTTGTACTAATTGGAGACACTGTAAATAAACAACCAAATATCTCAAATAGAACATAAACGGGTTTGGACTGGCCGGGAATTGAACCCGAGCCTAAGTGGTAGAATTCTCTTCTGATTGGATGACAAAGTAGTGTCGGTTCTTTAAGTCAATCGCTTAGCGCAACGAAAAGCTATGCAAATGTGAATTACTTTGACACTCAAAACAACTTAAGTGCTCCAGTTGACGAAACTTCAGACAGCTCTTTTGTTTCGAAGTTTTAAGTTTGTTACCAAACTAACAGTTCTCTTGTTACAAGTTATCTTTCAGACACGCACTGGTGGTTCAGTGGTAGAATTCTCGCCTGCCACGCGGGATGCCCGGGTCCGATTCCCGGCCAGTGCAAACACGTTTTATGCGAATATTGTATTTTTGTTTCCCTTCAATATTGCCATTTCCATTTTGAAAACAATCGCAAGCCCCCTGATTAAAGTTAGTTTCCACAAACCGAAATTTTGAAACATGTTACCATTCCAAGCTGCTTGGTCAGCCTCAGATCTTGTAAAATTTTGTTCATAAGGTCCGGGGTTCGATTCCTGGCCAGTGGAAACTATTTGATATTCAACCTTACGAACTTGAGTATGCAGCCAACGAACACTTTAGCCAGGCACAACAGATCAAAATTTGAAAAGATGTCACTTGTGAAAGCAGCTGGAAATGGTTTTGTTTTGGGTTTGTGGAAACTGACATTTATCAGGAGCTGAAAAGCTTAGTCCAGATCGAATGAAATGGTTTAATGCACATAAATAATGGCAATAGACGAGAGGTCATTAAGGTAAACGAAAATAAAATGGTTGTGTAAAGAAAAGCTGCACTGGCCGGGAATCGAACCCGGGCCTCCCGCGTGGCAGGCGAGAATTCTACCACTGAACCACCAGTGCTTGCGATGAGAGGTTTGGTAAGAAACTAATAACTACTAGTCACTCTTTACTGTCTAATTTTAGTGCAATCTATTCGGGCCAAAATTGAGGAGGTCAATTCCAAACTTTTAAACCATTTACAAAAAATTAAGGCCCAAAAACTTAAACAATAAATAGATCCTCAAATTACTCGTGACTCATCACTTGAAAGCCCTAACACCGTAGTGACTATTCCAGAAAATCTTCCGCTTTCCGACTCAGAGAAATCCGTCCTCATCAAGGGCTTGAATTTTGTTTCTATATCCAAAAAACTGGACAAATACTCAGTTAAGCAAGGTGTTGAAATATTCCTTCGCCGCATTCAACTCAAAGCTTTTTTTCCATGATCAAGAGGATGATTCTAACACCTCTGACAAAGATACTTTCGAGTCGCGTCAGACTAGAAAATCGAAGTGGACTCCCCCAGAGGGCCAGTTCGCCTCTTTAGATATTTTCATTAATAAAAATGCCGTCGGTACGACAACAATAAACTTAATTTCAATCGTAACACCAACCTTTCCAACTTTCTTCCGAAGAGAAGGCGGCGCTAGAAAATCAATAGCGTATACGTAGCTCCATCTTTCTATATATGAACCACACACAACCCACAATTCCTCGAATCGCTCCGACGAAGGGCTAATGCTCGAAACGTCAACTTTCGAAACTCTTTACGTTGGCCAATTCACATTATCAACTTAGTTGATCAAAACAAATTATCTTGTAATACTCCCCAACGACGCAGCGCCACAGTTTTTTTAGAAACTTGCCCCCCCCCCCCCCCTTTATTAAAAGCTACTATTGATTGGTTTAAACAACTTGTGCCACTTTGTCATCCAATCGATCAGAAGTAAAATCAAAACAATCGAGACTCGCTCGTACACGTTTCCCGCGTTTTGCGTCAGTTACATACGCATTTTGAAATAATTCAAATACTACGCGAGACACAGTCGAGGCTTTCATAACTTTCGAGAATTCTCTCAACCCCTCGAGTTTTTAGGTGAAGCTATGTAAACACGAAGAAATTGCTATTTTGCATTTTTAAAGTATTTCTCAAATATACGTGGGAATCTTAAATATCCAATTGTTCTCGAGTTTGACTTGCAGTTAATTATCACGGGATAAGAATTGAAACTGCATAACGTCGTTCTGTTCAAGGGGGCATAGCTCAGTGGTAGAGCATTCGACTGCAGATCGAGAGGTTACCGGTTCAATCCCGGTTGCCCCCTGCAGTTTTGTTTTATATTTTTCTCGGCTTTCACCAAATTAGAAGAGTGGTTCCCTTCCACTATAGTCGACAAACCAATTAAGTGCTTTGTTTGACTGGTTGATGTTGTGTTTTTCTCAATGAAATCGTTATGCTCTTTTATCACATTTGGGTTTCACTGAACTGAAAACAATTTTCAATCTCATGAACTTGAGTATGCAACCAACATACACCTTAGCCAAGCACCATGAATCAAAATATGAAAATATATCACTTGTGAAAGTAATCTCCTCCGCAGCCGTTATAAGGGTCGTCACGCAACGCTTGTCCCCAACTATCGGCCGTTAGTTGGGGAGAAGCGTTGCGTGACGACCCTAATAACGGCTGCGGAGGAGACTTTTGTGAAAGCAGCTGGGAATGCTTTTTTTTACAGTACTGTAATATGACCAAAAATTTGGGTTTGTGGAAGCTGACTTTTACCAGGAGCTTAAAAACTTAGCCAAGATGGAAAGAAATAATTTAATATGGATTAATAATGGCAATGGACGAAAGGCTGTTAAAGGTAAACGAAAGTAAAACAGTTGTATCAGGAAAAGTTCCACTGGCCGGGAATCGAACCCGGGCCTCCCGCGTGGCAGGCGAGAATTCTACCACTGAACCACCAGTGCTTGCCTTGAAAAGTCCCCGCTTGTGATAAGAGGAGTCTTGGTTTGGTAACAAATTAAAAAACTGGTAGTAATTTATTTAAATAATTTGTGCCACTTTCTTATCCAGTCAAAAGTAAAACCAAAACCAATCGTGACCCACTCAGACACTTTTTCCCGCGCTGCGCGTCAGCTACATATGCATTTAAAAAATAACGGAAATACCATGCGCGGTCTCATTGGTCGATAGCTTTAGAAAATGTAGGGTGGCTCTGAACCCTATGTAGAGAAACTTTTTAAACTTTGTCAAAAGTTTCGTTTTATCATACCTATAAAAAATTGATAATATAAAAAGTTCACCGTGCCTTTTTTAACATTATAAGCCCCTAAAACTGTAATTAAGGGTAATTTTGGCTTGTCGAACTGTTGGTATAGTAACCTATTTTGTCAAATCGGCACTCTTAACCCTCATGGAATCAACGAACGCTTTTCGTTCAACTAATTTATTCTTTTTTTTCACTCATGCACAAACCAACCGCGTATCTCCATCTTTGTCATTTAATCGATCAGAAGTAAAATCAAAAACAGTCGATACTCGCTCACACACATTGCCCGCACTTTGCGTCAGTCGCTTACGCATTTGAAAATAATTCAAATACTACGCGAGACGCAGTCAAGGCTTTTAATAACTTTCGAGAATTCTCTCAACACCACGAGTGTTTAGGTGAAGCTATGCAAACACACAAAAAATACTATTTTGAATTTATAAAGTATTTCTACATAGGTGCGAATCACAAATATACAATTGTTCTCGATCGACGAGTTTTACTTGTACTTGCACGGGATAAGAATAGAAAATGCATAATGACGTTTTGTCCAAGGGGGCATAGCTCAGTGGTAGAGCATTCGACTGCAGATCGAGAGGTCACCGGTTAAATTTCGGTTGCCCCCTTCCGTTTTGTTTTATTTTTCCCTCGGCTTTTACCTGCCACTGTGGTCGGCAATCCAATTCAGTACCGTGTATAACTGGTTGATGTTGTGTTTTGCTTAATAAAATGGTTATGCTCTTTTATCACACTTAGGCTTAGTGAAGTGAAAAACCCTTTTCTACATCATGTGACTTGTGTAAGCAACCAAAAAACACTTCAGCCAAGCACGATGGATCAAAATTTAAAATGATGTCACCTGTGAAAGCAGCTGGGAATGTTTTTCTTTTTTTTGTCTGTAATATGATCAAAAAATTGGGTTTTTGGAAACTGACATTTTATCAGAAGCTGAAAAGTTTAGTTAAGATGGAATGAAAGGCTTTCATATGGAAGAATAATGGCAAAAATAATGGCAATAGACGAAAGGCTGTTAAAGGTTAACAACAATAAAATAGTTGTATAAAGAAAAGTTGCACTGGCCGGGAATCGACACGCTTTATTTTCCACACGCTTTATCTCTGAAACGCTTTTTATTGCCTGAAATCCAATTTGTTTTGTTTGGTTTTGTTTTGTTTTGTTTTTTCTTTTCATTTCTGAAACGAGTAATTCTTTATCTGTCTGCAGAGCTTGAAGAAAAAAATACTAAAGAAAAGACCAATCTGAAGTTACAGCAATTAGAGCTAGTGCTGTTTAGTCTTTGTCATCCAATCAGAAGTAAAACCAAAATAAAACGCTCACACACGTTTCCGCGCTTTACTGTACTTTTCAGAAATAGTTCATTCAAGCAATTAAGTATTTCAAAAATTTTTTCAGTGCAGTACAGAGCTTTATCTAAACAATCGGAACGAAAAAGTATTCAATTTCTTTGATAAAATATTTCTCAGACATACCCACTAAACTTAAATGTAAAATTATTCTCGGTCAGCAAGTTTTACCAGCTTTTCACTCTCAAAAATACGCGCACATCTATGTTTACATACTCTCATCTAAACACACCTATCGACCAATGAGAGCGCGCGTAGTGGGTCAGTTATTTTATAAAGCCAAATTATCTTGTAATAATCTACACCGACGCAGCACCACAGTTTAATTAGAAACTTACTTCTTTTATTCATTTAGGTTTAACTGACCTGTAAAACCATTTTCACCTTCATGAACTTGAGTAGGCAATCATTAAACACTTAAGAAAAGCACAGTGGAAGCCTTAATGAACAAAATTTGAAAAGATGTGAGTCTGATCAAGCAGCTGGGAATGTTTTCTTTCCAATACTAATGTGACCCAAAATTTGGGAGTTTCGAAACTAACTTTAATCAGAGGCTGATTGGGAAGGCTTAGTCAAGATGGAATGAAATGGTTTAATATAGGTGAATAATACGGATAGATCACAGGCTGTTTGATGGTAAACGGAAATAAAATAGTGGCATGAAGAAAATTTGCACCGGCCGGGAATCGAACCCGGGCCTCCCGCGTGGCAGGCGAGAATTCTACCACTGAACCACCAGTGCTTGCCTTGATAAACCTGCTTGTGATAAAAGGACTGTTGGTTTGGTAACAAGCTAAAAACTACTAGCGATTAGTTTGAACAACTTGTGCCACTTTCTCGTCCAATCAGAAGTAAAACCAAAACCAATAGTGACTCGCTCGCACACGTTTCCCGCGCTTCGCGTAAGCTACATATGCATTTATAAAATAACGGAAACGCTATGGGCGCTCTCATTGCTTGATAGGTGTGTTTAGAAGAGTATATTCAAAATTCTTTTTCACATTTTGTTCATTGAGGTTTCCACAGTGCTTCGGTTAAATGTTTGGTGGTTGCCTACTAAAGTTCACAAAGATAAAAGTGATTTTCCAGTTCAGTGAAACCTAAGTTTGATAAAAGAACATACTATTTTTATTAACTTGAAAACACAACATCAGGGTACTGAATAAGTTTGCCGACCTCAGTGGACGGAAACAACTTTTCTGATTAGGTAAAATTGGGGAAGACATAAAAGAAAATCCCTTCAGTAATCTCTGTGCTCAAGTAAGAGATTGTCAGAAAAATGAATACTTGACCGAGAAGCGAAGCTCCGAGGGCAAACGTGAAATTTTTAGGATAATCTCTCAGCCAAGGGTATTAACAGCCGATGAACCAGCAGACCAGAAAGGGGGATATTTATGTTATAACCCTCCCAGTAATTTTCATATCGCAGAAACCGCTCGTAAACATGATAGAGAAAGCTAGGAGTCATCTGATGGCGAATGTCACTATCGCAAGACTCCACAAAACAAGTTTGATGTCCTTTCATGTAAAATAAGAGAAAGGAAGAGTTGAAACTGTGAGTTTTTACCACGTGACGTAAAGTGACCAAAAATTTTGCCAAAATTATCGGGTGAGTTATAAGGGTCTGTATGTGGCTGCCGACTAATGAACTTGAAAATGGTTTTCCAGTTCAGTGAAGACTAAGCATGATATAAGGTATACTTTATAACTGATTGTCAGTTTAGATAAAGCTCTGTATTGCACTGAAACAGTAGTTAATTGCTTTTATGAAATATTTGACATTATTATATACATACCTAGATTTACGCGCCAAAAAGCATCGAGATAAAAATAATCTCTTCGCGCTAGAGAAGCCAGCTGATTGGTCATACGAGTATTTTCACTAGTGAAAAACGACGTATCGACGCTCTGATTGGTTATAATTATCATTATTTTCACTAGTGAACAAAACCGTGTCGCTCGCTCACCGCTCCTCTTGAGTGACCAACAGCACATTTCTAAGAGCTTAGGCGCATTTTTCTTTCGAAAGATGGCTTCAAATCAGAGTAACCGTTTTCAGAGCCTAGATTCATCAATAGAAGAGTTCATAGACGAGCAGGAAAATGAAAACACCAAGAAAAAGACCAAACACGATGTTGCTCTGTTCCACGAAGTTCTTGTTTTGAAAGGCGAGACGAGACAAATGGACGAATTGGCTCCTCAAGTGCTGCACAAGTTTCTCAGCGAGTTCCTTATAACGGTTAGCAAAAACGAACACAACGGAGAATACGAGCCTAATTCCTTAAGGGCATTCTTCGCTAGCTTTGAGCGCCATTTGAAGAAAAAAAGCTATGGACTTTGCCTTATGAAAGACGTCCAGTTCGAACAAACTCTGAAAGCGCTTCAGTCAAAGCAATGGGATCTAAAACTGAAAGGCAAGGGTAACAAGCCTAATGCTTCTGCTGCTTTAAGCGAGGAAGATATTCAAGTTCTGTATGAAAAGGATCTCTTGGGAAGTTCCACGGTAGAAGCGCTTTTAAACACGTGTGGTTTAACAACACAATCCATTTCGGGTTACGAGGCTGCAAAGAGCACAGAGAAATGTGTTGGGGAGACGTAAAACTTTGTCAAACTTCCACAGGGCAGGAGTACCTCGAATTCAATGAAAGAGAAACGAAAACTCGTTCAGGAAACGATCCTCGGAATGTAAGAGCCATTGCACCAAAAATTTTTGCTATTCAGAGCAAGAGCAACGAGAAATGTCCAGTAAAGACCTACAAAGTCTACGCAGAAAAGCGACCCGAGGAAATGAATACCGACGATGCACCGTTTTACTCGGCTGTAAACAATGTAGAATCTGGCTCCGGGAAACCTTGTTTCAAAAAAGCTCCAGTCGGTGTAAATAAACTAAATGCTTTAATGAAAACAATGGCACAGAAAGCCGGACCCGGGCCAAACTTCAAAAACCACAGCGGCAGAAAAACTATATATGATTCAAACTTTAGTCAACAACGACGTGCCGCCAACTGATATTATGCAACTGTCAGGACACAAAAACGTTCAGAGTATAATAAATATATCTTATTAGACGTTTTGGTGTGTAGTATCGCTGTATATTTTTACGAGTTGTGCAGTATTTTGACGAGCCCGTAGGGCGAGTCAAAATACAAACAACCAGTAAAAATATACAGCGATACTACAAACCAAAACGTCTAATAAGAGATTTATTATCCAACGATTTCTTTTCCCAAAATTCTGACTTGCCAAGGTTTTGAACTTCACGCGGCCGGGAGGAATGAGGTGAGTACAAATATCTGTTATTTGTACTCGTTTCGCGCGATATTTGTACTTTAGGAAGCAGAGTTGGATGATAACACTAACTACTTTACCGCCTCACAGAAACAACAGTTGAACATGTCTCACACTCTCACTGGACTGAGTTCGGGAGAAATATAGCTCCACAGTCTGGCTCTTCTATTCCGGAGAGAGGAAAGCACGAATTTGACCAATATCCACCTGGAACATTTCGTCCAACTTTTTCTCAGGAAAGCAAGCAAGCAGCACAGCAGCCCCTTTCTCTTTTTTCGCCTGCTGTTATAAGCGAAGGACATATTAGTGTGGCAATTAACACTTTAAATCAATCGCGGACTCTTTCACTGCGAGAGGAAAACCCTAACAAAAGTTATAAAAGAATCAAACCTCTTGATTCGGATTCCGACTAGTGTTTGTCAATTCAAGCATGCGGTTTCTGGTAAGCAACAAGAAAGTCTTGGGTTTTCACTTCTGTATGTCAAATTTTGAACTTCAGTAGAACTATTTCGACACATTTTCAGGATGTCTTATTGTATTCTAACTAGTGCTGCCTTTTCACGGCATGTTTGCTTGATAATTTAGTTGTAAAGTATTTTACAAGGAAGCCATTCGAACCGTGAGGCGGCTTGACCGCGCGCTGTTCTCCTTTGTAAGAAAATAAAGATATGTTTATCTTGGAGTTCTGTTCGCTTATGAATCTCGGTATGTATAAAATAAATAAGCTATTTCGCGGTTAGTTCGCTAGTACGATTTTCATTCACTCGTTGTGTAAACAAACTCACTCGCTGCGCTCGTTCGTTCGTTTTACACAACTTGTGAATAAAAATCGTACGCGCTCACCAACCGTGAAATAACCTATAAGAAAATACGCGCGATCTTAAAACGGCGTCACAACCGTGTTTACATATTCTCATCTAAACACATTCATCGACCAATGAGAGCGCACATAGTATTTTAGTTATTTTATTAATGCATCTGCAGCTGAAGGAAAGCGCGGAAACGTGTGTGAGCGATTTGTTTTGGTTTTACTTCTGATTGGACGACAAAGACTTAACAGCTTTAATTGCTGTAGCGCTAGTAAATCAGCATGGTCTCTAGGGTTTTTAGTTTAATATATATAAAATGGATCAACGGTCAAACAATCCTAGTAATATTTTGCATAAGTAAATCCGTTGTGTTGATAATTCGAAATGTTGCCAACGTTTTCAAAAAAATGTAACCTTTCAAGATGCATTTGGAACCGCCGCACGGATGAACGAAGAAATAAAAAGAACGGAAACGATCGCATATTGCAAAAAATTCAAACTTCTACTTCAACTCTTCATTTTTTAGCTAACGTTGAAAATCGGTAGAGAAAATGATCCATCAAAAGAAAAAAAGGGGTCAACGAACGTCCAAGAACGTTGAAGCCAGGCAAATCTATAGCAGTGGCCATCTGCCCTATCACTGTTCATTTTATTACTTAGCGTGCGCTCGATGCATGATTTGACGTGTGAATTTGCATGCGAAGGAAGAATGCGCAGAAGCAATTAGCACGAACGGATTTCAGTTTGTTACCAAACCAGGAATTCTGTTGTCTCAAACCTTTGTACTCAAAAATGCACTGGTGGTTCAGTGGTAGAATTCTCGCCTGCCACGCGGGAGGCCCGGGTTCGATTCCCGGCCAGTGCACACTTTTATTTATACAACTATTTTATTTTTAACCTTATGAACTTGAGTACGCAACCAACAAACACTTTAGCCAAGCATGATGGATCAAATTTTGGAATGCTGCCACTTGTCCCGTTTTCCCGGTGGAAATTTTCCCATGGAAATCTGAGTTCCATTTACGGGTTTCGCAAAGGTTTACCAGTTCCAGGCCGCTCACAACCATTGTTTTTCATACCTTCGGGAAATATGGCGGGAAATATGGCGGCTACTTCGTCGGCTTCCCCCTCAGCTTTCTACGAATGTTCAGTGTGTCATGGGCTAGTTATGGACTGCCTCCTGACTTAGAAACATTGCTAAATCACAACTGTGCCATGTATGCCAATAGCCCGGCAAATGGTAAGTAGTATTCATCGAAAAACAAAATTTTGTATATGTAAATAAACAAGGTCATGTACGATTTTCTGTCATTCATTCTTTCACAGCAGCTGTTTCAAATGATCCCTTGCCAACTAGTTCAAGTAACAACCTTGAAAGATGGTTGGACGAAGATCTTCGGTTGCTTATCACAACTTGGGCTGAGCACAAGCACATGTTTGGAAGCAAGGCTACAAAGAAAGAGGTGTTTGATAAGATAGCGGAACAATTTAGGAAGATTTCAGGTCGTTTGGTCCTGGCGAGCCTGGGAATGAATGGGACGAGTGTGTCAAATGGAACACGTTCTTCACCGATAAACATTTCCCACTGAAGTTTCCGAAATTTTCCGGAATCTTTTGGTAAATGGAAAAGGCCCCCATGGTTAAACAACTAGTGGCAATAAAAAACAATCGATACTCGCTCGCACGCGTTTCCCGCGCTTCGCGTCAGTTACGCATTTTAAAATATTTCAAATACTGCGCGAGACTCAGTCGAGGCTTTCATAACTTTCGAGACTTCTCTCAACCCCGCGAGTGTTTATTGAAGCTATGTAAACACGGAAAAAGGACTGTTTTTCATTTATAAAGTATTTCTCAAATGTACGTGCGAATCTTAAATATACAATTGTTCTCGATCGACGAGTTTTACTTGTAGTTAATTATAACGGGATAAGAACAGAAACTGCATAATGTTGTACTGTCCAAGGGGGCATACCGTAGCTCAGTGGTAGAGCATTCGACTGCAGATCGAGAGGTCACCGGTTCAATCCCGGTTGCCCCCTGCAGTTTTGTTTTATATTTTTCTCGGCTTTCACCAAATTAGAAAAGTGGTTCCCGTCCACTGTGGTCGACAAACCAATTAAGTACTTTGTTTGACTGGTTGATGTTGTGTTTTTCTCAATGAAATGGTTATGCTCTTTTATCACACTTGTTCTTCACTGAACTGAAAGCAATTTTCAATCTCATGAACTTGAATATGCAACCAACATACACCTTAGCCAAGCACAATGGATCAAAATATGAAAATATATCACGCGTGAAAGCAGATAAGTACTGTAATATGACCAAAAATTTGGGTTTGTAAAAACTGATTTTACCAGGACCTGAAAAACTTAGCCAAGGTGGAATGACAGTTTAATATAGATTAATAATGGCGATAGACGAAAGGCTGTTAAAGGTAAACGAAATAAAATAGTTGTATAAAGAAAAGTTGCCCTGACCGGGAATCGAACCCGGGCCTCCCGCGTGGCAGGCGAGAATTCTACCACTGAACCACCAGTGCTTGTTGGAGTACTTGAGACTACACCATTGCTGGTTTGGTAACAAACTTAAGGCCGTTCGTGCTAATTGTTTCTGTGCATCCTTACTTCGCACGGAAGCACCGTAGTTACTATTCCAGAAAATCTTTTGCTTTCCGATGCAGAGAAATCCGTCCTTAGCAAGGGCTTGAATTTTGTTCCTATATCCAAACACCTTGACGAATTCTCGGTTAAGCAAGATGTTGAAAATTTCTTCGCCGCGTTCAACTTAAAAGCTTTTTTTCCATGACAAAGAGGATGATTCTAACACCTCGGACAAAGATATTTTCGAAAGGCTCCAGTCTTGAAAATCGAAGTGGACTCCCCCAGAGGGCCAGTTCGCCTCTTTAGATTTTTTCATCAGTAAATGGCGTCATGACATCAATAAACTAAATTTCAATCGTAACACCAAATTTTCCAACCTTTCTTCGGAAGAGAGGGCGGCGCTTAAAAATCTTAGTAAGCGCAGGGACATAATTGTCAAAGCGGCCGACAAAGGCGGCGCTTTGGTCGCTTGGCGGGCCGACCTCTACCAAAAAGAAGCTTTGCGCCAACTTTCCGACACCTCTTTTTATGCTAAAGTTGATAAAGATCTCACTTCCACTAACCAGCAAAGTGTCAAGAGCACTATTAACGACCTTATAGTAAAACAAGAATTGTCGGCTACTGCTACAAATCTCATCATCACCACTCCTAGAACCTCATGTGTTTACTTTTTACCTAAAATTCACAAACGTACATGCACTTTATTGAGCTTCCCTGCTTTTCAGCATCAATATCAAAACATTAAAATCAAATAGGTCACTAAATTAATTTTAAACTTCATAAAACTATGTACAACAATGACTAAGTTACTGTATACATAAATCATGATCGAACCTAATTCATATTATACATCAGTTCATTAACCAAACGTCTCTAAAAACCTTAGTATTCGTGATTTCCCTTAAGTATTTACTTAAATTGTTCCATACTTTTACGCCACGATAATAAAAGGCGCGTTGACCAGCATTGATTCTACTAGACGGAATATTGAGACTATCTCTATATCTCGTCTGTCTGTCATGAATAGTAGCTCTAAGTTGAAAATGTATCTGACAAATAGCTCGCTGACAGTCCATTGAGACATTTGTGCATCATAACTGCATCATTGACCATAAGTCTTTGTTTGACATTTAGCCATCGAAGTGATCTTAAACCTGCAGAGATATGATCATATTTGCGGAGTCCCAAGATAATCCTGGCAGCAAAATTTTGAACTAATTGAAGCTTCTGGATATTAGTCACCGAGGTATTGCTCCACACCGAGGAGCAGTAAAACAACCTACTAAAAACAAAGCTATTAATAATTAACAAAAGCGTTTCCTTATCAAGCAAATGCTTAATTCTATTAATCTGAATCAGTTTGTTCATACAGCTAGCAACAGTTTTAAGTATATGTTCATCATAGGTGAGACACCGGTCTAAAAACACTCCAAGATCCTTTGCTACCGGAATCGGTGATATTGGTTTACCACAAAGCGTTATTGTAAAGTCAGGTAACTGGCGTAATAATTGCGGCACGCCTAGCTACCACAAGAAGTTTAGTCTTGTCTGGATTCAAAAGCAGTGAATTGTTACAGCACCACCTACAAATTTCGCTTAAGTCAGAGTTAACTGCAGAGACTGCATTACATAACTCATTTGTTTTAAATTTCAAATAAAGGTTAGAGTCATCAACATAACAAGCAGATTGACAGCATTTAGGTACAGTCAATAAGTTATTTATGTAAACAGTAAACAGAACGGGGCCAAGAATAGACCCCTGTGGAACTCCGTATTCAACTGGGAGAGATTGCGAGACCACATCCCCAATACGAACATACTGGTACCTTCCCTTTAAGTAACTTTTACACCATTCTAGCGCAGATTGAGACGCACCAAGGCTGCGAATTTTAGATAACAAAATGTCATGGTTTATACTATCAAAGGCCTTCGACATATCCATCAATACCAATATTGAGATTTTCTTTTCATCCGTAGCTTTTAATAGGTCGTCAGTGACAGACAGAAGAGCCGTTTCAGTGGAGTGATATTTACGGTTGCCACTTTGGAATTGTGATAACTTGTTGTTATTGTCTAAGAACGAGGCAAATTGTCTGTGAGCCACCCTTTCATTCACTTTGGATAGTACCGGTAGCAATGATATGGGCGGCGATTGTTAGATGGGTTTCCAGCATCACCGTCTTTAGGAATACAAGTCACTTCAGCGACTTTCCAGGGCAACCCAACAGCCCAGGCCGACCCATCGTCTCTGCGTGTAGTTGCCCTACCAAACTCATTTCTAGCTATTTAGAAAAAATCATGGCACCTATCGTCAGATCTTCACCGTCAAACGTTAAAGAAAGTCGACACGCACTTCGAATTTTTCGCGATTTCAATTTATTGGACGAAGAGAAACCTATTTTCACTATGGACATTACATCTCTTTACACCGTCATCCCTAATGGCGAAGGTTAAATCTCCCCAATAATTCTAAGCAACATATGGCAGTCTGCGACCTTTCCCTATTAATCAGAAGTAAAATAAAAAACAATCGATACTCGCTCCCACACGTTTCCCACGCTTTGCGTCAGCTACGTACTCATTTTAAAATAATTCAAATACTACTTTTCAGAAATAGTTCAGAGAAGCAGTTAAGTACTTTTTCAGTGCATTACAGAGCTTTAAACAATCGGAACGAAAAAGTATTCAATTCCTTTGATAAAATATTTCTCAGAAATACGCACGAAATTTAAATGTAAAATTTTTCCTGGTCGACAAGTTTTACCAGCTTTTTACTCTCACGGGTTACGAATAGAAACTCAATCTCCTTGTTGTATCTAAGGGGGCATAGCTCAGTGATAGACCATTCGACTGCAGATCGAGAGGTCACCGGTTCAATCCCGATTTCCAATTTAGTTTAGCTTTACTTTTTCCCCGGCTTTTGTCCTATTAGAAAAGTGGTTCCTGTACACTGTGGTCGGTAAACTATTCCTGTATCCTTTTCAAATACATATTGCTGTGTTTTGCTTAAATAGTATACCTTATATCATGCTTAGTCGTCAATGAAGTGGAAAATCATTTTCAACTTCATCAACTTGAGTAGGCAGCTACATACAGACCCTTATAACTCACCCGATAATTCTGGCGCGATTTTTGATCACGTCACGTGGTAAAAACTCACAGTTTCAACTCTTCCTTTCTCTCATTTACACCAAACTTGTTTTGTGGAGTCTTAAAGTGCCACTGCGACGAAATTTTTCGAATTCATTGTTTTTGCATTTTCTGAATCTTTAAGTGGTACTTACTCACCTGTCCGAGCCGTTTTGTCCAACAAGCCCGGGAAGGATTTTTTTTACGGTTTTTCTCAAAAATGTTTCGTCCGCCATTATTAAATCATGTTCCTGCAACCCCATAAGGCCTTGCTGCTTTGTGACGTCATACTCCTAACCAACTAAGCGCACATGGCGAATTTTGTTATAACATCTCTATGTAGTTCGCAGTTAACTGGTTTCGCAACGTGAATCTAGCGCTCTATTCGAATCGAATCGTGCCCGATCGTTGTCTAGTACACGGATGCAGCAATAGATCACATATGAATGCAGGTATTTCTGCTCATTTTAGTCCTACAATAAAGAGTGAGAGAGATACGTGGTTGAGATTCGTGGACACTCACGCGAACTTAAATCCGAGTGGAAAGTTTGTGGCGGGTGTGTTCAAGTCCATTTCGTGAAGGAATGTTTTTCAAGAGCGTTTCACATGAAAGGCTGTCGTTGTCGGCTTATTCCTGGCTCAATTCCTACAATGCGGAAGATCGAGCCAGGGAAACAATCTTCCAAACGACAACACCGCAAGGTAAGCCTTGTTCAATTTCATCTAAGCTTCGGTATTGAGTCAGCCATGAAGTTTTCTTTTTCGTAGAAGTATCCCATATGTTTATTCCCAGTCATCTCTGCGATTGGAAATACATTTTCAAGTAACTCATTAAGTTTAGTATTGTTCATACCGCCGCGCTGTTGTATTTTAGTTTTTATCCCTTCTGTTTATCCGAGTCATGTGGCGCGCTCGGAAGATGCTGGTTTACCGAAGAGCTTTTCAATGGTTTCCATAGTTTTCAAATCAACCGTAAATAATTTACCTTATTTTTTTCTCAAACACAGGTTTCTATATCTACTTTCCGTATAGATCATAAATGAACTAACATTCCTCACAGTCACCGGAAGTTTCATCCCAGAAGGTCCAGAAGCTGGCCATGGGTTTTTGGATGTATGTTAATTAGGCGCCCTTCACGTTATGTGAGACAATGTTGTGAGCGAAACTCGTTTTCGTAAGAGCGTTTTGCTGTGCACATTTCCGTTCACCTAAAATAAGGTCAAATGTCCCACAGTTTTGTATCCATTGCGAAATTTGTTTGAATAAAATGGCAGTTCACTCAGTTTCCTAAGCGTGGTATATTAAATCAGTTTCCTGGTCCCCGCCTTGTGTACCTTGATAATTATGCTGGACACATGCGTAATTTTACAGGTAGTGTGGATTGTTGGGGGTTTTTAGGAGGGAGGGGGGTGGAGGCAGGGTCAAACCATTCTATTACGCAAAAACAATGACGAGGGAGGGGCGGGGTGTCTAGCTTGAGAAAATGCAATTTTAATCAAAACTATACACCTAATTGCCACATTGAAGAAATGAGGGGTGATAGTGTCTTTATAATAATCCCTCACTGTGTTACCTATAGAGCTTTGAAAATTCCATGACTTTTCCAGGACCTCTATCATGACCTTCCACATTTTTCCATAACCTAAATTTGGCCATTTTTCTCGGAAAAGGTTTCTTGATTGTGTGCAGCTTTTCCCTGTTTCCTTAGTTTGCAGATGCAAAACTACCCAAATTACTTTATTTTCCATGGCTTCCCATGACCCACACTTTTAAAAATTATATGACCGCCCAGGCCTGCATAAAGAAGATCTATAATTCCAGAACTTCTCATGTTTCCCATTACCCAAAAAACCCTGATTAGTGCTCCTTAATTCCTATTTCCATTTTTTTCTCTTTAAATTCACCTAGGCCTTGTTGATATTGCAATTAGATGCATTTGTAAACAGAAGGGCTAAGCAGAAAACAGAGAATGCTGTGACATCTTCTCATTTTTATCAAGATGAGTTGGATATTTCGGAATACAATCAATCACACAGTCAATGTTAACATTATTGAGTTGCTGTGGTGTGCTGTGCCATAAAGTGGGAGATACCATGTAGCATGCAGTACACTCCCCAAGGAATATATTTAATTTCTGGAGCTTTAGCCAGTCAGAAGTTCTGATAGGATTTGTGCTTTACTAGTCTATAAAAGCCAATTTCATTGCTGTTCTTTAAGGAAGAATATTACTACAGCTGTAAGTGAGCACCACCTACATATTCTGCACCATATTTTTTGGCTGTTTAGGGTTTAAAATTAAAATTTTTGACTTTGGCTACAACTTTCGACTTTTTCTAACCTTTCCATCACAAGCTTGCAATTTGCAGTCACCAACAGTTTTTCTTTTTATGGTAATGGAAGTCAAGATGAAAAGTCTGCTTTTGGCAAAAGGGGTCTGAATTTTCTGTCAGTGTAATTGCTTTGGCCAAAAATCAAACTTAACATTAATTTGGGAATGAGATATATCTGACAGTGGCATGGTCCTGAATATAGTTATACCCCCACTGGTGACAAGTTGTAAAATTTTAAACATCAGTGTAAACTTTTTAGCAGCACTGGCAGTTAGGAAAGGGTGATTTCAGACTCTGCTGTTGCCCCTCTCAAATTCCAATTTTGGGGGTTTCCCACTGTCTCAGGTGTCTTCAGCAAAGAATGTGATAAACGCTTTCTTCTGTTTCGTTTTAAGCCCTATTGTTGCAGTAACCAAAACCCAACTATTCGGACAGACACTTTCAAAACCTGGAAGTGAAAGTAACATAAGCTTATAATTACTAGTCGTCTTTTTTAACTTCTGCCCTTCTCTCACGACATCTATCAACCTCCATGCAACATCTACATCCTTCATGTGGACAACGTTTTCCAACGAACAATTTATACACTTGCATCTATTACAATAAACATACGAAACAGACAAACATTTCCAAAACCGACGGTGACACAGATCGAATCCAACGTACGTACTTCCTTCGAAACACTCTACTTGAAATAAGCTCTTTTTACAAAAATAAACGCATTGATAAAAGCAGAAAGAATCGAGACGAAGAAACCAAATAAAATACCAGTCTAATAGACCTGTCTCTTCAGCAAATCGACTCAGAAGCATGTCCTCAGGCTCTTCTTCCTCTATACAGCTATTTGTTTAGCGTACAGCTGGGTAGCTTATTCTTCGGTGGCAATTGGCTCTGCACTATCATCGTATGATTAGAATCTTCACTTGCCGAGTTGAAGCTAGCCTCTGAAGACTCAGGGCAACCTTCACTACTGCTTTCAGACAAATTTTCCCCAAATTGAGCTTCTGAATCGACAGACATTTCGCAGATACTTGAGCCAAAGACCGACTGAAATCCCTCTAAAATCAAGCGATCATCAATCTCGTGTTAGGAATATGACGTCACAAGTAGATATGCCGCTGTGAAAATAGCGGGCTCAACTGGAACCAATTTCGAGTAATGGCGGACGAAAATTATCACTTTTCGAGCGGCGAAATTTTAATGAAGGAAGTCTTTTTAATTTTTTCTTTTTGGACGAAAG
>OZ026601.1:25857413-25874913 GCA_964020085.1 Micromussa lordhowensis
TCCTCTATAAGATTATAAAAACAGTGTCATGCATAAATAGTGATCAAAGTGGCAAAGCAATTTCAATGGATGTTAATAAATGGAGTACACAGGCTTCTTTCCACTGCTTAAGTGCCAGAGTTACTAATTATGTCATGTAGACTTCCATTGTTAAAAAATTCTACCCTTAATTGCACTACTTGAGATCATAGATTGACCAATGTCCAAATAGTACATTGTTCCCCATACCCATTTAAAAAACCATGAACCCTGTAAAAAGATAGTGCGATTCATGAATAAATCGCACCACTGAGAGCCAATCACATTGCAAGGATAACCAGTGCTTTCAAAATAGATTTACTAAAGTAAGTAATTGCTAAGGAAAAATCATGGGACTTATGTATAAAATTCATATATTGTTGAAAGCTGTAATGGGCTCCTGATGGAAGCTATCTTAATTGACCAAATATCCTGTAAGTGAATATTGAGTCCCAAATAAGTTCCATTTGAAATCTCAAGTATGATTTCAGACTGAAATTGCATGACCTGAAGTAATTGCCACTTTATTAGATCCATTTTGAAATTGCACAATTTAATAGCCAAATTTGCCAAACAAGGGCTTTTTTCTTTTGATTTCCTGATTGGTTGGTTTGTTTTATGGTCACATTCTCATTGGCTGAGAAAAAGATGCGATGTAGGGCAAAAGATAGTGTGATATGTGAATAAATCGCACTGCTGAGAGCCAATCACATTGCAAGGATAACCAGTGATTTCACAATGGATTTAGTAAAGTAAGTAATTATTGCTAAAGAAAAATCATGGTATCTATGTATAAAGCTCATATATTGTTGAAAGCTGTATATATGGAATCTAGTTTTTATCTCAATTGACAAAATAATATGCTGTAGGTGAATATTGAGTCCCAAGTAATAATAATTTCAAATAGAAAAGGAACATGTTAAAATTCATTTTAAGAGTGTAGTTAATTGATTGTAGATCAAAACTTGATACTGCTTGTGAGACAACACACGTAGTACATGCCTTTTATAGTGATGTAAATATAACCTTGTGATTTTAAATAATATGTACAATAAAAAAGTTGTTTCATTGGTAAGGAACTTGAACTTTCACATATAATATTATTGACAAATTTTAACCTACAATGCCTTCATTTAGAACTTTCAGTCCAAAGAAAGTATAATGAAAACAATTGATGTACAATCGCCATGTGTTTTGCAGTTGCACGTAAAGCTAAAAAAATTAATGCCAATGCAGTTTACAGTACACGACCAGTTGAGCATCTACTTGCGTTTGGCAGCCAGGGAGTAAGATTTCAATTTCGGTCGAAGCATCTCGTCCGCATCAACAACTTTTCCACTTGCTTTGAGGTCCCTCTCTACTTTGGCATTAAAAAATTCGTTTATTCGTGTGTTGGCTAGCTTTGAAACCAAAGCTCTGAATAAACCACACACAACTTCATCATCGATCACTCCCTCCACTGTAGTGATTGATGCAACAAGCAATTTAAAATCCATTTCTAGTGTTTCGTTATTTATGACGGAAGTCTGGCACATGTTGATAAATCTTGATGGATACTTCGCAAGATTTGCATCGGAAGTAAATTCGCGGACATTTTTATCCACCTCCTTTAAAAAAGGGAGAAGCTCTATCCTTGGAAAAATAAGATTTCCTTCATCCAAGTTTTTAAGACTTGAGGAAAGTGAAGATTTGTCTTTCATGACCAGGGTATTTAACACATCCATCTCCTTCTCCATCACCGGTCGTCGTTCGGATGACACTTTCCCACGACCCTTTTTTTGCTGTAAAGTTTCCTTCCTAAGCTTTAGCATTCGCTGAAGGGCTGCACCACAATATCTGAACAAGGTATCATCTGACTCCACGGCCAAAGGTGAATTTCTCAGTTCGGAAGTCGAGGTTGACTTTTTCACCTGAATATGACTGTGAATAGTGCAGTAAACCAGTTCGTGAATAACACTTACAACTGCGTGCACCACCTCGGGAGAGAATTGTTGCCCTTGCGACTGTCCTACTAAGAACCGTTTGATAATCAATCTCTCTTGAGTATCTTTCCCAGCTTGAAAATTTCCAAGCATTTTCATCCAAGCTACCGAAAAGGCAGCTTTCCTGTTGGGCTTGTCTGGCAACAAGTAGCATTCGCTAACAAGCGTTGAAAACTTACGGCAGAATCCAACAATCAGGAGTTGAAAGTTTGCTTTCTGTGGCTCACTAATAAGATGTTTCGCGAAGCGTTCCCGCTCTTTAACTGACTTCACACGCTGCGATTCAAGAAGCTTTTCGCGGATACTGCCTTCGACATCTCTAGCTTCCTGCGTTGAAAATATCCATGATGTTAATTCCTCCATTTGATCATCGTTGAGAACATTCGGAGATCGCTTTGTCTTTGTCTTTTTCGCAGTCTGTTTCGAAGACGAAGTCGATTTCTTACTGCGTGATTTGCGCTTTCTCGCTGTGGAACGAGAGGCACTGGCTACTTCATTTTGCTCATCTTCATCTGAAGTACTACTTTCCGAGTAAATACTGAAATTCTCGCTTAAATCGCTGTCGGAACCTTCGGAACCTTCGGAACCTTCGGAAGAGGATTCCTCGCATGTGTCCGCCATATTTATTTCCCATGTGGACTAGTCATCCTAGTTACGTATTAACAGTCTCTTACGCAATCGCTTGTGATTGGTTACCCAAAACTAATTCGCGGGAAAGCCTGGTTTAAAAATAACTCTACTTGTGAAAACGCCGTTTCACAGACTTAGTATGGAAGTTGCACGCTCCGGGTAATGGGCTCCTGGTATTTCTTAAAAAATGCGCGCGAAACTTAAATATAAAATTGTTTAACCTCGACTTAACACTCAAAGGTTAAGAATAGAAACTTCATTTCCTTGTTGTAACTAAGTAGGCATAGCTCAGTGGTAGAGCATTCGACTGCAGATCGAGAGGTCACCGGTTCAATCCCGGTTACTCCCTTTGGGTTTGTTTTCTTTCCTCCCCACCCACCTTTTCCGTACCCTGTTTAACCGGCTGATGTTGAGTTTTGCTTAATACAAATAATATGATCTTTTATCAAACTCAGGTTTCACCGATCAGTTGGTTTTTTTATCAGCTTAGTTGATAATGTCAATTGGCCACCCTAAAGAGATTCGATAGCTGACGTTTCGAGCGTCGATTCCCTCCTACAAAGGGCTAACGCCCGAACGTCAGCTTTCGAATTACTTTACGATGGCCAATTCACATTATCAACTCAGTTGATAAAACCAAATTATCTTGTAATACTCTCCACCGACACAGCACCACAGTTTCTTTAGAAACTTACCCCCTTTATTCATTTAGATTTCACTGACCTGGAAAACCATGTTCACCTTCATGAACTTGAGTATGCAACAGCCACTTAAGCAAAGCACAATGGATGACTTAATCAACAAAATTTTAAAATATGTGAGTCTGGGAATGGTTTCTTTATACGGATACCTCACAGGCTGTTGATGGTAAAAACGGAAATTAAATAGTCGCGTGAGGAACATTTGCACTGGCCGGGAATCGAACCCGGGCCTCCCGCGTGGCAGGCGAGAATTCTACCACTGAACCACCAGTGCTTGCCTTAAAAAACCAGCGTGTGATAAGAGGACTCTTGGTTTGGTAACAAACTAAAAACTACTAAACAACTCATGCTACTTTGTCATCTAATCAGAAATAAAACCAAAACCAATCGTGACTCGCTCAGACACGTTTTCCCGCGTTTCGCGTCAGTTCGTGCTAATTGGTGGGGTGTTCTCTTGTATTTGGCTTACCCCGCCTCGATTAGCTCTTTCTAGCTATTTGCAGGGTAGGCCATCCACTAACTATTATATTTGGTTTAATAAAGTTGTTGTTGTTGTTGTTGTCACTAGATGCTACAATCACGGTATCGAAAAACTGCCCAATCATTGGTGAACACGTTGTTATTATGTTCGTGACACAATAGGTTACCATACCAACAGAAAAAAAAAAAACAAGAGACATCTTTTGAAATTTTTGATCGATCCATCGTGCTTGGCTGAAGTGTTTTCAAATTATCAGCTAAGTTGATAATGTGAATTGGCCACTGAAAAGAGTTTCGAAAGCTGACCTTTCCAGCAGTAGCCCTTCGTCGGAGCGAGTCGAGGAATTGTGGATTGTGTGTGGTTTATATACAGAAACATGGAGCAGATACGCTGTTGGTTTTGTGCATGGTAACGTGAAGAAAGAAACAGAATAAATTAGTTGGGCACCGCGAGTTAAGAGTGCCGATTTGACACAAAAGGTTACTATACTAACAGTTCGACCTGCTAAAAATACCCTTAATTACAGTTTTAGGACCTTATAATTAAAAAAAAGGGCACGGTGAACTTTTTTATATTATCAAATTTTTATAAGTATGATAAAACGCAGCTTTTAACAAAGTTTTAAAAAATTCTGTACTTAGGGTTCAGAGCCACCCTGAATTTTCAAAAGCTATCGACCAATGAGACATCGTATATCATTTCCGTTATTTTATAAATGCATATGAAGCGGGTCACGATAGCTTTTGGTTTTACTGTCTGATTGGATGACAAAGTGGCACAAGTTGTTTAAACCAATCGCTAGTAGTTTTTTAGTTTGTTACAAAACCAGGAGTCCTCTTGTCACAAGCAAGGGTCGTACAAGGCAAGCACTGGTGGTTCAGTGACGCGAAGCGCGGGAAACGTGTGCGAACGAGTATCGATTGTTTTTTATTTTACCTCTGATCGATTGGATGACAAAGTTGCACTAGTTATTTTGTTCAAGGCAAGCACTGGTGGTTCAGTGGTAGAATTCTCGCCTGCCACGCGGGAGGCCCGGGTTCGATTCCCGGCCAGTGCAATTTTTCCTTATACAACTGTTTTACTTTCGTTTACCTTCACAGCCTTTCGTCTATTTCCATTATTCATGGCTATTAAACTAGGTAATTCCATCTTGGCTGAGCTTTTCAGCTCCTGGTAAAAGTGAGTTTCCACAAACCCAAATTTTTCGTCATAGTACTGTAAAAACAAACAAACAAACAATCTGCTTTCACAAGTGATATATTTTCATATTTTGATCGACTGTGCTTGGCTGAGGTGTATGTTGGTTGCATACTTAAGTTCATGAGATTGAAAATTGTTTTCAGCTCAGTGAAGAACAAGTGTGATAAAAGAGCATAACCATTTCATTGAGAAAAACACAACATCAACCAGTCAAACAAAGTCAAAATATAAAACAAATCTGCAAGGGGCAACCGGGATTGAGCCGGTGACCTCTCGATCTGCAGTCGAATGCTCTACCACTGAGCTATGCCCCCTTGAACAGAACAACGTCATGGAGTTTCTATTCTTATCCCGTGAAAATTAACTACTAGTCAAACTGGTCGATCGAGAACAATTGTAAATTTAAGATTCGCACGTACATTTGGGAAATACTTTATCAATGCAAAATAGTACTTTTTCCGTGTTCACATAGCTTCACCTAAACACTCGCGAGGTTGAGAGATTCTCAAAAGTTATAAAAGCCTCGACTTCGTCTCGAGTAATATTTGAATTATTTCAAATGCGTATGTAGCTTACGCGAAGCGCGGGAAACGTGTACGAGCGAGTATCGATTGGTTTTTATTTCAGTTCGGATTGATTGGATGACAAAGTGGTACTGGTTGTTACCAATCACTAGTACTTTTTAGTTTGTTACCAAACGAAAAGTACCCTTATAACGGCAAGCACTGGTGGTTCAGTGGTAGAATTCTCGCCTGCCACGCGGGAGGCCCGGGTTCGATTCGCGGCCAGTGCAATTGTTGTTTATACAACTATTTTATTTCGTTTACCTTTAACAGCCTTTCGTCTATCGCCATTGTCCATCTATATTAAACTATTTCATTCCTTCTCGACTCAGCTTTTCAGCTCCTGATAAATGTCTGTTTCCACAAACCCAGAATTTTGGTCATATTACAGTACTGCAAAAACAAACAACAAAATTTCCAGCTGCTTTCACAAGTGACACCTTTTCAAATTTTGGCAAGGTGGCAAGCGACAATTCTACCAGTGAACCACCAGTGCATATCTAAGTACGAAGGCTTGAGACAACAGGATTGCTGGTTTGGTAACAAAGTTAAGGCCGTTCGCGCTAATTGCTTCTGCGCATACTTACTGCGCACGCAAATTCCCACGTCAAGTTATGCATCGAGCGCGCGCTAAGTAATAAAATGAACAATGATAATGCAGATCGCTATAGCTATAGATTTTCCTGGATTCAACGTTCTTGGACGTTCGTTGACCACTATTTTTCTTTGGATGGATCATTTTCTCTACCGATTTTCAACGTTGAGCCAGAAAATAAAGAGTAGAAGCAGAAGCCGTTTGAACTTTTTGCAAAATGCACCATCGAATTCCGTTCTTTTTATTTCTTCGTTTATCCGTGCGGCGGTTCGAAATGCCTCTTGAAGGGTTACATTTTTTGAAAACGTTGGCAACATTTCGAATTATCAACACAACGGATTTCCTTATACGAAATATTACTAGCATTGTTTCACCGTTGATCCATTTTTGATATATTAAACTAAAAACCCTAGAGACCATGCTAATTTATTAGTGCCAACTTTTGAAAATCAGACTAGTTTTCACACGCTTTATCTCTGAAACAAAGTCCGTGACTTCCAATTTGTTTGACTTTTTTTCGTTTCTCAAACAAGTAAATTATTTTCTCTCCGCACTAGAAGTTTCAAGAAAATATATCCAGTAAAGCATTTTTGCGCGAAAGTCCTTAAAACTACTAAAGAAAAGAAGAATCTGAAGTTACAGCAATTAGAACAGTTAAGTCTTTGTCGTCCAATCACAAGTAAAATCAAAACAAATCGCTCACACACGTTTCCGCGCTTTGCCTCAGCTGCAGATGCATTAATAAAATAACTGAAATACTATGTGCGCTCTCGTTGGTCGATGAATGTGTTGCTGATGAGAATATGTAAACACGGTTGTGACGTTTAAGATGCGCGCGTATTTTTGAGAAATATTTTATAGAAGCAACTAATTACTTTTTCTGTGTAGTACAGAGCTTAATCTAAACAATCAGAAGGAAAAAGCATTCGACTACTTCTATCAAATATTCCTTTATAAATTATTTCTCACGAACCTTAGATGTGAAATTGTTCTCGGTCGATAAGTTTTCCCAGCTGTTTAGTCTCACGGGTTACGAATAGAAACTTTCTTTCCCTGTCGTAGAGCAAATCAGAAAATTTCCGGATACAATCGGATACGTGTGGACGGTTGAAAACGATTAGAATACGTTGCGTGTGGACGCGGAAATTTTCCCATCCGCAAAAAAATATTCTGGGAAAAAAAATTTCCGGATACGTGTGGACATGGCCTTACTTACGCTTGTAACAAGAGCAGTGTTGGCTTCTTAACAAACTAAAACTACTAGTCACTCTTAACTGTCTAATTTTAGTGCAATCTATTCGCGCCAAAATTCAGGAGGTCAATTCCAAACGTTAAAACCATTTACAACAAATTAAGGCCCAAACACTTAAACAATTAATAGCTCCTCAAATTACTTGTGACTCATCACTTGAAAGCCCTAACACCGTTGTTACTATTCCAGAAAATCTCCAGTCCCGCTTTCCGACTCAGAGATATCCGTTCTCATTAAGGGCTTGAATTTTGTTCCTATATCCAAAAAACTGGACGAATACTCAATTAAGCAAGATGTTGAAAAATCCCTTCGCCACGCTCAACTCAAAGCCTTTTTCCATGATAAAACGGAGGATCCTAACACCTCTGACAAAGATACTTTCGAGTCCCTTCAGACTCGAAAATCGAAGTGGACTCCCCCAGAGGGCCAATTCGCCTCTTTATATTTTTTCATTAATAACAATGCCGTCACGACATCAATAAACTTAATTTCAATCGTAACACCAAATGTTCCAACCTATCTTCGGAAGAGAAGGCGGCGCAAGAAAATCTTGCCAAGCGCAGAGACATAGTTGTCATGGCGGCCGACAAAGGCGGCGCTTTGGTTGTTTGGCGGGCCGACCTCTACCAAAAAGACAACGGCAACTTTCTGACACCTCTTTGTATGCTAAAGTCGATAAAGATCTCACTTCCATGCACAATTAACGACCTTATAGTCAAACAAGAATTGCCGGCTACTGCTACCAACCTCATTATTACCACTCCTAGAACCTCGTGTATTTACTTTTTACCTAAAATTCACTAACCTAACAACCCAGGTCGACCGAATGTATCTGCCTGTAGTTGCCCTACCGAACTCATTTCCAATTCGCCTCTTTATATTTTTCATTAATAACAATGCCGTCACGACATCAATAAACTTAATTTCAATCGTAACACCAAATGTTCCAACCTATCTTCGGAAGAGAAGGCGGCGCAAGAAAATCTTGCCAAGCGCAGAGACATAGTTGTCATGGCGGCCGACAAAGGCGGCGCTTTGGTTGTTTGGCGGGCCGACCTCTACCAAAAAGACAACGGCAACTTTCTGACACCTCTTTGTATGCTAAAGTCGATAAAGATCTCACTTCCATGCACAATTAACGACCTTATAGTCAAACAAGAATTGCCGGCTACTGCTACCAACCTCATTATTACCACTCCTAGAACCTCGTGTATTTACTTTTTACCTAAAATTCACTAACCTAACAACCCAGGTCGACCGAATGTATCTGCCTGTAGTTGCCCTACCGAACTCATTTCCAGCTATTTAGACAAATTATGGCACCTATCGTCAGATCTTCACCGTCACACGTTAAAGACAGTCAACACGCACTTCAAATTTTTCGCAATTTCTATTTCCTGGGCGAAGGGAAACTTATTTTCACTATGGATATTACATCTCTTTACACCGTCATCCTTAATACCAAGGGTCTTCTAGCCCTCGAACATTTTTTTGATTTACGCACTGTTAAGGAACCAACTCGGAAACTGCTTTTCATTCTCGGATAAACAAATCAATGACGTGGCCATGGGTACCAAAATGGGACCCAGCTACGCCAATCTTTTCCTATGCTACATTAAACACCAATTTTTTAATCAATACAACGGCCCCAAACCTGAACTCTGCCAGCGCTACATTGACGGCTGTATCGGCGCTACTTCTTCTACCAGAGAGGAACTCAATCAATTTATAACTGCTGTAAATTCGTTTCATCCAGCTCTTAAATATATATATATCTTATTAGACGTTTTGGTGTGTAATATCGCTGTATATTTTTACGAGTTGTGCAGTATTTTGACGAGCCCGTAGGGCGAGTCAAAATACAAATAACGAGTACAAACAACAACGTACAAACAACAACGTTTCCCGCGCTCTGCGTCAGTTACATACGCATTTTAAAACAATTCAAATACTACGCGAGACGCAGTCGAGGCTTTCATAACTTTCGAGAATTCTCCCAACCCGAAGAGAGTTTAGGTGAAGCTATGTAAACACGAAAAAAATTACCATTTTGCATTCTTAAAGTATTTCACAAATATACGTTGGAATCTTAAATATACCGCAATTGTTCTCGATCGACGAGTTCGACTTGTAGTTAATTATCACGGGATAAGAAAAGAAACTGCATAACGTTGTTCTGTCCAAGGGGGCATAGCTCAGTGGTAGAGCATACCCCTGCAGTTTCGTTTCATTTTCTTTGGCTTTTACCAAATTAGAAAAGTGGTTCCCGTCCGCTGTGGTCGGCAAACCAATTCAGTGCCTTGTATAACTGGTTGAGGTTATGTTTTGCTCAATAAAATGGTTAGATAGATGGTGACGAATGCAAGTGAATATATAAAAGATCATATATTTGAACTGCGGAGAAAGATATTAAGACATGACTGATCATCGCAGTTATACTTTCTCCGCAGTTCAAATATATGATCTTTCATATATTCACTTGCATTCTTCACCATCTACGGGTATATTACAAACTCACAAGATGATCAGCTCTCAGTTGGCTTGATAGGTCATTGGTAGAGCACTGCACCGGTACTGCAGAGGCCGCTCAGGTCTGAGTTTTGTTTCAGGCTTTAATTTCACAACTGATTAATTTGTGTATAAACGCTATTATTAAAAACTGGATCATTGGATAATGCAATTCGAGAGTTTTTATTGGCTTAGCCATCATGGTATACCGCCGACCGGTTAGCTCAGTAGGTAGAGTTCCGGACTAGTGTGCGGGAGGTCGCGGGTTCAAACCCCGGCCGGACCAACACTCAGGGTCTTTAAATAACTGAGGAGAAAGTGCTCCCTTTGTAATTACATCTGCAAATGGTTAGACTTTCTAGTCTTCTCGGATAAGGACGATAAACCGTAGGCCCCGTCTCACAACTCTTCATAATTAATTCTGTGGGACGTAAAAGAACCCACACACTGTTCGAAAAGAGTAGGGGACGTAGTTCGCGGTGTGGTGGTCTATCTCTCGTCTGATGGTTAAATGCTCGGAGATATTAGCTGCATAAGCTACTCAAAAAAATCCGAGGGTAAATAAAAGTGATGTATGTATTATACCATGAACTACAAAAATGGCGAGCGTACGCGTGATTTTTTGGGCGTTTTATTTTTACTTTCGTCTAGTTTTCTATATTTTGGGGGCGTTTTTAATAAAACAATTATTCCACTCGCGCTTGTTGGATATGAGATGATTATAGCCAACTCGGCGCTATGCGCCTCGTTGGCTATCTATCATCTCATATCCAACGCGCGCTCATGGAATAATTGTTAATTATCGGTCATGTCTTCATATCTTTTTCCGCAGTTCAAATATATGATCTTTGATGTATTCCCTTGCATTCAGTGCAGTTGTATTTTCTTAAACAAAAAGATCACAGACTGTGGCTCACATTCAAATGTGTATACATTTGACAGTGAGAGTAAAAACATTGTCAACATTGTAACTGTTGCGGCCTAAAAGTGACACCAAATTCAAATTTCAAATTTTCATGCAGTTTCAATTTTTTCCCTGCGGTCTCATTGGTCAATAGTTTTTGACAATTTAGGGTGGCTCTGAACCCTATGTACAGAATTTTTTGTCGGAACTTGCGTCTTATCATACTTATAAAAATTTGATAATATAAAAAATTCACTGTGCCTTTTTTTGAATTGTAAGGCCCTAAAGCTGTAATTAAGGGTAATTTTAGCAGGTCGTACTATTGGTATGGTAACCTATTGTGTCACGAAAGTAATAACAAAGTGTTCACCACTGATTGGGCAGTTTTTTTGATACAATGATTGTAGCATCTAGTGATAAAGAGTTGCTGTAATGGTCCATCGAAATCTAACTGCTGTTAGCAGTTTTGAGCCACCTTAAACCGAGAACTCGTGCCACTTTGTCATTTAATCGGACAGAAGTAAAATCAAAAACAGTCGATACTCGCTCGCACACATTTCCCGCGCTTTGCGTCAGTCACATCCGCATTCAAACACTACGCAAGACGCAGTCAAGGCTTTCATAACATTCGAGAATTCCCTCAACCCCACGAGTGTTTAGATGAAGCTATGCAAACACACAAAAATACTATTTTGCATTTATAAAGTATTTCTCAAATAGACGTGCGAATCTCAAATATACAATTGTTCTCGATCGACGAGTTTTATTTGTAGTGTACTTGTAGCACGGGATAAGAATAGAAACTGCATTACGCTCGTCTGCCCAAGCATAGTTAAATAGCTCAGTGGTAGAGCATTCGACTGCAGATTGGGAGGTCACCGGTTCAATCCCGGTTGCCCCCTGCAGTTTTCTTTCATTTTTTACTCGGCTTTTACCAATTAGAAAAGTGGTTCCCGTCCACTGTGGTCGGCAAACCAATTCACTACCGTGTATAACTGGTTGATGTTGTGCTTTGCTCAATAAAATGGTTATGCTCTTATATCACACTTAGGCTTAGTGAAATGAAAAACCCTTTTCTACCTCATGAACTTGAGTAAACAACCAGAAAACACTTCAGCGAAGCACTATGGATCAAAATTGAAAAGAGGTCACTTATGAAAGCAGCTGGGAATGGTTTTTTTTTTCATTTTTTCCCTGTAATATGACCAAAAAATTGGGTTTTTGGAAACTAACATTTTATCAGGAGCTGAAAAGCTTAGTTAAGATGGAATGAGAGGCTTTAATATAGATGAATAATGGCAAAAATAATGACAATAGACGAAAGGCTGGTAAACGGTTAACGAAAATAAAATAGTTGTATAAAGAAAAGTTGCACTGGCCGGGAATCGACACGCTTTATTTTCGACACGCTTTATCTCTGAAACGCTTTATCTCTGTGAAATGCAATTTGTTTTGTTTTGTTTATATCTGTTTTTTTTTTTTTTCATTTCTGAAACAAGTAATTCATTCTCTGTCTGCAGAGTTTGAAGAAAGTCTATCGGGTAGAACATTTTCGTGCGAACGTCATTTAAACTATTAAAGAAGACCAATCAGAAGTTACAGCAATTAAAGCTGTTAAGTATTTGTAATCCAATCAGGAGGAAAACCAAAACAAATCGCTCATACACGTTTCCGCGCTTTGCCTCAGCTGCAGATGCATTAATAAAATAACTGAAATGCTTGGTTTTACTTCTGATTGGATGACAAAGTAGTGGCGGGTCTTTAAGCCAATCGCTTAGCGTGGTATTGCAACCAAAAGCAATGCAAATGTGAATTACTTCGACACTCAAAACAACTTAACTGCTCTAATTGATAAAACTTCAGACAGCTCTTTTCTTTAGTAGTTTTAAGTTTGTTACCAAACCAACAGTGCTCTTGTTAGAAGGGAGTACCTTCAGACACGCACTGGTGGTTCAGTGGTAGAATTCTCGCCTGCCACGCGGGAGGCCTGGGTTCGATTCCCGGCCAGTGCAAACTCGTTTTATGCGAATATTGTTGTGTCATTTCCATCAACATGTTCATTTCCATTTTGAAAACAATCGCGCGGCTGAGAAATTGACCGAAAAACTGAATGTTTGGCCGAGAAGCAAAGCTTCGAGGACAAATGTGAAATTTTGAGGATAATCTCTCAGTCAAAGAAATTATCAGCTGACATACCAGCAGGCCAGAAAGTCGGTTATTTATGTTATAACCCTCCCAGTAAGTTTGATATCGCAGGAACCGGTCGTGAACATGGTAAAAAAAGCTAGTGGTGATCTGACGGCGAATGTCGGACTATTGCAAAACTCCACAAAACAAGTTTGATGTCCTTTCATGTAAAATGAGAGAAAGGAAGAGTTGAAACTTTGAGTTTTTACCACGTGACGTGACCAAAAATCGCGCCAAAATTATAATTATCGTGGGGGTGCCTACTCAAGTTCATAAAGGGTGGAAATGGTTTTACAGCTCATTGACGACTAAGCATGACATAAGATGCATATTTATTTTTTAAGCAAAACACGACAATATGTATCTGAAAAGGATACAGGAATAGTTTACCGACCACAGTGGACAGGAACCACCTTTCTAATAGGACAAAAGCCGCGGAAAAAAGTAAAGCTAAACTGCAGGGGGCAACCGGGATTGAACCGGTGACCTCTCGATCTGCAGTCGAATGCTCTACCACTGAGCTATGCCCCCTTAGATACAACAACGAAAAGAAGTTTCTATTTGTAACCCATGAGAGTAAAAAGCTGGGAAAACTTCTCGACCGAGAACAATTTTACATCTAAGGTTCGTGAGAAATATTTTATAAAGACATATTTTATAAAAGTAATAGAATACTTTTTCCTTCTGATTGTTTGGATAAAGCTCTGTACTGCACTGAAAACGTAGTTGATTGCTTCTATGAAATATTTCACAAAAAAGCCGCGCGCATCTCAAACGTCACAACCGTGTTTACATATTCTCATCTAAACACATTCATTGACCAATGAGAGCGCACATAGTATTTTAGTTATTTTATTAATGCATCTGCAGCTATGGAAAAGCGCGGAAACGTGTGTGAGCGATTTGTTTTGGTTTTACTTCTGATTGGATGACAAAGACTTAACAGATTTAATTGCTGTAACTTTACATAGGTCTTTTGTTTAGTATTTTAAGGACGTTCGCGCAAAAATGTTCTACTCGAAAGATTTTCTAGAAACTTTGAGTGCGGACGGATAATGATTTACTTCTTTCAGAAATAAAACAAAATCAAACAAATTGGAAGTCACGGACTTTGTTTCAGAGATAAAGCGTGTGAAAATTAGTCTGATTTTCAAAAGTTAGCGCTAGTAAATTAGCATGGTCTCTAGGGTTTTTAGTTTAATATATCAAAACTGGATCAACGGTGAAACAATCCTAGTAATGTTTTGTATAAGTAAATCCGTTGTGTTGATAATTCGAAATGTTGCCAACGTTTTCAAAAAAAATGTGACCCTTCAAGAGGCATTTGGAACCGCCGCACGGATAAACGAAGAAATAAAAAGAACGGAATTCGACGGTGCATTTTGCAAAAAATTTAAACTTCTACTTCTACTCTTCATTTTTTGGCTCAACGTTGAAAATCAGTAGAGAAAATGATCCATCAAAAGAAAAAATAGTGGTCAACGAACGTCCAAGAACATTGAATCCAGGCAAATCTATAGCTATAGCCATCTGCCCTATCATTGTTCATTTTATTACTTAGCGTGCGCTCGATGCATAACTTGACGTGGGAATTTGCGTGCGCAGTAAGTATGCGCAGAAGCAATTAGCGCGAGCGGCCTTAACTTTCGGATACATTTGCAGGTACCGGAAAACTTTGTATTTTGGGTCACTTGGGATTAGTCTTTATTTGGAGTTGTTTTGTTTCCTGTCTTTTATTTCTTTTGTTTTACGTAAGCTTACGTAATCTGTGCTCCGGTACCTGCGGAAAGATCCTAACTTTCTTACCAAACCAGCAATCCTGTTGTCTCAAGCCTTCGTACTTAGATATGCACTGGTTGTTCAGTGGTAGAATTGTCGCTTGCCAGTTTGCCAAAATTTGAAAAGGTGTCACTTGTGAAAGCAGCTGGAAATTTTGTTTGTTTGTTTGTTTGTTTTTGCAGTACTGTAATATGACCAAAATTCTGGGTTTGTGGAAACAGACATTTATCAGGAGCTGAAAAGCTGAGTCGAGACGGAATGAAATAGTTTAATATAGACGGACAATGGCGATAGACGAAAGCCTGTTAAAGGTAAACGAAATAAAATAATTGTATAAAGAAAAATTGCCCTGGCCGGGAATCGAACCCGGGCCTCCCGCGTGGCAGGCGAGAATTCTACCACTGAACCACCAGTGCTTGTTTTAAACAATATATTTGTTATAAGGGTATTTTTCGTTTGGTAACAAACTAAAAACTACTAGGGATTGGTAACAACTAGTGCCACTTTGTCATCCAATCAATCCGAACTAAAATAAACACCAATCGATACTCGCTCGTACACGTTTCCCGCGCTTCGCGTAAGCTACATACGCATTTGAAATAATTCAAATACTACGCGAGACGAAGTCGAGGCTTTCATAACTTATGAGAATCTCTCAACCTCGCGAGTGTTTAGGTGAAGCTATGTGAACACGGAAAAAGTACTATTTTGCATTGATAAAGTATTTCCCAAATGTACGTGCGAATCTTAAATTTAAAATTGTTCTCGATCGACGAGTTTGACTTGGAGTTAATTTTCACGGGATAAGAATAGAAACTCCATGACGTTGTTCTGTTCAAGGGGGCATAGCTCAGCGGTTGAGCATTCGACTGCAGATCGAGAGGTCACCGGCTAAATCCCGGTTGCCCCCTGCACTGTGGTCGACAAACCAATTAAGTACTTTGTTTGACTGGTTGATGTTGTGTTTTTCTCAATGAATTGGTTATGCTCTTTTATCACACTTGTTCTTCACTGAGCTGAAAACAATTTTCAATCTCATGAACTTAAGTATGCAACCAACATACACCTCAGCCAAGCACAGTGGATCAAAATATGAAAATATATCACTTGTAAAAGCAGATTGTTTGTTTGTTTGTTTTTACAGTACTGTTATATGACCAAAAATTTGGGTTTGTGGAAACTCACTTTCACCAGGAGCTGAAAAGCTCAGCCAAGATGGAATGACCTAGTTTAATATGAATAATGGAAATAGACGAAAGGCTGTGAAAGGTAAACGAAAGTAAAACAGTTGTATAAGGAAAAATTGCACTGGCCGGGAATCGAACCCGGGCCTCCCGCGTGGCAGGCGAGAATTCTACCACTGAACCACCAGTGCTTCAATCTCGAGCCCAGAGTTCTCAGGCTCCTCGGTCAGCGGTGGGTCGCCGGGGAGAACTCTGGGGACATGAAAAAATATGATTTTTTTGATTGGCTCTCAGTAAAACAATCGTTGGGCGGAAGCCGGTCGTACCGGAAATCTTCCAAAAGAAGATATTTATTTTCATTGGCTGTGGCTTATAAGCGGAAGTCAACAGAAACGGAAGGAGGAAGGTGAAATGTTTTGGAGGTAGATTTAATTTTTTTCCTTCTGCACCTCTGTCATGTATAAATATATTACACCAAACTAACACAGTTTCAAATATACGAATGAAACATATTCCTTGCTAAGCTTTCAGCCATTTAAAAAAAACTTTATTTCGTTGCCACACGTTGCCGCTGCGAACGTAGCTTCGAGAGGGCTCACGTAATGGCAGCCGCATCCTTGGATGATTTTGCCGTTGTTGTAGAAAATTGATTGAAAAAAGGAAAAGTTCTACTTGAAGCTGTTTGGTGAAAAATCGTCAAGCGAAGGAATAGCCGAGGCCGTTAGAAAGTACAGCTAAGTACGGAGACATAAATGTACGGGAGGAAGACATTGGAGCTGTTTCAACTTCAATTTGTCGATCGTGTTATCTTTTGATAAAGCGTATAATAGAGAAGACAGAGAAGTTTTACAGCGTTTGTCACAACGCCGACGAAAAGCATTTTGCTCCAGAGTTAAAGAGATCTATCGCAGACAGAAGTCCCTCACAAACAGCTGTCTCTCCCTCCGTTTTACCCGATTTGAAACGAAGGCATCTGGAAAGAAAAAGCAGTAGAACGAACTCTAGAGTTTGCCTGTTTAAAACAATACTTCCAAAGCTTGCGGATTCTCTGGATACCGAGGTATTTCAAAATAGATTCTAGTCAATCTAAAGGTAGATATACTAATTAATGTCGCGCATCAGGAGAAATACCTAGATATGCTTAGGAATTAAATCCCATTTATCCTTGGAATTTCATTATCGATGCTGTACACAATACATTTATTAAAGGGGTAAACAAATCGATCACCCAAACTTGAGGAAACTTGACAATAAAGACCTCAAAGTGGGTTATCAACGCTGATTTACTGCACCCACATTTCGTCTCTGTCTTTGTTTTTGGGCCCCTTAGCTGGGCCCATAATGTATTCCTTTTTCAATAATGTACAAACTGCATTACTCAAACTGCAGCTTACATCATTTCCATAACAACAGCAGAGTCAGATGCAAGGAAATGAAACATTTGACACTGTGGTATTAAAGAGCTAGCACATCCTGAAATTTTGTAGAATGACCTGCCAGGCTTCCAAATTCAGAG
>OZ026601.1:25879913-25887413 GCA_964020085.1 Micromussa lordhowensis
AGAAGCCTTTTTGCCGCATAAGTTTTTCGCTGGGGCTCCACAGTCGACAGATTTCTGTTTTTATCAACAATATCTTCTACTTCGTCGGGTTCTGAAATGAGCTTTGACTCAGAAGACTCCGAAATTTATTATATCGCTGAAGAGAATGACGACTCGCACTTATCAACAACGCAAAGTGAATAGTTAAACGATGACGACCGAGCTGATTTATATGCTGACAACTCTCTGGCCAACGAAGAATGGACAGCCAAATGAGGTGGATGCTGACAAAGAACTCGAACGAGCTCTGATGGACAGACCCGAAGGCAATGATATGTAGAAGCCAAAGAGTGATACTAGTAAGACTGTAGCGCGTGGCGCGTATTTACTATTTTCGCGCATTCTTCGATCTCGCATTAACATACTTTCGTATAAATAAAAGTCAAGTCCCTTTACTTTCTCAAATTATTTTAACTTCATGCGTTCAAAGTAGATCAAAATGATTATCCCATGACACAATGCTTGCGTTCTTTTCGTGCGAGTGTGGAAATTGTAGCGTCGCTTCCCTTCAAAACATCAGCGAATGTTATTGTTGTTATTATTGTATTAAAGTGAGTTAGAAGGTTGTCAAGACTCAAAGAAGAATGATCTTGTTCTTGAAGATATTGGTGCTGATGTTATCTTAAAGTGTGTTACTGAATATCCAGGAATTAAACCTGTATGGCTTCAGAAATGGAGTTTTAAGATTAGTAGCGGGCAAATACAAAACATCTGTCAGCTGTGCCGACTGACTGCTGTTGTCTCTCAGATCAGATGCAACAACGGCAGCATGAATCGATGGACAAGCGGTTATTCCAAAGCCACTGAGTCAGCAAAATCCCTTCCTCTCTCTGAAAATCCAGGCATCGAGCGAGATCATCTGGTTTGAATTAAATGCTTTATAGAACAGATCACCAAACACTTACACGGCTATCACTTTTGCACGTTTCGCTTTCACGAAATCGAGCCATCCCTTTGTACGTTTCTTCTCTTCAGGACGATCATCTCCATAAAATGGTATGGCATGTAGCGCAGTATCTCCTGTAAGTTTGTTGTGTTGCTACATGACAATACAGCGCACCTGGCTAGCATTTTTTTCGAACAACTTTTCCGGCCTTTCCCACAGAAACAAGTAAATATGCGAATCTCAGAATCATCGTGTTCTCGATTTGACGTCACATCCGGCCCTCGACCCATTCCCCGTTAAACTCGGTCGTGAACCAAAATGGCGGCATTTTGACGTACTTTGACGAGCCATAGAAAATCAAAGATTTAACCAAGTCGAAAAATTTTTGCGGCACATTACTCCACAAAATAAGCTTTATTGCTTTAGCGAAAAAAAGTTTTTGGGGTTAGGTGCACTTTAATATAGATGGATAATAGCGATAGACGAAAGGCTGATAAACGAAATAAAATAGTTGTATAAAGAAAAATTGCACTGGCCGGGAATCAACCCGGGCCTCCCGCGTGGCAGGCGAGAATTCTACCACTGAGCCACCAGTGCTCGCCTTGAACGAAATTAACTAGTGCAACTTTGTCATCCAATCGATCAGAAGTAAAATAAAAACTAATCGATACTCGCTCGCACACGTTTCCCGCGCTTCGCGTCAGTTACATACGCATTTGAAAAAATTCAAATACTGCACAAGACGCAGTCGAGGCTTTCATTACGTTTGAGAATCCTCTCAAGCAAACGAGCGCTTAGGTGAAGCTATGCAAACACGAAAAAAGAACTATATTGCATTGATGTTTTTTCCTCTGGCCTTTTCTTATAAGCATATCAAGTGAGTGCTGTATTGACTGAGCTCGTTTCCTGGCCAACAATGATATTACTCTCACACAAACGTCTGGAGTAAAATGGCTGAGGGAAAGCCCAGAGCCGCTTTTATTGAATTAATCAATTTATAATTCATATGAGATTTACAATCTGTTCGAAAATATCTTGGCCCAGTAAAGGTGAGGGCAACCAAAACGCCATGCCATACGGCTCAAAGTCTTTATGAATGTGAACAAGGTGGACAGGTTCAGGGGAGGAGGTGGGAGTTCAAGTGAATGTCTGCACTCGATTAAAAAATCGGAGCGAATGCACGACCACGATCGATAGCGAGGTTATTAAGCAAACAGTTTGCCTAGAGGGGTTGGAATGTATTGTCCTTCTCCTCCACCCCTGCCCTAAGTCGCGCAATATTACGTGACTGTAACAAGCAATAAGACCAGAGAGATAAAACATAAAAATTCTATTCGCAGGCAAATATTTTATTTATGTTTTTTCCTCTGGCCTTTTCTTATAAGCATATCAAATGAGTGCTGTATTGACTGAGCTCGTTTACTGGCCAACAATGATATTACTCTCACACAAACGTCTGGAGTAAAATGGCTGAGGGAAAGCCCAAAGCCGCTTTTATTGAATTAATCAATTTGAAATTCATATGAGATTTACAATCTGTTCGAAAATATCTTGGCCCAGTAAAGGTGAGGGCAACCGAAATAAAATAGTTGTATAAAGAAAATTGCACTGGCCGGGAATCAAACCCGGGCCTCCCGCGTGGCAGGCGAGAATTCTGCCACTGAACAACCAGTGCTTGCCTTGAACGAAAATAACTAGTGCAACTTTGTCATCCAATCGATCAGAAGTAAAATAAAAAAATAATAGATACTCGCTCGCACACGTTTAGTTAGTCAGTTACATACGCATTTAAAATAATTAAAATACTGCGCAAGACGCAGTCGAGGCTTTCATTACGTTTGAAAATCCTCTCAAGCAAACGAGCGTTTAGGTGAAGCTATGCAAACACGGAAAAAGAACTATATTGCATTTATAAAGTTTTTCTCAAACTGGGGTACGTGCGAATCTTAAATATACAATTGTTCTCGATCGACGAGTTTTACTTGTAGTTAATTATCACGGGCTAAGAATAGAAACTTCATCACGTTGTTCTGGTCAAGGGGGCATAGCTCAGTGGTAGAGCATTCGACTGCAGATCGAGAGGTCACCGGTTCAATCCCGGTTGCCCCCTGCAGTTTTGTTTTATATTTTGCTCGGCTTTACCCAAATTAGAAAAGTGGTATATGAATATACATAATGAAATGTACTGAAAGAGTTTCTAATTTAGGGTGGATACTACGGATTCCATTGATTAAATGGAATATCAATATAAATAATGTAATGTACTGAAAGAGTTTCTAATTTAGGGTGGATACTACGGATTCCATTGATTAAATGGAATATCAATATAAATAATGTAATGTACTGAAAGACTTTCTAACTTAGGGTGGATACTACGAATTTCATGGATTAAATGGAAAATAAATATCAATACTCACTCTTTAAATAACTAAATAAATATATCAATAAATAAATTTATTAATAAATTAATATAAAATAATAATAATAATATCATAATAATTAAAATAATAATAATATATTTAATATTGATATATTAAATATCTAGTTATTTATTTACTTGTTTAGTCATTCATTTCCGTGAAAACCGTCATATCCATGACTACAGGGAAAGTCTCTGACTGTCTCATTCGAGTTCACGTCTCCGTTAATTCCGTGAAATTCGTAATATCCACCCTCACTGAGAAAGACTTTGGCAAAGTATAATTTGGATACCAATTTTCCGTAAATTCCGTGAGAACCGCTATAGCCACCCATAACACAGGACTTTCCGCAGAGTTGAACTTGCAGCTGCTGTGGATTTCAGAAGCTGGAATATATCGTGAACAAATCTTTGTATATGTTGACGGATTTTACGGATTTTGCGGATTTTATGGAAACAGAGATTGTTGTCAGACACTAATGCTGCTCAAATTCCACACATCAAATTGTTAACACCTTGTTGGTTATGTAACTCCCGCTAGAGTGGTTTGATTTGTGTATAAATCAAGTGATTAATGGCCCACTTCAACCTTATGTGTTTTTTATACTAACTTTAACATCCACCTGGTATCATTTATGCAAATGGTTATGCTCTTTTATCACACTTGGATTTCACTGAACTGAAAACAATTTTCAACCTCATGAACTTGAAGATGGGACCAACATACACCTTAGCCAAGCACAATGGATCAAAATATGAAAATATATCACTTGTGAAAACAGCTGGGAATGCTTTTTTTTACAGTTCTGTAATATGACCAAAAAAGTTAGGTTTGTGCAAGCTGATTTTACTAGGAGCTGAAAAACTTAGCCACGATGGAATGAAAGAGTTTAATATAGATTAATAATGGCGATAGACGAAAGGCTGTTAAAGGTAAGCCAAAGTAAAACAGTTGTATAAAGAAAAATTAAACAGGGGATTGAACCAGGGCCTCGCGCGTGGCAGGCGAAAATTCTACCACTGAACCACCAGTGCTTGCCTTGAAAAAACCCCTGCTTGTGACAAGGGGACTCCTGGTTTGGTAACAAACAAAAAAGCTAGTAGTAATTGATTTAAACAATTTGTGCTACTTTCTCATCCAATCAAACAGTAAAACCAAAACCAATCGTGACCCGCTCAGAGACTTTTTCCCGCGTTTCGCGTCAGCTACATATGCATTTAAAAAATAACGGAAATACTATGCGCGGTCTCATTGGTCGATATTCTTAGCATGTCGAACTGCTGGTATAGTAACCTCTGGTGTCAAATCGGCACTCTTATTCCTCATCGTATCAAAATTTTGGGTTTGTGGAAACAGACATTTATCAGGAGCTGAAAAGCTTAGTCCAGATGGAATAAAATAGTTTAATATAGATGGATAATGGCAATAGACGAAAATCTGTTAAAGGTAAACGAAATAAAATAGTTGTATAAGGAATAATTGCACTGGCCGGGAATCGAACCCGGGCCTCCCGCGTGGCAGGCGAGAAATCTACCACTGAACCACCAGTGCTTGCCTTGATTAAAAATAACTAGTGCAACTTTGTCATCCAATCGATTAGAAGTAAAATAAAAAAAACAATCGAAACTCGCTCGCACACGTTTCCCGCGCTTCGCGTCAGTTACATACGCATTTGAAATAATTCAAATACTGCGCAAGACGCAGTCGAGGCTTTCATTACGTTTGAGAATCCTCTAAAGCACACGAGCGTTTAGGTGAAGCTATGCAAACACGGAAAAAGAACTATATTGCCTTTATAAAGTTTTTCTCAAACTGGGGTACGTGCGAATCTTAAATATACAATTGTTCTCGATCGACGAGTTTAACTTGTAGTTAATTATCACGGGCTAAGAATAGAAAATGCATATCATTGCCCAGGTCAAGGAGGCATATCTCAGTGGTAGAGCATTCGACTGCAAATCGAGAGGTCACCGGTTCAATCCCGGTTGCCCCCTGCAGTTTTGTTTTATATTTTTCTCGGCTTTGATCAAATTAGAAAAGTGGTTCCCGTCCACTGTGGTCGACAAACCAATTAACGACTTTGTTTGACTGGTTGATGTTGTGTTTTTCTCAATGAAATTGTTATACTTTTTTATCACGCTTGGGTTTCACTGAACTGAAAGCAATTTTCAATCTCATGAACTTGAGTATGCAACCAACATACACCTTAGCCAAGCACAATGGATCAAAATATGAAATTAAAATATATCACTTGTGAAAGCAGCTGGGAATGCTTTTTTTTTGCAGTACTGTAATATGACCAAAAATTTGGGTTTGTGGAAGCTGATTTTAACGGGATCTGAAAAACTTAGCCACGATGGAATGAAATAGTTTAATATATATTAATAATGGCAATAGACGGAAGGCTGTTTAAGGTAAACGAAAGTAAAACATTGTATAAGGAAAAGTTGCACTGGCCGGGAATCAAACCCGGGCCTCCCGCGTGGCAGGCGAGAATTCTAACACTGAACCACCAGTGCTTGCCTTGAAAAACCCCTGCTTGTGACAAGAGGATGCCTGGTTTGGTAACAAACTAAAAACCTAGTAGTAATTGATTTAAACAAATATCACGGGAATGTTTTTTTTTACAGTACTGTAATTTGACCAAAAATTTGGGTTTGTGGAAGCTGATTTTACCAGGAGCTGAAAAACTTAGCCACGATGGAATGAAATAGTTTAATATAGATTAATAATGGCAATAGACGAAAGGCTGTTAAAGGTAAACGGCAGAAAAACATTGTATAAGGAAAAGTTTCACTGGCCGGGAATCGAACCCGGGCCTCCCGCGTGGCAGGCGAGAATTCTACCACTGAACCACCAGTGCTTGCCTTGAAAAACCCCTGCTTGTGACAAGAGGACTCATGGTTTGGTAACAAGCTAAAAAACTAGTAGTAATTGATTTAAACAAATGTCACGCGAATGCTTTTTTTACAGTACTGTAATTTGACCAAAAATTTTTGTTTGTGGAAGCTGATTTTTTCTTTGCCTTAAGCCAGTTAAATATTTCTCTTCTTTTTCTCCTCAGCCTCGTACATTAATAGATCCTATCTTAAGATCCATCTCTTTTGAAAATTATTAAAAACCCTAAAGCCAAGTAGTTGAAAAAAAAGAAAAAGAACGCAAATCGATTTAAGCACATAACCGTTTATAAGGTTTACAGTACATATAGAAAAATTACCGCCCATCAGAATGAAATTTACACTTTTTGGAAAAATTTCAGTATAATAAATTTCTGGCTGGTGGGTTACACACAAGCGCATTATGTGCAGCTAAACAGATTTTTGGAGGAGGAAACAAAGAGGTGAGATTTATTGGTATTGTTGAGCCATCACTCCTAGGCGTAAAATTGAATAAATTAGGTTGGATGTTTACTGTGGTTTTCGGTTGTGCATATTTTCTGGCGGGCAAATTTTTGACTCTCAAATAATAATAAGTACAATAAACAAAGTAAAAAAAAAACACAAGAAAACAGTTAAAACCTGCATGTGAAAGGGGAACAAATCGTCAGTCAAGGATTTTTCCGTTGCCCTTTGGACAAAAAAACAGTGACCTTAGCTCTAGTGTTGCATTGTATTTAAACACACATTCTTTGTGGAAAAAAAAAACCGAAAGGCTTTACGTTTGGTCCTTCAAGTTCTCGAGGAGTTTGTCCGATCTAAATTTGTTGTGTCCTATAATAAGGTGTCTGTCGATTACCTTGCATTCTATGCCTTGCTTTCTTGCTTTAATCATGGCCTTTATGAGCACTTTTATATCTTTCGCGTAATCCAAAGTGATGTAGGCATCTTTATATTTAGTTGAAAGCTGTAGCTTCTTTTTCTTTGACCACACCAGGTCTTTACCTTCACGACAGACAAATCTTGCAATTATCGGTCGATTTCTCCCAGGTAAGACTTTGCCCAAACGATGAACTGCGTGAAATCTGATGTTGTCCGTGTTTATGTCGAGATCATTCCGTACAATGCTCAAAACAAGATCTTTGCAGTTCTCACCATCGCGTTCGGAAACGTTCATAAACTTTGAATTTTCCCGCCGTGTGTAATTCTCCAGGGCTGTATTCTTCTCCCTTTCTTTCTTTCTTTATATATTTATTTATTTTATCGTATTGATTTTTAA
>OZ026601.1:25892413-25894913 GCA_964020085.1 Micromussa lordhowensis
GCAGTATTTGAATTATTTCAAATGCGTATGTAACTGACGTGATGCGCGGGAAACGTGTGTGAGCGAGTATCGATTGTTTTTTTTTTATTTTACTGCCACGCGGGAGGCCCGGGTTCGATTCCCGGCCAGTGCAATTTTTTTTTATACAACTATTTATTTCGTTTACCTTTAACAGCCTTTCGTCTATTGCCGTTATGCATCTATATTAAACTATTTTTTTCCATCTCGACTAAGCTTTTCAGCTCCTGATAAACGTCTGTTTGCACAAACCCAAAATTTTGATACCGTGAGGTGTAAGAGTGCCGATTTGACACAAAAAGTTACTATACCAACAGTTTGGCTGCTAAAAATACCCTTAATTACAGTTTTAGGACATTATAATTAAAAAAACAAAAGGGCATGTGTAAACTACAAGACTGAATTTTAATATAGAATCAGAAACTTCCGACGGAATAAAACGCAATGACAACACTTATGATAACGCAACGAGTACGAAACGAGTACAAAGTTCCAACATGGCGGTCTGTCGTGCAGTTGAGCACGTTTTTCTGTTTTCTCTACACATGCGCCGAACGCACACCGCAGGTTAATAGTATTGCAGTGAGGCTGGGTTGCTAGTCACCAGATTCGACATACTGCGGTCGGGGGCGTAAAGCAATTCGTTTGCTTCTTCTAAGTGTTTCGACCTGTGGAATCTGCAGGTCAGTTCCCGTGAAGTGTTCCTTAGGATCCATCAGTGTAACCTCCAAGGGATACAAGAGATGTATTGAACGGTTGGTGACTCCAGAGTTTGTTTTAATCTCTGCGGCTCTGACTAGGCCATCACTACCACGTAGAACTTTATTCACAATAGCTAACTTTCAGGAGCTTCGAGGAACATTTTCAGCGTGCATAAGTACAACATCCCCGACTTTGATGATCTCCTCTTGGGATCCTCGCTTCTTAGACTGATACACGTGACGCTCCCGCAGCGAGGACTTAGGACTCCACCTTGGCCAAAGTTAATGGTCTGTCAACCATGGAGGACCTCTTTCCCACAGTGCTGATTGAAGGAGCTCATCTGCACTGCATCCTCGGGAGAGTATGTCTGCAGGATTGTTTGTTGAACTGACATGAGACCAGCTAGATAGGTCAGTAAGCTTCAAGATCTCTGTCGTCCGATTGCGAATATATAAAGACTGGGAGTTGCTTGGTACTGAACAGCCAATGGAGACAAATGGTGGAGTCAGTCCAGTAGTACGATGAGATGGATGGGAAATCCTGGCCAAACATTTCTTTTATGGCTGCACCAAGGCGAGCACCATTACCATGGCGATTAATTCCCACTGGGGAACTGTTCGTGCATGTTTAGATGAGGAAAGTTTGACCTTGGAGCTAATGAAACTGACCGTTGCACTGAATCATCTTCAACTTTAATTGGTCTCATTTTTACTAATCGTCCTGATAGGGTTATATGTTCTGGAGTGTCTCATATAGGCATAAGCGATCACAGCCTAAAATTTATGCTTATCGTAAGTTTTTATAGATTCACCCTCGAGGGGCCATACTACAGTTACCTATAGAAAATTTAAGAACTTTAATTCATCCAATTTTCGTAGTACATCAAAATTGGCAGATCATGGATAATTATGATGACCCAAATGATATGTGGGAAGTCTGGAAAAAACTGTTCCTTTTTTGTGTTGACAAGCATGCCCCCTTACGTAATAAACGTGTTCGCCCTTGCAAATCACCTTGGATTACTCCCCAACTTAAAAAGCGTTTGCATGCAAGAGACATTCTCAAGTTAAAAGCCACTCGTTCTGGTGATGCGGACGACTGGCGTAATTTCAAAAAAATTCGCAATACGGTAAACAGTGAAATTAAACGTGCGAAAGAATGTCACTATAAGCATGCCCGCAATTGACTATTTTCCAATTGTCCATAATGCACTCTGTTTGCCCCCCAAATTTTGCATAAACTATTGTTGTGAAATACTCTTGGGAGGTCTGCATATTCCCTAGAGGATTCTGCAACAATAGTTTATGCAAAATTTCGGGGGCAAACAGAGTGCATTATGGACAATTGGAAAATAGAGAATGAGTACCAAGGTGATCCACGTAACACCTGGCGAATTGTTAACGAGCTTATGTCTAGGAATTCACACAATTCCGTCATAAACGAAATTAAGCTTCCCTGTGGCAATTCTATTTATGATTCTCATGAGCTGTCTAACGCCTTTAATGATCATTTTTCTTCTATTGGGCTTAAGTTAGCAAATAATATTCATGCCAATGAAGACAATTCTTAACATTTGGATTATTTAGCTGAGACTGGTCACTGCACATTCGAACTAAAACCAACCAGCGTCCACAAGTTTCTTCTGCTTTTGTCTAGATTATGTAAATCAAAATCTACTGGTTTGGACAAAATATCTTCAAAACTCTTGCGCGAATGTGCTGATTTAATAGCCGAATCACTCTGTACTATCTTTAATCAATCTATTGTTTCTGGAATTTTC
>OZ026601.1:25899913-25987413 GCA_964020085.1 Micromussa lordhowensis
TGGCTCAAAGATAACCCGCTTAGGTTGCAGTATGTAACTGTCCCGGGATACAGTCAAGTTTTCCGTAACCGCGACAGGTTTCGGGGCGGTGGCGTTGGTGCTTACTTGAGAGATGGTGTCAGTTACAAAAGGAGAACCGACATAGAGAACATGGCTCCGGAGTTGGAACACTTATGGATAGAAATTCCCGTTCGTAACAGGCACAGTAAAATGCTTCTAGGAGTGCTCTATCGCTCGAATTTCATCCAAGATTTCCATACATGGATTGACACTGTTGAGAGCTTGTTTAGCCAATTGAATGTTCTATGGGATGGTCTTCTCGTCGTAGCTGGTGATGTCAACATAGATATACTTACACCGGCTGCGCCTCAAGTGAGGAAGTACTGCGACATGTTGACATCTTTAAATTTGTACCAGCACGTGACAAAACCAACGCGAACCACGCCAACCTCTAGAACGCTCATAGATCACATCATCAGTAACACTCCCAACAGGATTACATACTGTAATGTGTTGCCTTGTCCAACAATAAGTGACCACGATGCTCCTTACGCTTGCATTAACATTCGAGTTCCACGTTTCCAAACGCGTTATAAGCTGTTGCGTAACGAAAAGCATTTCGACGAAGCAAAATTTAAGGAAGACCTGGGCGGTGTACCTTTCAGTACCGTCTTCTGCGTGGAAGAACCAAATGAGAAACTAGACATTTTCAACTCTCTCTTTAAATCCTGTCTTGAAAGGCATGCTCCTCTGTGCAGAACAAAGATAACTCGGCCACCTGCTCCTTGGTTAAATGAAGAGGAAATAAGAAAACTACAAAGAGAGCGGAATAAACTTAGGCACTTGGCACACATGATCAACGCGCCAGGCATATGGGAAAAATTTCGGGATGTGCGAAATAGAATAAGAACAAAAACCAAAAGCGTTAAGCGCGCGTTTTACAAGAAGGCTTTGTCATCCAGTAAGCCAAAGGAACTGTGGAACACTATACATCGAATATTGTATCCCAGTCTCCAACCCATTAGGGCGGATCCTGATGTGCTAAATGAGCACTTCAGTTCTACATGCCAGCGGTTACTTAACTCTGAAGCAAATTCTGAAAGCTCCCTTCGGGAGTATATAAATTCTCTTCCTAATAACACCGCTAGCTCATTTGCCTTACGCCCCGTCACTTATAGTATTCAAGTTGCTCACTACTATGAGGATCGACTGTTCAACTGGTTGCGACCAAATTCCAAGCAAGTATCTTAAATTAAGTGCAGACATAATTTCTTCTCCTCTAACTCACATCCCATATGCTGAATTGTTTCATCAACACTAATACCTTTCCTGCCGCTTGGAAAACAGCTCGTGTTTCACCAATTCCGAAGGTTGACTTCCCAACGGAATCCGATCATTACCGACCCATTGCCATTTTACCAGCTCTCTCCAAAGTTTATGAGAGACTGGTCCTAAGTCAAGTCTTGGAATATGTTGAACTCAAGCGGTTGTTCCAGGACACCACTTCTGGTTATCGTAAGGGTCACTCAACGACGACCGTCCTTTTAAGAATCCGAGATGACATAATTCGAGCCATGAAGAAGGGTGAGCTCACACTTATCGCATTCGCAGACTTTTCAGGCATTCGATACGGTTGATTATTCCATCGTCATCCGTAAGCTCCATGCAATTGGACTGTCTAAGACTGCCTTGCTGTGGATCTTAAGCTACTTGTCAAATCGCCAACAATTTGTACAAGTTAATGACAAGCAATCACGCCTGAAAGATGTCTTGTTTGGTGTACCTCAGGGCTCTGTCTTGGGACCGGTGATCTTTAACCTTTATGCTAACGACATGCAAGACTGCTTAAGGGATGGCTCCACTTGCTTCCAGTATGCTTATGACACAACGGTGTTACTTCATGCACCCCCAAAAGACCTCAAGGATTGTGTCAACAGGATGAACAATACCCTTCAAAGCATTGAGTCATGGGCTACTGATAGCAATTTACTTCTAAATGAAACCAAGACTAAGCAGATGCTGGTCACCACCAGGCAGATGTCTAGGGCGCATGACCTAAACGATTACACCCCTCCCCTGTCCTTAAAGAATAAAACAGTAGATAGAGTAGATAGGTTTAAATTGCTAGGGACTTTGCTTAGTGAGGACCTTAAGTGGACTGAGCACGTCAATAATGTGACATCATCGTGTTTTAGAGTGCTTGCAGTTCTGAGAAAGATTAAGAACATGACACCTCAGGAAACAAAAAAGTCACTGGTTCAAAGTCTTGTATTGTCCAAGCTAAGTTTTAATGACACGGTTACTTATCCTCTGCCGATGTTTCTCCAGAAAAGGATGCAGCGCGTACAGAATGCAGCAGCTGGCTTTGTATTGAATCATTATTGCTCAGAAAAAGATGTGTTAAAACTCGGCTGGCTACCTACACTAGAAAGTACTCAACTGAACATCCTAAAGCTCGGGCACCGTGCTCTTTACAACAACAACTGGCCCGAATACCTGACACTCTCTAGACATAATCCCAGTCGCGCCTTACGACCAACTAGCACACCACTTTTGGAGATCTCCCTTTTAAAAGGAACATTTCAAGACTCCGTTGCAAACTTGTACAATGATTTACCAGCCAGCATTAGTTCTATTCCAGATTACTGTCCTTTTGTTAAGGAAAGTGCCAGAATCCTAAAAGCTAAGGCTATTGTGCGGCTAGGTTAATTTCCATATCTGGTAATTTCATGATTTTATATTTTAATGTAAGTAATATGTAAAATGTATGAGTATATCGAAATAACTTTTTAATGTATTTTAGTTCCATTTAATTAATTAACAGATGCATGTAGAGCTACTCTGTAGAAATGCTGTTAATGAATCGTTATTATTATTATTATTGTTAGTTAACATCCGACGCAAATTACCTCTCCTTTTGACGGCGATTTTCAGAGAATCCTTAAGTTGATCAGGTTTACTTACATCCATCATAATGAACTGGTGAATTCAACTCCCTTAAGAATTTCTGAAGATACGGCTCCACTCCACGTGCTATCAGTTCGTGTCACTCGTGTTTAACGAAGAAACGATAGATTCCCGATTCCCGGCACCATTTTGTGTAAACCACAAGACTGAATTTAATATAGAATCAGAAACTTCCGACGGAATAGAACGCAATGACAACACTTATGATAACGCAACGGGTACGAAACGAGTACAAAGTTCCAACATGGAGGTCTCTCGTGCAGTTGAGCACGTTTTTCTGTTTTCTCTACACATGCGCAAAACGCACACCGCAGGTCAATAATATTGCAGTGAGGCTGGGTTGGTAGTCACCAAATGCCACAGGGCACGGTAAACTTTTTATATTTTTATATTTTTAATTTGTTACCAAACCAGGAGTCCTCCTATCACAAGCAGAGCTTTTTCAAGGCAAGCACTGGTGGTTCAGTGGTAGAATTCTCGCCTGCCACGCGGGAGGCCCGGGTTCGATTCCCGGCCAGTGCAACTTTTCCTTATACAATGTTTTACTTTTGTTTACCTTTAACAGCCTTTCGTCTATTCCCATTATTAATCTATATTAAACTATTTCATTCCATCGTGACTAAGTTTTTCCGCTCCTGGTAAAATCAGCTTCCACAAACCCACATTTTTGGTCAAATTACAGTACAGTAAAAAAAAAGCATCCCCGTGACATTTGTTTAAATCAATTACTACTAGTTTTTTAGTTTGTTACCAAACCAGGCATCCTCTTGTCACAAGCAGGGGTTTTTCAAGGCAAGCACTGGTGGTTCAGTGGTAGAATTCTCGCCTGCCACGCGGGAGGCCCGGGTTTGATTCCCGGCCAGTGCAACTTTTCCTTATACAATGTTTTATTTTGTTTAACTTTAACAGCCTTTCGTGTATTGCCATTATTAATCTATATTAAACTATTTCATTCCATCGTGGCTAAGTTTTTCAGCTCCTGGTAAAATCAACTTCTACAAACAAAAATTTTTTGGTCAAATTACAGTACTGCAAAAAAAGCATTCGCGTGACATTTGTTTCAATCAATTACTACTAGTTTTTTAGCTTGTTACCAAACCAGGCATCCTCTTGTCACAAGCAGGGGTTTTTCAAGGCAAGCACTGGTGGTTCAGTGGTAGAATTCTCGCCTGCCACGCGGGAGGCCCGGGTTTGATTCCCGGCCAGTGCAACTTTTCCTTATACAATGTTTTACTTTCGTTTACCTTAAACAGCCTTTCGTCTATTGCCATTATTAATATATATTAAACTATTTCATTCCATCGTGGCTAAGTTTTTCAGCTCCCGTTAAAATCAGCTTCCACAAACCCAAATTTTTGGTCATATTACAGTACTGCAAAAAAAAGCATTCCCAGCTGCTTTCACAAGTGATATATTTTCATATTTTGATCCATTGTGCTTGGCTAAGGTGTATGTTGGTTGCATACTCAAGTTCATGAGATTGAAAATTGTTTTCAGTTCAGTGAAACCCAAGTGTGAGAAAAGAGCATAACCATTTGCTTAAATGATACCAGGTGGATGTTAAAATTAGTATAAAAAACACATAAGGTTGAAGTGGGCCGTTAATCACTTGATTTATACACAAATCAAACCACTCCAGCGGGAGTTACATAACCAACAAGGTGTTAACAATTTGATGTGTGGAATTTGAGCAGCATTAGTGTCTGACAACAAGCTCTGTTTCCATAAAATCCGCAAAATCCGTAAAATCCGTCAACATACACAGATTTGTTCACGACATATTCCAGCTTCTGAAATCCACAGCAGCTGCAAGTTCCACTCTGCGGAAAGTCCTGTGTTATGGGTGGCTATAGCGGTTCTCACGGAATTTACGGAAAATTGGTATCAAAATTATACTTTACCAAAGTCTTTCTCAGTGAGGGTGGATATTACGGATTTCACGGAATTACCGGAAACGTGAACTCGAATGAGACAGTCAGAGACTTTCCCAATAGTGATGGATATGACGGTTTTTACGGAATTTGCGGAGAAATGAATGTCTAAACAAGTAAATAAATAAACATATATTTAATATATTAATATTAAATATATGATTATTATTATTTTTTTTATTATTATATTATGATTATTATTATTATTATAATTATTTTATGTTAATTTATTAGTAAATTTATTTATTTATCTATTTCAAGAGTGAGTATTGATTTTTATTTTCCATTTAATCCATGAAATCCGTAGTATCCACCCTAAGTTAGAAAGTCTTTCAGTACATTTCATTATGTATATTCATATACCACTTTTCTAATTTGGTGAAAGCCAAGAAAAATATAAAACAAAACTGCAGGGGGCAACCGGGATTGAACCAGTGACCTCTCGATCTGCAGTCGAATGCTCTACCACTGAGCTATGCCCCCTTGACCAGAACAACGTTATGCAGTTTCTATTCTTAGCCCATGATAACTAAGTACAAGTAAAACTGGTCGATCGAGAATTATTGTATATTTAAGATTGGCACGTACCGCAGTTTGAGAAAAACTTTATAAATGCAATATAATTCTTTTTCCGTGTTTGCAGAGCTACACCTAAACACTCGTGTGCTTGAGAGGGTTCTCAAACGTAATGAAAGCTTCGACTGCGTCTTGCACAGTATTTGAATTATTTCAAATGAGTATGTAACTGACGCGAAGCGCGGGAAACGTGTGCGAGCGAGTATCGATTGTTTTTTGTTTTACTTCTGATCGATTGGATGACAAAATCAAGCCGGTCAAGCCTTTCATGCACTCAAAGAAAAACATCAGCCGGGATTCCATTCATATTAAAGAGGGTGATAGTCTTGTGGTTAACAAACTGGAAATAGCACAAATTTTTAGCGCGCACTTTTCATCCTTCTTGAAGGACAATGATAGCAATGGGCATCACAATGATAATTTTCGTTTTACCAGTCATCCAAGTATCTCTGCTATACAGACCCACTGCTCTGCGGAAGAAGCTTTCCAGTTTCGCTCTGTATGTCCACCTGAAGTCGAACTTATACTTTAGTCACTTGATCCAAAAAAACAAACTGGTTATGATAAGATACCGCCAAGAACATTGCGGGATGGTGCTGATGCTCTTGCTTATCCGCTATCGCTTCTTATTAACAAGATTATTCATTCTGGCTCTGTGCCGGCTGCTTGGAAGCTGGCCGAAATCTGCCCCATCTTCAAAAAGGACGATCCTCATGATAAATCTAACTATCGGCCAGTGTCGATTTTAGTTACTCTGGATAAAGTTTTTGAGAAGTGCCTTGCACGCCAACTCTCTGATTATTTTAGTTCTATTTTATCACCGTTTCTGTCTGGGTATAGACGGGGCTACAGCTGTGAGGCGGTACTTCTACGTTTGATTGAGGATTGGAGGAATGCACTTGACAATAAGTGTGTTGTTGGCGCAGTCTCAATGGATCTGAGTAAAGCTTTTGATATGATACCGCACGACCTCCTCCTCGCTAAGCTTGCTGCCTACGGTGTTGCTCCAGTCAGCCTGACCCTTCTACACAGTTACCTTAGAGATAGGTCCCAGCGTGTCAGGATAGAAGATGTAACATCAGATGTTGTTGTTTTTTCTAAAGGTGTACCTCAGGGATCGGTGTTAGGGCCCCTTCTTTTTAATATTTTTCTTAATGATCTGTTCTATTTTATTAATCGTGCTAATTTGTCCAACTATGCTGATGATAACCAAATTTATTTTAGTGATCGCGATCCTGAGGTGGTAAAGTCTTTAATCAATGGCGATCTCGCTGTTGCGAGTCGTTGGTTTGACGATAATAAGCTAGTGCTCAATCCCGAGAAATGTAAATGTATTATTCTTCCAAAAAACTATCCTTGCGATCTTTCCTTTAGTATTAGTGATGTACAGGTTCCTATCGTAGACCATTTAGAACTTTTAGGCGTAACTATCGTTAATTCGCTAAATTTTAGTAAACACATTGGCAAGATTCCAAAGAAAGTTGGAAATCAGTTAGACGTTTTGTGCAGGCTAAAGAATACGCTTTCAACCTCTTCGAAGATGTGCCTCTACAACGCGTATGTAATGTCTTATTTTACTTACTGTTCAGCGATCTGGAATAATTGTAATGAGTCAGATAAGCAAAAGCTGGAAAGGCTTAATGTGAGAGCTCTAAGGTGTGTCTACAACAAACGGGTGCCCCTTCATGGTGATGATGACTACGGCTTAACTTTGTCCAATCGTCGCCTACAGGACATTGCCATATTAATTTTTAAAGCTGTAAATGGTCTGTTACCGGGATATATAAGTGATTTGTTCGTCGTACGTAATAATGTGAAGTGCCTGAGAGGTACCAACAAGTTAGTCGTCCCACGTAAAAAAACTTTAAACTTTGGCCTAAAATCTAAAACTTTTATAGGTCCCAAAGTGTGGAATTCTTTACCGGATAAATTGCGTTCAACGAAAATAATTAAGGAATTTAAGAAGGCTGTGAGAGAACTACATTTATAACGTATAGATTTATATGATTCATTGTAATAATTTTAAGATTTAGGATTGTATAATTATCATTATATTTAGATTGTTAGTTACTAATTGATCAAGTATGTATGCATTTATTTATTTTTTTTATTACTTATTTTACTTTTCTCGGCATATTAGCATGTATTTGCTAGGGGCCTAATCAGCCTCATCAACCCGAGTTGAAATAAAGTTATTAATTATTATTAAAAAAGTTGCACTAGTTATTTTTATTCAAGGCAAGCACTGGTGGTTCAGTGGTAGAATTCTCGCCTGCCACGCGGGAGGCCCGGGTTCGATTCCCGGCCAGTGCAACTTTTCCTTCTACAATGTTTTACTTTCGTTTACCTTTAACAGCCTTTCGTCTATCGCCATTATTAATCTATATTAAACTATTTCATTCCATCGTGGCTAAGTTTTTCAGCTCCTGGTAAAATCAGCTTCCACAAACTCTACAAACAGTACTGTAAAAAAAAAACATTCCCAGCTGCTTTCACAAGTGATATATTTTCATATTTTGATCCATTGCGCTCGGCTAAGGTGTATGTTGGTTGCATACTCAAGTTCATGAGATTGAAAATTGTTTTCAGTTCAGTGAAACCCAAGTGTGATAAAAGAGCATAACCATTTGCTTAAATGATACCAGGTGGATGTTAAAATTAGTATAAAAAACACATAAGGTTGAAGTGGGCCGTTTATCACTTGATTTATTCACAAATCAAACCACTCCAGCGGGAGTTACATAACCAACAAGGTGTTAACAATTTGATGTGTGGAATTTGGGCAGCATTAGTGTCTGACTACAATCTCTGTTTCCATAAAATCCGCAAAATCCGTAAAATCCGTCAACATACACAAAGATTTGTTCACGATATATTCCAGCTTCTGAAATCCACAGCAGCTGCAAGTTCCACTCTGCGGAAAGTCCTGTGTTATGGGTGGCTATAGCGGTTCTCACGGAATTTACGGAAAATTGGTATCAAAATTATACTTTGCCAAAGTCTTTCTCAGTGAAGGTGGATATTACGGATTTCACGGAATTAACGGAAACGTGAACTTGAATGAGACAGTCAGAGACTTTCCCAGTAGTGATGGATATGACGGTTTTCACGGAATTTGCGAACAAATGAATGACTAAACAAGTAAATAAATAAATATATATTTAATATATTAATATTAAATATATTATTATTATTATATTATTATTACTATATTATATTAATTTATTAATAAATTTATTTATTTATATATATATTTCTTTATTATTATTTATTTATTTATTTATTTAACAATACAATAGAGACATTACTTACAAGTTATAGCGAAATTACATACAATATGAAACTACCTATAACACTACAAGTACTCTGAAAAACTGAAATACTAACCTTATTTACCAAAACAAAAACAAACAAAAACAAAAACAAAACTTAATAATTACAGTTTCTACAATTACAAATAATTATTGTTATTAACTAGAAAGCTAAAAGAAAACATTAAACAAGATAGAAAGGAAAATAAAAGTATGCAACTACATGGCTTTGATTTTAACCTACTGAAGGTTTTCGATATCAAGTGAGAGTGTAAAGTGGAAAGAGGCCCAAGAGAAAAACTTACGAGGCATCGAAGGAGGTTACGAACGAAGAGAAATATTCTAAACTGGGGGCCTTATCTCTTACTCGACACATCCAGATGAAATATCTTGCTATTAAAAAATAGAGGTGAATTGGCATTGGGTCTCAAACCAATTATGATTGAAAAGGTGAGCTCCGTATCCTGCATTGTTGCAAAGTTTTTGTCATTTATCAACCATTGCTTAAAATTTTGCCAAAAGCTTGAAGTGATGGTGCAAAACCAAAACAGGTGAGTTAAGTTTTCTAATTCAACTTCACAAAAGGTGCACCTATGGTTGCTTTTAATACCTATTTTCTTTAGAAAATCATTTGTTGCTAGTCGCCTATGCAGTAGTTTGAACTGAAAAGTGGTTAATTTAGTTATTTTGGTACAATTGAAAGGAAGTCGGTAAACCAACTTCCAATCAATTGCTACGTCGTTCTCGAGCTCGCAGTCTTTAGACCATTTTTCTTGACTTCGGGTAGGACACTGTTTTTTGATACGAACTAGCCTCTCGTAGACCACTTTGTTGCACTTATGTCCAGTATTGAACGCAGTTACAAATTTTGCAAATTTTACGATTTTTTTTTTTTAGCTTCAAATGTAACAAATTTTGCGAGCATTCGTTTAACTCTACAAGATATATGAAAAATCCGCTGCCTCAACGATTTTTCGGTACGTTGTGCCGAAATTTACAATTTTATGCTAATAGATAGACGAGCAAGTGCCGGCTTGCGGATTTTACAAAAATTACAAAATTTACGATTTTTCGCTAACTTCACGATTTTTCAATGAGTCATTGTGAAATTTGCGATTTTTTGCACTTCTTTGTAATGCAAATCCCATCCTCTAGTGCCGACCTGCGGATTTTACAAAATTTGCGATTTTTCGCAGTTAATTAACATAACACAAAAAGACCGACAAAGACGACAAGCATGTTAATGTACTCTCTGGAACGATAAAGCAGGATGAAAATATGCCATTATATCGCATACATGTTACACACAAAACAAGATAACAAGCTGCATGTTCCCCTGGTTTAAGGCGTTTGTTTTGACCGAGTATCTTATTCAAAACGGGTTACGGAGAAAGCGAGCGGAATGATATGAAATTAACACAACACATCGCAAGCAAAACATTACACGAGATAAGCGTTTCTTGTTGCCCGAGTATCTATTCCACCTTCTTCTCAGCGTGCGTGTCTATAGAAAGATAAAACGGGAGGAGAATATTCCATTCCACTGAACACTCTTTGTATTCGAGTATCTATTCCACCTTCTTCTAAGCGTGCGTGTCTATAGAGAGATAAAACGGGAGAATATTCCATTCCACTGAACACTCTTTGTATTAACCTTGTAGCGAAGCATTCATTCAACAAGTAAGCTTCTTAAAGAGTTATTAGTAGAAAGCTAAACTGAAGACGCTCGTTTTTGAAACCCCGATGGCGTAGAATCGATATATTACTTTCAACAAGAATGTTTTCAAATGGTGCTACGCAGTCCCACAGTGTGGCGGACAAATATGAGATTATTGAAATACAAAAATGGATAACACAGTAATGTTTCACATGCTGCTCCCGCAGTCCCACAGTGGTCATGATTAACATAGTAACCATATTATTAACATAGTGACTGTATATAAAAACCACGAATACACCTCGTTCTTTCATCCACTGTGGCGGACAAATATGAGAAGGGTAGTATTACTTCAGGAAAAGTGACGAGCAATATAAGATTATTGAAACACAAAAATGGATAACACAGTAACGGCTTGGTGTGCGACACTTGCAGACTGCAGACTGTAGACTTTTTAACTAAAATATTTTATTCCCATTTCCATTACCAATAGCTAACTGTAAACAGGCTAACCTAGTGCTATTCAGGCTAACCTGACTGATACTCATGCTAACCAGAGTGCTATTTAGACCTAAATGTAGTCTGCAGTCTGCAAATGTCGCACACCGGTAATGGTTCGTTCTGAACCATTGGTTGTATGCAGAATAGTTTTAGTATTGATTGCATACTTTTGGTAAGTGTTTCAGCTTGCGTCGGAATGTGTATTCGTTATGAAGTGTATATATTAAGTTTTGTGAAAGTTATTGCAAAAGTACATGAAATTAACAGTTTGTGTCAAAGTCAAACAGTTTTTTCTCGAATTGCTAGGGCATAACCACTAAAGTTATCAACTTTTTTATTACAGAATTTCATTTCATACATATAAGTTAGATATCAATAACTTACAAAGAACAAATTCAAAATCTTTGGATAATTTGTAAATAAGCTGAAGTGGGTTATGGAAGCCCATTTTGATATTACGACATTGTTAGTTTTTCTTTCCTTTTCTCGGTTCTTTTATTTTTAAGGTCACAAAGGTTTAGAATGTAAAACAAAAACCGATGTTGTTTCATGTGTCGGGTAATTTTTCCATACTTTGAAAACCAGGCAAATGTCTGCTCACAGATTTCAGTGTCCACCTAAATGGAATGGCCCATAGCAGTAACCTTGAGCAAAAGTGCTTTCAGCGATGTTTACTTTTAGCGGACGCCAATCCCAGACAGGAAAATTTTTTTGCACCATTCTACAACCACGCCGCTACACTAAAATAGTCCTATAATACCCTTATATCAAAGCAACCTTCGGAGGAGGTTACGAAAACGAAGAAAATTGGAAATTGTTATCCCCTAACGTTGTAAGAACATTTCATGACGCTAACATAACGGAATGCCTGTTGATATGAGGAGGTCAGCGGCGTGAACTTCGAACGCCATGATGCAGACCATGATGGATAGTAGCATAGGATTTCTTAGTGTTATCTTCATTTTCCTTCCTTTTGTGCATAATGAATCTGTAAGTCTGGATACCTATGAAGTGTTTGTGCTAAAACCAGCACATTGCTTGTAAGTAATCGCCTTATCGGTTCATTTCCACGTCGTTGCCTTCATTTTCAATGTCATTCCTGTTTACTAGCGCCACGTTTGTATTTGCAGAAAACACACCATAATCACCATAACAATCTATATGCTTGACAACCTTCTTTAAAGACTGCGGACACTTCATTTCAGAGAATTCTATATTAAGGGACTACTTTGTATGCCTGAAACTGTGAGTTTAATGTTGAAACTACTTTTGAAATTCGCAGAGAGCAAACGTGGAATAACCTTTGTTGCGCGTTGCAGCCCATGCAGAAAGATATGAAAAATGCCCAATTTATTTCCACATACAAAATAGTTATTCGAACAACCGTATCCCTATTAAAGGACATTCCACTGTCGTGCTCAGTAAATAATGTTTTACCCAATGTCATGAAATTAATGTTCATACCTTTAATTTCGTTGACCAAACAAAAGATGAACTGAGTAAATTGAATAAAAATTCTAGTTTCATGTGAAGTGAGGGTGCAAGGCATTTCACATTAATGTTCTGGTATAAAATTACATTTACTTTTTAAGGGCTGTCAAAAGATACGTTAGAAAAATGCCTACATTTCCAAATTTACCTAAATATTGCAGTTCTGGTAATTTTCATTTATGACATTCATTTGACCCTTTGAATAATTTCCTAGAATTCATTGATAGGCTAGGGAATTTTCATCAATTATCATGAATTGATTCCCTAAGTGGTGTTACATTTTATCGTAAATTTTGCAGTTTTCGTAAATTTCGCTGTTTTCGCAACCCTCGTAAATTTTGATGGGCCTTCCCTACAACCCCTTGAATAATTTTGTTGATTACACATTGAATAATCAACAAAATTTGTGTAATCTAGTAATTAATTGTAAGTAGTCAATCGTCATATGTAGTAAATGTTTCTAATTCTAAGCAAGCAATATGACGTACTGTAAGTAGGTAAAATAACATTCTGCAATGGCGATAATCATAATCATCAACTAGTACTGTATCAAGTTATAGGCCGATGTTAGTACTGTATTGTTAGCTGGAAGTTTTTTAATGTCAGTAATGCGTATTATTATTTGTAATGCAACATATGCCATGTAAAAACTAAAGGTTAAAAAAGGTTAAAAATGATAATAAAATAGAAAGGAAACGAAAAAAAAAAAAAAAAAAATTTTGTTGATTCTGTAATATAAGTGGTATAACATGTTATCGTAAATTTCGCAGTTTTCGTAAATTTCGCTGTTTTCGCAATTCTCGTAGTTTTCTCTGGGCCTTCCCTGAAACCCTTGCAATAAATTTCGTGGATTTCGTCACAGGTCTTGCAAATGATAGTAAATTTCGCAGTTTTCGTAAATTTCGCAATTTTCGCAACCCTCGTAAATTTTGATGGGCCTTCCCTACAACCCCTTGAATAATTTTGTTGATTTTGTAAGTGGTATTACATCTTATCGTAAATTTCGCAGTTTTCGTAAATTTCACTGTTTTCGCAATTCTCGTAGCTTTCTCTGGGTCTTCCCTGAAACCCTTGCAATAAATTTCGTGGATTTCGTCACAGGTGTTGCAAATTATCGTAAATTTCGCAGTTTACAAATAATTTCGTAATTTTCGCAATTCTCGTAAATTTCGAAGGGCCTTCCCTGCAACCCTTTGAATAAATTTTGTTGATTCTCTAAGTGCTAGTACATATTATCGTAAATTTCGCAGTTCTCGTAAATTTCGCTGTTTTCGCAATTCTCGTAGCTTTCTCTGGGCCTTCCCTGAAACCCTTGTAATACATTTCGTGGATTTCATCACAGGTCTTGCCAATTATCGTAAATTTCGCAGTTTTCGTAACTTTCGCAATTTTCACAATTCTCGTAAGTCTTGCAGGGCCACTAGTGCAACCCACTAACTAAATTTTGTTGATTTGTCAGACAGACTTACAATTTATCGTAATAATCGCAGTTTTCGTAAATTTTGTAATATTCGCAATTTTCGTAACTTTCAAAGAGCCCTTTCCTACACCCATTGAATAAATATCCTTCACTTAGTCAATGGCATTGCAAATTATCGTAAATTTCGCAGTTTTCGTAGCTGCGTTTAATCCTGGACATTACTCCTTTGTTGGCCTTTTCAGTTTTCAAGAACTGTTCATTAAAAACTTTACACTTTTTGTTCCTAATTAGAAAATCTTTATTCAATTGTTAGAGATTTTAATGCAGATATAAGGCCTTGATAAGCCAGAAAATTTGATTTAATGCCAAAACGTTTTTTCAAACTCGTGATAAGAAAGAAACGTGGTCGAATCTTTCATTAGATGGGCGACATGTTCAACGCCTTTTGCGTACCACGATTTATAAAAAATTGGCCTATTGTCGATTTTTATGAGGGAGTTATGCCAAAGGCTAGATGAAAGGTAGTGGTCAAGAGAGGTCACGCAAGGATTAAAGTTTACTTCTAACCAGATTTGCAAGATTTCCATAATGAAGAGATCCTAAAAACCGTATTTTGGCAAGTCGTCCTGTTTGAGGTTGCCTCTAAAGACGGCAGACCCACCAAAAAATTGCAACTCAGGTATTTTTTGACCCAGGTAGATTTGAGTGCTTTGTTCAATGATTCTAAATCGATCATCTTTAGACCTCCGTCTGAATAGTCGCCGATCATCACATTCCGCTTGACTTTGTCTCCTTTACCGCTCCATAAAAAATGGAAGAAAGATTTGCTCAATTCTTAAAGCACACGGTAATTTGTTGGTAATGGTGATAGGATGTAAACCAGTTTTGAAACTATCAAGCTTTTTAACACTGTAATCTTTCCAAGAAGACTCAATCGCCGATATTCCCAGCTGCCTAAGCACTCATTGACTTTTGTCAGTCTATCAGAGTAGTTTGTCTCCATGGTTACTTTCGGGTCGGTTGAAAACCAGACACCTAAGGCCTTTACTTTGTCCTTTACCCATTTCAAATTTTTTTTCAGGACAGAGTATTTCATCTCTTCCAGTGTTTGCTCCAATCCAAAGTACTTCAGTTTTTTTATTGTTTAGCTTCAGGCCAGATACTGTTCTGAAACGTTCCAATACTTGTAAAGAAAGCGCCAAGGATTTTTTTGATCCATCTAGAATAAGAGTTGTATCGTCAGCGTATTGACTGATTTTTATTTCGCTTTCGTTTACAAAGATGCCCTTGATGTCTTTGGTGTTTCTTATTTTTTCAGCTAGTACCTCGACACAAAGAATGAAAAGATAGGGCGAGAGAGGGCAGCCTTGTCTCACTCCCCATTCTGGTTTAAAAAAATTGGAAGACCATCCGTTGTTCAGAACGCAGCTTTTCAATATTGTTATAAAAGGTTTTAACCCAGTTAATCATTGACGAGCCGAAATTGAAGTGTTTAAATGTTCTCTGTATAAAAGACCAATTCAAAGAGTCGAAAGCTTTTTCAAAGTCCAAAAACAGCAGCAGTCCTGGAATATTTTTGTCCGCAGCAAAACTTATCACGCGATCTATTAATCGAACGTTTCAGTCTCCAATAAATCTTCCCTTTATAAAACCCGTTTGATCGCTGTTAACTAGTTTTGGGATAACTTTTTTAAGTCGGTTTGCAACTGCCTTAGCAGCTATTTTATAGTCACAATTTAGCAAGGTAATTGGACGCCAATTTCTGTTGAGATCTGGTTCTGCATCCTTTTTTGGTATTAGTTTAATAATTCCTCGCCTTTGGGTCACTGACAGTTGTCCTTTTCCGAAAGCATAATTTATTGAATTTACGAGGTAATCGGATATGTCATTCCAGAAGACTTTATAGAAATCAGCCGGAAGCCCATCTGATCCTGGTGTTTTGTCCGGTTCCATATTTTTCACTGCTTGCAGACATTCCGCTTTGGTTAGTAGACCCTCACAGTCTTCTTTTTCATCACTATCTAACATTTTTCTGGTTGAGTTTTCGAAAAAAAAGTTACTATCCTCGACGTGTTGAGTCTTTATGGGAACTATAAAGGTTCTTAAAGAAATGTTCGCACTCATTTAAGATCTCCTTGTCAGTGGAGACAAAAGAACTGTTCCCAGTTTTTAATTGGCTAATAACTCCACTACTGAAGTGTCGTTTTTCAAGGTTCAAAAAAAATTTCGTATTTTTTTCTCCTTCATTATCCCATCAGCATCTTGCTCTCAGAATTGCACCTTTGGTTCTATACTCTATTATTCTTTCCAACTCTGTTTTTTTCTCTTCCTGTTCTATGAAGGCGTCCTGCTTTTCCTGTTCTCCGATGTGATTGGATTCAATCAAATTTTGCAGCGCGTTTATTCTTCTTTCAATCTCCTCTTCTTTCCTGTTTAATTTTGCTTTTTTATCCGCAGCAAATTTAAATGACTGTTCACGGACTTTTAATTTTATCATTTCCCACAACAATGCGGGATTGACATCATCGTCATTTTCATACTCGGTCAGAACTTCTTGGATTGCTCTTCGAATTTGGTTCACATAGTTGATATCGGATAGAAAGGAGGAGTTTAATTTCCAGAAACCAGTTCCTCTTTGGTTTGGGTGTAGAGCCACTTTAATTGTTAGCAAGGAATTATCTGTTTTGTATCCCACAGAGATATTAGCTCGATTCACATTAAACATGAGGCCTTGGCTCACGAGAGAAAAATCTAATCTACAATGTAATTCTGGTTTTTTCCTCCGCCAGGTATATTGAAATGAGTCGGGATTTAAGATTCTCCACGCGTCCATCAAATTGTGTTCGGCCATAAAAATTTGGAGCACTTTTACTGACTCTGTATGTGTTTTGGCTCGGCCACCCTTTTTATCCTGCCAAGGTCTAGCACCAGATTGAAGTCTCCGCCAATTATTAAGTCTTCGCACCGAAAGTCGAGTACGTGGTCAAAAAAATTTCTATAAAAAGTAGGTTCGTCATCGTTTGGAGCATACAACGTAGCCAGGGTAATACATCTCTCCTCAATTTAAACATCACAAATAATAAATCTACCGCTTGTGTCCGTGTACACCTTTTGAATTTGGAAGCCAAAACTGTTGTTAAAAAGAATTGCGACTCCGCCTTTTGTACTCGTGCAACAGCTAAATAAGTTTTCATCTCCCCATTCGGCTGCCCAGATAGATGTTGCGTTTTCAGAACAGTGAACTTCTTGAAGAAAATAAACTGAGAAATTCTTTGCCTTAAGGTATCAGTATACCCCAAAATCGATTATTTTGCCAAATTTTAGTTTTTGATATTCCCATGTACATCTCGTCGAGTTCTTTTAATTGCAAAAAGTTCCGCGAAAAAAGGTTTCTTCTAGACAAAGTTATAAGGGAAAAACGATTCTATGAATAAATTATCTCTAATTGGAAGCTGTCAACAAGTTGTCATTATCAATTAAAATGCCATTGAAAGTCACGTAATAGGAGCGCAGCATGTTTTGCTTCGCATCGCGAGATTACTGATTAGTTTGTCACACGTAATCAATTTGTATATGGTGGGAGATGTCTTCAAAAAAGAAACGCAAAAGATCATGTCCGTTTTCAAGTGAGAAGAAGGCACCGAAACGGAAAAGTTCAGAAGTATTTAATAAGGAATGGGCTGAAGCGCTCGCCGCGAGTGATAAAGGCTTGTACTTTGAGCAAGATAAATTGCTCGAACTGGACGGTCCGCAAGAGACAGAAGCAGAAGAGTCCGATTCAGAAGAGTCAGAATCACAAGATGTGGGGCGGCGGAACAGGATGCTTTGTTGGTAGTCCCCGCCAGCAACAGCATTTGAGACCGCCTTGCGGGCCGATTTGTATAAAATGCGAGCTCTATTGTCAATGTAAGAAGAGCCCTCACTTCATCAATCAACGGGTAATTACTTTTCAATCGTTTTTAGATCTAATCTCCCCACACCGGAAAAACGCCCTAAAGTGCATTTTGCTTTATTTCTCAAAACTAAAATTTGATCGAATGAGGCACACGTTTCCTGTTCGTTTACAGCGAGTTTTCATCCTTTTTCGCTGAAATTTGGCAAGAATGTTGCCCGATAATGGGGCAAAAAAACCGTGTCGGGGAATTTTTGTTTTTGGCCTCCTTCGAAAGTAATGAGTATTTAAGCAAAGGCAATGCGTGTTTAATAAAAACTTAAAGTTTAACAGCGTGCTGAAAACAAACCAGACAAGTAATCAAAATTCCCCGACACGCTTTTTTAGATCAAGGTGTGAAGAAAACATAGAGATGTCGCTCGCTCTATCTCGTTCAATTCTGACCGGAAACGAACTCAATTTGTGAAACTGCATACTTTTGGGAAATGATCCCTATTTTAGGAAAGGGTTTTATTTCTTGCATTATATCAAGTAATAATCAGAATCCACAATTATTAAGCTTTCAGAAAATATATACTTTATTGGGGGTTTTATGAAACGTGCGACCGTGAAGCAGCGACTACGCAAAGTTGTTATTTGGGGTATACTGATACCTTAAGCCAGTTAAATATTTCTCTTCTTTTTTGGTTGTCTCCTAAGCCTCGTACATTAATAGATCCTATCTTAAGATCCATCTCTTTTGAAAATTATTAAAAACCCTAAAGCCAAGTAGTTGAAAAAAAAGGAAAAGAACGCAAATCGATTTAAGCACATAACCGTTTATAAGGTTTACAGTACATATAGAAAAATTACCGCCCATCAGAATGAAATTTACACTTTTTGGAAAAATTTCAGTATAATAAATGCTGGCTGGTGGGTTACACACAAGCGCATTATGTGCAGCTAAACAGATGTAAATTTTTGGAGGAGGAAACAAAGAGGTGAGATTTATTGGTATTGTTGAGCCATCACTCCTCTGAGGCAGTTTGGTGTTAGCTAACACCTTTAAAGGCGTAAAATTGAATAAATTAGGTTGGATGTTTACTGTGGTTTTCGGTTGTGCATATTTTCTGGTGGGAAAATTTTTTACTCTCGCCACTTTTGCGCTGAACCACCAGTGCTTGCCTTGAAAAACCCCTGCTTGTGACAAGAAGAGTCCTGGTTTGGTAACAAACTAAACAACTAGTAGTAATTGATTTAAATAAATGTCACGCGAATCCTTTTTTACAGTACTGTAATTTGACCAAAAATTTTTGTTTGTGGAAGCTGATTTTACCAGGAGCTGAAAAACTTAGCCACGATGGAATGAAATAGTTTAATATAGATTAATAATGGCAATAGACGAAAGGCTGTTAAAGGTAAACGAAAGTAAAACATTGTATAAGGAAAAGTTGCACTGGCCGGAAATCGAACCCGGGCCTCCCGCGTGGCAGGCGAGAATTCTACCACTGAACCACCAGTGCTTGCCTTGAAAAACCCGTGCTTGTGACAAGAGGACTCCTGGTTTGGTAACAAGCCAGAAAACTAGTAGTAATTGATTGAAACAAATGTCACGCGAATGCTTTTTTTACAGTACTGCAATTTGACCAAAAAATTTTGTTTGTGGAAGCTGATTTTACCAGGAGCTGAAAAACTTAGCCACGATGGAATGAAATAGTTTAATATAGATTAATAATGGCAATAGACGAAAGGCTGTTAAAGGTAAAGGAAAGTAAAACATTGTATAAGGAAAAGTTGCACTGGCCGGGAATCGAACCCGGGCCTCCCGCGTGGCAGGCGAGAATTCTACCACTGAACCACCATTGCTTGCCTTGAAAAACTCGTGCTTGTGAGGATGCCTGGTTTGGTAACAAACTAAAAAACTAGCAGTAATTGATTTAAACAAAGGTAAACGAAAATAAAACATTGTATAAGGAAAAGTTGCACTGGCCGGGAATCGAACCCGGGCCTCCCGCGTGGCAGGCGAGAATTCTACCACTGAACCACCAGTGCTTGCAGTGAAAAACCCCTGCTTGTGACAAGAAGAGTCCTGGTTTGGTAACAAGCTAAAAAACTAGTAGTAATTGATTGAAACAAATTTCACGCGAATGCTTTTTTTACAGTACTGCAATTTGACCAAAAAATTTTGTTTGTGGAAGGTGATTTTACCAGGAGCTGAAAAACTTAGCCACGATGGAATGAAATAGTTTAATATAGATTAATAATGGCAATAGACGAAAGGCTGTTAAAGATAAACGAAATAAAAAAGTTGTAAAAAAAAATTGCGCTGGCCGGGAATGGAACCCGGGCCTCCCGCGTGGCAGTAAAATAAAAAAACAATCGATACTCGCTCGCACACGTTTCCCGCCCTTCGCGTCAGTTACATACGCATTTGAAATAATTCAAATACTGCGCAAGACGCAGTCGAGGCTTTCATTACGTTTGAGAATCCTCTCAAGCACACGAGCGTTTAGTTGAAGCTATGCAAACACGGAAAAAGAACTATATTGCATTTGTAAAGTTTTTCTCCAACTGGGGTACATGCGAGTCTTAAATATACAATTGTTCTCGATCGACAGGTTTTACTTGTAGTTAATTATCACAGGCTAAGAATACAAACTGCATAACATTGTTCTGGTCAAGGGGGCATAGCTCAGTGGTAGAGCATTCGACTGCAGATCGAGAGGTCACCGGTTCAATCCCGGTTGCCCCCTGCAGTTTTGTTTTATATTTTTCTCGGCTTTCACCAATTAGAAAAGTGGTATACGAATACATATACTGAAATGTACTGAAAGAGTTTCTAATTTAGGGTGGATACTACTGATTCCATGGATTGAATGGAATATGAATATAAATAATGAAATGTACTGAAAGACTTTCTAACTTAGGATGGATACTAAGGATTTCATGGATTAAATGGAAAATGAAAAACAATACTCACTCTTTAAATAGATAAATAAATATATAAAAAAATTAATTTATTAATAAATTAATATAAAATGATAATAATATATTTAATATTAATATATGAAATATATAGTTATTTATTTACTTGTTTAGTCATTCATTTCTCAGCAAATTCCGTGAAAACCGTCATATCCATCACTACTGGGAAAGTCTCTGACTGTCTAATTCGAGTTCACGTTTCCGTTAAATCCGTGAATTCCGTAATATCCACCCTCACTGAGAAAGACTTTGGCAAAGTATAACTTTGATACCAATTTTCCGTAAATTCCGTGAGAACCGCTATAGCCACCCATAACACAGGACCTTCCGCAGAGTCGAACTTGCAGCTGCTGTGGATTTCAGAAGCTGGAATATATCGTGAACAAATCTTTGTGTATGTTGACGGATTTTGCGGATTTTATAGAAACAGAGATTGTTGTCAGACACTAATGCTGCTTAAATTCCACACATCAAATTGTTAACACCTTGTTGGTTATGTAACTCCCGCTGGAGTGGTTTGATTTGTGTATAAATCAAGTGATTAACGGCCCACTTCAACCTTATGCGTTTTTTATACTAATTTTAACATCCACCTGGTATCATTTAAGCAAATAGTTATGCTCTTTTATCACACTTGGGTTTCACTGAACTGAAAACAATTTTCAATCTCATGAACTTGAGTATGCAACCAACATACACCCGCCGAGCGCAATGGATCAAAATATGAAAATATATCACTTGTGAAAGCAGCTGGGAATGTTTTTTTTTTACAGTACTGTAATATGACCAAAAATTTAGGTTTGTGGAAGCTGATTTTACCAGGAGCTGAAAAACTTAGCCACGATGGAATGAAATAGTTTAATATAGATTAATAATGGCAATAGACGAAAGGCTGTTAAAGGTAAACGAAATAAAATAGTTGTATCAAGAAAAATTGCACTGGCCGGGAATCGAACTCGGGCCTCCCGCGTGGCAGGTGAGAATTCTACCACTGAACCACCAGTGCTTGCCTTGAAAAACCCCTGCTTGTGACAAGAGGAGTCCTGGTTTGGTAACAAACTAAAAAACTAGTAGTGATAGGCCATTTCCGAATTACCTTTAGTCTCTTTCTCAAAGCGAGTCTTGGTGCTTATCCTTTCATATGAAAATGAGATTTCATTCACATGCAAATTAAACTCATTTTCATATGAATGGTTGTGCACCAGGGCTCGCTTTGAGAAACAGGCTTTAGGTAACTCGGAAATGGTCTATTGATTTAAACAATTTGTGCTTTTTTGTCATCCAATCAGGCAGTAAAACCAAAACCAATCGTGACCCGCTAAGACACTTTTTCCCGCGCTTCGCGTCAGCTACATATGCATTTAAACCACCATGTAGGGTGGTTCTGAATCCTTTGTACAGAATGTTTTAAAACTTTGTCAAAAGATTCGTTTTATCATACGTATAAAATTTGATAATGATAAAAAGTTCACCGTGCCCCTCTGTTTTTTAATTATAATGTCCTAAAACTGTATTTACGGGTATTTTTAGTTTGTCGAACTGTTGGGATAGTAACCTTTTGTGTCAAATCGGCACTCTTAACCCTCGCGCTATCAAAATTTTGGGTTTGTGGAAACAGACATTTATCAGGAGCTGAAAAGCTTAATCGAGATGGAATGAAATAGTTTAATATAGATGGATAATGGCGATAGACGAAAGGCTGAGAAACGAAATAAAATAGTTTTATAAAGAAAAATTGCACTGGCCGGGAATCGAACCCGGGCCTCCCGCGTGGCAGGCGAGAATTCTACCAATGAACCACCAGTGCTTGCCTTGAATGAAAATAACTAGTGCAACTCTGTGATCCAATCGATCAGAAGTAAAATAGATTAAAAAACAATCGATACTCGCTCGCACACGTTTCCCGCGCTTCAAATACTGCGCAAGACGCAGTCGAGGCTTTCATTACGTTTGAGAATCCTCTCAAGCACACGAGTGTTTAGGTGAAGCTCTGCAAACACGGAAAGAGAACTATATTGCCTGTATAAAGTTTTTCTCTAATGTACGTGCGAATCTTAAATATACAATTGTTCTCGATTGGCGAGTTTTACTTGTAGTTAATTATCACGGGATAAGAATAGAAACTGGAGAATAGAAGCTCAGTGGTAGAGCATTCGACTGCAGATCGAGAGGTCACCGTTTCAATCCCGGTTGCCCCCTGCAGTTTTGTTTTATATTTTTCTCGGCTTTTACCAAATTAGAAAAGTGGTTCCCTTTCCACTGTGGTCGACAAACCTAGGCTTTAGTGGACTGAAAAACCATTTTCAATCTCACGAACCTGAGTACGCAACCAGCCAAGCACAATGGGTCAAATTTTTAAAAGACGTCACTTGTTAAAGCAGCTGGGGATGTTTTTTTGACAGTACTGCAATATGACCAAAAATTTGGGTTTGTGGACTTTTACCAGGAGCTGAAAAGCTTAATCAAGATGGAATGAAATAGTTTAATATAGATGAAAAATGGCAATAGACGAAAGGCTGACGACAGCAAAACAGTTGTAAAAAGTTGCACTGACTGGGAATCGAACCAGGGCCTCCCGCGTGGCAGGCGAGAATTCTACCACTGAACCACCAGTGCTTGCCTTGAGAGACCTGCTTGTGATAAGGGCACTCTTGGTTTGGTAACAAACTAAAAACTACTAGTGATTGGTTTAAACAACTTGTGCCACTTTTTCATCCAGTTGATCTGAAGTAAAACCAAAACCAATCGTGACTCGCTCGCACACGTTTTTCCGCGGTTTGCGTCAGTTACATACGCATTTTAAAATAATTCCAATACTACGCGAGACGCAGTCGAGGCTTTCGTAACTTTGGAGACTTCTCCCATCCCCACGAGTGTTAAGGTGAAGCTTTGTAAACAAGAAATGTTCAAGAAATAACTTCGAGAGTTGCTTAAATACTATTTAAATGAAGCTGGAAAATGCAGAGGGGAGGCGTTTCAATGACTATACTAGAGATAACTTCGATCGAATTGTTGCGTTCTAATTCATAATTCTCTTGATGACGTCAGACAATCAGAACTTCAAATTACACAAGTGATTTTTTTTTTTTGCCAGAAGTTAAATGACGCATTGCAAATAGCTTCCTGATCGATCTCTTGTCGAGATTCACACTTTTATACACCTGTTATTTCAGAAGAAGACAATCACCATTTGACAGGTATGGACTCTGTGATGGTACAACTAATGGAACATCTTTTAACAAGTCCTAAGGAATCTCGCTCGCTTAAAGACGTGGAAAGAATTCTTCCCTTTTTCAGAACCAGTGCGCCTCTGTTTCACAACCTCAGTAAAGGTGAGCGTCTATAATTGTCATTTAGCATTACTCGATCTAGAAATAAAATACGTTCCTCACCCAATAAGCTAACAGGGGTTCCATCAGATAAACTAGCTGTATAACTGTGTAACGAGAAACGTTTTCTGGATTTACAAACGGATTCATGTAGTTTACATATAAAATTTTAAAATTTGAATAACCATGAGACGAAATTAAATGATATGATGCCATCATTTCTCCATTTCCTGCCTTCACCTGCAAAGAACTGGCGCGCGCTAAATTAAACTAAATAGAAGAGGCGCTTACGTATTTGAGATTCTCTGATGTATGGGTTTAGCTCTAATTTCCACAATTACAACTAACTGGTCATCGCGCATAAAAAGGGTACGGTCATAGACATTCTCGTCCCCAGAGCCTCCGTTTCTTTTGGTCACGTGGTCGGCGAAAGGAGTCCTCTGGTAGTAGCAGTTACCGGATGTCCGTGATTTACGGACATCCAGTAATTTATATGCAAAGCTTTACGATTTTTTATACTTATAAAGGACGCTGTTTCAACCAATCAGAGCGCGCGTTATATGGAAACTTTATTATAATATGTAATAACTAACTTTATACCTTTGCCTAAAAGTATAAAAACATCACAATGGAAAACAAAGGGAAATACTTTCTCATGAACCTCCTTTGCGCAGAAGCTTTGATAAGGATGGAATACTACAAAATGTGTTTTATCAATATTAAGAGATAGCTTGTTTGCACAAAGCCATGTGTTAATTTCACTGAGTTCCCGATTGATAATTTCCTCAAGATGCTGCAGATCTTTATCAGAATAAAACAGATTAGAGTCATCTGCAAACAGATGAAAGTCAAAGATAGATGAAGAATTTATAAAATCATTGATATAAATTAATTAGAAACAATAGAGGGCCAAGTACAGAGCCTTGTGGTACCCCGCAAGTTATATGCAATGTGCTTGAGTCAGAATTGTTAATAGAAACAAATTGCTGTCTGTTAGATAAATATGACCTAAACCATTCATTTGCTATGCCACGAATGCCATAATGCTCAAGTTTAGTTAAAAGATTGCTATGATCTACTGTATCGAAGGCTTTACTCAAGTCCAAAAATATACCACAAGAGTATAATTTTGCTTCAATGGCTCTTTGTATTTTATCTGTAATGAGCATTGTAGCTTGGGTAGTGGAGCGCCCACTACGGAAACCAAATTGATTCTCAATTAGTATGTTATGCTTATCAAGAAATTCAGATAATCTGTTATACATTAATTTTCCATTATTTTATGGAAAACAGATAACAACGTGATAGGTCTATAATTAGATACAAGAGTCTGGCTACCACTCTTGTATAAAGGAATAATTCTACCAACTTTTAGTTTATCTGGAACTAAGCCTAACGAAAAAGAACAGTTAAATAAATAAGAAAGTGGATAACTCAAAGCTGTTTTCAATAATTTAAGCATTTTCACTGGAATACTGTAAGGCCCCAGTGCTTTGCTTGCATTCAAGCTAGAAATGACATTTTCAACTTCCATAGGTGCTACTGGTGTTACAAAAAAGCTATTGCATTGTGAAGTTGTCAAGAATTCTACAAAAGATTTATTTACCGGTTGTATAGTGTTGGCTAACGTCGGGCCAATTGAAGAAAAATACTTATTAAAAGCATTTGCAATACTTTTGGCATCAGTTAAGATGTCATCTCCAACAATTAATCTGTTCGGGAATGACAGTTTACCACCCTTAAAGCTAATTAACTGCTTGATACCCCTCCATGTAGCTTTTACATTATTGACATAGTATGAGAAGTACTCATTATAATAAATCTTTTTACTGACATTTAAAATATGTTTTAGTTTGTTCCTGTACATTTTATATTTAGAGTGATTAGACTGAGATTTATTTCGTAGATAACAATTAAATAACTTATTATTTGTTTTGATAGACTTCCGAATACCCTGTGAAATCCAAGGTTTAGATTGAAATTTAGCTTCTTTTTTACTTAACTTTTTCAGAGGAGCATGTTTATCTATTGTATTAGTAGTTATGGAGTAGAAAGAATCAAATATCTCATTAATATCATTCTCCTTAAATATATTATCCCATTCAATAGCCTGAACATCAAATAGGAGGTCTTCCTGAACAAGATTGGAGTAATCACGTGTGTATCTTACACCACTGTTTGTTGTCCAAGATAGAGTACTAAGGAATAAAAAATTTGGTAAATGATCTGTTAGATCACAGACCAGGTTACCACTAATGGAAAAGAATTCATTAGAATTAAAGAAAATATTATCTATTAAAGTTGCTGTGTGATCAGTAATTCTTGTAGGCTGTAGAATATGTGGTAGGAAATCATAGGAAACTGTTGTATTCATAAATTCCTCAGTTAATTGGCAGTCTTCAAAGTTTAACAGATTAATGTTAAAGTCACCCATAAATAAACATAGCTTTTTTTCTTTTGAAATTTTGTCTAATGTTGAATAAAGGTACTTGGTAAAATCCCCAGGGTTTCCACTTGGGTGCCTATATAAAATACCACACACTAAACTTTTATGAGGATAACGATTGATTTCAATCCATAGCGATTCAAATTCTTTGGTAATTAAACAAAGGTCTTCTCGAATATTAAATGGAATCCCTTCTTTGACATAGAGACCCACACCACCAGCATTAGTTAGGGTTGGCTTTGAAATAAAGTCATAACCATTGATAGTAATGTTGCTGGTTGGATCTCAACTATCTTCTATCTTTGTCTCAGAGAGACCAATAACATCAAAAGCATGCGGAAGTTCTGATAGCAACAAAGTCATGCCATCATGGTTGGCAGAGAGACTTCTAATGTTGAAATGAATAGTAGAAAAAGATAGATTATGTTTACTCTGACTAAGATTCTCATTATTAAGAAAATCTTCTAAACTGTAATATTTAAAGTCAGTCTGCTGCATAAAATTATTTTCCACATCATGATGGTTGAGGCTGGATATGTTGTCAAGTTTAGATAATAGTTCAAAACGTGGTAAGTTATCTGTATGTATAAAAGTCATAATATGTAATAAGTATGGGTTATTGACCAAGTGTGAGGTCAAGATGGCTGGATATTGGCCGAGTTCTTTTTTTGCGTGTTTATGGACCGAGACGGAGTCGAGGTCCATAAACACGCAAAAAAAGAACGAGGCCAATATCAAGCCATCTTGACCGAACAAGCTTGGTCAATAAAGGATTTATTATATGGCTTTTGGGGAAATTTTTCTTGCGGGATAAGGCGGGTAGTCCCGAGCGGGCAAGATGGCTCCATCTTGCCCGCTCGGGTAGCCAATCACAGCGCAGGATTTGATTCATCTTGCCCGCTCGCGGAGCTAGCCATATAATAAAGAAGTGTAACATAAATAGGTAACTTAGCCAGTTGGGTTAGCTGGGGATGAATGAACTCCACCATCTTGCTTCAGAATATCCAGGCCAGAGTTTTTCAGTATGGCAACAACAGGACTTGCTGGATCTTTCCGAAGATAGGTACGACCATAAGAAGTCCAGATGAACTTGTACTTTAGATCCTTCTTAATTTTCAGACATGCCTTAAAGAGATCCTTGTTGGTTTGGGCACAGGCAGACCACTCTATGTGTTCGTGGTTTTATATAGAGAATGTATGAGAGTTATGAATAAAGCTCTGAAAATTGCATATTTAAATCACATCTCGGCCTAAATATCCCAATAAAGTTAATGAAACCATGATCGACTCAAGTATGGTGTTTTTTCGCCTTCCTGGGCCGTCTAAAGCGTTTTACAATGAAAATACTTTTGGCCGGTTACGGTTAGACATAAGAAGGAGACAAGGCATGCAACTTCGAGGCCGTCAGCCCCGACTTCCTCCACTTCAAATTGGAATTAACGCAAAAATACTGAAAATCTCACCTGAATGGCGACGGATCTTGATAGGCCGAGATGTGATTTAAATATGCAATTTTCAGAGCTTTATTCATAACTCTCATACATTCTCTATATTAAACCACGAACACATAGAGTGGTCTGCCTGTGGTTTGGGTAAGGTTTTCCGAGATGTAGATTTTGTTTTCCGAATATCTAGCAAGATCCAAGTCTCTTGTCGATTTATCTCGTAAGAGATTCCTTCCTTTATAAAAGTGATCCCTCGTCTCCCTCCGTACAAACTTTACTATAATATTAGGAGCTCTTGAGCTACTGGTCGAGGAAGCTTGATGAGGTCCTTCTCTTAGTGCAGCACTGTAAGATCTTTTTGGTAATCGATGACTCACTGATATATCATTTTTTGCTAAATGTAATCCGATTAAAGAACCAACCTTTATCACAATGTCATCCGTATTTTCATCTTTCACCTCGGGTATACCAGAAATTTCCACGCATTCTCGGCGGGAATATTGTTCCAAATTGTTCAAACAGGTCTCACAAGATTGCAATCTGTTGGTCAGAGTAGCATTTTCAGCTTCTGGACTCGATTCAAATTCCTTGATTGTAGGCATTCCGTTTTCAAAGCATAAATAAAACGTAAAAAACACTACGACAGAAGAGCGAAAAACTACCAGCACATGCATTTATGTCGAATATATCGAAATTAGAACTGTAACTTGAGGGAATTTTTCGCAATTCACAGGGAGCAAAAAATGGACAACCGCCATCTTTGCTGACCGCTGACCAATGAAAATTGAAATAGATGGCAAAACATTAAATCGGCATAAAAGTGTTAAGTACCTTGGAATTCTCATAGACTGTCATCTTAATTGGAAAGAACATATCCAACAACTTTCCAAAAAAATATCTAGAGGTATTGGTGTTCTTTGTAAAATAAGGCATTATGTTAATGTGAAAATTTTAGTTCAATTATACAATGCCATTATTCTTCCTTTTTTCTCATACTGTTGTATAGTCTGGGGCAACACCTATGATCAAAATATTAAACCACTCCAAAGAATGCAAAAGAAAGCGATCCGACTGATTGCCTTTTCTGATTTTGATGCTCATACAAGTCCTTTGTTTTTTTAACTTAAACTCCTAAAACTTCAAGATCATATCAAACTTCAAACTCTTTACTTCATGCACCAATTCTTTACTGGCAAATTGCCAAAGATTTTTGACTCACTTTTTATTAAAACTTTCAGATAAGCATAATGTCAACACTCGCTTTGCAACTAGAACAACTTTTTATGTTCCAAAAATTCGAACAAACTATGGTAAATTTAATATTCGATATAATGGACCAAAATTGTGGAATGAAACTGATGAGAGATTTAAAATTCTAACTCCTCATTTATTCAAAAAAGAATTAACCAAGCATTTCATTAAGTTCTACTAAGTTTTACTACTACTGTGATATTTTTGTTTCTGTTATTTATTTATTTACTTATTTATTTATTTATTTATTTATTTATTTTTACTTTATTATTGTAAATTTGTTTAAGAATTATTTGTCCTGTAATCTAATTAAGTGTGTAAGTAATGCCTCTTTTCTGACCTTATATCTATTTTCAATTACTAAATGGTGGTCACCCAACTAGTTTAGCTCTTTAGTTATTTTGGGTGACCAGCAACTGTATGTATTTTTAATTCATTTCCTGTTCAATTAGTTAGTTAATGTTACAGTTCAAATAAATCTTGTTGTTGTTGTTGTTGACAACGCTATCCACTGACTTAAGTGCCCGCTTTTGGAATGTTGTTCTGTTGATATGTGCATGGCTGGATCCACGGATAAATGCCCGCTTACAGGAGAAACAATCCTCAGAGTTTGACAGAAATTGGCTTATTCCATAGAACCATAACTCTCCGGAGGTGCCATGTGTCTCTCCCTAAGGTTCTCTGTTTCTGAGTGTTTCCGGCGTTTTCACTCAGACGTACAGCGTTAATCGTTAGTCGTTCATTTTACAGATCTGCTCATGGATATTGCTAAAAATGCAATTTTGAAGAAATTCAAGAGAGATCACGCAATCGTTTGGCAAGGACAAAAGGGAGAGAAGTAAGTTAAAGTGCCTATAACCCCCAAATTTTTTTTCGTTTCGTGAAATCTTTGCATGGAATTAGGAAAAATGCCGCAAAAATTTTTGCAATTTATTAAAACCCGAATTTTTTTATGAATTTTTAAAGTGAGCGTTCTTTGTAGCACGACCGAGCAAAGCGTAGAATGGGACTAGTGACGTCATTCCAGGTCTTTGCTCGCATCGCTTCGGTTATTGTCCTTATATTACGGGTTCGGTGTTTTCAGCGTTCAGTATTTTGTTGAAAGAACGTTTATTCAACTCAAAAAATACGTAATAATCACATCAATTGATAATGTCGTCCAGCGATACTAGCTTGACTCAAGCTTGGAATTCCGAGGCCGCAGAAACGGAGGTAGAGTACGACTTAGAAGTCGAGGTATGATCAAACGCGAGCGAAGAAGAAGACAACAAAGATGATGATGAACCAGAAGATGCCTACGCATCAAGTGGCTCCGATTCATGAACCAGGTCTGCTGCTTGCGGTCTTGCTTCTGTAGCAATCAGTACAAAGGTTGAAAAAGTGGCCTGCTCCCTGCTTTTTCTACGACGTTTCGCCACAGGTTCGACTTCCGAGCTTCGAGCGTTGTGTTTTCCGGACTTTCCAAAGCGTCTTTCTTTCTCTGAATAAAGGGAAACGTAGTAAATTGTTTTAGAGGAATGCACTATTGACAACCAGGTGACGGTTACAAATGCAAAGAAAGTGAAAGAAACATGTTTACGACGAAATGCAAATGTAGCACGATCGAAAACTACTCATAACACATGAATGCATATTTTGTTGTCACCTTCGCTTGCTTTCAGTTGGTTTACCTTCCATCGAAATACAAGGTGCGCGGATCGTTGGGAAGACACAAATCCCAATACCGTCCTTCCGCAACCTTCTCCGAAAATGGATCTTAGCTAAATCAGAAAACATAATCGAGTAATCTTCATCCAGGAAGTGTTTCGAACACACCGCCAGGTATTTCGTGGGTTCCCAACGAGCATGCTTACGAGCACGCTTAAGTTCTTCTTTTGCGTTGCAATTCTCCGTGTCATCAGTCCCGTCAAAAGGAATTGGATGAAGAGATATGCGCTTTCCCTTGTTTGGCCTGTTGTTGCATCCGAAAACAGCGCATTTATCCGGCATTTTCTTTCTTGCAATCGAAGAAAAGACTGTCCTAAACAAGAAGGCGATTAAAGGCCTGGAATGACGTCACAAAGCACGCTATACCCAGACTTCTTTAAGCGATTCTGCTGCTCGGTCGTGTTTTGTAAAAGTGCGCTTTTTAAAGTCTTTAAAAATTTATAAAAAATTCGGGTTTTCACCAATTGCAAAAATTTTTGCGGCATTTTTCCTAATTCCATGCAAAGATTTCACCAAGCGAAAAACATTGGGGGGGTTATAGGCACTTTATGAGAAGTAAGTGTTAAATTGTGGAGGCGCGGTGGCCTCATGGTTAGTGCTCTCGCCTTCGGATTGAGCGGTCCGGCGGGCTTGAGCCCTGCCTGGGGACAGTGTCTTGTGTTCTTAGGCAAGACACTTTACTCTCACAGTGCCTCTCTCCACCCAGATGTATAAATGGGTACGGATAATTTAATTCTGGGTTTAACCCTGCGATAGACTATCATCCCAACCAGAGGAGAGTAGAAGCACTCCTAGCCACTTCATGCTACAAAAAACGGAGAAAGGCACCAGCCTGATGATGAGCTGCTTGGCTTTACATATGTGACGCATTGACGAATGCAAATCGTCCGCTTGTTTTTTGTTGTGCACAAAGCAACATCTGGTCTGATTTCACAAAAAAAGTGTTTGTCTGCTCTAAATACATGCGTCCCCGTGAAAGCGAGCGAAGACGACGTAGTACTTAAAACGGAGTATTGTAGTTACATAACTTTAATTTGGGTCCGCAATGCATCCAGACTGAAAGAAGTCCTTTAAATAATCGAGAGGCAAAATATATATCCACACATCTCATTATCAGTGATTTCAGCTTAGTATTATGAAGGAATTGAAAATCTTAAAGGATACGTTTTTATAACTTTTATAATTCTTTAACAGCTTTGGAATCATTCTCAAAGGAACTGCGTCAGTGCACGCCAGAAAGGACCAAGCTTACGTACCTCAACAAGACTCCTTACCAATTCCTCGCGGCAACAAGGACCGTGTTGTAATCGTGGGTCCTGCACTTGGTGGCTTGCGATCAGGAAGCAGTTTTGGAGAAATGATAATGTTACATGACCACGTGACATATAACTCTACTATCATAGCTGACGAACTGACGCTTGTTTTACTCATAGACAAGGCGTTGTACGCAAGATCCTTCGGAGCTCATATACTAGAATCGGAGAACAAAACGAGTTTCGTTAATCAGTCGCCTCTTTTTCGAAACTTGAAGCCCGCTATTAAGAACTTGCTCATGGAGAACTTGAAACCACTCGACATCCAGTTCGGCACTCGCTTCATAAAGCAAGGAAGCATTTGTAACAGCCTCTTTTTTGTCTCTCATGGTTGGGGAAAAGTGATCATTGACTTGCGTTTGAGCATGACGCAATACGAAGCGTTGAACGCGAGTTCAAAAGTTAAAGGTCACGCGTCCGGCCGAAAGACAGCATGCTCAGAAAGAGCTGAAACCACAACAAAGAAACTTGACCCCAGTCGCCCTCTGTCAGTCATTGACAGGCGCAGGCACAGGAAAGAGTACGGCTACGTTGCCATAGAGACGCTTATGCGACAGCGAGAATTGCCAGTGACGGCGACAGGCCCCAATGACATCATAGGAGACATTGAAATTATCACGAACTTACCTACGTACTGTGCGAGCGTCGAGAGTATGGGAAACTTACGCGTCTACGAGCTAAGCAAGTACAACTTCTATCAAATTATAAATCAGAGATGCACAAAGACTTACAATCTCATAAGGACGAGCGTTTTGAGTAAGCTTTACCATCGAGCACAGCGACACCAAAACATACTGTTCTATAGTTTGCTTTACGACCAGGCCTCGGCGTCGTCAGGTAATAAAAGGAAGAATAAAAGGGTACCCGGCATGCTGTGGACTAGAAAGATCTCGACAGTCCAAACTACAACTAGATTAACAGGAATAACGAGAAAAACTGAACCACCGGCTAGAATTGGCGACGATTCACTTTCACACAAGGAAACGGCGACTGTACACAAGGACAATAAGGAGGCAAAACACAGGTCAAAGATTACGAAAAAAATCATAGAGAGTTAATAACTTGCGCGCATGCCTTTCATTTGATAAAAAGAAGTCTTCTTCAAATTAAGCTTGAAATTTTCATCAACTGCGTTATGATGTTTTCAACTGGAATTCATTTCAATTCAATCATTAAAAAATGAGGGTCACCGTGCTCCTTTAGGGAAAAAATCAGATAAAATAAAGTAAAAGATCTTCGTCTGGAAGTCAACAAGATGAAATCCCATAATGTTAGTTATAAGCAGTGCAGCTCAATGGAATCATCCTAATGTCTGTATAATGCTTGTTTTTCTATCAGTTCTGGTGAGAGAAAAAAAGAGGTCAAACAGCAAGAGAAAAAGGCAAGTAAACGTTAAGTAGACAGTTTTATATCGCAGCTGTTCATGAGCTCGAGAATGTAGGTCAGTCGGTCATAAATGCAATCATACAGTCAGTCATTATCGGTCGGTCTGTCCGTCGGGAGGGCGGGAGTGCGATTGTCCCGCTAGTCAGTCAGTCAGTCAGTCAGTCATAGTCATTAAGTCGGTAGTCAGTCAGTGAGTTTGTCAGTCAGTCAGTCAGTCAGTCAGTCAGTCATTGTCATTCAGTTAGTAGCCAGTCAGTGAGTTTGTCAGTCAGTCAGTCATTGTCATTCAGTCAGTAGCCAGTCAGTGAGTTAGTCAGTACGTCAGTCAGTCATTGTCATTCAGTAAGGAGTCAGTCAGTGAGTTGTTCGGTCGGTTGGTTGATCGGTCGGTCGGACGGCAAGTCAGGCAGCGAGAAAGTCAGCTAGCCAGTCAATCAGCCAGCAAGCCTGTCAGTCAATATGTAATTCCGTCAACTGGCCGACTAGCCAGTTAGTGCGTCAGTCCGACGCCTGTCAGCTTTTAGATAAGCGGTCGATTGGTCAGTGGAAGAGCCGGTTCATTCAATGGATCGACCAGCCGATCTGTTAGTCTCAAGGGTTACCCAATCAGTCGCACTTCGGAAGGGTCGATTGGTCAGCCAGGCCGCGCAGAAACCAGTGGCTTTGTCAGCTAGCCGGCATGTCAGTCGGTACACTATTACTTGTACTACCGTATTGTAGTTCGCAGTTTTCTGTTGATAATTTGCTCCATATGTTTACACCTGGCTCGAAATATTTGATGTCTGTATCTTTTTAAATTTCTTCCAAAAAACAAGCTATTCTGTATTATATCTGTTATTCTGTTGAGAACTCGCCCTCGTAACTATATGACGTGTTTCCTTGCATTTTTAAGGCTGGCTCCAGGCAGTATACTGTGGAAGAGTTCCGCGCCTTGAAGAGAAAGATGTAGGCACAGGGTAAGATTGCGTCCTAGACATTGGACTGACGACACCAACATCCGGGTCCTACACTGTGCTGTGCTATCGGCTGCAAAAGTGGTCATCAAGCTAAATCGAAATTCTGTCCATTTGGGTTTAGTAATCGTTGTTTAGTTTCACTGATCAAGACGTTGTCGTTTTAGATGTAAGAATTTGAGTGGTTACCACTTGGTGATAGTCTGTTGTCCGAGCTACTTGTAACAAGGTGTGGGAAAAATGATTTTTCTAGTCACTTTTCTACTGCGCTCAAAGCAGTCTGTCCACTAGAAGCGAAAAAAAAAAAGAAGAAATAAATGGCCTTTTTTGATATTTAAAGTTTTCCTGACCTTTTTCTAAGGAAATGGTTCTCTTGGTAACAGTAAGAAGAGAAGGTCATAATTAAAGAAGATACAAAACAGGGTCGAGAACGATCTTTAAGCTTAATTCTGTTCTTTACTTGTTTGTTTATGATCGATTTATTTACTCAGCTGTTACAGTGACTGTTGTCCCCCGACTCCAGCTCCGTTCACTTTATTAACCTATACAGTGATCCTTGAAGTGGTTTGAACCTTTGTAAACTCATCCATAGGTGCTTGATTCAAAGTAGTTAACTATAAGTAGGCTCACCGCTGACCAACAATCCTATTCAGACCGCGGGACTGAATCCGCCCTTACGAACAATAACCAGACGTTTTCAGCATTTTTTAAGTGGAAGCTGACAAACTTTTGAGTTTATCGGAAATTTATTTGAAAATAATTTTGAGTGACATATACTTGAATTTGACATAGCAATGACATTTTTTGAAGGCGTTTTTCCCAACAAATTTCGTCTTGTTTTCGTTTACAAAATATAACTTTCATGCACTTAGCCGTTACATGTTTAGAATTTGTTTAGAAATTTTTAAATTAATTGAATGCTTTTGAGTCACTACTTTGAAACATCAAGATGGTGGCTGTTTGGATAATCTGATGTTATTACCTCGTAATATGCATCATTGTCCCACGCTTCTTACTTCAAAGGAAACGTTTTAAGGACGTGCTGTATATAGGCGCGTAGCCGCGTGGTAAGTGCGCTTGCCTCCGGATCGAGCCGTCCGGGTTCGAGCCCTGGCCAGGGACATTGTGTTGTGTTCTTGGGCTATACACTTCACCTTCACCGTGTGTCTCTCCACCGAGATGCATAAATGCTAGAGGTCACCCTGCGTTGGACTAGCACCCCATCCGGGGGGAGTAGAAATACTCCAAGTGTTCATGCTACAAAAACCGGAGATAAGTGCCGGCCTGATGGGTCAAAGAAACTGTCCAATAACAACTTGGCAAGAGATCAATGATAATCTAGGATGTAATTTTTATGATTAAGATATTAATCATAAAAATTAAAATTCCTCGGTTGTGATTGGTTTAAAAGAAACTCCTAATTTCTACTTATTAACTTGCAAATTGAAGTTGTTATCGGAGAGTTTGTTATTGTACAGTTTGTTGTCGGAGAGTTTGTTATTGTACAGTTTGTTATCGGACAGTTCAATAAGCCAATCACATTCAAAGTTGCAGTTTAAATCAACCAATCGCATTCAAAGTTGAAGTTTAAATCAATTTCAGAGCGACTTGAAACAATTTGCGTCTCCTTTGTCAGTCTTTTAAAGCATATTTTTTCTTTCTTTCATGACTTGGCTATTCATATTTTCTCGGAAATTGAAATTTTTATGATTAATTGGTAATAAGACTTCGTGTCGTCCAATTCGGTCTGTAATCATACTCATGATAAACAAATCGGACTCCCGCTGCGTAGTCGTCCGATTTTGTTATCACTTGTATGATTACAGGCCGAATTGGACTCCACTCAGTCCTATTATCATTACTTATTCTAGTTTTGTTGAAATCCCCGCAGAGCTTGAGAGCGCTGTGAGCTCTACACTTAGAACACTATTATGAACTTTATGACATTCAATTTCTGGAGTACGTGTGCCCTGCTAAAATTCATAAAGGAAAAAACTAAATCTTAGAAAGAAAGAATAAAGAAAAAAAAAAGAAAGAAAGAAAGAGTATTCAAAAGGTTTGAATGGGAATTTTCATTAACATTATAGTGCGTAGACCTTTTTAACTTAATCGGGCTTTTAGCTTACAGTCTAATCAATCTCGCCTTATGAAAAAATCTGTAATGGACGAGAAAATGCATGCAGCGAGGAAATATGTACATCGGTGAAAATACAAAGTATATTTAAAAATGTTTCTTTATTTAGAAAATGCACGCGGTTTTCTGGCCCTATTTAAGGTTCTGTTGCGCCATCGACTGCGTTTTTTCCGCAGCAATTTCTCGTATACAGGATCATAGGTAGGCGTACTTTCAGCTCCCAGCAAAAACAGCGTTAGCGGTGAGAGAACTGCGTTAGCTGCCAGTTTTTGCCTTGAAGGAAGTTGTTGCCGACGAATACCACGTCTGGGCTTTGATTCACTGCTCTTTTCTGCTAAAGGGACGAGACAACTGCCTGGCTCTTTCTTGTCTTGCAGTTCTGAATTAATCTCAGCGACCTTTTGCTTCTGGGCAACTTCGTCTTCAACTGGATTGTTTTCAGGTGTGTCTTTGAGAGCTAGCAGAAACCTGTTAACAGGAATATTGATAGCAAGAAAATCAAGACGACCAGGAAACAGGCGTGGCTGATTGAGCAGTGGCTGATTGAGCAAATCAAGGTATATAATGAAGTTGTGTTACCTAGCGCATTATATGTGACTGAAAAAATACTTCATTATGATTGGCTGAGAGCAGGTCAACTCATCGTTAATTTTTGTTACGCACTGTTAAGTTAAAGCGCGTGTTCGTAATTTTCTCGATGCTATAATAAATTAGTGATATATGGAAGTTCGAGCAATTAAGGATTTACACTACTGGTGAGATTTGCAAACTCTTTCAGTTTGAAAGAAATTTAAAATATCACTTGCAGTGTAAATTCTTTTAAAATTGCACACTCTGTTATTCGATTTCCTGTACTCATTGCCCAGGTAAGCATTTTTTCTTAATGACATCATTGCAAAAATTACACCTTACCCAAGAGGCAAGACAAGCCAGAGAAACTAGAAAACCTCGTTTCAAACTGAGCTCGACCTGAGGAAAGAAAATTTGACCGTGTAGTGGAAGTCCTATGTATTTCTGACTCAGCTAGTCTGTAGGCAAGGGCTTTGAAAATTAGAGCGCTGCTCTCTTAGTAAATTAACGGCGGAGCTCAAGCATCTTTCATTGGCAATGGTACCGGCGCTCAATGTAAAACTGCGGTATAAATACCTGAGCGGACATTCTGCTTAGTTAAGTTTCTCTCCCTGACGCTGCGGCGATAACCCAATTGCGATACTGTAGAACTCAATTTTATTAAACAATAAGCTGCTCTTTTTCATAGTGTTCTTTTCATGGGTCTGGTCATAAACCTTGCAGCACGAAACATAAAACATCCCTTAGTTCGGTGTACGCTGTAGTCACACTAACCCTAAGAGACCTAATGACTCTTCCTTCTCCAAGCCAATGAAGGCCCCCAGTTCTTTCCCAGCCAATGAAGGACTTAAGCAGAATTGTAAACTTACTTTTCATGTTTTGGTGGTGTCTCTCCGTCCGGCTCAAGAATTTCGGTTGTTCCATACGAGTAAAGTCTTACGAGTAAAGCCATAAGGCCCAGAATCACTAGTATCACCAGATAGAACACAGATGTGAAGAGCAGTTCAATCATTTCTAAGCTGAGCGGAAAACCTGTGGCAAAAAATTAATATTATAATAACGCGCCCGTTAGGCGATGCATTTTTTTATTATTTTATTTACCGTAGACAGTTTGATTAATAACTACAGATATTTCAACAATCCTAGTCGTGTTTTGTTTTGTTTTCCTCCTCCCCGGAGTTACGCGACGATTGCAAAAACTGTTCTCGTGGAAGAAAAATAAATTATTAAACTAAAGAATCATGCGCACAATTTGACCATTTTCAAACTCACGGGAAAAAATAAAACAAAGAAAAAACAAACAAACAAGCAAAGAACCAGTCAAACAAACAAACCCGACGAAAAGAAAACCAAAAGATCTTACAATAACTTTTGGCGTATCGAGATTCTTTCTTTTTTTTCATGGCACTTCTGAAACAATGAAAGAAAATGAAAACACGGATGAAAGAGACCTACCAGTTGGGAAAGAAACTTGAGAAAGCTTCTGCTGCAAGATCTTAATAGCGACGGAGTGAAGAAAAACTTCAACTCGCATTACGTACCAATCCTTACCTCGGGCGGACAAAAAATCGAACAACGGTGATTATATACGTCACAGTCACATTACATCACTTTCAATCGCGCTAAGCTCGTGCACGAAAGAAAGCCGGCGGGTTGAGAACAAAAAATAAACAAATAAAATAGTAGCCATTGATAAAAATATGCAATAACCTGATCATGATGAATTTTCCACCCATTCTTCTGCAGAACTCAGTCCGTTTTCATTTGATTTTTATTTAGGTATCTATCTTAAGTTGGATCCCAGGCCATTTTTAGAAGTCCGTTAAAGTTAGCAATTTTTCGAGCAAGCTAAGAAACTGGGCACGAAATAGAAAAATTATCCCCTGCTACCTCCCCCAGAAGGAATTGTTTTGCAGGGCTTCAAACGAGAAACATGGCGGCTGCCGGCGAAGGTCGATGGCCGAACGAGAAGGAACAGTATGAACTGCAGGAAGTTATAGGTGCGATTTTCATGTTGTACTATACAAACAAGGTTAGCCTTTGCGTTTAAGATGTTATTTTCCTCCAAGGTTATGGAGCTACGGCCGTCGTTCAAGCTGCACTGTGCATTCCTCGTAACGAACGTGTGGCTGTGAAGAGGATCGACTTGGAAAAATGCGGCGCTAGTATTGATGAAATGATGGTAAGTGAACTACTGCGAATCGTGACAAGCGACTTGGAAGTGCTCAATAACATGACGCATATGCTGGATCTCTGATTAGAGCTCTAGGATTGGTCAAGTCTAATAAAATATGCTTCTTTGAGGTAGTTTTTTTTTGCCATTTCACGCTGAAGCTGTACTTTGTACGGTCGAGTTCAGCTGGCATTTCTCGTGAGGCAGTCTTTGCACTCGATAACTCTAATTACAATAATGTCATAAGTACTTGTCATGAAAGCCTTCTGATGCCATAGAAACCGCATATTTAAGCTTATCTGCAAGCTGATTTTGTCAGTTAAAAAAAATGATTAATAATAAAAATAAAAATGTCATTTAGCGAATAAATTACATACAGCTGTACGCTAGCGCTATTGGCGGCTTGTAACGTGTTTATTTTTCAAGTGCAATCAAAGTGCTTTAAGATAGTTCTGTTCCTGAAATCGATATATATTATTTTACTCCTCTAGGATGACTAAAGTTTTGTGTTCTATTCTACCATAATTTCCAAACATATCTACATGTTATTTTGAATCCACCGTTAGGGGATTAAGGCACTAAAATTGGCAATTTCTCCTAAAATAAATAATTATGGATTCAAAGATTAGGGGAATATAAGTTGTGCACATTATTCATTTGTTTGCAGAGTTTGATGGTTAGGGGCTGTTGACACATTCACTTGTTCCCTGCTGAACATCAACTGGACATTTAGGTCATACCCCCACCCCCAGCGGAGAGTCACTACACTGTAGTCTCTACAGTTTATGTTACTGACTATTAAAATATCAGCATAATCTATTGCTTACATTCAAATATAGAGAACACTTTTTATTAATCAAATGAAGCTTTGCCGTAACTGTTCTGTTGAAGCATCTATATGTCTTTATGCAATTCACATTTTCCATGTTTGAACACACTGTTTATGTATGCTTCAGGTTTGCAGCTAAGTGCCAGCTGCTGGCGAAATTCACTGACTGAGAAAGAGGTGGTCACCGGCTCAATTTGGGGGGGGGGGGGGGGATCACTCGGTAAAGGACAACTAACAATTTTTAGGTTTACGTACATACGCACAATCATTCGATAGCTGAACCATATCAAACATTCTAAATGAAAAGTTTGGAATACATGTAGATTCCAAACTGCCTTGAGTATCGATGCCACTACAATGAGTAAAGTAAATGAAATAAAGCCTTGTTTTAAGCATTTGTTTACCATGCTCTCTTTCTGTGTACTACTGTATGTCCACCATCTTGTAAATGTGAAGCTTGGTAGCCCCGCATTCAAGGCATTGCTAAAGATTGGGGACAAAAAGTTTGTTCCAGGTTTCTCGTGAAAAATGGTGGCTGGCTCAATGAAAATCTTAGCTGAGAGACTAATTTCTTAGCTACACAACCCTGATGCTCTAATCTGTCTTTATTCTTAAGTCTAAATTAGGTCTGTTGTGGTCATATTTACAGGTGAAAACTTGAGGACTGTAATTCTCAGTTTAAAGTAAAGCTATTAAATTGGACCAAATGTTTTGCTGTTGATCCAAATTTCCCTGTACTGATATCCAGAAATAAACTCAACTTATCCCCTACCCTCTTAAAATGTCCAGTTGATGTTGTTGGGGACAGGTGAATATTCCAATAGACACCTTTTAAAAGCAACCTCTCCCCTCTCCCCTCCATTTCTTTCGCAGACCCAATCTAATGCACTTTGCAATTTTTGGGGGGTCATTCTCAAAAACCACCAGCTTTCTCTCCACCCCACTGGTGCTCATAAAAAAGAAAGGTTCCTTAGACAGACTACAGGTCACTAACAGCAAGCAATCTTTCAGTTGCTCAAATAGTATTGGTTGAGACCTGCAAAGTAATTCGGCAACTGTTTTGGCCCTGCATGCTGTTGGATGATGAGATTATCTATTTTCTAGAGCGCACTCACCGTGGTGCTAAGTTGGGGTGATGAGATACTTGGATAGAATTGGCTGTGTATTGTCTAGGTACCCAACTTTCATGTCTCTGGACTTGGCTTTTCAACTATAGAAAGAATTGTATTCATGACATGGCATCCTATGTTTGACAGAGGCCAAGTTTTAATGACATAGAAATTTTAGGAAACTTCTGCAATGAACTTAAGTCCTTTTTTGATTTTGTTTTGATCCGAACATTAATGACCTCATAAATGTGTTAAGCGAATTCTTTTTAGGTAATTTAATATAATATTTGCTGCTGCTAAGCTTTTGTAGGTAAGAGATATACTGTAAATGCTGGTGTGTAAGCTGCACTCGCAGATACAGTAAGCTGTACCCCGAGTTTGGCAACTTCAATTTTGGAAAAGAGGTTATGAAAGAAATCAAAATGAAGCAAAAGTAGAGTCTTGAGAAAGATTCTTAACATGTAAAATTAATTTCTTGTTTTATTGAAAGTAATTAGATATCTAGTTTTAGATCAGATCAAAATGAAGACCCTTTTGGATGGTGTGCTGTACAATTTGTATACATTAATTTTATACATAAGAAAATTAATAATTATTCAGTTGGATCAATTATTACATGTATATCCAAATTCCTGAAAGTTTGCATACTAATTATATCTTTAATCTAATATTAATTGTAGAAAGAGATCCGTACTATGAGCCAGTGTAACCACGAGAACGTAGTGAATTACTATACTTCATTTGTGGTTAAACAAGAACTGTGGATTGTGATGAGATTGCTGAATGGAGGTATATTAATTAACTTACCGCCAGACCTGATCCCTTTATCTGTGTTATTAAGCAACTGGGAGTATTTCTACAATCCTCTGGATGGGATGCTAGTCCACTGCAAGGCTATCCTCTAGAATTAAATTTGTCGACCAGTACCCATTTATACCTCTGGGTGCCGAGATAGACACTGCAAGAGTTAAATTTCTTAAGCACTCAAGAACACATTGCAAGGATCTTTAGTCTAGTGTGCTGTAAATCCTTTAAATTCTCTCTAGCTTCATGTAAGGCATCAATTTATCTCAAGTGACGAGAACTCGTAGATTTAGTCTTTTGGGCCTGGAAGATTATCATTCACAGCAGTTGAAGCACACTTTGACTTCGGGTTGGTCTGCACAGACCAAGTATAAAGAGTTTATTAGCTGCACTGATCTGATATGGCTGACAATTTCAAAAACAAGGTTTAAAACATTTGCACCAATTAGAGGTCCAGATTCTTATGTTGACCAATAGGATTGTGGTCTCTAGGGATAAGAATGATTTTTCACTCGACAAACTACAAACAACCACAGAGGAAGAACTTAAGTTAACTTGTGAATTACATGTTGCTTTAATTTGTCAGGTTCAATGCTTGATGTGATTAAGCACCAGAAAAAAAGGGGCGGCTGCGAAGATGGTGTCCTTGATGAGGCAGTAATAGCATCTGTGTTGCGAGAAGTTCTAAAAGGCCTGGATTATTTTCACAGTCAGGGCCTTATACACAGGTTTGTTGCCAGTAAATCCCCTGATGCCAACAAACAACTCATCCTGGTTAGCTTAGGTTACCTTTTATTTACTTCTTGTACATGTTAATCATAACTGCTTTGGAGAGAAGCAGACAAGCTCCTTTCTTCTCCAGGTGACCATATTATTAATAAACTGCAAGTGCACGTGACTGGGAACTATGTAGGTGTTAAGTATTGCACTTTGATACGTGAATGAAGTTCTATGAAAAAGGTTAATTAAAGTGGACATGTACATAAATGTATATTTCGCCACTGACTGAGTGTGAGGTCAAGATGACTGGAGTTCTTTGTCATCCCGTGCTTATGGACAGAGATGGAGTTAAGACCTATATAAGCACACAAAAAGAACAAGGCCAATATCTAGCCATCTTGACCAAACAAGCTTTATATTTCCAGAACTGGATTTATTATCTATGGCTTTGGGGAAATTTTTTGCAAAACACAGCACGTAATCGAAAGCGGACAAGATAGATGATCACAATCAAGATCGCTCAGTCAGCTCAGTCAATCACACAGCAGGATTCGGTTCATCTTGTCTGCTCTTGTAGTCAATTACAATAAATAGAGGATATTTACATGTTCGCGCGTGGATACAAATTGTATCTTCAAGTGTTCAACTCGATATCTTATGAGTGAGAGCAGTGATAAATGCTATCTCTGTAAATTATTTATGTCTTTCTTTTCTTAAATTCTGTTTGTAGGGATGTAAAAGCCGGTAATATTCTGTTGGCTACTGATGGGACAGTACAATTAGCTGGTATGCTCTCTCTGTGCAATTTAGTTTATCTGAAACAGTAAAATTTTAATTATGTAAATCTGTACAAATACATGTACACTGTTAGGTTTAGAGCGCTTTTAAATTGAGTGTCGAACGTACATGTACATGTAATCAGGCAATTACTTTTGTTTCAATGGTTTTGGTTTAACTCTGGTTTGAGACTGGCTGAGTAGTTTAATTGGTGAGTAATTGGTTTTGTTTTGGTTTTGCGATAATGAATTGAAAACCCATGTTATATGTACATTTAAAAATACATACATTCACCCTAACCCTTATGAATGACTTAACAAGTGGTTAACACAAAGAGAGATGTGGCTGACTGGGCTCTTTGATATTTGTTTTGTAGATTTTGGTGTTAGTTCTGTGATTAGTGACTATGGTGACAGATCCAGGCCCAAGGTTAGGAAGACATTTGTGGGTACACCATGCTGGATGGCCCCGGAGGTCATGGAGCAGGTCAGGCTTATTAAATACTATATGTACAGACCTTTACTTGGCTACATCTAGGATAGAACACTGCAACATTGTGGCTGGCATGCACAAGGTGGCTTGTTGCAGGGGCGGGTCTATGCAGCAGCTTGTGTCATGTCAACGCAACATAGGGAACCTTGAAAGGGCCAAGCCCCTTGCAGTGTTTATACAAAGGGATTTTTTTAACAGATGCATTGAAAACTTGGCCCGCCATGTGTTGCTCTGCTAAAAATAATTCTAACCAATTTTGCTAGATTAACCACACAGTATTAAAATTTCATCAACTATAAAGTACATGTAGAACATTGCATTGTTTGAAGCTAATCATTGTTGTGAATTTGCATAAACATTTTGAAAAAGTGTCGTATCTGGCCTGTTCTGCATGTACTTCTCACAGCTACATGTAAACAAGGTCCAGCAAATGCTGTTTTACAAACCTTATGTTTAATATACAATTTTTGGTGCAATGTTTCAAATATTGAAATTCTGAGGTAGTGTTACAGTGTACACTGTATGTACATATAGCAATGACTCTATGTTATCATCTATTTAACCATTAGATTGTGAGCTCAAGATTTCTATTCCGGGATAGTTGACGAGGGTGCAGCCTGAGTCAACTACAGGTGTATCACGCATAGAAATTGACAGCGAATAATCTGATTGTTTTGGTGTATAACTGTAAATTTACTAGTCATTCAAAACTTAATCTAAGTCCTCGTCTAGTAGATTTATACAATAACAATGCTTTATTTTGTTCTGAACAGTTAAAACACAAAATTACAAGAACTGCGATATCTTTAGAAATAGATGTGTTTTAAAAGTCAAGCCAGGGGGGACAAATGATTTTGAGTTATTCCCTGCCTTTGACGAGCAAAACAAAATAAGATCAAGGGAATGAAAGAGACAAGTAGATAAGGTGCAAACACAGGGAGACATTGTTCACCAAAGGGGCATGCTAACTACTACTAGCACTGCATAGCCTAGTCCTGTGTTACTACTTCTAATGAGCCAGTAGTGTGAGAATGGGGACGTAAACATCTCATAACTGCCATCTATCCTTTTGGTGTTGCGATATTGCTCTGTTTACTGCTGCTGTTGTTCTTGTTTTAAAAGCTTGCCATGTCCATGTTTTTAAATGTTAGCTTTAAGTTAATGACATGTCAAACTTGTTAAGGTTCATGGATATAACCACAAGGCGGACATATGGAGTTTTGGTATTACAGCCATTGAACTGGCAACTGGAACAGCTCCTTACGCTAAGTTTCCAGCCATGAAGGTAAGCTGGCACATGTATTTTGATCATAATTTTAGGACGAGTGTTAGAATAAGCAGCTTTAAGGCTCACAATGCAACACACCTTTTTTTAACACAACTTCATTTCTTGCCAGGTACTTATGTTGACTTTACAGAATGACCCACCTTCTCTAGACACTGTTGCTCAGAATGATGGAAAAGAAAGCTACAAGAAGTACTCCAAAATGTTCAGAAAGATGATCAGTAGTTGTCTAATGAAAGAGCCTGCTCAGAGGTACAAAATAACAATATAAAAATTAAGACCACTAGATCTGGTGAACACACTTGAAGGGAGTGAATTAAATACTTCTCTAGTTGCTTTTATGCCAATGAAACCAAGGTATCAAGCCACTTGGATTTGATCTTACATTTTAACCAAACTGCCTTGCCTGTTACTTAGTGTTACATGTATTGTTGGAAGAGTGAATACTTTCTGAAACTGTCCCTCTTATTTTTAGTCAGCTCTCTCCCTCTTTACATGTTGTTGGAATTTCAGTCTTTCTGCAAGCGTTAATGTGACTCTATCTTTGTTAGGCCAGATGCTAAAGAACTATTAAAGCTTCCCTTCTTCAAGAAAGCAAGGGTAAGGGTTGTTCCTCAGATCTATGGCCTGGTAGAACTTTTTTTACGAGTATGTATAATAAATGGAGAAGTTTCTGAGAAAAACTTGTTTATCGATGGTGTAAGCCATAAAAGAAATATCATGTGTGGGTTGGTATTCAGCACGCTGTTCACAAACGGGCTTCTTTGTTGATTCTGCTGAAATGCGATGCAAATTTATTTTGAACACATTCAAAAGCCATTGCGACGGGTGTAGTGTTGGTAAATGATGAAAAACATCTCCTTTGCTCATGAAAGTTCCGTTTGAAAAGGATAACCCGTTTATATCGATAAGAACATGCTTTCTATCTAACTCGTTTACACTTGCAATAGGGAAGATATTTGTTTACAAACACTGATTTTGTTATTTAAATGATCAAAACGTTAAACAAAAGAATTCTTTGTTTCAGCAGCCAATAGTTCTCTGGTTGGCATATTAATAACAATAGGTGACGTCACTGATACATTCTCTTTGCTTTGTATCGGGAGAAGACCTCATGTAGTTCGTAGTCGTGTAGTTTTCTAGTGCTGTCAAGCTATTCTTTAGAACAATAATCCGCTAACAACAGAAAGACAATGAGCCAGCTCATACATACAAATGAAGAGATGCGTATGTGCGCATGTGCGCATATACGCATTTTTATACGCACATACGCGTATACTTATACGCACATACGCGTTTTCTTATACGCACATACGCGTATACTAATACGCACATATGCGTACATTTATACGCGTATTATGCGCGTTTTTTGGTTAACGTATATCTGAGCGGTACTGTACCTATAGTAATTAAGTAATCAAACAATCAATTAATTATTTTATTATTTTTTTTTTTGGGGGGGGGGGTGAGGGTACTGGGAGGGGGTGTGGTATTTTACAGGTAATCCTTATGAATTTTCTAACCCCCTCCCCACTATCAGGATTTTTTCCCTCGTCCCCTCGTAATCCTAACGTTTTAGATAACCACCCCCCACCCACCCCTGCCAAAAAAAAAGAAATAAGTAAAATTGCCACAGTTCTAATGTGATCAATTGGATGTTGTTGTTAGGGAGGCTTAACTGTATTTGCAACTAGTTGCCGGGGTTGGGTTGATGATGTTAGGTACATATCAATGTAGGCGGTTCTGGGGTCACCCCAACCCCCCTCCCCCCCCCCCCCCCCTCTTCTTTGAGTCCTTTTTTTGGCATGGTCTCCCCGTCCCACCCACCCCTGTCTCATAAAAAATAAATGTTCTGTAGGGAATCTCAGAGGTATTACGAGTTTGGACTAATATTTCTATACCCTTCTTTGCAGGAAAAGGACTTTCTAGTGGAAACTTTAGTCCCACTTATGCCTTCACTGGGTGAAAGGTCACAGAAGGTAAGTAGGACAAGGTAACTGAGAACAAAAACAAGCAAAAACAAAAGAAGAAAGAAATGAAATAACAAACGATCGAATAAAGATGTCACAGAGTAATACAACTCTGCACACAAATTATTTTTGGTCTGAGGTTTCGTATTATTAGACTATCTTTTTCATTGCCGAAAACCTGTAGTTCGTTGTTGTTAGTGGTAAGGTATTTCTAAGTACGCGTAAATTGATATTACCTGCACCTTCTACCAGTGATGGTTGAATAAATGAATGAATGAATGAAAACTTTTTTTATAACACGGTAAAAAATATCAGCATATATTAATAGAAAAAAGAAAGACATGACACATGTAAGATTTTCTATTTACTGGTTTGAATGTCTGCCTTATGGGAGTCCGATGCAGAGAACCATTTATTATGGAACGATCTTCCCTAAAAACATCGCTCCATAGAGAAGCTCCGCTGTATTTGGAATTACTCTTCAGGTAGTCAGTTTGTAATTTCCCTAGACAAAAGGTGCGTTGCTTTAGAGCGATCCAGATCACGATCAGTGATCCAAGATCACTCGGATCACGGTTCATCAAGGGAGACAATTAATCCACTCTGGGCAAGGATTCACTCATTTGGTTTATTTGACGCACCTTATACACTGGATCCTCGACTGTATCATAGGTAAAGCGAGTCCCGGGCTCCAGTGGAAGGCTTCACCGCGCGGCCGATGGTAGCTGGGAGTGGTCAGACGACGAAGAGAAAAAAGGAGATGAAAGCGATGACGACGGAGAAGATAAAACATCGGAAAACGTGGACACTGTCAAGGTAAGGTGACATCGAAGAAGTGCATACACAGAATTAGGCTAAACTAGGTTATCCTCAGTGGGGCGCATTTCGCTCCGCTGTTTTTTCGCGCTGCGCCGTAACAGACTACTCCTGGAAGGGGCTATGGCGCCTTCTAGAGTGAAGCGCTCGTTGCACTTGAGGTACGTGCATGACCGACCTCCTTCCAAAGCGTGCGGTGAAATGTCAAAAATAATGCTTTTATCGCAAAGCCAGGATCAAACGGCAACTGGAGTTGAAGCTCTCACTGGCGTTCAACCCCTGGCCATATTCACTAAATTCGAACTCGCTCAGATTTTCGTGCAACCTGGACGAGTGTTTTGTCCAGCCCGTTTGACACACAGGTGAACTGAAGTTACCTCTGGCTCGACTAGCTTTGAAGAACTCTCGCCATTCGCACTCTTCCTATTCTTGCCCATTTCGTTGTTTTACATGCAACGCAAGAAAGTAAGTTAATCAGTGCAAGTGATATCTCGTAATTTCCTTGTGATAGAAATACTCATTCATCACGCCCCCACCCCCCCAACTCGATGACCAGCCGCTGCTCGGGAAAGGAGCCCGCGTTCCTCTCCGAAGTCTCTTCTCGGGGAGGAACGTAGACCAATTGTTCTGGCCTTATTTAAAAAACCGAACCCAAACGTGTTTAGTAAACGGGAATAAATCGCCTATGATGTTCCTTCGCTGTGGTGTTCCACAGGGAACGATTCTTGGGCCCCTTCTATTTCCTTTTTATATAAATGATCTGCCTAATTGTCTTAGGGTTAGGGTATTAATGTATTAAATCTATGTTGAAGAATTACGATTTTGATAGTAGTCGTATGTAAGTTCTATTTTGTTTTTATACACGGCTTCCTTAGAGTACCTACCATGTAGTAGTTATTAGTGTTTTTTTAGTAAGTTATGTTAATTCAATATTGTAAAGTCCTGAAGGAAATACCGTGTCTAAATAAAGATTTTACCCTTTACCTTTACCGGACTCGAGTGAGTCGGCGGAAACGAGCCTACCCCCTCCCCAGTGTATTAAACACTGTTATCAAAGGGGTCCTGTAACAGAAACTGTAGTGAAAGTAAGGTAAAAAAAGGCGTACAAAATTAGTAAAAAAAATATAATAACATATTCACTTGAGCATTTGTCATGGATCTACATGTCAGTTCGATCTCCGAAGTGTGCACTAAGAACATTTTCATTCTTCAGGAAAATCCAACCAAAGGCGAAGAGCCGTCTATCCACGTTCAACCAGCCACGCCAACATCACCCAAACCTCGTAAGTGTCGTTAATACAACATGCAGTGTTGTATCTTTTGTGTCGTTACAGTTGTCACGCAGGGTACATGTGTCACGTAGCCCGTGTTTCGCTTTAGTCACACAATGGACCAAGAAATGCTTGCCCTTGCGGGCTACAGCTTTTTGAGAAGGTTGCTGACAGTTTTGTACCATTTTTTCAGCTGCACAAATTAATTTGGATCTCACCCTTAGATTAAGGTATGTGGTTTGTGTTGTGTTGAATTCCACTAATGTGTCTTGTGCTTGTAAAACCAAAGCAAAAATAAATGAAAAGGATGCGACACTGACCAAAAATGTCTACTTGGAGAGGAGTATTATCTTGTACCGTTCAACCGAACTTTTGTGATTGTGTTGGAAGTGTTCATAATGTGTCATCATTTATATCTTTTGATCTGTAACAGAAATGCCAAGAAAGAATTGAATGACATCAGATTTGACTTCACTCCTGGTAAAGGTAAGATGTTTTTCAAGGTTTCGTTGACTCGTAGATCTCTCCATTTCTCTTTTATAGCCCTTTTTACGGTCTACTTTTCCCATTTGTTGCGTTCTCGAGGTACGAGAGAACGCCTCCTAATTTTGTTTCGCAGGCGCCAGAAAGCGAGAATTTTTGGACTGCAAAATTGGCCGCCCCTGTAAGGTTTTTCAGGGATTTTTAGCCTACATCATTGCAAAGCACGTGTATACGAGACGATTTGTTCGCGATCGCTCATTTCTAGAAGTTTTGATTCTGGACCGTGCGAGGCCCGTTTGGTCAGCGTGCGAGATAACGTGTTTTTGTTACATAGCTGGGACGGACGACCGTATTTTATTCTGTTCACGAACACGACTTTGCATCGCCTTGGCTCTGTAATGTTAACCGTGGGATCTAATAATTATTGCCAGTCGCACGGAGTTTGTCCGGGACTTTGTTTACGACAAAACAAGGATAAACGGAAACGCGAGAGCAAATGTTACAGATGTTAGCTGATATTAGTGCTTCCAGCTCAGAATACTAGAAGTAACACAACTATCCTTTTTTTAAAAATTAGCCTTTATGCCAAAACAGTACCAGTAAAAGTGAGAATGAGACGTGTTGATGGCATGAAATTGTGAGTTTACCGAAACTGGAGCCGTCACGCAACGTGTCATCAAAGGTCATATCAAAATCGCATGAGCAAGGAAAATCAATAACAAGGAAATCAAAACCACAGAACATAGTGGACTTTGTCAGTATGTTACATGTCTGTAAAACTTCAGCCGTTCACATAAAGATAATGATTTCAGCAACAGACAACTATTATCACAGGCGGAGAACCAGGACGTAACATGTCGATCAAAGTCGATCATCGGAAACGTAGTCGATAAGTCGATAATACTCGATATTTGTCGATAATTGTCAATCGACAAGATTAATTTGTCGATAAAAGTCGATAATCACAAGATTTTCAACTGATTATCGATTTTATCGACAAAAATGCAGACACATTTTTTCAATCGGCCACGAAATTGTAAACAGCTTTAAAGTAAATCCGTATGGCAGTAAAGTCGATCAAAGTCGATAATCACAAAAAATTGTGTGATCGATTTTTATCGACATCCGATATTTGTCGATTGATTAGTATCGAATTTGATCGACAACGATTGACTTTTATCGACTATCGAAATTATCGACATGTTACGTCCTGGGAGAACGCACTCCTAATCTTTGATTACTACTAGTTTTACAATATAATGCAACATATACATGTATGTTAGGCAATTTGGGGCAATTTTGTAGTTTCTTCCCGAAATTGACGGATTACGTTGAATAGCAAAATGAGAAAAGTTATTGCTGTGCCGAAGTCATGTCCAGCACGCTCCAAAAAAAAACTAGTTCCCTCGTACGTTTAAAGCTTCCCTTACGTCTGCAGACTTGCTCCATATTTTTCTTGGACATGAACCCTTCAACCGCCTCCAAGTGACATCATCGCCGGCATAGTTGGGGCGTTAACCAACGATTTCCTTGTTTGCACATCCAACAATCCAACATGGCCGCGTCGTCTTCGTCATTTGAATCTCCCTTCTTCGTCCCTTTGCTTGTAACCAGCTTGTTTCAGAGACTAGTTTTTCGGATTCCTTTCTTGTATTTTCTTTCCCTTGTTTTTGCTTTTGTGCTTTGTTCATGTCACTCATCTCTTGATCGGTTTCTCACTCAGATACAGCTGAAGGCGTGGCACAAGAGCTCGTCTCGGCCGGGTTAATAAGTGGACAGGATTTAGTAGTTGGTAAGTCACACTCTCTTAATCTCGCATAATCACCTTCGCAAGGTTGCCATTACTCCCTTTTTCGTGCGCAGGACTAGTTGTTTGTGATCTGTTCAACATTCCTGCATTTTCTTCTTTCCAGTTGCCGCTAACCTTAGAAAAGTAATTGATAATCCACCAAGTAGCAAATCAATGACGTTCCCGCTAGTAAGTATGGCGTGTGTATTTTTTTGTGAGTGGGTTTTGTGTTTGTTCGTTTGGAAGGCGTGTTTGGTAGATCGTTGCATCCCGATTAGATAGGTCAGTATTCAGGCTCTGACCAGGCTCGCTGTGTTGCGTTCTTGATCAAGATACTACTCTCACAGTAGCTCTGTCCAATCAGAAGTGTAAATGGGTACCAGTAAATTGTTGAAAAAACCTAGCAGAATGCTAGGGAGAAACCAACTTCATGCCTCTTGTAGTAAGATAGATATTTATTATATCAAACACGAAAGACCGTGTTTGACCATATTTCCAAACACAGAGAAGAGAGTTCAACATAAGACGAGTAGCGGAGTGCTTTTGACGAATGTTTGGAAATGTGGTCAAACACCGTCTTGAGAATTTGTTAAATCTTCTCAATGGAAACTAAAGCTAAGGGGAAAATTCAGAATTCCATTCGTAAAAATCAATTCTAATTAAGATCAGATATGGTCATACATGTATCCAAACACCCTCACGGTTATGATTCTCTTTGTTAAACCTAATGAATTATTAATCAGTATGGGAAGGTAGAGTCAATTGGTGTTAAAGCTAAGGCGCCTGGTTTCTCAGATCCCTGCTATAACATGCTATAAATGTGCCCTTAATTTCTTATTTTTCAATGCTCATTTTTTATTTGTTTGTTTATTTATTTTTTTGTTTATTTCAGAAATCAAGTGGGCATTTAAACGAGCCGCCTGACGATCGCACACTTATTGGATTCGCCCAGCTCACAATCAACTCTTAGCAAAGGATAGCCCTCGCCAATCAGTCACAAGAAAAGATAGATGAAATGATTTAGTTTTGTGTTACATGAATTATATCGTACTCACATGTAGATGTGTTTTTCAAAGCAGATCGCTCGAAAAATCGTTCGGTGGAACGAGTATCCGAACGTTTGCCCAAAGTTTTAGCCAATCAAGCGCGCGAAACGAAGTCTTATCGCCAGTTAAAGGGGCTATGTGGTAAATATAAGTAAAGCCGTTCGTGAAAGTACCGGCCTAACTTCATTCTCTTGATGGGACCGCATAGAAAAGGAGTTTCATCATTTATGTCGCATCAAAAATACAAAAAAAATACAGTCTTATGTTGGCCATTCTTCGCAACTTTCCCCTGATTTTTCATCACTTTCGGACCGCTGCGCGTCTTGGTGTGTATCAAACAACAACAACAACTACTACAAAAAAGGAAAATAGAATGTTAAGAAAAACCTTGACTAGGACATAAGAATGTAACTGTCGTTACATTCTACGCTTTGCCCAGAATGCCGCGACAAATCCGGGACTTTTATTGAGCTGCCGGCGCTAAATTTGAAAGCTCATCAGGGAAATGTGCGCTAGACGATAGAAAAAAAAATGGCTGAAAAGGTCAAGAAGGGGTTTTGTTTTTCCCAATTTCTCATATACCAGCTTACATAAGCTACTAGTACCATATGGCTTTTATTGAAGAAAGATCTTCTAAACTGTGCGTACTGTGATCTGGTATTTTGCTCTTCTCTAACTTATGTCAAGTTAACATGAAAATCCACTTTGTCGGTTTGTGGGACTGATACTTAATGGAACGAGATTTTTATTCCAACGTTTAGACATGGGCGTTCAAGTCACGCAATTTGTTATACATCATTACCCTGTAAAAGTGCTATGCAATACTGTAGCACCTTTACTCAACGATAAAAACAGTTTTGATTAGATGTTTGCTTTAAACATTGGGAAGATCTCTACGATATGTGAGGGTAGAGTGGGTTATTAATGTTGAATGGGTTTCGCGAATATGTCAGCGATTTCAGTTGCTTATTTCGCGTATTTTTATAAGTGAAAAGGCAAGAGAAGAGGTCAGAAAAATACTCGAAGGGATTAGCCAGCGAGTCAAACCTCCTAACCAGTATCATGAGAGGTCTGCATGTATCAGGATCACAGATGGAAACTGATATACTCACTCAGTACATTCCGTTTGACAACTCCCAGCCCATGTGTATTAAAGCAGAAGTTTACGAATAGCGTACAACTGGACAATACACTGTAGCTCACTCTTTAACTTGTAAGGAAAACTTTCCTGTCACAGAGCTCTCACTTTAGGCTTGGAAGAAAAGGTAGTGAGAATAGGTGTACAAAATAGGGGATTCATGCTGACGTCATTGTTTACATTTTTGCTCATTTGCATACGGCTTTACGTAGAGAAGCAAACATGTTGGATATGAATTGACTCCACGTAGCTAAAGAGCTATTGAAACGTAATACATTGTGAAATTTTTAGCTCTTTGGGTGTAATTATTCAAGGAGAAATTGTCTTTCAAAAACTGCAAAATTTCTGGGTGGCAAAAGCGCTAATGAGCTCATACATTCGTTGTAAAATTTTGAGTTTTTAAACTCGTGTTACACAAAAAGTATTCAATACATTAGGCTCGTATATTCACTGACAGAGTTGACCGTACTATGACCTTTCAATATTCAGAACTGATTTATTTGTAGCTCTATCGGAAACCGAATTGCTTATGCTAATTAGGCAAATATTGTAAACAAGGATTCCCCTATAGGCGAGTTAGTGACCTCACTCTCTGTAATGCAAATCAACCTGTTTTGCAGGGTAATCTTTTTTTGTTATATTCATTACCTTTTATTTTTCTTGCACTAGCTCTTTAGATGCCTAGAAGAATTGTCCAATGGCTGACACAAACTCAAAATTACACAGCCAATTTTGTTAATTCCTTTTCCGTTAAAAATAAAAGCAAGAAAACAAAGCAATAGAAATCAGAAAGAAACAAATAAAGTGCAGAAAACAAGCGGTAAAAACATGTAACTGGTGTTACAGGCGGGAAAAATCGCGCTCAAGGCAAGTTGTGATTGGCTGGCAAAAATACCTTCACTCTGATTGGTTAGAAGATCTTGCGCAAGTTCGCGGTGTGACCTCGAAGAAGGCGCTTCTGCGAAAGGGTGGGTAATTGTACAATTATTGTTTATAATGCTTGTATAGATTGGGTCATATTCAATTCAATCGTATACACCATTGTAGTTTGCGTCTGGAGTAAACATAGAAATGGTCAACTTAAAGTCAATAATAGATGTAATTAAGATATTTTGATAAAACAGAACTTTCAGATGCAATGTGGTGTTTGTTTGCTTATTTATATACGCCTAGTCGAAGCATTTTACATTTAGCTCCTACTGTGTGAGTACAGACCTCACTGCGTTTGGTCTGTACTCACGACCTGGGTCAAGAATCTCCCATACAGACCTCCTGCTCGGTTAGTAAGGTGTTTATTTTATGGCGCAAACAGGGACAATTTAATTCGTTTAATGTAACTAGCTTGTACTAACTGACATTTTGCCTGCGAATGGCGATGAGCTGGATTTTATTCTGCCAAAGTTTGCTTGTCCTCTTTTCTCATCAGGCTTTTTGCCACTGCCATGAGTATTGTTAGATGAAAATAGTCAATGATTTTGCCTTTTAGTTTGCAACTACTGCAAAACATTACCGGTACCGGTCTAGATGGGAAAATCTAGACCGCCAATCAAATTCGTGAATTTGGTAGTTCCCAGTCCTTGCGAGACAGAGCCATCTAATAAACGAAAATACAAACCTAATTTCACAGTAGTTTCAGGCCACATTTAAACTTTTGTCAGTTTTGTTTTTTTTAATGCTACTGAAGGACAACATTCAACGATTATTTATTAATTTACTTTTTTGTTTATTATTTTTGCACCTTGGTTGTGTAAGAGTTATAGTATTCTAACACTCTCACTTGCTCTCATTGTTTAATAGAGGTTTGGGAGCGTTGATCGAGCGCAAAGAAGAAGGAAATCTTCTGATGGTGATGTTCGAACCCCAATTTCAAGTGATTAGGGTTGGGTGGGTGGGCCGCCGCCATCTTCTCTTCCGGGCGCTTGATCGCGTTTGAAGGGCAGAATGCTAATGAGCGTCATCTTTTATCCCTATTCAGCACCCCTGGGGATTGCCAGACTCAATGGGGTTCGTTAGCACAGTTTGGGTAGAACTACCTCTAAGATTCAGTCTTCGTGCGTGTTTCATTTCGAGTGTTGAGAATAGTTAGGGAGGGTCGCCTTATTTAGAGTGGGCTTTCATTAATCTTCTACGACTGGGGGAGGGTAGCCTGTGTACATGCACCCCCTGGAGAGGTAGTGGATGTACACAGGCCAGGGGGAGGGGGAAGGATTTCTTCCCTCCTCCGTAACTTCAGGAATAGGCCATTTCCGAGTTCCCTTTAACATCCGTGTTAAAACGAGTCTAAGTGCGAAACCATTCATATGAAAATGAGATCCGCCTACAGGTTCATTTTCATGCAAATCAAACTTATTTCATAAGAAAGCTTTCGCACTTAGACTCATCTTGAAACAGAGGCACAAGGGAACTCAGAAATGGCCTATTTAGTAAGTTCAGCCATTTAGTACGTTCACAAATGCTTTCCTTGATGCAAGCAACATAGGATATGGGGTGATGACGTCATACAGGTGGCAATTATGGCTTCTTTATTATACACAAGGTGGATTTTATTTTTCCAAAACATTAGAAAACCACCAAAAAAGTTTCGAAAGTCATTAAAATCAATAAAACAATGCTAAAAGTCCTAAAACTGTAAAATTTAATACATGGAAATTAAAGGACCCTATTTTCGATGCCATCGAAATTATTGACATTGCATGATGAAGCGAAATCTTATTGCTTTACTGTAAGTTTTGTTTCTGAAAGCTTGTTTAAATGTCTTAAGTAGTTTCACAGTGACTTCCTTTGTTTCGACATGCTACGAATAAAAGATAATAGCCAAACTCTCGAATATAAACAAAAAAGATGGCGGACGACTAGGGCCCTTTAAGTTTTGTTAATTAAAACAAAATTTCAAATTTTAAGAAACCATCTTATGAAAATTATATGGTTGCCAATAAAATATTGGAAACATAAATTTCTGTGTACAAATCCCTCTCTTGGGATCCCTCTCTTGGGTTTTCGTTCTATTAAGGCACAGCGGAATAAATTTACATTGAGTAAACAGCCCTTGCTTGCTCTACAAGATGACACATTTATGTTTGTTGTGACGTTGATATCCCGTCTTGGATCTGCTATCTTGGATCTCACTATTTTTCTAACAAAGTGAAACACATGAAGACAATTGAGAACAGAGAGGGGTCCTCTGTAATCAGGCAATTTGTCGTGTTGAGCTTTGCCGAATTCAAAATATCGCGCTGCAACCGCCATTAACAGTACTTAGCCTTCAGGCTGAAATTTCGAATAGTATATATTCCAACATTTATCTAAAGGTTAAGCAAGTCTGCCTCAAAGCAAATTGCCGTGGTCGTGATGTTGTTATCTTACTCACTGGATACATAGCTATATAAGGAAAGTCAGTCATATTTCAACTGTGAAATATGAGATTAGATACCCTGCATGGAAACGATGTTGCTTTTCGGGGCCCTTCGGCCGAAATGACCGAAATTAATATTGTCGAACAGTTCGAGGAAACGAATCCAAAACATGGGTGAAATTCGATTGCATAAAAGACAGAGTGGCAGAAACACGCAATTACCTTGAATTTCGCAGCTGCTTCTTCCTGGACAAAAGGTAGCTCGAGCTTCATATTTCTCTTGTCCTCCAAGTGGCACATTGTTTATCGAAGGACAAAACAAGATTCGTTCCTTTTCCGCTCTTGCACTGTTTAGCACAAAGGCATCCCTATCTCTGGTAGTTGTTGGCGTTGTCGAGCACTTTGAGGAACTCCATGGACTGGGGTTGGGCATAGGAAGAATACTGCACTGACATCTTTGCACGTTGTTTCTTGTTGTCTTTGTCAGTGATTCTGATGGAGTTATTGAAGCAGTCCTTCAGCGCTACCTGGAAGGTAAATGCTCCTTTCTGTATTGTGTCTGTCGCCACATCTTGAACAGAGCTTCTCATGGCGTCCATGGGGTCTAAAGAGACATGCACAAAAGCAAGCTGTTTAAAATCGATGATCGCCGTTTTCAGATAAGAAGTAGATTTATCATAGGGCAAGCTTGTTGACGATGAAAACGAGAAATCTTCTTGGTTCTCGTTGAAAACAAAATTGAGTTTGTTCTCAAGTAGATTTCTTCCCCATATGTTGGTCTTGGAGACAATTTCAGCCAAACGAAAACAAGGTGGCGGCTTCGAGGAAGAAAATGTTGCAGCCCGGGCTAGAATTACAGCCCCGGCTGAAGTTCTCCAAGTAAACGCCCTTTACTGTCAAAACGGGTGTTTCTTTAGGTGAACTTGACAACACTGGGATACCAATTTTGTCTTGAGTTGCACTTTGCTTGAAGCTTCTTAAAGCTTTGCTACTTAAAAATTGTAAACAAGCACGTTTTCAAGTAGTATATCATACACGAAAGTCCGCGCTTGACCACGTTTCTAAACTACGACGCCTAGCGAAGTATTTTTGACGAAATTCAAGGTGTTTGGAAATGTTTTCAAACACTGTATTGAAAGTTTGACATATCTTCTCAATCGAAACTAAAACTAAGGACATAACGGAGAAATAAAATCGTAAAACCCTGATAATTAAGGTTAGATATCCTAACACTGCCACTTTCTTGACCGCAGCTCGCCGGAAAAAAAAAATTGAAAACGTAACAATCAATCACTGGTCATTTTTTTTTATTTTTGTTTGAGATAAACTCGAGCCGGGACATCACATTATTATCGTGTAACGTCATCGTTTTCGAAAATGCCCGTTTCAAAATGTCTACGTCAACAACAAAACGTAAGGCCGGCGATTTCAAATTCCTCCGGTTTGAAGAGCGTTTTCAAAAAGCTTCGTTTTTATGACGGATTAGTGTGGACGGTAGGCCTAACCGTTGGAATAGAGCTGCGTTTTCAAATTTCTCCAGCGCGGTGTGGACGCAGCCTTAGTTTGTTTGAACTTGATAAATTACTAATGAGTTTGAGAAGTTCCATCTTAGTTTAGACAAGTTTCTCATATCATCTCTGTGTGAAAGAGGGAGAAGATACTTGCCCTATCGACTGTTTATCCACAGACTGAAAGACACGGCGACAGCTTGACAAAGTACCCTGCCTGCAGTCGTCTACTCTTGCCTTTGTTGCGCGCAGAAAAGTGACGACTGCAAATTGTTTTCGCTTATCGTGTTCCATTATCCAGCTGTTCATCTTTCAAATTTCACGTTATTAGTATGCTAATGTTAATGAGTTGAACGGGCTACTTCACGGTTTGCACGTCACGAAAAGTTTGGCCTAAATTTTTCAAGTTCGTCGTTTGTAATCCGTGTCAACCTTATCCATCGATCCTTAACCATCTTTCCTCCTTGTGATTAACTCTTTAGTTTTTCTCTATTTTTGTACACTATTATTTTCAGGTTTCCTTCAATTTAAAGGTGATTTTGCATGTGGCTGAAATAACTCAAAATTATTATATCGTGACTGGGCTCCTTTAAATTAATTGCATTTACAGGCGCGGTTCGTTACATTTTCTGTTCTCTTTTAATGTTCCTTTTCCGAAGTATTTAGCTTGGTTCTTGTTTCTGATGGGCATTAAGCCGTGGTTTTAGGACGAGTTTGAATGAAGAACAGTATTCCTCTGACCATGGTGATAGAACAGTTTAGCCGGAGATCTTTGCGGGGTTTCCACTGTTTCAAACTGTACCGTGGACAATTTGCCACCTCACTTTTGTCACCTGTTGTTAGCCATATGTTTTGCCAGCACGGTTCGTTTTACATCATTTCTCTCATATCATGGTTCCCCCGAGGTCTTCCTAATGTGCTTCAAACACAACGCACAAACGAGCAAGTCAATCAGTTCGGTCAAAAAAAACGCGGCGTGTGTACCCCATAACACTGTATGAATTGTGTCGACCTTCTCGTGGTGGTATCCAGTCAGAGTCGACTTTTAACAACGCTTGCTGTCAAGCAACCAATTCCGATCAGAGAATTAGGCGCGACAGAAAAGATCCGTTCAAAAGACACACAAGGCCAAATATTTCCAGCAGAGCATCTAATGTACATGCAGGTTTACAGTAGGAGATCGTATCTTTGGTTGACCCTGAACTGCAAACTTGTAAGAATCAATTGACCAGAAGCAAAACCGACACTGATCACCTTTTCGACGGCAAAAAGAAAGTTTCCACGAACATGTAAGTCATTGACCAAACGTTGAGTAATTTGTTTGCTACATTTGCGTAAACGTGCTAGTAAGGTGGTGACTCTTCGAACAACAACATTGTTTGTGGTACCAAAGCCAAACAAAAACTAGTCTGTCTTCAACAACGCCGCTACCTTGGCTTCTCATTTGACCACATTTTTTTAAACTAACCCATTTACGCATTTTTAGTTGCCATAAAATCTTTAAGCAAGCTTTTACAGAACATTTTACATGATTTTTAGATTTCGAAGTGTGAAATATCGCGAACTTCGCTAAATATGGTGCGTTTGCTGTGGTTTGGAGGTTTTAATGAGAAGGATTCACTGACTGTGAGTGTTATCATAGATGCCAGAAATGGTTTGAGACGGAAATATGTTGTTAATTCATTTGCGTCGAATGATACTACAAGGAACACTAGCAGGAATAACGAACGATTAACGGAGTGAAACTTGATGTCTCCCGAATGTGACATTATAGGAGATATGTCCCACCTCCAGATTTTTTATGAGACAAGTTTAAGTACAATTGGTACATGGTTTCACTCTCTTAATAGTAAATAAGCTATTGGTAGTTTGGTTTTAAAATTATGAATTAGGTCTTGGGCAGGACAAGAACAAATTTTATATTTATTAAGACATATACTTGGCATTACCCACATCGTCGAAGCACGGTGGCCTCATGGTTAATACGCTCGTCTCCGGATCGAGCGGTCCGGGTTCGAGCCCTCGCTGGCCGGGGATATTGTGTTGTGTTCTTGAGCAAGAGACTTTACTCTCACAGTGCCTCTCTCCACCCAAGTGCATAAATGGGTTCCGGCAAATTTAATGCCGCAGATAACCCTGCGATGACGGAATAGCATCCCATACAGGGGAAATAGAAGTACTCCCGGTCGCTTCATGCTACAGAAACCGGGATGATCTCCGGTCTGATGGGCCACTTGGCACTAGCAGGAATAATGAATAATGAACACTTTACCTTCTTACTCACATCAGCTTTAGGTACCTCGTACTTGTTCTGTCTCGGCTTCAAGTTCACGCCTTCAGCCTTCTTTCTCTTTCTTGTGCTACAAAACTCCTATTTTTCACAGCGTTCGCGTATATATGTTTTATCGTCAATATTTTTTTTTCACAATAATAATAATAATATATTTGATCATTTTATTTCCTAATAATTATTTGTCTTTTGATGAAAAATTAACTTTCTTTAAGCGTGCTTTAAGTCATATGGGGCATTGGAGGCTGAAGTATGATCTCTAGGGTAAGTTATTAGGTAAAACTAAACGTTTATGAAATAAAACTCAGCTTTAAATCTACTTTAAGATAACTTCTTCGGCCAGGGGGAAACACACCCGGCGTTGGAGTATCTCTGCTCCGTGAGAGTCTTCTACCCCCTACAAAAAAAAAATGCGGACGATGATCCTGCTGGTATACTTTGGATCAATAGTGATCTAATCGGCTTGACATGGAAAATGAAGAGCATAAAAGCAGATCTAAAGGCTGATTGATAAAACCTAGGGCGATCTTTTTTTAAAAAAAGTACTATATATCGACTACCCATACCAGCCTCCTTATTGAAAATTTCATGTTAATATTTATTTATCGATTCTCAACTTAAAAACAAACGAAAATGTTTTGCACCGAAAAAAAGCAAAGTTTCAAAATAACAACTTAATTGTTCACATCAACCTACGTTATGGGGAGCAGACATGACCCAGTGGTGAAAACGCTCGCTCCCACCAATGTGGTCTGGCCTCGAATTCTGGATCCGTCGTCATAAGTGGGTTGAATTTGTTGGTGGTTCTCGACACTCTTAAATTCAAATTCAAGCTGGAAACAGAGGAGGAAGGCACTCTCTGCATGATGTGCCAGTGCAAATTCTTCTTCATTTATCTATTATTTATGTGGTATACACACTAAATATTGAAATTGATTTTTAAATTAAAATAAAACACACACACACTAAAAGACGTGACTGAAATATAGATGATTGCATCGTTATCAGTCAATACCGAAATCTGTTTTGACTGAAAGAAGCTTCAGAACTTAAAAGCAGCATTTCCCTTAATGGCCGTCAGATAAGGTAGTAATATTGAAATGAGTGGTTTACATTTTTTATTGTTATGCAATGCTTATTATCAAAACACACATATCATTGCAGCCAGACAGTTAATCGATTCTCAACTTGGACAAAATTGGTTTTGCACCAACAAAAAGCAAAGTTTCAAAATAACAACTTTCCAAAAGTGCTTATGCGCCGATTAATTCATCGTTGAACTAAGAAATTGCGTGAAATTGTTTTTTTATTTCTTAGTAACATTTTTAAGACCACTTTTCATGTAAATATTAAACATGCTAAGTTCTTTTTTAATTGTTACAAATTTTCGCTAAATCCCGAGAACACACCATTAAGAGTTCTCGTCGGCGTGGGATGAAGGGAACTAAATCCTGGCTGAAAGCCATTTCGGGGTCAGGTAAAAACAGATCAGTGTAAAAGTATTCATCAAAAATATTAATGACAACAGTGAAGATTATAAAACAACGAGAAAGAGGAAAAAAACTGCGTGGCCCAACAAAGTTCCAGCAGGAAAAACCGGTTTAACATAGTCGAGTCTCGCGACAGCAGAAGGAAAACATTTTAAAAGTAAAGCCGATGTTATTTCCCAATTTCACTGTTCATAATTTTCGTGCATGCTTGCTTTACCAGTCGCATTTCTTGGGTGAGCCATTTTGATTTCAGTTCTAGTCAGTTTTTAAAAAGTTCCATAATTGTCTTCGGTAATATAAAATGAAGTAATTTATGGTCGTTATTCATGAGGTTCAAGCTTAATTGCTTTTTCATTGTGCACATTCGACAAGATTCTGGATATCGCCAAAAGCGCATTTAATTTAGTTCTGAAGGGCCGGCAATTTGCGTCAAGTCAAAATATTACTTTAAAAATTGAATGCTGTTAGTTCGGATGATTTACGATTCTGCATCCTGCGTTTGTGAGAAGAGTCGCTCTTCTGGGTCTAATCTGGAGCAAGTACTGAAGGTATATATAAATTTTAAGGATATTTGCAAACGGTCTTCAATTTCACTACATTGCCGATCAACATTCTAACCAGTCTGTTGCTTCTTAGAATAATTTTCTCATTTGTTGATTTTACCGGGCGGGGAAAGTAAACAAATCAAGATGTGAGGAGTTTATTGCATTCTGAATATGAATTGCACTCTCGAAGCTTGTACCTTCGAATTAGTACAGACATTGGCCATTGAGGAGATTTTAACCAAATTCCGAAAGGGATATCGATGTTCATGGAATGATATTTAGCTCGTGTTCAGTTTTCGTTCAAACTTATAGCATTTTAAGTCAAGGCTCGATCGTAGTCTGGTTTACTTTTTTGTCGCAATTGGATGACAGTCGAAAGTGGGATGAAATAAGAAAATATATAAAAAATATATGTATGTTAAGAAATAAGAATATAGCTTTACAAAACAACACGGCAAATGAATGCCCAGGGACGAGAACACCTCAGGTTGTGGGTTGGGTATTTATTTTGGTATATTTTAAATGGTTAAATTAAAAGAAACCTAATTTAAATCTACATTACTTACTAAACGCCTTATTTTACAGATTTACTTTAATTTTTTTTATATCTTCTCCTCCTTTCTCATCCTTCATTCAAACCTTAAAACTCATCACAAAATTAAAATCTTAAGTTCCAGGACAAATTCCACTGTTAGCCTATTAAAGCACATTGCACGAAACATTCAAAGATGGACATAGGGTAGTGCAAAAAAATGCACGATATGTTATATTTAGCAACGCTCGCGCAGTTTATTGGTAGTTAAAGCAGTACTTTTGTGATAAAAGAAGCAAACAACTTACAAGCTCACAGTAACCGGACGTACAGCTTTGAATAAAATTCAGTCACAGAAGATATTACCAATGACTTTGGCCTTTGCGCTTTCGTGCACCGATTTAAAGACATTCCAAAACTTCATGCAAATTCCAGTGTAAATTGTTGTTACAATATTATCGCGTATTTCACTTGCATGAGAAGCAAAATGTATATTTAAACATTGTGTCTTCGATAATGGCCTAGTTAAATAGCAAAGTGATGTACCGGCCTTGCGTGTTTAACAATCCAAAAACGAACAGAATACTGAAGAGAATCTGGAGTGCCTTTGTGAATGACTGACTCAGCAAGCACTTACTTTAATTACTAGATGAGACGTACCTAGGACAACAAAGTTAGTCTCGAAGAGAGGAAATGCCAAGCCCGAAACGACTGGAAACATTACCCGAAATATGGAATTTTTATTCGTGATTTTCGTTACTGACCACTTTCATGCAAGGTCTTTACCCAAGTGCCACGCAGCTGACGGACTTTTCCCGTAAATCTTTAGAAGTATCCAGTAGGTAAAACAAAAAACAAAATAAGCGGATAGTAAATTCATGAATAGGAACGGGGGTGCTTAAGTCTGAATGTCTGACTTAAATTCAAAATACCACCTGTCTGTCTTTAACTCTGCTATTTGAATCGCTCGCCATCGCTGTCTCACAACTGCCACTCCAACCGTATGCTTCTTATTGCGACCATCATTGTTATTCGTGTTTCATGAGTTGACTCATGAAACACAGTTGTCGAGTCGGACTCCGATTCCAAATCGATCGCTATAGCCAGTGCGAACTAGCCAAAACAACTCGTGACATGAACAAAAATCAACCATCGCGAGACAAGCTAGCGTTTTTAAAATAGGTCGGAAAATTCTAAGCAAAAATGGGCAAAACTATAGATAACGATAAGATGGTTACTAAAATATTCAGTGCTATTGCACAAGAACGGCAAAAAAGTCAAAGTAATCGAATATTTTGAATGGAATGAACGTAATCTGAGTACAACTCAAATGAGAATTGTTTTCGCTTATCGCCATATGCCACACGCTTAAAGCTGATTAGGGAAATTGGTCAAGAAATCAAGATATTGTACGCACTTTTTTTCTCTGTAAAAACATTACTCGTCTGTTTATAATCTAGTGGATTTTAAAAAGAGGAAACAGGTATATATTTGGAAACTTTGTCTTTCTGTCTTTCTCTCTTCCGAGCCAATATCTCATTAGATTGAGACGACCTGGTTAGTTCCTTTACTGCCTTATTTCAAATCAAAAGAAAATCAAACAATTTTGTCCAGAGTGGAATAGAGAACGATTTTCAAATTATAGTGTATTAATGCTGTGTTTTCCACAGTAGTATCATCTGTCCTTTAGACGCCAAATGGCGCAAAAGTCATCAACAAGACGTCTCCATCACTGCCGGTCCTTTGCAAGCCGTACGGCGTTCTTCCGGTTAAAGGTTTAGAACCTGAAGTTTCTACAGTCCTCCTTCCCTTTAGTAGCGCTGGTTTCTGGTTTTCTTTTGTTGTTGTTGTTGTTATTAAAATCTGGTATTAGTTTTCATGGTTTATGGGAGGGTTTTTATCGTTGGTTTTGCAACAAGAACTAATTTGCTTATTGCGGAGTTGGCTTCTACAAATATAGGTTTGAAGGTATTAAAATAATGACCAATAATGTCTACACCATTATGATTCAGTCATGCATTCTATTTGTTTTCTTTTTCGTTCTTTTGTGATAGCATTTCTTGATAGATTACGAAACGGATACGTACAGTCGAAACTCATTCATGATGGACGTTTCTTTAATTATTCTATTTCTTTTTCGTATACAGAGACGTCTTGCGTTCAAATATATATCAAGATGTCAGACAAAAGTGAAGAACAAGGAGCTGCAGAATCATTTAGCGAGCAAACGCATTACATCTTCGCTGGCGTTTATGTGCTCCTTACATTCACAGCGTTCAGTCTTAACACCCTTGTGATGGTCACCTTTATAAGCGACCGAAGTCTTCGCACGCCCTCCAACAAACTGATACTTAGCATGGCTGTCGGCGATTGGCTCCATGCCGTTCTGGCTTACCCCTTTGGAATTGTCACGAATGTGTCAAAGGATTGGCGATCCAACAATGCCAGTTGTTTGTGGTACGCCTTCATTACATCATTGTTATCATTCGGTGTCATGCTGCACCACGCCGCTTTCGCAATCGAGCGAGCTGCTGTGATAACGTACTCCATAGCCTCGGTTTCTGTTGAGCGAAAACTCCGTTTCATTATCATTGGACTGTGGATGTTTGCCTTGCTTTGGAGCATATTCCCTTTGGCTGGATGGTCGGCCTACGCTCCTGAGGGAGCTGGCTTGCTCTGCTCGATTCGCTGGCAATCTTCCGATCCAGGCAATATTGCTTTCATAGCTTGTATCTTCTTTTTCTTCTTTGTCGGGCCCATTGTAACCATGGCGACAGCATATTACTCAATTTACCACACCGTAAAGAAGATCTCGCAAAATGCGCATGACTTGTGGGGGGAAAACGCTGCGCCCACTCTGGAGGCAGTTCAAGGAGAGTCCAAAACCGCGCGCATGGCATTCATAATGTCACTTTGCTTCCTATTTGCATGGACACCGTATGCAATGGTTTCGCTATACGCCGTCGTACGAGTGCCGAAGCCGATTATCTCCCCTTTGGTAGCAAGCTTACCTGCAATCTTTGCCAAAACAGCGGCTTGTTACAATCCAATCATTTACTTTTTGTTGTTTAAGAAATTTCGGGCTAGCCTTCGAAAAACATTGCGGTCATTAGGACGAGGAGGACGCTTCACAAAGCAAGACGCGTATAACGCAAGGATTGAGCTTGCAACTGCTTTAACTGGTTCTGACAAGGACGGAAGTAAGGATTTAGTTTAACGTTCTGTTGATACGGTGAAGCTTTTTTTGTTTGATAATCCATCCGAAGCAGGCTTTGCCGTTTGGATTATTCCGTGGAACTTGACTGTCTTATATCCCGTTCACACCAACAAAACATGTCTAATTAAACAGTTTAATGAAACCATGTTTAAATGATCAACCCGTTCACACCGAACAACATGAGCTGACAACAACGCAGCCTCATGTTCATCTTCAGCCTCGCGTTCGTGTAATGGTCTTGCAGCTGCCGGCCGTCGTCTCTGTCTTCATAGCTTGCAGCTCGAAGAAATGCCTTAATTTTTAGTCATATAGGCTTTTTTCTTGTGCATGATTTTAGTTGAAGCTGTATATTCAATTCTCGCCTCTCAACTTTTCAAGTAACAGGAGGGTTTCTTTGTGCTCTCAAACTCTCCCGCGCGTTTTGGTTATTGGCGCTATTTTGAATGTGTTAAACACGATTTTTAAACTACCTCGCGAGGTAGTTTTGTTAAACATGGTTTTAGACGTGTTTTGTTAAACGCGCCCGCAGTGTGAACGGCCAGTGTTATTAAATCTGTGTATCAAAACAAGTTTTAAACATGTTTAACCTTTGATGTGAACGGGGTATAGTTTTACCAGCCATAGGGTACTGTGAACATTTTCAAAGAACTGTTGCTTGTTACAAGAGCCATAACTGTAATAAAAGACCTTGAATTGATTAAATATTGCGCTAAGTTGAAGAAAATACAGTTTAAAATCAGGTTTTGGAAAATTCCGTGCGAGTGAACCTGTCTGTGGAATCATTTTATACGCACGATTATGTTCAAAACATCCACCACAAAGAGAGTTTCAAAACCTCCGGACAAACTTGTTTTTAAAAAGGGTATTAGATCACTTTATCTATTTTTAGAGACGTTCTGTTGTCAACTTATATAAGTATTAATAAACAACTAGTAATTACAATTTGGACTACATGTTCTGGATTTCGACCAAGCGTAAACGTTTCAGCATCGTATGTTATTGAAGCGCGTCTCCCTACAAGGAAGTATCTCAATCAACAAAACAATCTCTCTATGGATTGATTGATCGATCAATCGAGCCAAAACACCAATTAAACCAACCACCCACCCACCAGCTAATCAATCAATCAGTCATTAAATCCGTCCATCAGTCTGTCGGTGAGCCATTTTAGTGTTTGTTTGTTTGCTTGCAAATTTGCCTTCGTTACCTCGTCCAACAAGGGCTAATTTAAAATCAAACAAAAGACCACAACATGTGGCCATTTTGGAATAAGGTGTATAGCTAGTATAGTCGTGTTGCCAATCAGAGAATGCCATTCGTGATAGAACGCTGTTTATCTATGCTGAAATGGGATATATAGTGGTAAGCCGAGTTGGGTTGAGTTGCTGTTTGCATTCAAGGAACTTACTTCTATCGAAAAGATCACACAAAAATGCTTCAATCACATTGTGTCTTTCATTGCAGATTTAAAATCGTAACGATGTTATCAACACTTACCATAAAAGTATAGCGGTTTCTTAGTTTTAAAAAGCTTCCCGTCAACATCAAGATGAACCTAGACTCTGTCGGTGTTCCGTATTGGTGGTGTGTCACAAACGATAAAACCCTCTTCCATTTTGGCCGGCACCGAGGCCTTGACATTGAAGGGAGCTGTTTGACGTCACATTCAGTTCCCCGTCAGTTTTAAGTGCCAGAGTGCTGATTGCTCGAAAAGGGACAACCGCTGCCTGAAATGCTTGTATTTACAATTGCGCAGCTAGAACGGAGAATCAAGAACTTTAGGATGTAGTGTAACCGAGTGCTAAATACAAAAATGTCTAATTGAGGCGATGTAAAGAACTATATTATGCTCTAAATTTGGTTTCCCTCTTAAAACCAAAACGAAAAGCGTTAGTTGTAGCTTAGTTTAATGTAAATCATGCATAAAATATTTAGTTTATCAACCCTCGAGCCTAAAAGGAGGGGGGCTGCATGTCATCCCCATCCCCAAGCGTTGTGCAGAATTTCGAAAAGGGGCTTACCACTGTAATGCTGAAAACCATAACTTTTGGCTACTCATCTGTTCGTTGCAAACGTGTCAATTGTTTCATCCTATAGACATACTAGAACAGGAATGCATTATAGTCGATCTGACAAACGTTTCTCACTGGAGACGGCATTAAATATTCATGTAAAGTGATTTATTATTCCAAAACCCATATCAGATTGTAAAAGGTGAAAAAAACAAGAAACATTTTGCTTCTTGAAGTTATTAATTTCGCGTTAAAAATGGGTCGCCCTCGTCTGGCAACTCACTCGTGGTTCGTCGCAACTGTCACCAGGTGGGAATATAGTTGTGTAATTTCGAACAAAAATTGTACGTTGTTCCTTGTCAAATTATACCCAGAGTGTTGAGTGAAGTATTAGAAAAGCCCAAAGCAATATTGTTTTTAGTTTTGTTAGGTGCGAAGGAAAAGATAATTATCGTGTCGTTTCTGGAAGACAGTTCGGTTTTGACTGCCGTTGGTAATGTGGGCTCAGTCGCCGTGTACAAGGTTGCCTCTACACATCCTTACTGCCCACGAAAATAATTTCGAGATGTCACGCCACGTCATGCATTGAGGTCGTGCGCTAAGGTAGAAATATAGACGAGGTAAAGGCTTAGTAGCGGTTGTTACCCCCTTTCAGTGTTACTTGCATGGGCGACATCTTTCGACCATCTTTCGAAATTCCTCGACATGCTATGTAAACGGCTGAAAGACCGTTTGACTGTGAAACTGGCAGTTTGTCCGGTTATTAGCGGAAGAATTGACAAATGCATGATAATTACAGACCTCAAACGTTTGAAGAGGATTGTGGACTTTGAATCTTCCCTGATTTATAGGATAAATCAAACGATTTGAGTATAGTCGGTCAGCTCTCAATAGTGACTTCCGGTAGAATTGGGCCTCTACCGCTTTTAATATTCAAAAGATGTAAATTTAAATTCAAAGAAGTTGATTTATGTCTCAAAAAATGACTTCTTGTTACTCCTACCCTTTTTTTCGATCGGGTGTCAAATAAATCCATTTTTTATGACTTTTAGTCGAGTTCAGCGGCAAAGAAGTCCGTTGTGCCTACATTTTTGACGTAGGCCAGGTTACGTAGTTTGTCTAGAGATGGTTTGTCGAAAGTTGTCACCTATGCACGTAACACTGAAACCGGGTGTAACAACAAGAAAAAAAGTGAAACAATCCGAATATGGGAGACGATAAAAAATTCGCATTTCTTCTCACATGCAGACGACCTTTTGTGCGCGAAATACAAACATCCTTCTTTAAAACCAAGTGGGAGTCGAGAATGATATAAATTTTAAAATATTGTAAACCCAAGCCCTATTTGTATTGAAGTAAACTGCCATGCAGCCTTATCTCAAGATCTCCATTGCCGTTCGCTGAAAGTAATTGAGCGGATATTGTGTTATCCAAAACAATTACGACGACCTCCCCAATTTTTTTTTCTTCTCATTTCTTTTGTATTTCTGACAGGAATTTGTTATAATGTGAGTGTAGCAAACGTTTCTAAGAAGAAAATTGAACATGAGAAGATGTGGGCGGTAACGTCCTTAACTAAGCACAAAAACGGTTAAGCTCGTCCCCAGGACTCGGAGTATTCACGCCGAAGACGATGGCTAATGTGGTATTAATATCACCCTACTAGTGGACTAATGCAAATCCTGCATTTTAATTGGTTACGCTACTCGAGGACTATTAGCAATAGTCCTCGAGCGCCATCAAGCGTGACGCTTTCTTTCGTTTTAGTCCCAAATAAATATTTTTCAACTTACATTTGCGAACTTTCTTATTGCCATTTCTGTCCGACTAGTTGGGTGATACTAAAACAATTAAACCCTTCGCCCTCAAGGGCCACGGGTCAATAGCCCATTCGGCTTCGCCTCATGGGCTATTGACCCGTAGCCCTTTCGGGCTACGGGTCTAATTGTTAATTTAATTGGTCTGTATGGGTGCACAGGAAACTGCAGAGATAAAAGACATTCCACTCATGTCTGTCTTCTGATATTGCGTATAGCACTTTACACAGGAAATTGGTTCTTGACTTCTAGCTATGCAAGAATAAAGAACAGTTTCTATTGCAGAAAGCGGTTTCTTTTTGCTGTTTTCACTTGGCTACAATGCTGGCTACGACAATTATTTTGCTTCTTCTGTTATTTTTAATCGTCAATATTGACCAAAAGTCAAACACAGTGGCTGAATAGACGGTCAATATTTTGACTTATGGTCATTCCTCCGAAATAGAACCCAACACAAGATTTGTTTCAAACTTTGTCCATTTATTAAGAATAGTAATGATACTCCAAAAATGAAATAAAAAAGGGGGGGGGGGGGTCACCGTGCTCGCTTAAGAGATATGATGGGACAGTCTCGCCCCGTTTACGCCTAATCACGCACGTTAATTCATCAGTCCTCGTTACATTTTGCGGTAGCTGGAAGCAAAGGTTAAAACATGAAAAACATGAAAAAAATCTTGATAGGCAGAAAGTCTTTGGCACTTGGAACAATGTAATATATAGTTTATGAAAAAATCACACAATTCTAAGTGACAGTGACTCAAAACGTTCCTCCAGTCTTCGTTTTCGAGTTCATAATTTCCATCCTCGAGTAACGGATTTGTGCACTCTTTTAGCTATATCCTTTTTTGCCTTCCGAACAATTTTTTCTTAAATTTTTAACCTAAAGAGGATAATTGTTACACCAAATTCATGTAATAAAAAATATAGGTCACCATGCTCGTTTGAGGGAAAACGGGCATTTATTTCGCTGTCGAGCTTAGCTTGGGGGAAATCTCTTACGCTGTACGTGCTGGCGCTCATCTGCGCGCGCTACTGACGCGAAAATCGTGCGCAGTAGGGATGCGCAATGCAATACTGAGCAATAGCCTTATAATAAATGACCTTGAATTATTTCATCCTTGGCAGTGCAAGGCAACAATACTTTTCAGTGGGTTTATTCAATGTCTAGGAGTTAATATTTGGCATACATATACGACTGAAATTTCCAGTTGCGTTGTTAATGTATTTCAGAAGAACTCATAGCTAGAGACGGGCTACTAAACATTTCATATCCTTGGAAAAAAACTTCCTTGTAAAACAGAATGGAAGAATACAGTCATGATTATGCTATGGTCGTAAAATCACGCCGACAAGCGACATCCCCAAACTTGTAGAAACTTGCCAGAGAAATAATTAATAGAGTGGCATTATACCACCACTTCACAATTTGATAGTCCTATACAAACCTATACGTTATGCGTTTAGCAGACGTTCACTGGACGTTGTTTCATTGCTAAGTGGATATTATTTTCTCCCCTTGGCTCGGCACTTTTTCTTATTTCCATTTTGCTGTGCAGTGAGCGAGTTGTTACAAACTTACCTGCATTGATTGACTTCATGCACACAGCACCATACCCACAAGCAACAAGAACGGAATCTTCTGTAAGCTGTTTAGTCTCATTTCCTCAGCTCTCCTAACGATTAGAAAAGACCGCGTCAGTGTTTGTGGACATTTCAGTGCATTTATTCAATTATATTGTACATTGAGTCAGTGCACAGCTCACTGAAAATTTGTGAATAACATTTGAGGCTTAAAATTGTCTTCCCGAAAGTAAGATGCGTCACTAGCTTGCTGTGAGGAAACAAGATTGTGGGAAGGTCATATGTCGAACAATATTCGATGAGCGGTTGAACAGTTTTCCTTGCAATGGAATGCCTATTGGGAAACAGCCGTATGATCCCTGGTACGTGGAAATATATTTTTGCTCTTCTGAAAACTTCTACAACTACATCCGATATGCCATACAAACTGTTTACCTTTTGGTACTGTGTTCCTCTAGCTTAGTTTGCTTTAGACATGAGTTAAATGACTGTGCTAATAATCTTTAGAGTATTTTCCTCTCGTGACTGTCGCGACATCAATAAGGAATTCTTACTGAGCGTATACAATCCAGAATTCCATTAATCCTCGACAAATGCATTAGTATTTTTATAATCGTATATTGACAAGGCGGAAGATTTTTCCACGTACTAGGGATCATAATTATAATGGTAGCAAAATTAGGCAACTTGGGTTTCTATGCATGCATGAATCCGTTACCAAACTGTGCCGGAAGTCAGTATACTTCCAAGTAAAAGCCTCGACGTTCCACAGTTAATAAGTGCAGCAAGCTTTGCTAAGGTGATGTGTAACATGCAGCTTCGTAGCCAGATACTCCAAACGATCTGAAAAGTCTGAAGAAGAGTTGATCTTGATCTTACATTTTGTGAAGAGACATACCCAAAGAGGGCGATTTGGGTCCAAGCACTGGTGTGTTTGGTAAGTGTATATGATAAATGCTTATGTAACAGGAAACACCTTGGGTGTCGTTGCCTCAGGAAGTGTTCCAGGGGCCAAAAGTTGTGGTCTACCGATTTGGCTGAAACTTGGCACAGAAGCTGAGTGCTATGAGATATTTCAAAAGCCAATTTGGCTCACTTCTCTTACTTTTAATTTTTAGAGTTTCAGCGGGGGTCTCATGTTTTGCCCTTTGAGCACCAAAATCCCAGCCTTCCAGGGGACATTTTGAAAGTGCCATAAAACTAAATTGGTAAATTGTGCTTCCAAATGAATTTGACCATGGACTTTACTATAATAGAGCTCTCATTTTATACATGTAACTTTGTCCTCGAGGTATTTGACAGAGAGGAGCCTGGGGCTAGAGTTTGACAAAAATTGATGTCAAAATTACAACCCAAAATTGTCATCAAAATCAGTAAATCTACCTGCCTTCTCGCATAAGTTCTGTACCTATACCATTATTTACTTTAGTGACCGAATTATCAAAATCAGTTGAGAAAATTTGTCTTATCAAAGTTTGTTGAATTTTTGCCACAAACACTCCTTGCCCCTCCAAGGCTATTCCAAATCAGGGGAATTTTGAGCATAACTCATGCCATAATTGTTGACCACGAAACCCTTATTCTTTATTTGGTAAGTGAAAATTAATTGTTAAAGCCGACTCAGTTTGATTGTATAGAATTACCCCGACTCTTACCGCACAATTGCTCTTAAAAGGCCTTTGATTTAACAGAAAAGGGATGATTTTTGCCTTTGACAACCCAGTACAGTCGCCTCTGTCATAGCGACCGCGTCTCGTAAGCGACCACCCGGCATAATCACGTATGACTGTAAGAAAACCATTGCTCAAATATCACAAAAGCTCAGTTTTAAAAAGCGCTGACCAAGCGTTCTCACAGATTATAGCAGTTGACTAACAAAAAAAAAGGCTGCAATACGATCTGTAGGTAATAATGGATTGTAACACTGATGTAAGATGTTATGTACAAATGTTCAACAGCTTTAAGCGTTATTATTATATAACTTTATGTAATCACATTGATCACTTCGGTTTTAGCTTATTCTCTTATTTGTTCCCGTAGATGACCACTTCTCAGCGTAAGCGACCACTTTTCTTGCATCAAGGGTGGTCGCATGGGAGAGAGTTAACTGTACCCCCATCATGCAGCAAAAAATAATGACAATGCTCTTGCCTTCATACAAAAATATTTGAGGTTTTCTCTGATCTATGCTTTTCAGGTCATATCTCCATGTATTACCGCAAGCATTATTTTCCAAGCCATAGACTGAAAAATAACTCGATAGCTTTCAGAACATCCACAATCCCCTTGCAATCTGGAAATGCCTGGTTGTGATCGTGGCAACATTTCTCTTCGACTAGATCCGATAGTGCAAACACATGTACAGTACAGTTATCAGCACAAGGCTCTTCCGGTCCTAGATGAATCTTGTATACGCTTTTGAGATAATTCTTTCCAGCGCTTAAAGGGGTGTCTTGTATACGCTTTTGAGATGATTCTTTCCAGCGCTTAAAGATCGAAGGGTGTCTCGGGTCCATGTTGCACCCGCACCGTTTCGACCTAGATCCTCAACGATTGAGGCTATCGTCTTGAATGCCTCTTCACCAGTCGTAGACGTATTGTCCACACCCTGCAAGGACTTTTGCTTTGACGCACTACAAACCTGAAGCAGACGGAAACAGGCACGCTCCTTTAGAGGCTCCACACCATGTCCACAACACTCATCACGGTAAAGGTAGACGATTCTCGACGCAGTCATTGTACGAACCACTGAAGGAATGGGGATTCTCTCACCTGAACGAAGTTTCAATGTTTTTGTTCCAAAGGTAAAGACTACGTCTTGGAGGAATGTGGATCTACAAAAGAACTCGATAAAATCCATAACTTTCTCAATATTCAACCTGCATCGAAAAATTTCATTCCCTGTCTTTGGTTTCCGCGTCCATGTTCTGACGTGTGCTTTCTAGCATTCTTTACTTGGCTAATGAGATTCCTGGGAGAAGCTGCTGGAGTTCCGACTGAGAGAACCTGTCACTTATGAGTGATAATATCTGAATTTTTGTTAACCGATTTGAATATTCATTGTGAGCCAGTAAAATTGCTTTCTTTACCAATGAACTTCATTTTGATGACTCGTATTGAATATTTAAATAGCATAGGGTGATTTTACAAATTATTTTAGTTTCACATTTCATTAGTTCATTGTAGGTCCACATCAGCCTTATAGCTGCCATTCTGTAAACCTGCATTACTAAATAAAAATGATGATGATGATGATGATGATGATGTTGTTAATCTTGTGCCCAATAGAATAATGACGTTTGACCACTCCTTCCAAAAGCTGCTCCTGCTGTGAAGGAGCAATGGTCGTTAGTACATACTTCGTCTGCTCTTATTATAGATTCTTCCTTCGACGCCCCAGACAGTCAACCTCGGACACAACCTGTTGAGACACATTACAAGAATACCTATTTTTTTGCACTCACCCTGACAAAAATGCTTACTGTCGCAAATTAGAAGACTGTTTCCCCCCTCCCCTATTGCAATGTTGCTGCTAGGGACAGAGAAAACTCATCCAACGGATAGACGATAGTGTGCTGAAATGCGTGGTGGACGTAGTTGCCTGGGTAAAGACTTTAGTGCTGAAACGAATGTAGCTAGTTTCGTCACTTGACTTCATGTCTCTCAATAGCCCGGGTGGCTGGAGCATCAACAATTAGAGTTCGGCATGAGCTGCAAATGGCTGAAAGGGTACAAGAAAAAGGATGATCAGAACACACGTGATGAGGCAAATGAGACACCTTCGAGCAAATAGTCCTTCAGTTCGCATTACAGAAAACCTTCTAGGGCGCTTGCAAATTACGATCGGTTCTCGAGCTTTTAAACAATACAAGCAACTTTAATTATTTTCTTGGTGACAGAGCTGGTTGTTTCACAAAAATAGTGTTTTAGCATGTGCGGTAATTGAATTGGGGTAATGAACGCAAGGTACATCCGTCTGGCTTTGAGTTTTGATAGCTAATCCTTACCAGGGAAGAGATGAAATTCAATGAGCGCCCGCAAGTAAATAGAATCAACAACAACCAAACGTATTTTGCGCAAAAAAGAACAATCAACGCTGCCTGCAAAATAACAGGGCTGTAACCTGGGGTTGTAAGCTGTTTTTCTATGAACTGAACCTTCAAAGGGCTTTCCTAAAAAGGTGGGTGTCCTGTGGTATGTTGTAATGCCACAAAAGACTCGTGCATCGATCATCCATTAAAAAATATCTAACCATTACTTTTGCTTTATAAAGCGTAGTCAGTTGAAACCGATGCTTTGGGCACACTGTCATCCTTCCAACATCTACCTGGGCAATTGCTTTTCCGGAACGATTGAGAATCAGTTCCCATTCAAGGACACACGTGGATTCTTTGCCTATGTATTTTAAATCTTCCAAGCAAATCCGATAACACAAACTTATTCGGTAGATTTTGAGATGCGAAGCAGAGAGTCTCTATGCGGGAAAACATTCTCTCATGGTGTCATTATGAAGTCGTAATACCGTCTCAAAACCAAATATATTTTTAATCGCGACTCATCTATTTTTGTAGGAAAAAATGTTTAATCAATTAATCGAGCTTCAGAACACAACGATAAATCTGAGATAGGTTTCAAACTGGGTATAAGATTCCAAAAACTCTATTTACGTACTAAAATAACTAACTGTGTTTGTTGCCGGAGAGCTTACTAACTATAATACAGTGCAACGTAAAATTCGGTAAACCAATTCTTAAACCAAAAAGGAACCGAGGAGTTGTTAGAGGGCATCTGAGATATTCTCGGCGAAATCTTCGACAATCTAAATGGCTTAAGGGAAAAGTGACCTTAAAATCGTTTATGCACTAACTGGAATTCGCAATGGTATACTGGTTAAAAATAATATCTCCTACAAGTCGAGGGGATCAACACCCCTGCCCCTACGGCGATGTGCAAGCAGATCCATATACCCCCAACTTGGTACAAGGCAGGGGTGGATGAAACCCCTTCCCTAGGATTTCATGATGATAAGAAACATCAAGACTGATCTTTAGTTTGTTCCACCTTCTTCTTAAGGAAGTCCCTTTTACTCATTTAAGTACTAGCTCATACGTAATCCACGGAGACTTCTTGTTCCCAATTCTTTTCTTTTTTTAAATAGGGACATGTTTATACGACACAGTACAGAAACTGATTCTTCCCAAATTCCCACATTTCGTTCGGGCCAGAGAACAGACTAATGGCATTCCGCTGAGTTAGTCGTCTAGAAATCCCTCCTTATTGAAATTTTTAAAACTTCGAGCACTAATAATGTTAACACCACCAGGGATAGTATAATGGTAGACTGTGTAATAGTTCAAAATAATTATTGTTTTACCTTGATATCATTGTCTATTTGTTTTGCTCTGCTTTACTCAGCTAATTCGCTTGTTATAATGGCCGTGCGGAATTGGCCACCGTAAAAATATGCATCGAGTTTTGATCGACAAACCTGAGTCTTTTGCCTGTACGAAGCCGAGAAGCTTATTGCAGATCTCAGCGAAAACTTTAGAAGTATATTACACATCACTGCAGGTAATAACTTATGATTTGTTTCTTTTTGCTGACGACCAAGCAATCATTACAATTTTCGTTACTGCAGAAGACAAGATAAGAAAAATGTTCTTGAATATTATTACTATACACACATTTTCAACAATTTTGTTTCCAAGTTTTAATTTCACAGCTGTTTTTAAAGTTGTGTGTATAACTGCGATGATCAATCATGTCTAATGTAGATTAATGTATTTAGGTATTAAGAGAGACAAGCTAATCTAGGAAACTATCCTACATAGACTGAAAAATAAAATTTTGAATGTATGCCAGGATCTTCCTCCTTCCATGCAAACAGCCCATTTGTGGTTAGTCTAGTTCCTTCCATCGTTCGATTTTGTTTTCATTTTACTAATGAGTCATGCGTCCCTGTGGGCTGAAGACAGACGGGCAGACACTAACGAACATTTCATACCGTTTGCAATTTACTGCTACAGTCTTTTGCATTAATTATAAAGGCGAATTTTGGAAAGAGCTTCTTAACACACATATACGACTGGCGAATCCATAAGATGAAGAAAAGCAGACACAAATTACGAAGTTTTTTTAGTTTCTTTTATTTTGATAGCTTGTCAATGACACTTAACTTGGCCAGCAAATAACAAGTACTAAAAGATAAAGGAACCTTCATGTAAGCACTCCACTGGCGCCAGCGAGCACTCCGAAGTTGTAAACTTGGCTGAAACTTGGTTTTTTGAATTTCAACCTGCCAATTTTCATATTAAATTGCCACACAGTTTTAATGGGACTTATATATAAATAATTGAGCCACTACGCGCGCTCTCATTGGTCGCTAGGTGTGTTTAGACGAGAGTTTGTAAACACGGTTGTGACGTTTTAGATTCGCGTGTATTTTTTAAAATTATTTTATAAAAGCACTAGAGCACTTTTCCGTGTTTATATAGCCTCATCTAACCACGAAGAGGGTTGGGAGAATTCGAGACAGTTATGCAAACCCGAGACCTAAGGCCGGAGCTTAATTGAGTCCCGTTTTATTAATATGTAAATGTAGGCAGTCAGACCATAATCATAGTCATTTGATGCAACCAATTTAAAAAAGGGACAAAGTGCTGTCCTGCTCGTCAATTTACTTTGACATTTTATTCTTTCCCTGTAGTCGGTGTTTTTAAAGAATGTCATGTTATTGTCCCAAAAGATTAGACGAAATTTCCATATCTGGTGACAAATGACAATTAGTTGCTCTTTAACTTGCAGTGCCTGTCTTTGTTAGACCGCTTTATTCATCATCAATGACGACAATTTAGATGTAGAAAAGACATGATGACAATAATTATCACAGGTAGTGTAATAACCATAAAGAGCTCAACTCCGTTGGTTGCCTATGAAATTTGTGAGTGGTCTTGGCAATAGGATCTTTGAATATTAAATATTAATTCACGTCTTTTTTTTCAGAGAGAGCGCGGAAAGGTAGGCGCTGTTTTGTGGACCAGTTTTCATGAGCTATATCAAGTACCTCGTAAGTCTGCTACTACAATCGTTTCTTTTTTTATTATTTCTTTATTTACTGATTTATTTTACTTCAAAACCAGTAGGTTCCATCTGGATTGCTGATAGATTATACGAGTTGTTGTTTCTTACAAAAGGCGCAATCAAGGTGAGAGAAGTCCCTTATGAGTCAACTTGAAATGACCAAGTTCTCCGTCGTCTACGAAACGTGGACGACGGCTAATTTTTTTGTATTTCCATTTGGAATTGAACGCCGTCGTTGCATGTTTAGCTTAAGCACGTTTTTAGAGCCATTGGCGTACCGAACAGATCTAGACAATCGCGACTTTCGCTTACAAATTATAACATCATTTTTCCTAGGCGTCGTCGTCGACGTCGTCTTCGTCGTTGCTTGAGCTCCCTAATTTCGATAGCAAGGACGACGACGACGCTTTGTAAAAATTGTATTCACATTTTACCTTTGAATGTCGTCTGTATTGCTGATAGCTTATACGAGTTGTTGTTTCTTACGAAAGGCGCCATAAAGGTGTGAGAGAAATCCCTTATGAGTCTTTAGCTTACAAATACGAATTCTTCTTGTTTTTTGTTTTGTTTTGTTTTTCTTGTTTGCTTTTGTGGTTTTTTTTTTTAGCTCAAAACTGTTTTCAATAAAACACTCATTTTGCATTTCAAGAGTTAAACATAGCTTTTTTAATAACGCTAAAAGAAGAGAATTCCTGCTTGCAATTAAAAATTTTTGCTGCACTGAGAACAAAGATTTTTACTGGATTTAATACTAGCTTTCTTACTCTTGTATCGACTGTTGTTCTTATTCTTGTATCTCAAGAAGAAAACAATTCTGAATGAAAGCTTTATTTCTTAGATTAACAACTGACAAAGGTTCGTTTCCTTTTCCACTTCGTAACACGTTAGTGTTGTTATTCCACCATAGAAGATACATGTCTGGCGTAAATAAGCTGAATTTTGAGTAACAATACTGTTCAGCTTTGAGAGCATCACCACAATCACTCCAACAGAAACGTTACTGGTATATTGGAGAAAAACGAAACATTCAAATAACGTTTTACCAAGATCTGAGTAACCATGGCAACGTAATCACGTCATTAAACCATTTTACATGAGGACGAATATCTTATCATTAAGGAAAATTATTGACGGAGTCTGCAATGGCAAAATTTGTAAAAAAAAAAAACTATAAGAGCATTTTTGAGAAAATTTCGGGTGAAGTTTCAGGGTTTCAAAAAGCAGCAAAAACAAAGCTGTTTTAAAATGTTACTGCAAACTAGTAGGCCACAAGACTTGACTGAATGGAACTTGGTCTCAACGTCATATTCATTAACACACTTTAGGAACGCAAATATTTAGCCTCAAATACTGCGGTTATTTTGTTGTCTTCATTATAATATTCTTTTGCTTGAATTTTAACATTCTGTTATACATTTCCGTGCATCAGGAATTCAAAAAACGCACTATTGCTTTCCGACGAATTTCCGAAAGCGTGCTTCAATGTGCTCAACTAGCAACTACGGCTAGCACTACAATGACAATGAAATATTGGTCACTCCACTTGTTGCCGCGTTACCGCGGCCATGGTGAGAGTAAGCGCTGAACGCCAGCATCCAACGCCAGCAAACAAAGCATCCAGCCCAGCTTTTTCCCGGTGCGGTTGCACTCAACGCTTACCCTCGGATGTCCGCGTTTCCGGGAGATGTTTAAATTTAAACGTCCTTGTCGTCAGTGGTTGTTCGATTAGGCAAAACCTCTTACTGAACTTGCAAAATTGTCAACTGACTTTTGTATTCAAACTTCTTATCACAGTCTTTCTAGCTGTTGCCTATGCAGGCAATGAACGTGAAAGAACAAATTCTGTTTTGAAAATTAACAATTTAATTGCACTTTTTTTCTCTGTACGTGTTTCGGGTAAACTTTAATTTGACAAAATGTATGCCCACTTTGCCAATTCCCCTCTGGACATGATGGGGCTGGAAATATATTCCTTCTGTTTACACCTGTTCCCATCATCAGCCCATCCTCCCAAGTGTTGAAATCATCGGCTGGAGTCAGGTATAGAGTTGCTGTTGTAGAGCTTGATTCTTCATGTACGTGCAGAGGGACAGCAGTTGCGTTATTAGGTAGCATGCTTTCTATACCTTTTGTGATTCCTTTTCAGTTTTACTAGATTCAAAGCTTGAGTAGATACAAAGTATGAGCATATGATATCACTGTGAGAGGAAATAGGAAAGTAAGTGCCGGAGAGTGTTGGAAGACGCGCATGATGACTGTATTCGTTTCTAGTTATATATAGAGTGGACATTAAGGTTTTTAATTGGAGGTACATGTAAGAAGCATTGCAGTCAATTGTTGCCAAAAAAAAAGTGACTTGTGAATAATGCTACGATGTCTAAATTAGCTTCATTCAACCCATATGAACTATGATCAATCCATTGAAGACTTGTTAAGTACTACGAAACGAGCTTTATCCAAATCGTATTGTTATTAAATACAAATGTAACGATGCGAATGAATACAAATTTACATTAAGGTATTTCGAGGCACTTTTAGGGGGGCAAGCATGACTTTTATATCCGAAAACGTTAATTAAACTGCGTTCAGTACCTTTCTGCTCCTTGAAAGTTTTGCTGGTTTTCAATCGTAATTATTTTTTTTTCCTCAATTTCTATCACATTTAATCACGCATTTGTCAAATATAACGCTACAAAGACAACCAAGAATATGCAACTGTCAAGCTTTTATGGCGCCAACAAGTGTGGGCACGAATTTATATGTTTATAAACGTTTCGTTTAAGCCTCTGTAGACAATGGCCGTTCACCACACTACTCTCAGGGAGAAATTTGAAAACGTTTTCAAAATGATATCCGTCCGCACTAAAACGCGAAGGCGATGTTTTTAAATTCCTCTGGTTTTGAAGAGCGTTTTGGAAAAGCTTCTTTTTCATGACGGATAAGTGTGGACGATAGATCTAAATAGCTGAGTTTTATGTAAAATGAAAGCTTTCCTTTTAAATCAATTTTTAATGTCATAATTTCTACATGTCAATAGTTTTCTCAAGAATTTTCTATCGATATATTTTTTCAAAGTATTTTTATTTTATCATATTGTCTCTGAAAAGCCCCACATGGTATTTGTATTTATTTGTATAGAGTGGACGCCGATATGGATAAACTCGCACGAACCAATATTAAAGTACTCTGACTGAAGCAAGATCCATAAAAGTGAGCCTGTCTGCTGTATTCATCAGGGGAAATACTCGAATCAGTCGCACAGACTTAGTTTACGATAAACGAGCACACGATTCAAATGTTTACTTGTATTTGTGCTTCCAGCTTAGAATAATGTATGTAAAAAATATATACTTTTAATTAGCTTTTACGCTGTGAGAAAATTTAGCACGAAATTCGATGGCTCCCGTCACGCAACGTATTAACAAATCGTTGTTTATACAGGGGACCTTTTTACTGCCATGGACTGTACCTCGGTTGTTGATGAAAAATATTGATTTTAGCAAAAGCCAGCTGGTGAAATCGTTTAAGGTTTATATACTAAAGTGACGGCGTCGAACGCACTCTCCCACTAGTATAATTTATAGTAATAGTATTCTGAATTATATGCATTGCTTTCCACTTGTACAGGTACTAGTTGAACACGAGCTTTAAGTTTCCCTTCTCCAGTTTGGAAGTTTTGGTTTTCACATTTTGTCATTACTGTTTTTCTAGAACATCTTTGAGAACAGAAAAGTCGCAGATTGTATTACAAGAACAGACATTAGAGGGAAAAACTGACAGCAAAAACTCCAGTGTTGTAAGTCATGTCAAGATTTTACTCTGTTAACAGCTAGGCGATACAGTTTCCCGCAATTACGTGCAAAACACCATGCAAGCGGGAAAAAAAAAACATTTGTTTGAGTAGCGCGCACTGTATCCTTTGCAAACATCCATGCTGCGATTACATTATCTTCACAGAAGTCTTATGTACGTACAGACTAAACGACAAAGTTTGAATTTTACAATTTTCTTTTTCAATGCAATACTTTCAAACCTCTAAAGTACATGCACTGTTTATCTCGCCGAGGACAACGTTGTCAATCGACCAGACTCGCAGGCCATAAAAAGTGCGAAGTTCTACAGCCGTGACAGAATAAATCGAGAAAAAAGGGCGACAAAATGATGTTGATGTCTTGATTTGAAAAAAAGAGAAAATACTTGCTCAAATAGACACATTTTATTTCTACTTTTAATTACAATGTAGTTGGAGAGGGTTTTCAAAATAATGATCATTGAAGAAAAATCATGAGAAAATTACTTGTGATGGCCTGTATCGTTAATTTCAGGGAAAATTAACACGCGCACTTTCGTAATTTTCACAGGCCCCGTCTACACCTATCCGGATATTTTTGAATCCGTACCTTTTTCTTCCCGGATACAGATTCCGTCCAACGCGCATTCGAATCCAGATATTTTTGAATCCGCTCTCCGTGAATACGCTACGTGTGGACAGGCAAATTTTTGAATCCGGAAACTAAAAATGTTGCTGATTCAAAAATAACTGGATATGTAATCAATAATATGAAAGCTCGAGAAATAAAAGGATTAACCACGCTGGTGATATTTGAAAATTCTTTCAAATTACACCCGCCTTAAAGCTCGTGCAATTTTGAGAGGATTTTCAAATATCACTTGTAGTGTGAATCCTTAATTGCATTCGCACTCATACAATTACCTTTACTAAGCAGCAATAATACTCTTTTTCCCGAGTAAGCCATCCCGTAAGATTTCTTCATTGTAGATGAAGGAAACAGGTTTATTTGGCCTTAGGGCATTGGAAGAGAAGAACAACATTTTTAAACACATTTGGAACAACACTCATATTCGCCTGGCGAAAACCCTGCTTAAAAAAAGTCTTCAGTGTTAACTGACCAGTGCGTATGGATATCGATGTCTGACCATGGCCAATAAAACAAATCTTGAGTATGGAGACAAAGTAGAGTAAAAACACCCTGTGTGCCTGGAGGCGTGCAATATCTCTTCAAGGTAGGCGTTGTGAGACGACAAAATTCAGTTAAAACCGATAAAAAAGTGTTTTGGCGAAATTGAATCGATGCAGGCAAGTTTTAACACCGTTCGGCGGTTCAATATATAAAAACGTTTCATTACGCAAAACCAGCTGTTTAGGCTAGAACTTTCTCTCTGTGATACGTACACAGTTCCGTGCATAAAATGATATACGCATCACGGTCACGAGAAAACACTTATTGACTAGATGTGCTTGCAACTTGCCAGCATTTGGAGAAAACCATAACGATATTTGACCGTGAAAGCTAAATTTTTAAGCTTCTGGAAGGGTCCGAGGACACCCACTCGAAGCAGCTTAAGCTACACTGGAAATTAGAGAGTTAAGTAAAAGATAGTTTAGAACGCTGGAAATAATTGATTATAACATGCTTCAAGATGAACCAAATCCTGCGCTGTAACTAGCTACCCAAGCAGACAAGATGGCGCTATCTTACCCGCTTGGGATTAACCGCTTTTTTCCGCAAGAAAATAGTATAACTTTTTCTTGCTCCGGCTTGTTAGGCTGGATATTGGCGTCGTTCTTTTCCTATTTTTCCGCGTTAAACCATAAACGTAGAACTTGACCAATATCCGGCCAGCAATCTTGACGACCGGGCGCTTGGTTAATAACCCATACTTATGTGCGACCCGGCACACGAGGCAAAGGAAAATATTTATCCTTGACGAGATTCCAAGCCATGACCTCTAACTTTTGTTGCTAACAGCCTCACACCTTTTCCATCCAGAAATACCGGCAGTAAAAAATACACTAGCTAAGTAATGGCATTAAAATTCATCTACATGTGCGAAATCTCTAAATTGGGTAAAACCTTCACTGATATACCATTGAAAAACAACTCTGACGGTGGTAACAGAACATCACAGAAACCATTCTGGACACTTAGGTTGTGTTCTATTGGGATCAACCGTTTCAACCGCAACCGGTTTGGTTTGATACGGTTGACTTTTCTCAATAGAACACTTTTCCAACAGTTTTCGGCTGAAACGCGGTAACTCGTGGGAATAGCGCTTAGCTACAATCAAGCGTTATAATCTCGCAAATGCTTTTTCAACCGTTTAATTTTTCAACCTGGTTGGAGGCTGGTTGAAAAAGTTGATCAAACAAACCAACCGAAACAAGTTTTTCTCCAATAGAATACGAAAAAACCCAACCAACCCATCGAACCAGAAACGGTTGATCCCAATAGAACACGACCTTAGTTTCCTGTTTTGAAGCATTTCATATTAGACAGGTCACGGTCATCATTTCTATTTTAAATTGTCGCTTTAGGAATCTGAATCGGCTCCTTATGGGGAGTAGAACTGGTTGGAAAAGAAAGTTACTCTATCCAAAACGTTTCTGCCAAAGTAGCCAAAGATTGGAAGTTGGACAGAAAAATCGCGCGTTCAAAAAATTGGAAATTCACTCAATTCATCACAGGTTAGCAGGGAATGCACGGTAATTACAGCCGGCGGAAGTTAGCTAGTTAGCTAATTTACAGGCATGTGAAATAACTAATATGCAATATATTTAAATGCATGGTACTAACGTATTGAATATTTTACAATTAAGTTTAAGCCAGCTAATTCTTGTCGCAAGCTGAGTAATAAATTTCCGACACCAAAATAGGCCTAGGAATAGTGAATAGTCGTAGCCACATGTTATCTAGCTCCGATAAGTTTAAATTAGTCTGATGGAAAAATGAAAACTGAAAAGTTTCAAGCAAGTGTTCAACAAAGTGGTTTGCGTGCAAATGAAGGATATTGTTAGTTTAGCATACTTATTAAACACTTGGTCTTTAATACCGGCGAAGTTTCTGTTGTTTGTGAACATTGAGCAGAGAATTTCAAATGGCAGTTGAATAACGCATTTAGTCTCGCTGGTCAGAACAAGGCTGTGTCAATTGCACTGAATTCACATTATTTCTAAGTTTAAGGACAAACGGTTTGACACTCTCGGCTAGTTATTGTTATTTGTCTTGTTTTGCTTCCGTGTCACTTTCTTGATGCTTTTAATTTCAAAGATTCGATTTCGCAGGTCGAACAGGTGTACGGTAGCGTCAAATATTATTTTACGTGAGGGTGACAGCGAATTAAGTGACGTACTGGCACGGTATCGAGAAATTTTAAAGAGCTGTCTTAACTTGAACGCCCTGGGCGTTTTCGACAAAAAATTGAACTGGTCACGATCGTTTTATAGTGGCACCGCCTGCATGCCATTTTTTAAGCTCTCTACGCAACGTTTACAAATAATAGAAACGTCGCCCCAAAGACCATTGGACCATTTTGTTACTAAAAATACTTTAGTGACAGTCTAAGCTACTAGGTTACTAGCAATTTTTACCCAATATAATGTTATTATTATCAGTGTAAGCTAATTCAGATTCTGCCAATCAGAATACATCCCACGTAGCTCCTATGTGTAAATAAATATTGATTTTACGACAAACAAGCGTGTGATATGAATATTGAAGACTCGCCATTGGGTAGTCCTACATCGCTTACATTATGTTCTGTCATCGTACACTTGGTGTTTTTCTACCAGGCAGCAAATTGGGAACATGGAAGGATACGGCTGCTTATAGCGCGCGTGAAATCAGCTCTCGGTGGCTTGTCGGAATTGATAGAGGAGGATATTCAAAAACAGAACAACTTCACCGAACTCTGGCGGTACAAGAACAGTTTGAACACACCGATGCAAATTGATCAGACTTGTAAATTCTTAATTGGCAATCGACAGCAGGCAACCTTAAACCATTATTTATTGTTTTCTCTTTTTTTTCAGATACTACATAACACGTTTGGAAAATGACGCTTTCTCGTCAGGAAACGTTTATATTGTTTCTCGCGTTTGAGTTTTTCACAATACAAAGTGGCTCTTCACAAGAAATTACCGGTAAGTCATTTATTTCTATAACTCCTGTAATACAGCGGAGATTCACAAACTGCTTAACACTCGCCGTGCAAAATTAATGTAATAGTTCACACTGAAGTCTTAGAAATTGCGAAATTCCGTCTCGTCAATTCGTGCTCTCTTGATGAATCGTGTGAATTTTTTAATATTAGTAGCAGTCTCCAAAAATT
>OZ026601.1:25992413-26007413 GCA_964020085.1 Micromussa lordhowensis
CCGGCTTTCCAACAGCCCGGCTAAAGCTCTCTCCTAATTAAAGACCATATCCGTATTCTCGGTATTTTAGACTTTACTAGCCTGCAACTGAGGTTAACACGGGAAATCTTTTCAAATGCAAATGACATTAACTTCTTGTTAATGATATTCCCCTGCATTGGACTCCATTGCAAGCTAGTTTCAGTCCAAGTCCAAGTTGTGCTGACGTGAGTAAAGAGATGATTGTTCAAAAGATTAACTTTTTGTTCATAGTTTGTTGTTTTGCCTTTTTAATTCTAGTGAACTGTACCTTTGATGAGAGCTACTGTGGCTGGCGTAACATGTTAACCGCGCAGAATGAACAACTCAGTTGGAACCGTCAGAGGCCTGGAAACCAAAGCCAAGGAAATGGACCGAGTCAGGATCACACTGGTAACCAAATCATGTTCCAATGTATGAGATCTTAATTGGTGGAGAAGGAGAGGGCGGGTTATCTTTAATGTCACGCTGTTCACCTAGCGTCTCTTTACATTAGAGAAAGCTGTTCCTGGGGTTTAAACAAGAAAGGGTCGTTTTTGAAAAAAAAAAAAGGCGTTAATACACAGGAAAACAGAAGTTGACTGTTTGTTATTTACAGTATTCGAAAAAAGTGCCGTCCCATTGTCCCAGACGTAGCCACAAGGAGGCTTTTCATTTACACTTTTCCAATTGGCCAGGGTCAGCCAAGTCGTGCTCCAACTATATCATTAAAAGAGTAAACTAAGACTTGCCCAGGGTAAGCAAAATTAAATCCAGGACAAGCAAAGAAAATTAAAACTACTTGTCCCAAGTAAATAAAGGGGGGACGTTACTAGAGAAACTGTGGTGCTGCGTCGGTGGGAAGTATTACAAGATAATTTGGGTTTATCTACTGAGTTGATAATGTGAATCGGCCACCGCAAAGAGATTTGAAAGCTGATGTTTCGAGCGTTAGCCCCTCGTCGAAGCGACTGTTGAATTCGCTCCGACGAAGGGCTAACGCTCAAAACGTCAGCTTTCAAATCATGTTACTCGTCCCAAGGTTAAGCTGGAATGTGTTTTTTTCAATCTCTGATTTAGCCCGAAAAAAAAAACACAAATTTTTCAGGGTTGTCCACTCCTTTTCCTGTAGTGACTTTTCTCTAACATCATTTTCTGCCGTCACAGGACGTGGAGAATATATTTACGTTGACGAATCACAATCTCCTCAAGTGAATCAGTCTACCCAACTGTTGAGTCCGCTCATCCGGGGACCAAAATGTCTCCGTTTTTATTACTACATGAATGGAAGCGATGACGGAAACCTTGATGTGTTTCTTTGGCCTCGAGAACAAAAGGTCAATCACTTGATGTGGCGTGGGTCAGGTGAACATGGTGCCGCGTGGATAAAGGCTTTTGTCGATGTTGGATACACTGGCGAATCTCAGGTAGGCAGGGAGACATTTGTAAGGGTTATTTGACGACATATTCTGAAGCTGTGTCTGCATTGCAGACAGATCGAATGAAATCTGAAATTCATATCTTACCGATACACAGAAATTCTTGGTGGTGACTAACATTTTTGGGGTAAAAACAATGGTCGATAATAGTTTAATTTACAAAAGAGAAACGTGCCTGGTGAATATTCAATGATGAGAGAATCAGTCAAATTTCAGAATTGCAATAGAGCACGACGAGATCTCACAATAGTTTATATCCGCTAAGTCAAACTTGAAACTGATTTAAATTTGCCCAAAATTTCCCCTGTTTTTACTGCAGGTTTCCTTTCAAGCAACAATCGGCAGAAATTTTTCAGGGGATATAGCCGTAGATGACGTCACATTAACTGATGGACTTTGTGAAGACGAAAATGAACCTCAGAACAATCGACAAGGTATCAATCTCACCTCTAGTTTTAATTTTGTGTAGGCAAGGTAGCCTAATGGCTAGTGTGCTTGACCTCGGATCGAGCAGATTGGGTTCGAGCTCTCGCCAGGGACATAGTGTTGTTTACTTGGGCAGGACACTCTACTGCCAGAGTGCCTCTCTCCACCCAGGTGTAGAAATGTGAACCGCTGAATTCATTGATTGGGGGTAACCATGTGATGGACTAGCCTAGTCTCTTCATACTTCTGAAACCGGATGGGCTAATCGACAAGTACTTTATTTCAGTCTCGGTGGTATGAATACGTGTATGTTTAATAAGGAAAGTGCAATTTACTGGTTTGCTAAATTTCACGATTTGCGTGTCCTATTTATATTCCAAGGAAATTGCAACTTTGACCGCAACTTCTGCTTTTGGAGAAATGACTTATTGTTCAGTTTCACATGGACGCAGCGAAGCGATGACACTTCAAGTTGGGATACTGGGCCAAGTGCCGATCATACATCAGGTGACGTCAGGTTAAACTATCGTGCGTGAGACACTCTTGTATTATAAGCAATGTCAGTGCTGTGTGTTTTGTATTTAGGCAATAGAGCACTTTTCCGTGTTTATATAGCCTCATCTAAACACGAGGACGGTTGGGAGAATTCGAGACAGTTATGCAAACCCGAGACGTAGTCGGTTTGCATAACTTTCGAGAATTCTCGCAACCCTCCGAGTGCTTAGATGAGGCACACGGAAAAAGTGCTCTATTGCTTTTATAAATCCTCAAAAATACGCGCGAATCTAAAACGTCACAACAGTGTTTACATACTCTCATCTAAACACACCAATAAGAGCGCGCGTTCTGGCTCAGTTATTGTATAATGGTGTATGGCCTGTTTCGTCCCCATTTATTGTTTATTTTATATTTACGTTACATTTTTTCCGCGTGGCCCAGCCACTTAGCACGACAAGCATTTGCTATTTCTAAGAAACTGCGCTGTCTTGTATCTGCAAATATCAAATCCGGATTTAATATTCTTATAAAGCTGAATGTAAAACTAGAAGCACCAAATAAATTTTGTTTCTGTTGTTGTTTTGTCTAGTTCCAGGTTACTCAAAGGTTGTTTCCTTGCCCGGTTCAAAATAATGGCTCTATTATTCCTAATACAGCATTAACCTTTATTGTAGTCGTTCTTATAATGAAAGAAAATAAAGTACATTTTGGAAAAAAAAATGGAGAGTAAAAAGAGAGAAACTTGGCACATTACATCTTAGCCTCACGAAAATTGCCATCGTGTCACTAATATATTTATTTCATCTTTTGGTTTTAATCAAGGAACTGGCAAGTACGTTTATATCGAAACTTCTAGTCCTCGACAGCCGGGAGACACTGCGAGACTTGCCAGTCCGTGGATGCGGGGAGCTCAATGCATGACGTTCTATTATCACATGTATGGCGCCACCATGGGTTGTGTTGTTGTATACATAAAAAGCCAGGCTGTAAACAGGTTAAAACCAGTTTGGTTGAGGTCGCAAGATCAAGGAAACCAATGGATACAAGGGCAAATAAGCATCAACGAGACTTCAAGTTACCAAGTGAGTTATTGAAAGTTTGTTTACAGCGCGCATGTGATCAAAAAAGAAGAAAAATTGGGGGTAACGTGTCGTTCTCTTAGTCCCTGCAGGCCAGCACTAGCTAACGTTCAAAACATTTATCAGTCAGAAAGTATACAAACGCTGACTCACCCTGTGAGGATATGTATTGTGTGAACAAGGTTTCTTTTCTTTGTCGTGCCTTTTCTAGATAATTGTCGACGGAATAACAGGTAGCAGTTATCAGGGCGATGCAGCATTGGACGACATTTCGTTTGAAAGAGGAACTTGTCAACAAAAAGGTACTAATGATGTATACCGAAATAAATTTCACGGCATCGTTTTATAAGTTCACATCACCCCCCCTAAACCGAAAGATTGCTTATGTCTGCATGTTGTCAAAGCACGTACAAAGCATCTCGCATGCTAACTGTCTAAGCAGATGGTAAACCAGTGGATTATTTTAATGTAGCAAATCTCTTGTTCCTCGCTTAACTGTGGGTAATTTATTTTTGTGTTGACTTGCATCGTTTTCAGCGTTGTACTGTGTCTTTATAATTAGTCATTTTTAAGGTGTCGGAATGGCCGATGAGTTTAGGGTGCTGGATTTGAAATCTGGAGGTTCCTGGTTCAAAAAATTCTCTCTACCGATAAGTGGATTTGCTCTTCGTAGTCCTGATGTCAACTCCTCGACCGCGTCGTGTAAATGACCAACTTAACAACCTCCTACTAGTTGGGATTCTTAATAGTTATGTTTTATTTGCAATATTTGTTTATTTATTGTAAGTGTCCCAAATCAGTCCAACAGTGCTAAATACATTTGACACTTGTCAGCGGATAAAAGAAAACACTACGCCCACTTGTAATCTACATAGATTGAGAGACCAGGCTGTATAAAGATCTTCGGTGCATTTCTTCATATTTGGATATTTCATTTGCAGAAGATACGACATACTACGTGTCCTCTTACAAAGGCAAAGACTTCCGAATATCCACTACACCCTTTAAACTGAGTCTGTACTCCGAAGAATTCCGATTCACTCTTGAGCATCCACGAGGGAATCCGAAAGAGACAACATTCTTTATCTACTCTGAAGCCTCCAACGACCATAGTTTTGTCTCCTCGAAGCTGGATCCTTCTAACATAAAAAAGTATCCATTAGATGTTGTTGTCCTAAATAACGAGACAGCGGGGCGCAATTCCAGAAGAGTTTATCTGATTGACAGGAGTAATTATGGACCAATGATAAGCCTTGATGATCACGGAAATGTACCTTGTTGCCAGGGAAAACAAAATTTCTATTTTCATGCTCACAATGTCACCACTTTAGGTACGAAATCAATTTTTTTTACCCAGGTTTTTACCCAAAACTTTTTCTCGTTTGTTAAATTATCTTAAGAAGATCGCAATAATAGAACGCCTTAAAGACCGATGGATAGTTAAGAGGGAAGCTAGCAGCAGATTACGAAAAAATCAACAACAAACACTTTTATTATGCAAAACATTATGACCGAAAATTTCAAAACTAATCCGAGTATTGAGGATGTTCTCTAAACTCAATAGGAACTATAACTGTTTTTCTCTTCGCGTTAGGTCTGTGTTTCAGCAGTTAAGTTACGCTCAGCTCGTAGACATTCAACGCTCGAATAAGCGCTTTATGTCGTCTATGTCGTGTTACACGAAGTGAGTCCATCCGTCGTGAAAGACGGTCTTTTCTTGTTCTGCAGATCGCCGATCAATTTCCGGATGTGAACCCAGTTGGTACAAAGCCGGCAAATCGTGTTATCCGTTATCTTTGCCATCAGCTGTACCGTGGAGCAACGCGCGAACCTCCTGTCACCGATTGGATGCCGACCTTGCTGTTGTCAGTGACGGAGAGTCCTTGCAAGCCCTCGCCCAGCTGCGTAGAGAAATCAAGCTCGAAGACCAAGACTTGTATCTTGGTTTATCAAGTAGCAAGTTACGCTGGTTCTGGTTAGACGGAGAAAATGTCTCCAACACAGATGATCTGTGGGGTCCCCACGAACCGAGTGGAGACGGCAAATGTGGTTCTTTCCTGAACGCCAGATCAAGTCCAAACTGGAAAGGGTATGGATGGCGATGGAATGATCTACCATGTACCACTAACATTGGATACATCTGTGAACAACCTCTAGGTATACCACGTGACAGTCCGTGACAGTCCGTTTTCATTATTATTTTTTTTTCATTATTTTGTTTGTAACAGAATCACCTAAAACAGTGGATAAATGATAAGTTAAATGGTGACTTGGATAAAGCGAAATAAATTAATCGAAGAGAACGCTTCTTTATTTGTTTCATCTACAACAGCTTTACATGCTTATAAAAGGAGTATCAATGTAACTGAACTAAGTTCTGTAAACTTTCTTGATAGGCTTGTTCACCGGCTTATCGGAATGCATGTCTGTCACAATTTGTTAGCAGAAGAAAAATCTTGCTGGAGGTGGAAGGTTTTGATTAAATTCGTCAAACATTCTTGTCTTGAATAGTTCCTGACAATTAGAATTTTGATCTAAATCTCCGTTCTTTCTTTATTTACAAGCTGTCCCACTTCCTGTGGCTTTCTTTTCACTGAGTGGAACCAATGGAACTGTGGATAGGAGTCCAAACGGAGCCACTGAGGCTGTTTCCAGAAACATCACATTCGAATCTGGTCCTTATGGAAATCTAAATGGTTCCTTCTTCTTTAGCGGTATTAATAGCAGCTATCTGGAACTGAATAGTACCAGAGAACTAGATGCTAGGTTTTCGATGAGTGTGTTCGCATGGGTGCATCTTGACAAACGTGATGGCCCCATATTCAACTACGGTTGTTCTTTGTGGGTTTTCCAGTCAACCTTAGGAATTGAAGCGCGTTTTGTGGACAGGAAAACATCCAAGGTTTATCTGCTTCATAAAAAGAACGCTCTTGTAGAAAACACTTGGAATTTCATTGGAACGACATACGACTACCACACGGGTATTGCAACTGTGTGGGTCAACAATGGCAGTGTCATGCTTAGATCAATCGGAGCAAAGATGGAACTGGAAACCCTGTCAGATGTTATAGTTGGAGCTTCAAGCAACCAGGATACGAATTTTCGCGGCAGAATCTCGTGCTTACAATTCTATGATCAAGCGCTTTCGGTGGACCAAATTACTGAAGCTAAAGCAAGGTGTAACCAGAGCAGTAAGTTACCTGATCGCTATATCACAAAATAATCATTACTGTTTTAGTTTTAGTGTTAGTGTTAGTTTTAAATATTCTGTTATGTTGTTAAATATGCATTCTTTCGCATTTCTATTTGTTCCTTCCTGTTTTATGCAGCACCTTTGGCGTGCAGTCCCAACTTTTTCCCTTTCCATGGCGGTTGCTTCCTCGTAAATGCCAAGAATTCACTAAACTGGCATCAAGCTTTGGCACAGTGTAAGAGTGAAGGAGGGACCTTGGCCAAGATACCTCGAGAAGGTTTAAGATTTGCATTCTCTAACATGCTAGAAGGAATGACACCAAAACCTAGGAGCTTTCACTTTGGCCTGATGTCTCGTAATTTGTGGGAGTGGATAGATGGCACTCTAGTAAATGAGTCTCTGTGGATGCCGGGATATCCTACCCACAACGGTCAAACCCTAAGCTGTGCTGCTCTGTTCTCTGGATCATTGAAGCTGAAAAACGTTGACTGTAAATTAGCGTTGAAACCTTTGTGCCAGAAACAACCCGGTAAGTTGCAATGCCTGGTGTATCTTTCTTAATGAATAGGCCATTTCCAACTGAGGCAATTTAATCTCCGACTCACACTATAGAGCTCGAGTGTTTAACTCGATCGCATGTTCATTTAAATGCAGAGCAAAGTGTTGTCCTTAATAAGAAAGGTACCAAGCTTTAAGGATAACAAAGATAGTACCTGTCGTTTTCTTCTTCTTCTAATCTTGTGACTTTGCTTTCGCCTGGTTTCAAAATTGGGAAATTAGGTACAGGATCAACGTCAATCCAAGGAACTGTAGCAACTTCAAGAATTACAGTGACTAACAATAATAACCATACAAACTAAAGAGCTAGTAGAACTATAATTCATAACTTACTTACGGTACTGTAAGTTGGTTTTGGTGGGGTGCTTTATTCGCGGCTGTTGGCACAATCTATTTATCAAAACTTTGTATCGCAAGCAAGCAAACGATCAAATAAACAAACAAACAAAAGAGCAACCCATTGCAGACTACTATTAACGAGACAGCGTAGTTACCTGACCAGTTACATGATTATGCTTCAATCTATGATTGGTTTGTTCAATTAGATTTCTTTTGTTTCACTCTTCTTTCATGCAGTAAGTTCGTTGTCACAGCATAGTTTGACGCAAAGTTCAAGTGTTCTGTCACCTTTTGATCCCTTTCTGGCCATTGATAGATCTTATACCAGCTGCTTTCGCTCAAAAAAGGTATGACATAGTATAAGTGGACCTCCGGATTACAAGACAAGAGGTCTAAACCACTCCTCCTCACTGTCTCGTAACAGTAGCCTTAAACAACGCATTCGCGTGTCAAATATAAACGCAAATGGTTTCGGTTATTGTATGCAATGATGAAGACAAATGTACCGTTTCAGCTTTTCTTTTCTTGCTTTGTGGCTTCCTTCCCCATAGTTCTTTTTAAGTTCTCTTATTCCAGCGCTGGTGCCTTCATTCACTGTGTATCAATAGACCTTTTCCATACACGGCTGCCGGTAAAAATTATTTTGCATGCAATTACATTAGCCTCACTAAACTCGTTTGAGAGTAAAAGTAGTTTAGAAATCAACTCAAAACGGCGCAAGCCAGTCTACTTTTAATACTTACAAAATAATTTAATTGCCAGCCATTAATGAAAATTGTCTATATGCTGATCCAAAAAGTCAATTGATCAGCGTTTTCGTTGGACGTGAGCATAGATCCTATTTCCATGTGTTTCATTAGTTGTTTGCTAAATTATAAAATCTTCTACATTTAATATTTTTTTTGCTTTTCTCATCAAGGAGTTGAACCCTTGGTGGCAAATCACCCTTGAAAAAACACTGTATGTTGAATCTGTTGAAATCACCGATAAAATCGATTGCTGTCCACGTGACATTGGCATGATCAACGTCACTGTATCTACCAGTCAAACTGGTTTAGATCCAACGTGTGCAGAATCGATGGAATATGGCGGTAATACGCAGGACTATAAATTTCTCTGCTCTCCTCCGGCGCGTGGCAGTTTTGTGACAGTGACGCTGACTGGGGATGACGTCACGCTAGTTCTCTGCCAAGTTGTCGTGAAAACAATTGGTAAGTTCACGTAGCTACCTCCTAACTGTTACGCTGCAAGTAATCTTTCCAATCAATACAGCGTATACCCTATAAATACCCTTTTGATACTTTTTAGGCGGGTTAGTCAATTCTTGGGTGCCCAGAAGTGTTCTACAATTCATTCATTCATAAACTTTATTAACGTGTCTTCAGATATTTAGCCGATGGGGTTAAAAAAAAACCCTCTACTAATTTGGGACACTTAATATAATTAATGACCAACTAACTATTACAATTACAGAATAAAAAGCCTAAAAATGCGGTTTGCGGCATATAATATAGTTAACTGTCAACTAAGCGGAATAGTAAAAATTAAGAACTACAAAGAATACAATTGGAGCAATTGTCGTCTTCTACCAGTGCACTTAAATCAAATATACGGATACGACTTTTAAAACCGAATAACGATGGGAGAGTTCTAATTTCGCTTGGTAGTTTATTCCACAGCTTTGGTCCCAGGTAAGTGAGCGAATGTTTACCATATTTGAATCAATATTTACCATATTTGAATCAATATGAAATATTTTTTTCAGGAGGATGGGGTAGGGAGCTAAGAAGCCGCCCCCGATTCCCCGTTTCCCTTTCCTTTATGCTCCTTACATTTCATATTACGTATTTTGTTTCACCTTCAATTACCTCTTTAATGCGAGAAAGTCGGCCTGAAAGTCTACCTGGGCCGGGTTGTTCGAAAGCCGATTAACGCTAACCCAGGACTAAAAGTTAACCGAAGTAATAATTTTTCTTGTATAAATATGTCTGTCAATTCGTATGTTTTGTGTAGTTTTAGATTATTCAAACTCAAAACTGAAGGACAAACAATACACACAGAAAAAATCACCAAAAAGTTTCAAATTCACAATCAAAAATCGCGCTAACCCTTGGTAAGCTTAACCGGGCTTTGAACGACCCGGTCCTGATGTATATATATTTAAAAAGCTAAATCGAGCGAATAAAAAGTACTGAGTCCTTACTCAAGATATATTCTGCATTTTGTCTCTTTTAGAGTTTTCTGAACAGGCTCGCGGAGTTTTGCGTGAAGCGTGGTACAGCCTTAATAATTTCGACCTGAACAGAATAGCTACTATGCGCGAACATCCCGTTTTCAAGACTCCACCTGAAAGCCAGATCATTTTACGGGATTTCGATGCACCAGTACGCGTAGCAGAAAAATACGTCCAACGATTAACAAGTTACCTGCAGGTAAACTTTAAGGTTTAAAGTTTAAGGTTTAACCGATTTGCCATTAAGACATTCTTGTATACGGCGACTAAGCCCGCAGTGCAAATGACAGTCAAAATCGAACTGTCCTACCAAAACAACACGATAATAGTCTTTTACTTCGCAGCTGACAAATATAAAGACAATGCTTAAATTGCTTTGGCCTTTTATAGCACTTTTCTCGAAAATTTTGAGGTCAATTTGATAAAGAATTTTTTTTTTTTTGTACAGAATAACACATTCAACTATTTTCCCATCCGGCGACACTCGACGAACTACGAATAAGTTGCCGAACGCTGGCGACCCATTTTTTGGCGCCAAACTAAAAGCTTTGAGACTCGAGACCTAAAATGTTTCATATTTTTCACTTTTTACAATGTGACTGTTTTGTTTAACTTCGTTACGATTTATAGGCGTCGCCTGGTTTAAAGTTCCTTCCTCAGGATAGTAAAATTCACTTTCACTGTGTCCGCTGTCATCCGAATCCATTTTCCTTCACAATTATATTTTGGTAGCATATTTTGACTATGTGGGGATGTTTGCAACAAGCTTTGTAACATTAAAATATTTTAGAACAGCTTCCCTTAAAAAAAAATGACTCTTTCTTTATTATTTCTTCCCCGAAAAACAGTTGGAAAATGACTTCTGCGGAGTGGTTATGCAACTACGATTTGGTTTGATATTTTAAGCAGTCAGTACACGTGCGTTCTTCTTTCTTTTTTTTTAATTGTGAAGTCTATATAATTTATTAGGTCCCTGATAGTGGCAATTATACATTTTACGTGTCATGCGATGATCGGTGTGAGTTGTGGAAATACGATGTAGATGAGCATGGTATTGAAAACCGGAACAAGAAAGCTGAGGAGAGCTTAACCAAGTTACCAATCATTGCGGTTGACAAATGGACCGGACATCTTCAGTGGAACAAGTGAGCGACAAATACACCTGACCTTGTTTTTTTTTTAATACGTTATCCGAGATGTTTATTGTTACCTCGTACTCTTTCGGGTTGCTAATCCTTATATTAATTTAGTCTCCAATTTTTGAAGGTATCCCGACCGCCAAATGTCGCAACCAATTTTTCTGGACAAATGTCGTATTTATCAAATGGAGGTTTTTATGCGCGAAGGTGTGGGCGGAGACCACGCATCTGTGGGCATGCGCAGACCAAACGGAGAGTATGAACGGCCCATTCCTGGAACAAGACTGTTTTGGACTAAACCAGGTAACTTTGTAGTGTGGTCTCATTTTACAACAGAGCATCGCATTTGACAGGAAAAACTCTGGTTGTCATCAGTATTGAAGAAAATCTGCAGCAAGAAAAGAATCGAGGAGGCAATTGAGTTTTGGAAAAAAGGAAAACATAAATTGAAAACGTTTTTCTCGATACAATATCTTGCCATTTATTGTTAACTACGTAAGGGCAAAAATGAAATCATTAGCAGGTAAAGTTCTAGCCTGGGAAAGCACACGTGTTTCCGAATGTCGCTTTATTGTCTCCGCGAAAATAACGTTAATTATTTTCGACGGCTCGGCGGAGACAAGCGACAACCTAAAACCGACTAGCAGTGACTAGCAGTGTTCAAGAGGGTCTGTACGATTGCACACTGAGCTAACCCTCTTTTGGACTTGAATTCTTCGACAGGATCACGCAGCTTAATGGTGACACTGCAGGATCACGAAACGCGTTTATCTGGTGTTGTTGGTTCAAAGTTACATATTTCAGGTTGGTTTAATAGAACAAACTAGACCAGTCGAACATAAATTGACACAATAATGGATGATTTTTAACGGAATGGCACGTCGTTGGCATCAGACTTCCGTAAAATGTAAATACTATCTAGTGAAAATAATATACAAGAAAGAATTAGAATTGTTCGCTGTCGCTATGCGGTGATAGCTGATCGATCAGAAGCTAAAGGTTAAGGCTGAATGATCTAATTGTTCTCAATGTTTTAGAAGAATTTTAACCGAAATTCCGTCAAATAATGGTTTCCAGGTATTTATCAACAAGTTATGTCGTATTAAGCTTCACGCTTTCGTGGAATCGTGAATGAATTGATGCCACTTGAACATTGCAGCTGCGTATGCGCAGTTAAATCAGTTCATTCAACCTTTTGGTGTTTAAAGTCGCCTGATGTCCAATTTTCCTAATTTTAGCCTTCTCGGAAATTGAATCATTTAGCAATGGTTCTAATGTTTCGTCGCTATGTAAGCGACGTCCAGCTTCTTCTATAGTTATTACAGTGGAATCTGATAATCTAATACAATAAAAGATATGTAGCGCGCTATATAATTACGCTTACTGACAAGACACGTAGGGTGCGTTCCTTTGGGGTGATATGGATTAGGATCAGTTATCCAATATCTGTCTTGATCATGGTGAATCCACTCTGGTCATGGAGTCATCGGTTTCTTTATTGCACCATGATCCAGACAGATCTTGGATCACTAATCCTGATCCAGATCACCCCAAAGGAACGCACTCTTAGCTTTCGGCGAAACCGCGCGGAGCCTGGGAGAGCGCGCGCTCAAATTGCTTAAAGAACTGCCAAGCTATGCAGGCTAACAACTATTATTAAAAACTGGATCATTGGATAATGCAATTCGAGAGTTTTCATTGGCTTAGCCATCATGGTATATGAGCCATTATACCATGATCTACAAAGATGGCGAGCGTATGCGTGATTTTTTGGGCCTTTTTGTTTTTATTGTAGCCTAGTTTTCTATTTTTGGGAGGCGTTTTTAATAAACAATTATTCCCACTCGCGCTTGTTGGATATGAGATGATTATAGCCAACTCGGCGCTACGCGCCTCGTTGGCTATCTATCATCTCATATCCAACGCGCGCTCATGGAATAATTGTTAATTAGTTGTAGACCACCAAAGCAGTTTCCCTATTCAAAAAGGAAAATGCTTATAGTTGGCGATAACTAGAAACGTAACGTGTAGTTGTCGACAACTCATCTCACACACTACGTTTTTTAGTTGTCGATAAAATGTAGTTGCCGATAAGAAAATGGGTGTTAACAACTAAATGTCCAGTCTGAAGAGACTCTCATTAACGCTTGCATTTTCCGATGACCCACATCTTGACTAATTAGGACTTTTGTCAATTCTAGTTCATTTAATTTCAAAACATTTGCCACACTTAATCATAGAAATATAAGAAAGCGTGTCTTTCTTATCGTTTTATTTCAACAGGTTTTTACCAGTTCTGCTGTGAGGGTGTATATTGCCCAGATTGCCCGTTGGAACTGCACATCTGCACCCTTGGGCAAAATGTAACATTGAATTTGACGCTTAACTGTGTAAACACATTATTCAAAGCTACGTTTAACACGGACAAACAACCTGGAAATTTTACAGTTAAGGTAATAAGTCAAACATGTAACTTCTCTCTGCCAGGTGTAACAAGTTAACTTGGTGTGATCATGAGAATTTATGGCTTGATCATCTATAATAACTCACCAATCACAATACGAATCACAGGAAAAATATGAAAAAGGGGATAAACAACTTTGGCACTGTCGATAGCTGAGAATAAATAGATTGCAATAGAGCTACGGATTAAGTTGTTTTTTTTTAATCCTAACGCTTTTGTTCGCTTTTTATTTGTAAGCAGAATGGGTACAGTAAGAACGTAAATACTGTAAGGGACAGATTAACTAAAAATAACTGTATTGGTCAAGTTCCTTCAGTTCTGTTTTTAAACTTTCTTTAACAGATCAGGTATACATTTGTCAACAATCCACATCAACTTATTAACGAGAGAGTGCTAGGCCATGTCCATCTTCGAGGTAAACGTTTTTCTATTTGCTTCTTGTCTTTTAACGGCGTTGGAAAAGTACAACCTTTTCTCTTTATGAAAATATATTTTAGAGGAATATTTAGAGTGAAATTTGCGAAATTTTAAGAACGGATCCGAGGGGAACCCGAGGCTGAGATTTTTAAAAAGAGCACAAAATTTTGTGTGTTGAAAATTTCTAAATACAATACAATTATGTGCTTTTATTAAACCCTGCAAAATTCTTTTTTTCTCTAATCGGCAAAACCAGCCAAAAACCAACAAAAGTCACGATCCGTATGTTTGATGCTGATACCATTTCTGCTAGAAGTTGTGTGTCATATCAGGCTTTATCGCCAGCAGTCTGGCTTCAAATTTACTTCAACATCGTTTAAGTCAACAAAATGGAAATGTCATATTTTCAGAATTTCACGAAAATATATTTCACGAGAATATTGACTGTCTGTTTGGCTCCGCTTTTTAAAAAAAAACGGTTTCTCCCCCGAGTTTTGACAGTTTTATATAGCCAGTAGAAACCTCCCGTGTCTTATATGATGTGCTTGGTTATTTTGTTGTCAGCCGCGATTGTTGAAGATTGCTCTTTTGAACTTGGATATTGTGGTTGGACCAGCATTGGTGACAAAGACCAGTGGAAGTTATCTTCAAATGAAACCTTCGTGAAATATCCAGGTAAGCTGAGTAATTGAATTTCTTACAAATAGATGACGGATGACGTCAAAAGTGGCAAAGCAAGTGTCCTGTAGACGAATATGTTTAACTTAGTAGTATGTTAGTTATGTTCTTACCACATTTTGACGTCTTCTTGACACTTTAGAATTAAAATATTAACGTTTTTACTTTTAAAACTATGCGACTGATCGAAGTTTTCCCTCTGTTTTCAGGAAGTTTTGCTTACACTGATAACGCGTACAAAGCACGTTTGGAAAGCTCTTTGTTGCCATGGAAACCATTCCATCAATCTGTGGGCTTGTGTTTGCGGTTTCATTATCTCATGCCCATTAAATCAAAATCAAATTTAAAGGTTTTTCTCAAAGAAACGAAGCGAGAAATGTTGGTATTAGTATGGCAGATGGTTGGATACCACGGTAAAGAATGGTCAGTGGCTCAGGTAGCTTGGCCAGGCACAATGGGAAGTCAGGTTGGTGAACAGTTTCCGTTTGATGAACATGTCATTTTACGCCTCGTGTGGTTTTCAAATTAAAGTCATTGAGA
>OZ026601.1:26012413-26014913 GCA_964020085.1 Micromussa lordhowensis
GATCATGAAGACACAATGTCATAAAATATAAAAATGTTACACCGGTTAGATCTTCAAGTCCCAACGTTTCGGCTACTAACATAAGCCTTCTTCAGGGATAATAAAAATACAACGAAGTGACAAGTTTATTTAAGATCGCGTAGTTGCTAATAAAAGAGAGAATATATTATAAAATTAGTTTCAAGGCTCTGTACTCTTGCGGCAGGTACATCCATCATCGCGGTTGAGTGGACTTTTGCATGTGTTAATTTCCCATGCTTCCAAGAGGAGTCGGGTTTGCCAACCTGGGCTATTACGTAATATTGTAGACGATTCCCACGAGATAGTATGACCAGATTGTACACAATTTTAGGCGAGTGCAGATTTCTTGGGTTGTTCTTGTTCGACCGCTTTTTGGTGTTCTCTGAGCCAAGCACTGAATTTCCGTTTGGCCTCCCGGATGTAAAGTTTGTCGCAATCTTTGCACGGAATGGAATAAACTACGCCACGCGCTTGATCTTTTAGAACGGGATCTTCAGGTTTGAGAAATAAGTTACCAATGGTCTGTTGTGGTTTTAAGGCGGCTCCGTCGTTCCCTTGACGTAGGGTAGAACGCAGAAAGTCGTCCGGCGCGGCTGCTGCAGACCGCTGAGGTGACCGTTTAGGTTTGCTCAAATCGTTTATAAACAAGAGAAAATGAAGTGAGAGAACACATCCCCGTGCCCTATGATAATCTTTTTCAATCTATTTTAAGCTTCGCGTCATCAAATTTTTGCATATTTAATTTCGAAAGCGATGTGTAACATTTACAGAGTTTGGATGCCCACGGCGAAAGAGCTGCTCTCTGGAACTACCACATCGTTTGGATCGAGAGAGGCCTCTTTGGAAAGCATATTAAAGTGCTGAGCAAGAAAATTATAATCTATGTGTTTATTCTAAGTTTACTTCGAAAATTAGCCATGTCATTTCTCTGCATGACTGATTCACATTAGGCGCCGCGGCTGCTGACAAGAATTGCATTCAAACTCGCTCTTAAGTCGTTGCTCGAAAAGCACTGAACGGCCTAAAGCAAAAAAAGGTCTCTTTCAAAAGCTCTTTCAAAGCGCCGGACTGTTAGAAGCTTTCTTTCTCTTTCCTTACGAATTGCGCTCCGAACATTCAGGCGCAAGTTTTTGCATGGTTAATGAATCATTAAAATGAAACCTTCAATGTTATTACGTCATTTAAATTGGCCAATCAGGTGTCTTTCCTAAAATAGCCTTGCAGTTTGACCACGCGCTAAAAATAGATTGAAAAAGATTATCATTGGAAGAGGCCCAAGTGTGGGCGATGTGTTCTCTCAGATCATGGTCTCATGTTTATAAATCGTTTCGGGTAGCCATTCGCCAACAGTGTCGAAGTAACTTGTTTAACTCTTTAGATCGATAGTCTGCATCGGGATAAGAACTTATTTTATAATTTATTCTGTTTATTATTAGCAACTACGCGATCTTAAATAAACTTGTTACTTCATTGTATTTTTCATTACCCCAGAAGAAGGCTTATGTTAGTAGCCGAAACGTTGGGACTTATCATGGAACTACCTGGCTACAAATCAGTTTTTAAAACACAATGTCATGCAAATTTGCATCGTAGCAATTCTGACTAGAAAGATAATTTAATTCCCCTCCCCCCACCCAACCGACGGCAGCAGTAAAGATGTTTCTTTATTTCTCCAGCAAGTCCAGACTGCAACTTTGAAGAAGATATGTGTGATTGGGATTCTTCTCTACATGGATGGGTTCTGAAAACACGCGTGGAGGGCTTTGAAACATCCGGTAAGGTGCTCTTTCCCGTAAATCAAAGCTTTGCAACGTGTTCATCTCAAGGGATCTTTAGTAATAAAGTATTTAACCTCATAGGTGATTATCAACTTAAACTTGAAGATATGCAAGGTGAACGATCTAGGGTAGAAATAAGTCAGTGTTGTTACTTGTAAGAATGGTAACGGAGGATGTATTAATGACTCGATTCATTAAACAAGAAACGCTCTTTGTTCCCAAAGGTAATCGACTACAACAGGTGAAAGAGTCTCATTGTAGCAGCAGATGTACTTTTCATCATTTTGTAATCTATCCTTTCTTTATTAGAATATAGATTGATGAATATTTTTACGAAGTAGATTTTAATTCCATTTTTTGGGATTTGTATATGTTATTGTAAAGCGCATTTGATCATGTAAGTATGTTTATTTGCGGGATAGAAATATTAATCATTCTTATTCATGCAAAATATTTCCCCGTTTCTGATTGGTTGAAATCGTACGCATAATTCACCATAACCACCTGCTGCTGACCAAATTTGCCACGAATTTTGTCATATTCAGCCAATGACGTCAAACGTGCAGCCCGCTGCAGATTATTGAACCAATGACGTCAAAATTATTGAACCATTTTCCGAGAAAACCTGGGGACGAGTTCGTGTTCATTAACAAAGATATGAAGAATTCTGAAGATCTCGGAGCGTTTTATCCACCGATAAC
>OZ026601.1:26019913-26032413 GCA_964020085.1 Micromussa lordhowensis
TCTTCGCAACTAGATGCCAATCATGCTGCCAACCAAGGCAGATTAAACTTGAAAGCAACTGGAAACAAAGCAGAATCCTGGTCAGCTGCGAGCAGTGATCCCAGTCAATGGCTCCAGGTTGATCTGGGCAGTCCGAACACTAAAGTGACACGTGTAGCAACGCAAGGTAGAAATGATGCGCCTCAGTGGGTAACCAAGTACAAACTGCAGTACAGTAACAATGGTGTGAATTTCCACTACTACACAGAACCACTACAAATTGGAAACAAGGTAGAATACGTTTAAAGGACCTTAATCTTTGGTGTAAGAGGAGGATAGTATAACAGCAATAATAACAATAGCATATTATTATAAACAAACGATGACAAACGATGATGTCCATTGCCCCTATCTCTCCTGGGGTAAAACAGCCTGAAATGGATGACTTCAAAACGAGCAATTTAGCTCCTTAATTTTGGTCGCAGCTATCTATAAAGAAAACGTTTTCAAAGTTAAGGTGGCAGGCGAAGTTCTAATTTTTAGGCAGCAATGTTTAAAATGATTGTTAAAATGAAATGCCATCTTTCTGATGTAGGCTTTTGCTGGAAATGCAGACCGGGACACTGTTGTCTACCATGAGCTAAATCCTCCAATAAGAACACGCTACATCCGCTTTCTACCAGAAGCTTGGTATGGTCACATATCAATGAGAGTGGAGCTGTATGGCTGTCGCAAAGGTTGGATTTTGTCTTTTGGCAGACAAACTAAATATTTCTCAATTAAACGGCGACTTTTATTTTCTTGCCATATTTAACAATTTGATTATTCGCTCTCGATTTCTATGAGGTGATAGTTGAAAACTAAATCAATTGTCAATTTGTCGTTTGCAGTTGTGTACGCGCACTTATCAGTTTCTATCAAAACGTTCGGGTTTTTTTTTAATTCAAGAAACCGTAAATCCTCTCCTTTTAGTCTTCTCGAAAATTTTGTTTATTCATTTGTTTCTAAATGTTCTTTCAAAACTTTAGCGAAACGAGAAAACGTTGTTACACTTTTGTCGACCACAACAAGCCACCGGACACTAATGGATGATAGTGTTCAATGGCTCAGCCAATCAGATTACAGCATTTGCATTAGTATGCTAGCAGAATTCTACTAAGAAGATATAAAGTGAGTGCCGTTCACGTGTGTCGAATATGAGATGGTTATAGGCGGTAGAGCCGAGTTGACTATAACCATCTCATACCCAACAAGCGCGAGTCGAATAACGGTTTTATTTAAAGTGCCCCAAAATATAGAAAGCTAAAATAAAATAAAAATATAAAAAGGCCACAAGAAATAACGCGTAGGTATTCCCCAGTTTTACGAATTTCTGTGCTCCATGTTTTTATATATTGCGACCGGGTGTTAGTTTTTCTTGCTTTGTTTTAACCGGCGAAGATACAAGAAGAGAACGTAGAGGGAAAGATCGCAGGTTAAATTGTGTATTGATATGCAATCTTTCAATAGACGTCCGGACGATTTCAAACGGGTTAACAATTAACTGTCGTTGCAGAAATATATCGGGACCGGCTTTAAAAGGTCCTCTCCTCCCTTAAGAGGACACCCTGTATTCAGCAGGCACAAGTGGGGGTTCCAAGGGTATCCGCTTAATGCAGGTTGTGTTTATAGGGCACGGTAGAATGGCTCCTATACCATGATGGCTAAGCCAATCAAAACTCTTGAAATGCATCATCCAATGATCTAGTTTTCAATAAACAAGATTTTTCGAGATTTGTCATTTTTTATATGAGAAGCTATCGGAGGATTTAGGGAATTATAGATAACGAAATGTTTCCGAAACTATGCATGTCGTTTTAACGAGCAAGCAACATGAATAATGTTTGGTATAGACAATGACCGGATTCCTGCTTGTTTAGCTAAATAGTAAAGTCTCTTTTCATCATAAGAAGCCTGCATCATTTGACTGAAGCTTTATAGGAGCAAACGATACTATTTTTGTAAAACGTTACAATTACAATAGAGACCACTTATGTAGTTGTGAAAGGGAAAATTTTGTAAGCGAGCGATGCGTGCTTTGTCGTTCTAAATTCGGTGAGCAACTGCGACAAATTAATAAATGAACAAGGTGTTTTTCCAACTTAAGGATTCCAGTGTTCCGGCAGTCATATATATATACGAAAGGACGCTCATAATTATTAAGAGTCGTACCAGCATAATTATTTACACCAATTTTGTAACATTATTAGATTGCCAAGGAGCTCTCGGTATGGAAAACGGTGCAATCCTGGATGGACAAATTCGCGCCTCTTCTGAATTGGATGACGATAACGCAGCTATGCAGGGGAGACTATACTTTCAAGAAACTGGAACGAAACAGGGATCTTGGTCAGCTGCCCAAAGTGATCCCAGGCAATGGCTCCAGGTTGATCTGGGAAGTCAGTTCACTAAAGTGACACGGGTAGCAACGCAAGGACAAAATGGCGGTCATATTCAGTGGGTAAGACGGTACAAGCTTCAGTATAGTAACGATGGAGTAAACTTCCAAAACTACAGGGAACAAGGACAAATCACAGATAAGGTGACGTAGAACTCTCTAACGAATATTTGATCAACTTGTTTTGACAAATCTGCTTCAGTTAGATTGCGCCTTATTGCTATGGATTGCGGCGGTGCTCTTGTAATTCGGAGTATTGGAAATGTTGTCAGACACTGCCTTGAGTGTTTGATATATCTTCTCAATCAAAAGCTAAAACTAAGGAACAAAAAGGAGAAATCAAAACGAAAGGTTACCTTTACGCGTACTGTAAAAAAGCGTATCGTATGTTTACAATAATTTATTATGTCTGTAAAGCGATCAAAAGGGCACGTTACAGAACAGTCGTGATGAAATTGCGAAATGAACATACACGGCTCTCTACAGATATCCAAACACTGTGACGGTCATGATTTTCCTTTGTTTAAACTAGATGAATCATTAATGACTTACGATTGCATTTCTCAGTTTCTTCCTTAGTTTTACTTTCAATGGAACAGATGTACCAACACCTAAGACAGTGTTTGACCGGAATTCTACCTCGAAGTTCGTCAAAGATACTCCGCAGCGTGTCGTATTTTCAACTCTCTTCTCGGTGTTTGGAATTGTGGTCAAAAGCGGTCTTTCGCGTTTAATATATTACTTCAAACAGTTTTTATTGGGAATTGTTTAAAACTTCTCGTATCATATATTACCGTTTTCCTATTTTCAGGAATTTCCTGGGAACACAGACGAAGACACTGTTGTTTATAATGAGTTAAACCCACCAATCAGGGCACGTTTTATTCGTTTTCGACCAGAGACTTGGAATAACGCCATATCAATGAGGGTTGAACTCTATGGTTGTCATGAAGGTAGAAAGATTTAAATTTAATAAGGTGTTTGAGCCTAGTGGCCCTTCAGTCGGACTCTTACTTCCGATGTCATTAAGCTGTATGTGGTGTCCCTCCATAGCAAGGGGTGCATGCCATTCGACCAAACATCCGGATTTTTCAAAACGGGAAAAGTGACACGGAAATTAATGTGAAAGTTTCCGGAAAAGCCACAAATTTTCCAATTGCCGAAATTCTAAACATTTAATCTGAAATTTCTGAAATGCCGGGAGAGAAATATGATGGATTTTCACTGCAGCTCACCCAAACTCAACCAATTTTAAGGAGGCTCGAAAGGGTTTTTAGGTGCACGCGCGCGCGCAATCTACACACGCCATAACTAAGATGCACGCGTCAGCTGAATCAGTATTAAAATCAGTACACCGGAAGTTAATGATGCGTAAAATCGCGCGAACCGGAAATAAAACCTGCGAAAAACATTTGTATTTAGCTCGAAAGTTTGCTCGGTGACCTATCTTGATTTTTTGCATGCACGCTTCATTCACGATGGCACTTCAAATATAAAAGTTTCAGGGAAATTTATCTAGTAGAATTTTCTGCAAGCCATAAAGCGCGTTTTTTAAGGATATATTAAATTCCACTAGATAAATTTTTTTCATACTACCTGAAAAGGTAAATAATTTAGGGAGCTTTTCAGCAAAGAAATAAAAAAGGTAGGTCACCGAATTAGTTTTTCAGATATTTTACAAAAACTGACATTTAGAGGGCCTTTTTGTGGACCTGGGGTGTTGCCATGGTAACTGATATGGCGTCATAAGCACCTTTATAATATAGTACAACTATAGAGGTCCAAGGAGACATATAGTTTGCCTACACCATTAAATATCCTTCTTTGTAAGCTTTAATCGTTTAGCAAACACTACATCAACAAAAATACCCTTTCGAGCCTCCTTAAGCAACTTCAGCTTTTACAAACTGGTCAGAATGGACTGAGTAATGACTGGTACGGCTTAAAGCTGAAAAGGAACTCGGAAAAACCGCATAAAAGCCAGAAGTGGCACGGGTGAGCAAAATTGGATTAGAATAAAACAAATTTGAAAAATATTTGACGACAATAGGCTTTTTGCAACAGTTGGTCATGTGACCGTGAATTTCTAAACGTGCACCAACAGCTTTATGAGCATGTCTTAAATACACAGGGTACCTAGTGTCACACCAATGCCGTGTCAGGTGGAGCTGAGATTTAATTCCGATTTGATTTTTTCAAAATTTAGAGGGTTTTGTATGGAAGCAAGGAAGCTTTACCCTCCAGAAATCTTTCTGTTATATGCTGCTACAACAAGTTGCAAAAGTAGTTGAGACATCCTACCTTAACGAGAGAAAACTCTTCACCGCGTGTAATCTTTCTCCCCTCCCCCCCTTTCGAATGTTGCTAGCTATGCAATATGAAACGTGGAAAGGGGGGCTAAATGTCCTTCTCTGACAAATTTGCAATTTGCGAACCATAGAAGTAAGTAAAGCCATTTTTGGCACCGTGAACATTTTTGCAACTGGTTATAGCGTATGTTATATGCTGCTAGCATATGCCTATTGGAGATAGAAAAAGAAGTAAGATATAAGAAATATGGAAAATTTTACGTTCTTAAACCGAAAGGGATGGTTCAATGGCAGTTTGAAAATTTGCAAAAGTTCAAGCATTTGTATGGAAGACCACGGGAGTGTGACTGGTGGCCAAAGCGTCTTCTTCCCATACAAATCCTTCTAATTTCTAACGTCCATACAAATTCCCCGTTAAAGGATATAAACCTGAAAATATAAAAAATATATATATATAAATGAAAATATATAAACTTATTAATATGGTTCTTTTCATTTCTGATAACATTGTGCATAGACTAAATCAGGGTGTTCTTGAAAAGCACGTCACGCGACCAACCGGCGTCGCATTGGGCCTATTTTCAAGTTTCTCTCAGTTTGCGTAAGGTGTTATACCGCGAGGAAATCATCCTTCTTTGATATTGGGCCGACATTGTCCCAAAAAAAGGCTGCTGCTCATCAAATTTGACGTTTGGAACTCATAGTTAAACAGAATTACCCAAACTATTGTGACCATGAGTCTTTTTAAAAATGAATCCAATTCAGGGTCAGGTTGTTCGAAAGGCGATTAACGCTAACCCAGGATTAAAAGTTCACCGAAGTAATAACTTTTCTTGCATAAAAATGTGTTTCCCTGATTATGATTTGTGTAGTTTGAGATTATTCAAACTCAAAACTGAAGGACAAACAATACAAACAGAAAAACACACCAAAAAGTTGCAAATTCAAAATCAAAATTCGCGCTAACCCTGGGTTAGCTTAACTGGGCTTTAAACAACCCGGTCCAGATCAGTTTACCTGCTCTCAATCAATAACAATAAACGTTTTACTTGTATCAATTCTACAAAATTCTTAGAATGCCAAGACGCTCTGGGGATGAGAACAGGCACAATCTCTAATGCACAAATTACAGCTTCATCGATATGGGATCACAGTCATGAAGCCTTCCAGGGAAGACTTAACTTTCAAGCCATTCCAATGAAGTCGGGATCTTGGTCAGCTGGTAGAAATGATTTCAATCAATGGCTCGAGGTCTTCATGGGAGGTCAGTTTATTACTGTAACAGCTATAGCAACGCAAGGAAGAAGTGATCATGATCAGTGGGTGACCAAGTACAGGATAACGTACGGTGACGATGGAGTGAGGTTTCAGTACTACAGAGAGAATTGGGTTATAGTCAAGGTGAAATATGCGATCTTTATGTTGTTTCTAGTTGTTGTTATCGCCTGAGAGCGAGCGAAAATACATTCCAGTTGGTGTTGCAGATTGCGCCCATTGAACACGGGTGTTTATCTTTTGAGCTATGGATGTACGATGGACATGAACGTGCTATGCTTTAATGGTACTCACTGTTTGGCATCTATCTGATTTAGGTTTTTGATGGAAATAGAAACCGCAACACTGTTGTTCGTCATGTCCTAAACCCACCAGTCCTGGCTGCACGCTTTTTCCGTTTCCGCCCAGTAGCTTGGGCGAAGCACATATCAATGAGGGTAGAGCTGTACGGGTGTCCTGTAGGTGCTGGGCAAGGTAATGTTTTCATTATTATTTCAATGAACACTATAAGTGGTATTTTCAAACTCATTGAAAAATCAGGGCCGTGACGTTGATTGGTGATCTGATCGTAATAGGCATAGATTTTTACGATTTTATTTCTCCGTTTTCTCCTTAGTTTTAGTTTCCATTGAGAAGAGACATCAAAGACTCCAGGCAGTGTTTGACCACATTTCCAAACACCTCAAAGTTGGCCAAAAATACTCTGCAACGCGTCCTATTTTCCACTGTCTTCGCGGTGTTAGGAAATGTGGTCAAATATGGTCTGTTGGGTTTGACCTAAATTCCAATAAGTGAATGATTTTGTCGAAATAAGTGACCGACGGCCATAAAACCTGCTTGTGAAACCTTAGGATGAATTTCAAATATTCTGTAATGAAAACATGATCTGTTGTACTAATCGTCAAAAATTGGAATAACTTACTTTTCGAAAATTCCACTCTCCATTTTTCATTTGCCATTTGACCGTTCCCATACATTTGAAAATCAACTTTTTTGATCTGGAACTCAACGAGAGCGACGTTAAAATACTTGAAGAAGTTGTTTGGAACAGGTTGATTTTTATGTATTTTTAAAAATTCGAACTTGATGCCAGTGCTTGGAAGAATACACTGAGAATATGTACTTGTCCTTAAACCTCGATGTTAATCCTTGTATTTCCCTAAGCTTCAGAGTCAAGTAAAAATAGCTGAACACGCCATTTCTGGATTACCATTTCAGCTTCTTTCTCTCTCAAGTGAGTCTTGGTGGCCATCCTTTCTGCCCACCCTCTTCTTATTCTCATTCATATACAATTAAACCCATTTCTATATGAATGGTTGTGCACCAGGCCTCGCTTTGATAGAGAGGAACGAGCTCGGATAACTCCGAGCAATTCCCTTGGATTTGACCCCGCTTTTCAGGAGAGTTCGAGTTATCCGAGTTCGAGATACCGGGGTTCTACTGTACAACCAACGGATGGCAACTAGTAAACCCAGCCAATAGTTCTTGATGGGTTGCAAATTGCCTGGAATCATCCTCGAAATATGTGTTAATATTTCATATGCTTTGCATTTTTGCTCTAAAACCAGTAGGATGTTGGCACGCTCTCGGCATCGAAAGCGGTGCAATCACTAACAGTCCAATTAGAGCTACTTAAACCCAGCCGATAGTTCTTGATGGGTTGCAAATTGCCTGGAACAGCTACGAATCATCTTCAAAATATTTGTTAATATTTCATATGCTTTGTATTTTTGCTCTAAAACCATTAGCCGGATGTTGGCACGCTCTCGGCATGGAAAGCGGTGCAATCGCTAACAGTCAAATTAGAGCTTCTTCTCAGTATGATTCCAACCATGCCCCCTTCCAGGGCAGACTGCGCTTTCAAGGAACCACTCTTAGAGCGGGAGCTTGGTCTGCTGGCAGAAATGATCTTTTCCAATGGCTTCAAGTTGACCTGGGCAGCCAATACACTAAAGTGACACGTGTAGCAACTCAAGGACGAAATGCTCATAGTCAGTGGGTAAAAAGTTACAGACTGCTGTACAGTAAAGATGGGCTGAGCTTCCAGTACTACAGGGACCAAGGAAAACCTATAGATGAGGTATACTCACATCTATCAAAGCATCGTTAATAAATTGGGGGTGACTATTGTACACTCAAATATATTCAGGCAATGAGGAGACCCCTGGTGACAACTTTTCAGTTATTCCAGGTTAAATAACAAGAGGTCCAACTACATCAATTGAATGGAGAATAGTTGCGTACGAAATTAAAAAAAAACACTATTTACCCTCGGATTTTTATCATTTAGCTAATACAAGCTAAGATTCTTCGGGATGAGCAGATCGTAACTTAAGAAACAAGGAAATAACTATACTATACTACTATAAGCCATGGTTAAAAAATCGATGTGTTATAATTTACCTTAACTGAGAAAAAGTATATTGTTTGAAATTGCACTGTCGTACTGCTCTTATAAAATCACTCAGTGAAAAGACAGCTCTATTGCTATCTTGTGTTGAGCTCCTTGACGTAGCAACTTAGTATCCAAAAGAGTTCGGTAGGATATGAGTTGTGGTTGATGGTTCAGGTAAGTTAAGAATAGCAGTTCCCCTGAAGGAATCGTTCGTAGGTCTTAGAGTGAACAGATTATCATCAAAGTGATACAAAAGGGTGCGTGCAAACAATACATCAGCCTTCGGTTGATGTCTATAGAAGGAGACGAAATCATTATAGAAGTGCCCAAGTGCTTACACTTCTTCTCAGTTCTGCATCATTATGAAAGGCAAATTAAGGGAGAATTTCGTAATAGAGTAAAAGGCAAGTCTCGGTATAAGCAGGGGCTAATAGGCAACTATGATTCGAGCAAAACTTGTCGACGTTTCGACGATAACGAACAGTTTTCTGTCATTGCAAATAAGAAGCGAGTGGGGCTTGTCTTGGTCAGCCAATGAAGTATTAAGTATTAAGTATTACTCCCACTTGAAGCTGAACTTGACTTTGTCTATGGAACGTCAACCGAAGTTTTCCTATTGGTTGCGTTTGTCTCGTACGTCTTAGTGGTGCGCTTGCAGCGACTGTCAAATTCCAAAACTAGACAAAACAAAACGAGCTTTAGGCGTGTCGCGACAAACTAGCGGGTGGGACTACTTTACAGGTCGTCTTCAAGGGTAAACAAGTAAACCACGGTAAACCAAAGTTCAAACAGTTCTTGATATCTGCCTATCTTTCCTGCCGACCACCAAAAACACGGTCTAGAGGTGAAGAGCTTACCCATGTGGCAGCAACATATTGTTTTAAACTGGAACAGCCTAGTCGCACCAACTTTTTAACGTTTTTTGCTCCCCGAAAGTAACGATCCCTCGAAAGTAACGAACCCCCGAAAGTAACTATCCCCAAGGGCTACTGATTCCGAAAGTGACAGGGCTCGTTACTTTCGGAAGTTTATCGTATTCAAAAATAGTTGATATGCAACTCTTCCCCCCTCTCCCTTTGTTGGAGCTTAAAAACAGTTAAAACAAAGTGACGTCAGAATGTTCCTGGATTTAAGCAATAGGAATGTAACGCGATGGATCTTAACAGTGTACCGCCCTTCAATTTAGAATTTTGCTGGAAACACAGACGAAGACACTATTATTTTTAATGAGCTAAACCCACCAATCAGAGCACGTTTCATCCGTTTCCACCCAGAGGCTTGGTATGGGCACATATCGATGAGAGTCGAGCTTTATGGCTGTCCAGGTAGAGAAGATTTCATTTTTACTTTAAGAAGAGTAAGGATAATTATAGATTTATAAAAGAAATGTACAACGTGAAATTAAATGGTGTCAGATCTACCGTTTAGACTCTTTCAAACCTCGTATACTTTTTTTAGCTGGCCATATAGAGATCCATACATTATTTTATTCATCTATTAACTTGTTTTAGAAACTATCCCAAAATGGTCCAAAAGAAATACGCGCGCTGGATAATAAAAAAAGGTTCCCTTGCCACGTTGTTGGTTATTTCTTTAAAAAAAAAAAGAGGGAGAGAGAAAACATTTTCTACTCGTTTCTGTCGACTCATAGATACACTCATGAAAGTTTGGGGACCTCGAAAAAGCTGTGGAAACACTCGCCTAGTTGTATGGCCTTTTGGTCCCATAGCATTTCTCGTTATCCCAACTCGATAGAGACACGATTCTATTTATTCTTTAAATAATTGATTCCATAAAATCTTTTAGCTTGTCTAGAAGCTCTTGGCATGGAAAATGGTGGAATCTCTGATGGGCAAGTTAGTGCTTCTTCGCAACTGGACTTCAATCATGCCGTTACCCAGGGCAGACTTCACTTGAAAGCAACTGCAGGCAAAGGAGGATCATGGTCAGCTCGCAGCAATGATGCAACTCAATGGCTCCAGATTGACTTAAGAAGTCGGCACTTCGAAGTGACACGTGTAGCAACGCAAGGAAGAAACGATTACCCCCAGTGGGTAACCAAGTACAAACTGCAGTCTAGTAACTATGGAGTGAACTTCCAGTTCTACAGGGACCAAGGAAAAACTGCAGATAAGGTGAAATACATGTCGAACTACCTTACCAAAATTTAAAAACTTAAGTTTTTTTCTACGTTTCTGGGGTCAAATTCTTGTCAGTTTTAAAGCGTAGAGGAATCTCCTTCCAGCTGCAAGAAGATTGAATAGCGCATTTTCAGGAGAAGGCTTTGATAAATTAAAGTAATAAATCTTGTCGCTTCTTCATGCATGTTGATGTTCTCCAGTAGTTAGACCAGAAGCAGATTACATGGTAAATGAGTGTAGGGATTAATCCTTTATACGTGCTACGGTCTTTGCCTTTTAGGATTTTGCTGGAAACATCGACCAGAACACTGTGGTGTATCATGAATTAAACCCACCAATCAGGGCACGTTACATCCGTTTTCTACCACAAGCTTGGGTTGGTCACATATCAATGCGAGTGGAGCTGTATGGCTGTCAAGGTATTGCAGGCTTTCCTACATCATATTTTTAATATTTTACGTGTTTTGTTACGTATGGCAATACAAGAATACTATGAGATATTTACTATTTGATTGCTGTGTGCGTACTGTTGTGGTTACTATACACCGGTTGCTTAGAGTGCACAATGTAAGTAAATACCGAAGGCAGAGAGCTAGATATCATTGTAGACGTTGACATTTTTTCTTAATATAATACTGAAACTGAATTATACGTCACATCGATATTGTACATACAAACCCTTTTCTAAAAAACGTTAAAAAGTTTTAATTAGTCTTGATTTAGAACAATCCACAGAGGAACATTCCATTAACATTTCGTGAGTCGTTCCAGAGCCTTGGTGCAACAACCGAAAAAGATCTGTCGCCATAATCTTTGGAATAGAGAGCAGATTCCTTGTCTTTCTCCTTCATTGAAGGGGGCTCATTGGAAAGCTGTCAGAACTAAGACGTTTAATAAGTGTTACCAAGTGATCTGATAATAGAGCTAAACTCATATTCTATTTAGCCTATTACTCCATTCATATGCTAAGTGCAGGCCCTCGTCCCTGATTTCAGCACGTGTTTTTCCGCTTTTAACTGGATGAGATGCTTGTCAATCCTAGACCCCCCGCACGCCCAACTCCTTTATACACCTTATTGTAGATAGATACTGTGAAAATACTGCCTTTGCTCACATTACTAACGGAACCCGGTCATGACTCCGAACTCAGACCACGTGAAAAGGAGTCCAGAGTCCTAACATTACGTCACCGTTCACTTACATCCTTATCCATCCTGATATCCAATCTACAATAAATTCAATTCATTCTTCAACTGAGACGGAATAGCTATGTTGTTGATCAATTTAGATGATCAACCGTGTGATACGTCCGTTGACTTGTGTGGATGGAAAAATGTCCGCGGTTGGAAAAGAATAAAATACCAAGAGCTTGACCAGGAGCATCAAGATAATAGTGGCGTTAAGGATATTAACGGAGGTAATTAATTTAAAATTTTCCATACAACAGCAGATATTAATTAGCTCTCTCTCTCAATTAGATAACTCTGCCAAGTGTATAGCCGCGCAATTTGCTCTTGCCAAATGGCGAGAATTTAAAACAACGAAAGAGCGAAAGAAAACGTGGAAGCAGTTATTGATAAGATTGAATTTGTGGAGCACCTTTCGAACAAATAGTGAATCCTTTCTAGTTTAACGTTTTAACTCACGTGGCCAGCCATGCAAGTTTTCTAGAACAACAAAAAAACGTTTTTTTGCATAAGAAAAGAGTTCAACTCCCACAGGAGTGGTCTGGAACACCAAATTTGGCGGCCGTGACGTTATTTAAAAACACTATATTGTAAGATTTAAAAGTTGTTAGGCCACTCTCAAACGTTCAAAAGATCTCTTACATGTATACCAAACGATTCTTTAGTGTATAAAGGGGGCAAGTTTCTAAAAAAATTGCGGTGCTGCGTCGGTGGGAGTATTACAAGATAATTTGGTTTTATTTGGTTGATAATGTGAATTGGCTACCGTAAAGAGAT
>OZ026601.1:26037413-26077413 GCA_964020085.1 Micromussa lordhowensis
AATTCCACCCAGTAGTATAGGCTGGTCTAGGGGTCTAGTGCGATCACTTCGGTTAGAGTCAGTCTTTGGAAGAACATATTATGTTTTTGTGCAGTTTCCATTGGACCAAAACTTCGAGTTTTGAAAATTTCCAGTAGCGAATGGATCAGCATTTTTGGAAATTTTAATTTCCGGAATATAGAACAACCGTAAAGATGCACGCAAATTTTCGGAAATTTCTCACCTAGAATTCCGTTCCAGTTTCATTTCCTTCCAGAATTTCAGGAATTTGCGGTTGGATGGTTCACATTTCGAAAATTCAACAATTGTCGAAATTTTCGGACATTTTCTAGCAAATTTGACTACCATAAGAGTCCGTTTCGAAATTTCCGGATTTTTTGGTTAAATGGAAAACGCCCTACAGTACCTGTTTGATGGTCTTTGATAAACCAAATAAAAGCATTGTTTACTTCGAAATAAAGCATTTTGTAGCATTTTACTTGAGATTGAGGACTATTATGTTGATGCCCATTCTGTAATATTGAATTTAAACACAAGTAATTATTACACCCTATAGCTATTAATTTCGCATGTAGTCGTACTTTTTACTTTACACATTTTAATTTGCTTTACCCTTGTATTGTTTTTGTACGTGTATCTATTTAGCAACTGTATCAATTCACTTTTTGCACAGTAAATATATATTGTAAATAGTACAACCCGCCTAGATTAGCTCTGCTATAAGCGGGTTTGTAATCCTTTAAACTATAGACTCAATAATACTAAATGGTTAATAAATGGTTAATAAATGGCTTATTAACACTGTTGAAGGAACTGTGCAAATACAATCCATGTATGGATAATTTGTATGTATATCGAGAATTCGAAGATTAAATCTTCTTATACTTGCTGTTTCAGCTTGCAGCACAGACTTATTCAACATGACGGGATATTTCGACTCTCCATCATTTTTTGGATATTATCTTGATAACATGTTCTGTACGTGGCATATCACCGTTCCTTTGAGTCACAACATTCACCTGGAGTTCCAAGAATTCCGGTTCAAGGATCATCCCAAGTGCGAAGACTGTTTTGTTCAAGTTTTCGATGGCAAGGATACGAGAGCACCCACATTAGGCAGATTCTGCGGCTATGTGTATCCTCCTCTTTTGGTCTCATCATCAAATCATTTCACGATTGTCGTTATTTGTCTTGGAGATGTACACAAAGCAAGGTTCAAGGCATTTTATCACTCTGTTAGTGGTATGTGAAGTTTTTGTGCATTTTGAGTGTGGTTCTATTATCTTTGTACGAGTGAAAAAGCAAAGAAAAACGACAATTGGTCACAATGAAGAAATCAACAACCAACATAAAATTGGGAGGCCCCAAATTGGAAGCCTCTAGAAAAATAGAAACAAGAAGAAGTCTATGAAACTAATGGAGAGAACCCCTGGACTTATACACCACGGCAACGACAACGACAACGAAGGATGCCCAATAGAAAATGTGTTTGTGTTTTACCTCAGAATTTCGTAGTTATCTGGATTTATTCAGGGCGTTGATCTGTATAAAACCTTGTCCCGGCTGAATATGATACGAATGTGTTCAGTTTCTAAACAAAATACACGTCTTCTACAAAAAAAAAAATGGTTTAGGGTAAGGGTTAGGTTGATTTGAAAAGAACGACCACGTAATGTTCAATGATTAGATGTATAATATACGAAAAGATCCGTTGTTCTGCTCATTACTCATCATTGCTGTTAATTATCGTCGTGATTTTCGTAAGGACCTATTTTAATGTTTGACGGAGACGACAAAAGTCATTGTACATTCTTTTAATTTTTCAGCCCTTGCTTATACAGATTCATCTTGTCTGCGTCAACAAGGTACGCAATTTCGTCATCTCAGGATTAAGTATCACAATTTTTTTGAACTTGGAGTTGTAGGAAGTTAATGGTCCGTAAGCGTTGAGAATGGAAAATTGGTGACATTTCAATTTGGAAATGTATAATTCCTATTACTTCTCAGCCGCCATTTAGAAGACTTTGTCTTACACTTAACCAGGTAGAGCTTTGGTCGCTTCGGTGTCTAGTTCGACGTGTTTGCTTCTACCTCCCAGGGAGGTTTACCTACCCCAGGGATTTCCCTACCCTATTTATGACTTGACCCTTCAATTAATACCCTTTTTAAGACCTGTCTTATAATGAGTTCCCTAATTCAGACCGTTGTTAAAAGCATTTTGAAGAGCATTTGCTAATGGTCTTATCGATAATGACGAAAAAGTAGCTGATTCTAAAAAGCATACCGAATTCAAGACTAGAATGCAAAACCATACCCTATTAATGACCAAAACAGCTAAAAACACATACGCTTTGGGGCCGCACATAGCTATGTGACCCATATAAAGGAGTACCCACACCCAGCCTCTGTTTTTTTTTGCTAACCTAGACTGTGTTGCTATTACTACACACTATTATTATTCAACAAATTGTAACACTATCCAAATATGGTCATGATGCTCTGGATATCTGTCATCTGTAGGTAACAGATATCCGGCGGTATACGTAGCTTCGTACGTGGGAAGAAAAAGTGAAGTGAGAAAATGTCGACAGAGAGATTTACAAGGATTTAGGCTGTTTTGTTATCAATTTGTTGAATAATAAAACAATTATCCTGCTCAATCTCGCGGAATATCGTCTGATTTTAGCCGACTTGGCCTACGGCCTCGTCGGCTAAGTATCATACGATATTCCGCGCGATTTCGCAGGATAATTGTTAAATATTCGTTATTTGTTTCTAGGATGTCCGTCAAGTTGCGAATGTAAAGAGTTTGGCGAAAGTCAAGACAAAAAGATTTTGGTCACTGGAGAGGATTTGCTTACCGTGCCGAGCAATCTCCCCTTAAACACTGGAGCAGTGTATGTAACGAGCAAAAAAGTCACAAATTGTATTTCTCTTCTCCCAGTTTTGATTTGTTCATCTTCTAGTTGTGGCTGAACTTAATGCCTTTATTAGTTTCAGTACAGTTCTTTTTTCAAACATCATGCAATCGTTTGTACGTTTTTGTTTGTAATGTTTCTAATTTAATGTCATTTTCAACTGCTGACCAGGAATTTCCAGCAAAACCGGATCTCGCAAATAGGAGAAATGGATTTTGCAGACCTACCGAAACTAGAATACATGTGAGTAAAGTAATACTTTTACCTTTCTAAGTATAATATAGGCGAACTAACATTGGAATTGGTTGTTAATCTGATGGCAGATGTGGGGAAAAATCATATTTTGACAATGATCGGGATCATTTCCGGATAATTCTGGTGAAAACGATACGTAATTAGAGAGTGCACTTGAAGATATTAATTAGGAGTGAATATGCATACGAGTAGGTCTGGCTGAGCTCTTCATTGGCTCTTGCTGTGCTTTTGTAGAAAGAAATATATGTCACAGCTGATTTGGCAGGTTAGGCTGTACTTGATCAAAAACCAAGTTCTCGAACACAAAAGCTCGAGATCTTCGATTGAAAAGCATATGAAACTACAAAAACGGAGTCGAAAAACCATCTACTGTACTACTGGAATAAACTAGACTGCCTTGCATATGAAATGCTATTCATAAAAGCCATCACTCAACGTGCTGTTTGACTCCATCCGCGCGAAGCTTTTCTCTGATGACTGGTACATTTCCATAATCCACGCATACTTGAATACAATCCATTTAAAACTCGACTCGTAAATAACAACTTTGACATAAGCGTTAGCGACCTCAGTCTTGAGAATGATGCTTGATGCATCGAAAGGTCGATTGACGTTAGTTTTAATCTTTTTTATCAATAAAGCTAATAGACTGTTTGTATTGTTTTTCTCCCTTTCCTTCAGCGACATGAGTTTTAATGTTCTCATTCGCCTTGATGAAGAATCTTTCCATAATGTAACGTCCGTTAAGACTCTGTAAGTATCCAACAAGTCAGTTGAAAATTAATATTACTGGGTAATCTTAATGCTTGCAACGACTCTGACAACGACATCAAGTGTGGAAGAATCGGGCTGTGTTTTTCGAATAACTCTCGATCATTTTGTTCTGCTATTCTCATAGTTTAGCTCAAATCACGAGTCAGGAATGTACAGAAGTCAGGAGGGTTTTTGTTATTTTTATGTTGGATGAAAATATCAATTTTATTTCGTTAAAGATGCATGCATTTCAAAGAGCTATAAAACTATTCTATGTATCTAGACCTTAGTTTTATATTTCGAAAATGCCGTTGTTGCAAAGCACTTAAGTGACATTTCCCCTTTAAATATAAAATTGGAATTTCATCATTATCACTATCAAACTTTAATCCTTGATCTGATCGTAGTCACAGTTGATCCACTGCAGTTTACACCATTACAGATAGGTTGCTTATTCGCTTATAAAGCCTGCCTCTCAGTGACAGTGTAGTTTTGTTTGTTTTCGTTTTTTTGACCTTAGTTTTTGCTTTTCCAGGAGACTAAATTCCAACTTTTTTCGTGCTCTCCCTGTTGAAGTGTTTACTGGACTTCCTAGTTTACGTGTCCTGTGAGTACATTCTTTACAAGGTTATATCTGAGATACATGTAGGTTGTCTTACCCAGCTGCAATGGAAATCTTGATTCTTATTCTTCCAGTGATTTAGGAACAAACCTTCTTCGCAAAGCTGTTAGTGGATTATTGGATGGACTACCTCAGTTACAAGTTTTGTGAGTTCTAAAAATTTCACAGCTCAGTGATGTTTCCTATTTGATGAAGTTTATAAGCATAACTGAAATAGTTTGAGCGTGAAGTTGGCTTTTTCTTTCAGGAGCTTGCGCTCAAACCAAATAGATGAGTTGGAATATGGGTTTTTTGGCAACAATAGTAACATGACACATTTGTGAGTACATGCGATTTTTTTCGCCTTTGCAGAATTCATGTTCACTTTAATTTGTAAAATCATTTTATTTAACGGTGTAATTGTTCAACTGAGTTAAACGAACATTTCGTTGCTTAAGTTAATTGAATTTATCAGAGGAGAGGTAAAAAAAGTACGAAAAATATATGGGAGCAATTTTTATTGTATGGCAAGCGCGGGCAAGATGAATCAAATTCTGCGCTGTGATAGGCTACCCGAGAGAGCAGCCTACCATGTAATAAATCCGTTATTGACCAAGCTTGTTTGGTCAAGATGGCTGGATACTGACCTCATTCTTTCTTTCCCTGTTTATGAACCGAGACGCTGTCGAGACATGCGCAATGGAACTTGGCCAATACCCAGCCATCTTGGCCTCGCGTTTGTTCAATAACCCACTCGTAAATAATCGTATAGTGAATAGCCGTTATCGTAAATATCCTGCTAAAGCAATCAGACTCGCTCCTTGCGCATAACGCTCTAATGTGCGTACCCTAATTACCCTAACATTCTAATCTGAACGTGAAATATCTCTTCACTGTCACTTAGGTACCTTCAGGAAAACAAGCTTACAGTATTACCAGATGGCCTATTTGGAGCTCTGTCACAACTGAATTTATTGTACGTGCTTTGAGTTTAACGCATCCTTGACTAAGTACTGTTGTTTTTGGGGGTCTCTCCAATACTTGTGGTTGGTGGGCAATTTTAATGCCTCTAAGTTGGCGAGATTTGGAAATTATATTTACCAATGCCTATGTTGTTCGACATGAACACAAGGCGATTTAGCTCAGTTGGTAGCATAATCTGTTTTTCTGTGTAACTGCATCTAATTTGCATGATTTAATGTTGCCCTTTCGCCAGGAACCTAAGCAGCAACGAACTGACTGCAGTTACAAAGAACACTTTTCAAGGATTGATCTCCTTAGAATACCTGTAAGTACATGATGCCGCGAGAGATTAAGTTTCGATCATTTTCACGATGACAAGTTTAAAGTAAACAATGTGCTGGCCAGATTAAAAAAGCAAAACAAGAAGTATGTAGGTTAGTCTCGCATGTTTCGTTTGTACTTGCCAAAACATTACTAGAACATAAATACACACAGAATGATTGAAAGATTATAGGAAACGTAATTGCAAAGATGATGTGTAGAATTAAGGAAGAACCAACAAACAGAATCGAGAGGAGTGTTTCGTTGCTACCATCCAGTGTATGAATAATCTGGACACATCAGTTTCCCTGTACTTCAAAAGTTCTATTTTTCATCTTCTCTTGTTAATCTGCATCTTTTGGTTTTAAGGCTTGTGTATTCTTTGTATCATTTGTCTGTGAGTCAGTTGGCCAATTGTAAAGAAATCTGTAAAAATTGCAGTACAAGAGCCACACCCTGAACCCCTGAACTAAAACAACCGTTTTCCTTATGAAAAACCGTGCACATAATTAGCAATTATTGAATTCGGCTTTCGTAGGATGTGAAGAATTCTGCAGAACAAGGAGGGTGTTATCCACAGAGGCCGAAGGCCGAGGTGGATAATACCCTCCGAGATCTGCAGAATTCTTCAAATTATTATTCATTCAAAATATTTCCCAGTTCTTAAAGGAGTTTCGCCATTTCGCTCTTTGTTTTTTCGCTCACTACAAATAACATAACATCCTTCCCCAGGTTTTCTCGGTCAACGGTCCAATAATCTGCAGCGGGCTGCCCTTTTGACGTCATTTTGACGTCATCGGTTCAATAATCTGAAGCGGGCTGCACTTTTGACGTCATTGATTCAATATGGCGAAGATTCTTTCCAAATTTGGTGAACAGCAGCCGGTTATGGTAAATTATGCGTGTGGTTTTAATCAATCAGAAAAGGGGAAATATTTCGAATGAATAATAATATAAGTTATGTTGCTTCTACGTAGCTCACTGAATCCATGTACGTATGTAGATTGCTGCTAATTGCTCTACGCCTTGTGCTTCTTATAGGCAGCTTGTACCATTTTATAAGCTTCAAACTTTTGTGTCCCCCTTTCCATTTTTTGTATGGTATAAATAAATGTTGTTCCAGCAATTACTTGTGTGAATAAATGATGTAATACTTGGAATGTATCATACGCAATGTGATGTAGGTAAATATCTTGTTAACAAAATAATTTCAAAATATATAACGCAGTAACGTGAGGATCACGTTTTATAGGCTCGTATTTTTAATTAAAACTGTTATCATCTTTTCTCACAGGTACCTGGACAATAATAAACTCGCTAAAGTACCTTCAGATGTATTTAGTGAGCTGACCAACCTGAAATATTTGTGAGTAACTTTTATTTTTCATCTTCATTGAGTTTATTTTTTTCCTTTTACCATTTCATTACCGACAAATTAACTTAAGTGCAGTGGTACTTTAGGAAAATAGATTTCAGAGCATGTCCACCAGAGGACCAGGCAGAAGTGATACATGCCATCTCACCGATTTCAGTGAAACTTGGCCAGATTGAAGGCCATATCCAATAACTCAAAGAGCCAAAACGGTTTCACAATTGCAATTTTCCGGGGGGAGTTACACCACTCTCAGGTTTTTTCGCATAAATTTGTTTAAATACTACCTTAAATAAGGGTAAAAGTAAGAGGCTCTTAAACCTAAACAATTCATCCATTTCCCGTGTGGCTGCACATGAGTGTATATACATCCTTCGTAAGTTATTTACGGGAGTTTCATGTAATTTGATTGATTGCCTGTCAGTCAATGTAAGCTGATAACCACCCCTCTAAAATGGAAGAGCAAAGTAAGGTGGTTTTGAGGTCAAATATCTCCAGTGGCCAAGTCCCTCCCAAAGAGATAGCTATATCACGGTTCAGTTCCACCTTTGGCCTATACAAATCATTAAAAAAAAAAATGGGATCTGCTAATTTTTGTTCGCAGGTCGAGCTCAAACCCTGCACATCTTGCTAAAGATTTTAGTTTAATGACTAGCATCGTAAACGTTCCTTCATACACCGCACCCACAGATAAGCCATAACCTCAAGATGGAATCTTAAATATTGAAAAGTAACAAAAAGACAATAAATTTTTAAGTTCAAGTGAAGTTCTAATTGGTATAAAAATAAAGACAAACAAACGCAGTTTCAGAACAGTGATACAGCCGTTGTTGCGAATCTTCGTATGCATTTAAAAGTTTTTAGATAACAAACTTCCACTTATTGTACCTTCTCGTCTTCCTAATCCACTCTTCATAAACTTGAGATGCTTTCTCGATAACATTATCTTGATTATCGCTTCCTCGGAACACATTTCGTACGCCATATTAAACGATACGAATTTCTGCTTAGTAGCCAAGCTTCGAAACATGGAGAGGAGTCTGGGCATCACAACGCGTCAGAACGGAATAGATCGTTTTCACGTGACGTCATCACTTTCTAAAATCTAAAACTAAAGATCCACCAAAGTTTTCATTCTTATCAGGTATAAGAGGTGACATATTTATATCTGTTTACAACTTTACAGCTCAATAGCGTGCTTCCTTTGAAAACCAGAGCATTTTGAATTTCCGAGTTATGGAGGTGCGTGACACAAGGCTACGATCAAATTTGTTGAAAAATATATACTTATCTCATGATTTTGAGCCCAGTTAGAAGCTAGAGCATTAGGAACAGTGCTTATGTAAATACTTGTTTTTTCATTACTAATAATCAGTCGCCTAGAAAGCCAAAGTAAGTTCCAGATGTTTACACTATTTTCCGGCCGCCATATTGGTGTACCATGGAGGTACACCAACGTGGCGTTTTCATACTGGGCTCTGTAAATTTCTGCGAAACATTTCGACGAATATCTGAAGTTCGGGGAAACGCACAGGGCTAAAACTTGGAGAAGTGTCTTATTTTTTTATCTTCTATAACATCACAATTTCTTAGCTTTTTCCACTGGATAGTTTTCGATTTATTTTTTTATTGCGTGACAGTGAAAACGATCTATACCTGGATACTCAGTAAATCGGTTTTTTGTGTTCAGATCTAGCAACTCTCTAGAAGATAACTTGGTAATAATTTTGTAAATTTCGCTCAACTTATATTGGTAGCAGTTGACGCACAATGTGGGTAAACACTGAATGGATGAAACGTGACATCAGAGGGGTTTCGACAAAACACTGACCCCTGGACAACTGACCCCCTACTTACCTCCTTTACCGACCCTCTCTAAAATTCACGTTAAAGCCGACTTAGCTACGAAAAAAATATTTTTTCAATACTGTGCAAAGTGTTATTACGCATACATATAACGCGTATGAGCCGAGCAATAAATTTTCAGATGATTTATATCGTTAAACACGTTCACTGGGCGACTTCACTTGAGAACATCACAGCATAAAACAAAATAAAATGGTAGCATTTTCCAAAAAATCCACTAATTCAAGTTCTGGTGGGCAAAAAAAAAAATGATTGAAAGGGGGAAATAGTTTACCATTCCTACTGCAAACACTGATGCGCCAACCGGTTTGTTGCTTTGTTTACTTTTTGGAGCAAATATAATTATTTAGCGTCACGAAATATCACAGTTCATGTTTCACCGATGTTTGTCAACTTGAACAATTTCATGATCCTGGCCTTGGAACAAAAAAATTAACCTGACATTCCCTGAAAGAATTCAGAAACTATTACTGCAATAAACCGAGAAAGGAAATTACAAACTGAATCTAGTATTTGTAGTTACAGTCCATTTTCAGCTTTAATAAAACACTTTCTCGCCTTACCTATTTCAAAGTACATTATCTTTCTTTAATTTAACAGCATTTTTAACCACTATTATTACATGTAGATATATTTTCGAGAAATTGTCCTTGAAATTAGTATCTAAAAACCTCGGCGAAACATGAACTGTGAGTCAAAGTGTGATGTTTCGTGCGCCAAATAATAATGTTTACACTAAAAAAGTAATCAAATTTGTCGGGGTCTGAAAAACCTAGGCACAACAAACTCGTTTTCTTCGTGACGTTTTCATTGAGAAAACAATGGCTAATCTTTCCTGTTCGTTTGCCTCGCACTGTGACACTCACTGCGATATTTCATCCCGAGGAAACGAGCTTCTTCCCCTGAGCTCTTGTTCTAGAGATATAAGTGCTCATCTTCGACAAATCTCTGTATCCCAAACAAGTGTCTCTTCTGAGAAAGAACTAATTCTTGCACGCGTGGGGTTGTTTGATGAAAGCAGCCGTGACTTCACAATTTGTCCAAAACACCGGGATAAGTTAGGCGTCAAGTTCAACGCCTCGATAAAATGTCAGCATCCACTCCATGGAAATCGAAAGGGCAAGAGAGAGAGGGGTGTCAACCTGCGAATGTCAAAGGAAATCAAGAATAAGTGGAATGTTGTTGTTCCAGTTGGAGCAGGTAAAACGCTTTGTCTCTTAATCCTTGGAGTCCAGCTAAAGTAGGAATTCCTACCTGGATTTGTTTTCATGAATTATAGACTCGATTACCAGTCGGTATTCGAGAAAGCGGAGAGAATTTGGCGTAAGAAAGAATTGATGGCATATTCTATGAACACAGGTATTTGCAGAATTTGTCGTGGGAAACATCAAGCTGCCATGAAATTCGTAGCAAATGTTTCACCGCCCTCGGAGCAGAGAGAGGAACAAGCATCAGCAGACCTACCCATGGAGCAGGCTGACGGCACCATTGCTGACAAACAAACGCACGTGCGATTCTTGTTACCACCAGAAGAACCATCAAGTGAGGTATATTGTGCACTCATTTATCTATTACTTGCGTAGTTCGTTTTGGTAACACGAGTATTTTATACGTAGAGACGCGGTTTCGAGAGATTTTTGATGCGATTTTTCAAAGGAGATTTTTTAAGAGGCAGATGAGAAACTTATGCTTTTGGCTACGCAGCTCATTGACTGCAGAAGAGATAGGTAGATCCCCGGCTTTTGCGCAATGGGAGACAATAGGGCAGTTTATACGAAAAATATAAGCCGCAGATTACACAAGCTGCCTCTTACATAACACGCTAACTTACCGTATAAGCAGTACATTTTAACCAGTTCACGTTTTACACGAGCCAGGGATAAGATAAGCCGCGGCCTGTGTAAGGGCGCGTAACCACTCCTACAAATGGTATCGCTCGTTTGCGGCTTACATAAGACACGATGTCAAACTACGCAAGCGCAAGGTTTTCCTGTGCTTGAGCGAGAGCTCACACAATTCCGCGATTGCTATGACAACTAACAAAAAAAGAAGGCATTAGTCACGAATAAGTCGTGAACCATGTATACGAGCACTTCGCGTCTTACATAAATGTAAGCCGCGTTCGTATACATGGTCCAGTTCGCATCTTAAGTAAACCTATTTTTCCCGTATTAATGGCCCTAATGAGAACAGTGGGGGAGGGGGGGGGGGAAGGGGCAGGGAGTCTGAATATCCCTCTTATGTGTTCTTAATCCACGCCTCTTGCATCCAATTATACTATGCAATGTTTCTCAATTTCGCTCACTCGCCGTCCCTTTTGGTGGTACGTGCCGCCTCCCGCCCTTTGCTCTCCCACCTCCCTGGTCCCCTGCCCGCTGCCCCCTCTCACTATAAAGCTAGTGCTTTTGATTACTCTGATGCGCAGCACTCGCAGGTCTTTCCTGCATAGTGTAGGATTGTCACTCTGCTTCAGTTGTCATTCACTGGCTGTAGCTTATGTTATAGGCAGCTGTAAAGATACACAATAAAGCAAACAAAACTAATTAACTATATGGGCACAAAGGGACTCCTGTAGTATAGTCTCGTTCCTGAGATATCCTCGTACGATTTTTCTTCCTAATATCCTGATCGTCAACTGTGGAAAGAGATTTTTGTATCTGTTTTGGGATTGCTACGATCTCCAAGCCCTTGTTGCGCAGGACGTTGTTGAAAACCATCCTGCAATGGCTATGTTTGTTTGTTTTGTTTTTCATGCTGTAGGAGCATTATTTAGTCAAATGTTTCTTGTTGCAGCCCAGTGAGCACAACTCCGAGGTGCTCTCCTTGTCTTCCCAAGGGTCAGTGCAAGAAGGCGAGACCTCGCAGGAATGGCAGCCGACTCCCCAGGTTGAGCACAAGCTGCAGAGCCTAAACAACTTCCTCAGGAGAACATCAGACAGAAGCGTCAGTCCTCTACGATCACAGTGCAAGTCCGACGTGCTGACTATCTCTGCTTCCACTCAGCGATACTACAGAAGAAAGGCTGAACAGGTAATTGACGTCGTATTAGACGCCATAGCCCCGGGCAACTCTACGTGGCTTTTCGAACAGGTACGCAGCAAACGTGAGATCATTCAAGGGGTCTCAAATGTAGGAGAAGACACGTTAGTGTCTAGACTGGTCACTTGCTATGAAGAGGCAGGCTCATGGTACAACAGACAGCAAATATTGTCACTTTTTGCAGGCGACTATTCCAAAACAGAATTGCTCCAGATGCTCCCTGGCCTTACCAAGTGGAGGATCGATGAGGCAAGAAAGCATGCTTTCAAGAACAAGCCTGGTCAACCCATCGAGCCACCAACGCTGCAGAGGACGCGTCTGGATCCTGCTAAGGTGGATCAATTTCTGGATTTTATATCTAACCCCTCATTCCTCCAAGACGTTGCGTATGGGACAAGAAATCTCAAACTATCGACTGGAGAGAAAATTGAAATCCCAAGTGTGGTGCGCACCGTCATCTCGTCTCGCCTAGTTCAGCTGTACTTGAAATACTGTGCTGAGTCTGCATTTGAGCCCTTAAGAAGATCTACACTATTTAACATCATCAAGGTTAGCCTTTCTGTGACCGTTGTTAGTAATGACTATAACAGATGTCATTAACTACCAATTTTCTCTCCTCTTGATTCACGCCCAGTATTTAGTTGGCATATATTTCCGTATTTGACAGCCCTTTTTGCCACATAACACAATAACTGATAAATAGATTAACTGGGAAGTAAAATAATCAATTCTCTTTTTCTCAGATATGCGCAGCGTCACAAAAGAAATTACTGGCTGGCCTTGACAGCACGCAAACCGACGGTGTGAACGCCCTCGCCTCTCTTGAAAATACCATTAACCAGTTGCACCAGCATGGTAAACTAAGTTATATTTGAAACACATACGATTGCTTGTGGGTTTTTCTTTTTTGTAGTCATTTGCTATCCAAATAGCAAAACGCCATCACAACGGGATGTGATGTAAATAAGCACTCCTCATGTCTTCACTGAGCTTTCTGCTCAAATTGGGTAGAAAGAATTGAGTGGCATTTCGTTACTTTTTCTATTTCATTTCCTCAGGTCTGGACTGTGAAACGTCAAGCTCCATCAAAAGTCGGCTGAAAGCTGCAAAACAATATCTCAAGTCAGATTTCAAGATCCATATTTCGCAAAAGGAGCCCTGTGCCGACCACTGTAGTGTGTATGCCCTCAGCAGTGGACAGAGTGATCATCGCGGGACATGTCAGCACCAACACAACATCTGCTGCGATCGCTGTGATGACTTAAGGAATGTAGTTAATGATATCCAGTTAGCGTTGGCCTCCTCTGATGTACATTTTAGGTAAAATGTGAAGAACCTGTTCTTTGTTTCCTATATGTCCTCTGGGAGAATAGGGCCGTAAAGAAGAACCTGTTACCCTATCTTTTTTTGTATAAATAGTTCAAATTCTAGCGGCTCTGGTTTCAGAGAAAATTTGCAAACTGGTTTCCTATTTTATCATTCCAATGTCGCAGTGATCCGGACAGACGGGAAGAACTAAATTATGACGTCGAGAGCGCTCTGCCTAAGCTGGAAGACTGGAAGGCGCACATTGTGCGAGCTGTCCACCAAGATGCAGCCAAATCCTTCGTGGTCGATCATCTGTCAGGCAGTCAAGTTCTCCTAATCATGGACTGGGCAATGAAGTTTCTTCCCATCAGTTTCAGAGAGACCCAAAGAGACTGGTTTGGAAAAAAAGGAAAATCCTGGCATGCGACAGTAGCCATCACGAAAGATGAAACTGGTAAAGAAGTTGAGGTACTCGTCTCATATTAGCTACTCGAATAAATGTCGGGTGAGGTAGGGTGCTCCGTTTTGTCTTGTTTGCTTCTCATTCTCGTCCCCAGAGGCCGCGCTCCTTTTGGTCAGCACCAAGAATCGCGACCTCTGGCCAGGTCTAACACCGGAAGTCCGCGATTCACGGACTTCCCGTCACTCTACGCATGCTCAAAGTCAAGTCTGACAAATCTGATTGGTTCTGGTCTCAATCTATTGTGTTTACAAAGCCATTCAAAACCGGAATGTCGTTGGAGTTGGCCAGAGGTCTCGATTCTTGGTGCTGACCAAAAGGAGCGCGGCCTCTGGGGACGAGAATGGTTTGCTTCTAATAAAATCCTTGGGCGATAAGCTAATCCGATCAAATGCCCATGCCTGTAAATGGCTTCGATAATAAGTACGCCAACTTTACAGTGCAACAGAGTCATGTTTGGTGGAGATGACGAGTGTACTCTTTTGTAATTATTTTCAGACAAGGACCTTCATTCACCTCTTTGATGACTGTAGCCAGAATTGGTTTGCTGTGGCATCTATCCTAGAGCACACACTAGCAACTTTGAAGGAACTAAAGCCCCACCTTGCAGAAGCCTTTCTCAAGTCGGATAACGCTGGGTGTTATCACACCGCTTTCCTGTTGCTCTCCTTACCAAGTCTTGGAGAGCGCAGCGGAGTTAGAGTCGCACGCTATGATTTTAGTGAGCCTCAGGCGGGGAAAGATATATGTGACCGCAGAATCGCCTCAATAAAGAGTCACATTAGGCGATTTGTTAACGAGGGAAACGATGTGGAAACGGCAGCATCTATGAAAGCAGCTATCGAGTCTCACGGAGGCGTGAAGGGTTGCTATGCATCGGTCTGCAAGGTACAAACTACTCTGCAGACGATGCATAAACACACTATGTCAGGCGTGCAGTCCTTGAACAACTTTTCCTACGAGGGAGGAGGACTGAGGGCATGGCGGGCGTACAACATTGGACCTGGAAAATTCTTCACGATAGCTATGCTGGCTCAATTGGGTACTCCACAGGGAGCAACAAACCTTACCATTGTAATGCCATTTGGAAGACCAAACGAGGAAGTTGGAACCTTGACAGCGGTGAGACCTGTTCAACCATCTCTTGTTCAACCCAGGCCCCCTCGGCCAGATCCCGCCACCCATTGCGAAGATGAAGAAGATGAAGAAGATGAAGACAGGGTCCCATTCTCTTGCCCCGAGGAAGGATGCATCAAAGTGTACCAGTCATTTGCTGCTTTGCAGAGGCATCTTGACGTGGGGAAGCACCTTATAAGGCTTGAACGCGAGACTCAATATGACCAGGTCAAACGCAAATGGGCAGAAACCTGCCTGTCCTTGGCTGGTGGATATCTTCAATCTGTACCTTCCACCTCGGCTGCAGCCACTGCCGACCAACCTGACAGTCAAAACGTGCCTTCTACAGAGGAAGGATGGGCCCTCAAAAATGTCAGAAATGTCGTACACTTCTCCGAAAATGTGAGAAACTATTTACGGGAGGTATTCTTGCTGGGGGAAGAGACGGGCCACAAGGCTAGTCCGGGAGATGTAGCAATGCGCATGAAGGGGTTACGGGACATTAGCGGGAAGAAGAGATTCCAGAGAAAAGAGTGGTTGACCACTTTGCAGATTTCCCGCTATTTCAGCAGGCTATCAACCCTAAATAAAAGTGGAAGACTGATTCGCGACACGGATGCGACATCTCCCAATGACGATGAAGATGAAGACGATGTTTTGACAACAGAGGCTACTGCCATCCGAACAAGGCAACAAATCCGGCGCGAATTGGAATTGTAGTAATACTGAACTGTTATAAGCATAACGTTTTCCGAATTTATCAGTAGCAAGGCTTACATTTTCTACATATTAGTCGGTTTCCCTTTCCGGCCCTATCCCCCACCTGGGGGCAAGGAACTAAGAGAGAGAGCCGGTTTCCCAGTTTTCCGTATAATGATTTTTTTCCTTTTTCACTTTTAAGTGTCATTGTCTGAGAAAGTGTTCCAGAGGTTGAAAATGTGGGTCAACCGATTTTGATGAAACTTGCTCCAGAAGTTGGCCTTATTGAGGTATTCCAAAAGCCAAGTTGGTTTTCTTCTCTCACTTTTAGTTGAAAAGTTACAGGGGGGTCCCATTTAGGGCCTCCAGAACATGAAAAATCCTGCTTTTGAAAGGGTAAGTTTGCACTACCATAAAAACAAACAAATAAAGCCCTTTCAATAATTCATTGTATGGTGTGTTTCTGTTGAAAAGAGTCTTTCAGTTCATGTATGCCGATTTTGCATAGAAGGTTCTGGCATAGTGGGCCCTGGTATAAGTTTTCGCCAAATTTGATACCAAATTGGATATCAGTGACTACATTCCTCAAGTCATCACAGCGATCGCAGCAGATGTTGTGTTGGTGCTGACATGTCCCGCGATGATCACTCTGTCCACTGCTGAGGGCATACACACTACAGTGGTCGGCACAGGGCTCCTTTTGCGAAATATGGATCTTGAAATCTGACTTGAGATATTGTTTTGCAGCTTTCAGCCGACTTTTGATGGAGCTTGACGTTTCACAGTCCAGACCTGAGGAAATGAAATAGAAAAAGTAACGACTGAAATGCCACTCAATTCTTTCTACCCAATTTGAGCAGAAAGCTCAGTGAAGACATGAGGAGTGCTTATTTACATCACATCCCGTTGTGCTGGCGTTTTGCTATTTGGATAGCAAATGACTACAAAAAAGAAAAACCCACAAGCAATCGTATGTGTTTCAAATATAACTTAGTTTACCATGCTGGTGCAACTGGTTAATGGTATTTTCAAGAGAGGCGAGGGCGTTCACACCGTCGGTTTGCGTGCTGTCAAGGCCAGCCAGTAATTTCTTTTGTGACGCTGCGCATATCTGAGAAAAAGAGAATTGATTATTTTACTTCCCAGTTAATCTATTTATCAGTTATTGTGTTATGTGGCAAAAAGGGCTGTCAAATACGGAAATATATGCCAACTAAATACTGGGCGTGAATCAAGAGGAGAGAAAATTGGTAGTTAATGACATCTGTTATAGTCATTACTAACAACGGTCACAGAAAGGCTAACCTTGATGATGTTAAATAGTGTAGATCTTCTTAAGGGCTCAAATGCAGACTCAGCACAGTATTTCAAGTACAGCTGAACTAGGCGAGACGAGATGACGGTGCGCACCACACTTGGGATTTCAATTTTCTCTCCAGTCGATAGTTTGAGATTTCTTGTCCCATACGCAACGTCTTGGAGGAATGAGGGGTTAGATATAAAATCCAGAAATTGATCCACCTTAGCAGGATCCAGACGCGTCCTCTGCAGCGTTGGTGGCTCGATGGGTTGACCAGGCTTGTTCTTGAAAGCATGCTTTCTTGCCTCATCGATCCTCCACTTGGTAAGGCCAGGGAGCATCTGGAGCAATTCTGTTTTGGAATAGTCGCCTGCAAAAAGTGACAATATTTGCTGTCTGTTGTACCATGAGCCTGCCTCTTCATAGCAAGTGACCAGTCTAGACACTAACGTGTCTTCTCCTACATTTGAGACCCCTTGAATGATCTCACGTTTGCTGCGTACCTGTTCGAAAAGCCACGTAGAGTTGCCCGGGGCTATGGCGTCTAATACGACGTCAATTACCTGTTCAGCCTTTCTTCCGTAGTATCGCTGAGTGGAAGCAGAGATAGAAAGCACGTCGGACTTGCACTGTGATCGTAGAGGACTGACGCTTCTGTCTGATGTTCTCCTGAGGAAGTTGTTTAGGCTCTGCAGCTTGTGCTCAACCTGGGGAGTCGGCTGCCATTCCTGCGAGGTCTTGCCTTCTTGCACTGACCCTTGGGAAGACAAGGAGAGCACCTCGGAGTTGTGCTCACTGGGCTGCAACAAGAAACATTTGACTAAATAATGCTCCTACAGCATGAAAAACAAAACAAACAAACATAGCCATTGCAGGATGGTTTTCAACAATGTCCTGCGCAACAAGGGCTTGGAGATCGTAGCAATCCCAAAACAGATACAAAAATCTCTTTCCACAGTTGACGATCAGGATATTAGGAAGAAAAATCGTACGAGGATATCTCAGGAACGAGACTATACTACAGGAGTCCCTTTGTGCCCATATAGTTAATTAGTTTTGTTTGCTTTATTGTGTATCTTTACAGCTGCCTATAACATAAGCTACAGCCAGTGAATGACAACTGAAGCAGAGTGACAATCCTACACTATGCAGGATAGACCTGCGAGTGCTGCGCATCAGAGTAATCAAAAGCACTAGCTTTATAGTGAGAGGGGGCAGCGGGCAGGGGACCAGGGAGGTGGGAGAGCAAAGGGCGGGAGGCGGCACGTACCACCAAAAGGGACGGCGAGTGAGCGAAATTGAGAAACATTGCATAGTATAATTGGATGCAAGAGGCGTGGATTAAGAACACAGGATAACATAAGAGGGATATTCAGACTCCCTGCCCCTTCCCCTCCCCCCCCCCCCCTCCCCCACTGTTCTCATTAGGGCCATTTATTATACGGGAAAAAAAGGCTTACTTAAGATGCGAACTGGACCATGTATACGAACGCGGCTTACATTTATGTAAGACGCGAAGTGCTCGTATACATGGTTCACGGTATATTCGTGATTAATGCCTTCTTTTTTTTGTTAGTTGTCATAGCAATCGCGGAATTGTGTGAGCTCTCGCTCAAGCACAGGAAAACCTTGCGCTTGCGCAGTTTGACTTTGTGTCTTATGTAAGCAGCAAACAACGGGATACCATTTGTAGGAGTGGTTACGCGCCATTACACAGGCCGCGGCTTATCTTATCTCTGGCTCGTGTAAAACGTGAACTGGTTAAAATGTACTGCTTATACGGTAAGTTAGCGTGTTATGTAAGAGGCAGCTTGTGTAATCTGCGGCTTATATTTTTCGTATAAACTGCCCTATTGTCTCCCATTGCGCAAAAGCCGGGGATCTACCTAGCTCTTCTGCAGTCAATGAGCTGCGTAGCCAAAAGCATAAGTTTCTCATCTGCCTCTTATAAAATCTCCTTTGAAAAATCGCATTAAAAATCTCTCGAAACCGCGTCTCTCCGTATAAAATACTCGTGTTACCAAAACGAACTACGCATGTAATAGATAAATGAGTGCACAATATACCTCACTTGATGGTTCTTCTGGTGGCAACAAGAATCGCACGTGCGTTTGTTTGTCAGCAATGGTGCTGTCAGCCTGCTCCATGGGTAGGTCTCCTGAAGCTTGTTCCTCTCTCTGCTCCGAGGGCGGTGAAACATTTGCTACGGATTTCATGGCAGCTTGATGTTTCCCACGACAAATTCTGCAAATACCTGTGTTCATAGAATATGCCATCAATTCTTTCTTACGCCAAATTCTCTCCGCCTTCTCGAATACCGACTGGTAATCGAGTCTATAATTGACATTCGCAGGTTGACACCCCTCTCTCTCTTGCCCTTTCGATTTCCATGGAGTGGATGCTGACATTTTATCGAGGCGTTGAACTTGACGCCTAACTTATCCCGGTGTTTTGGACAAATTGTGAAGTCACGGCTGCTTTCATCAAACAACCCCACGCGTGCAAGAATTAGTTCTTTCTCAGAAGAGACACTTGTTTGGGATACAGAGATTTGTCGAAGATGAGCACTTATATCTCTAGAACAAGAGCTCAGGGGAAGAAGCTCGTTTCCTCGGGATGAAATATCGCAGTGAGTGTCACAGTGCGAGGCAAACGAACAGGAAAGATTAGCCATTGTTTTCTCAATGAAAACGTCACGAAGAAAACGAGTTTGTTGTGCCTAGGTTTTTCAGACCCCGACAAATTTGATTACTTTTTTAGTGTAAACATTATTATTTGGCGCACGAAACATCACACTTTGACTCACAGTTCATGTTTCGCCGAGGTTTTTAGATACTAATTTCAAGGACAATTTCTCGAAAATATATCTACATGTAATAATAGTGGTTAAAAATGCTGTTAAATTAAAGAAAGATAATGTACTTTGAAATAGGTAAGGCGAGAAAGTGTTTTATTAAAGCTGAAAATGGACTGTAACTACAAATACTAGATTCAGTTTGTAATTTCCTTTCTCGGTTTATTGCAGTAATAGTTTCTGAATTCTTTCAGGGAATGTCAGGTTAATTTTTTTGTTCCAAGGCCAGGATCATGAAATTGTTCAAGTTGACAAACATCGGTGAAACATGAACTGTGATATTTCGTGACGCTAAATAATTATATTTGCTCCAAAAAGTAAACAAAGCAACAAACCGGTTGGCGCATCAGTGTTTGCAGTAGGAATGGTAAACTATTTCCCCCTTTCAATCATTTTTTTTTTTGCCCACCAGAACTTGAATTAGTGGATTTTTTGGAAAATGCTACCATTTTATTTTGTTTTATGCTGTGATGTTCTCAAGTGAAGTCGCCCAGTGAACGTGTTTAACGATATAAATCATCTGAAAATTTATTGCTCGGCTCATACGCGTTATATGTATGCGTAATAACACTTTGCACAGTATTGAAAAAATATTTTTTTCGTAGCTAAGTCGGCTTTAACGTGAATTTTAGAGGGGGTCGGTAAAGGAGGTAAGTAGGGGGTCAGTTGTCCAGGGGTCAGTGTTTTGTCGAAACCCCTCTGATGTCACGTTTCATCCATTCAGTGTTTACCCACATTGTGCGTCAACTGCTACCAATATAAGTTGAGCGAAATTTACAAAATTATTACCAAGTTATCTTCTAGAGAGTTGCTAGATCTGAACACAAAAAACCGATTTACTGAGTATCCAGGTATTCCGTTCTTACGCGTTGTGATGCCCAGACTCCTCTCCATGTTTCGAAGCTTGGCTACTAAGCAGAAATTCGTATCGTTCAATATGGCGTACGAAATGTGTTCCGTGGAAGCGTTAATCAAGATAATGTTATCGAGAAAGCATCTCAAGTTTATGAAGAGTGGATTAGGAAGACGAGAAGGTACAATAAGTGGAAGTTTGTTATCTAAAAACTTTTAAATGCATACGAAGGTTCGCAACAACGGCTGTATCACTGTTCTGAAACTGCGTTTGTTTGTCTTTATTTTTATACCAATTAGAACTTCACTTGAACTTAAAAATTTATTGTCTTTTTGTTACTTTTCAATATTTAAGATTCCATCTTGAGGTTATGGCTTATCTGTGGGTGCGGTGTATGAAGGAACGTTTACGATGTTAGTCATTAAACTAAAATCTTTAGCAAGATGTGCAGGGTTTGAGCTCGACCTGCGAACAAAAATTAGCAGATCCCATTTTTTTTTTTTAATGATTTGTATAGGCCAAAGGTGGAACTGAACCGTGATAGAGCTATCTCTTTGGGAGGGACTTGGCCACTGGAGATATTTGACCTCAAAACCACCTTACTTTGCTCTTCCATTTTAGAGGGGTAGTTATCAACTTACATTGACTGACAGGCAATCAATCAAATTACATGAAACTCCCGTAAATAACTTACGAAGGATGTATATACACTCATGTGCAGCCACACGGGAAATGGATGAATTGTTTAGGTTTAAGAGCCTCTTACTTTAACCCTTATTTAAGGTAGTATTTAAACAAATTTATGCGAAAAAACCTAAGGGTGGTGTAACTCCCCCCGGAAAATTGCAATTGTGAAACCGTTTTGGCTCTTTGAGTTATTGGATATGGCCTTCAATCTGGCCAAGTTTCACTGAAATCGGTGAGATGGCATGTATCACCTCTGCCTGGTCCTCTGGTGGACATGCTCTTCAATCCTATACTTCAACTAGAAGGCGTCCTTGTGTAATTCGCTGACGGGAAATACACGAATTATTAAACTTAAGGTGATTCCCTAGTTTTGCATTGTGCATCTTTACTGCGCACGATTTTTGCGTCATTAGCGCGCGCAAATGAGCGCGCGCGGGTACAAAACGTAAGAGATTTCCCTCAAACTAAGCTCGATAGCGAGATAAATGCTCGTTTTCTCTTATAAGCGAGCACGACGACCCCCACTTTTTATTTTATAAGTTCAATGAGAACAATATCCTCAATAACTGAGAAAAAAATTGGCAGAAATCTATGGCTACTTTTTTGGCAAATGAAAAAAATGCTACAGATAGAGACGTAACGGGCCCAACAGAGCAAGTCCAAATTATGTTTCCTTTAAAGGATAAAAATGCCAATTAATAATGCTAGGTATTTGAAGCCATTTTTTTCTGGGACGTAGATGAATAAACAACCAAAGAAAGTCGAACTCGGTGTGATATAACACGCCGCATTGGAAAATAATCGCCATTATTTGTTGCGCACGGAGATCACCAAAAGTCACCTTAATAACCGCATTTTTGAGCATTGTGGCGTGAAAACAAGCGCGGTGACCTCCTCTTTTTATTACGTTTTTAATATCTCCTTGTCTTGTAACATCAACATACCAAGTTTCATCAGAAATCTATGGTGGGATCTTTTACTAGGGAATCACCTTAATAAAAGTAGGGCTACTTGTTACTTCGAGTATGAAACTCAAAGGAGTAAAGTAAATTGACATTTCTTGTAATACTCATACAGGAAACTCGATCGCTTCATTCTCTGCTGCTACGCCAAGAAATCAATCGAAGGAGTGGACTGTGAGTCCCCAGTCGATGAATTCTCAAGCTGTGACGATCTCATGAAAAATAAAACTCTCCAGATTTGTATTTGGATTCTTGGAATCCTCGCCTTCCTTGGTAACCTGCTTGTCATAATATGGCGGATCATTGATAAGGAAGAGAACAAGGTGCATTCCTTTTTGCTGACAAATTTGGCAGTCGCTGATATGTTTATGGGCGTGTATCTATTGACAATCGCCATTATGGACGTCAGATGGCAAGGGGAATACTTTAAGCATGACGACGAATGGCGATCTGGGCTGGGTTGCCAAATAGTTGGAGTTCTGTCAATGCTCTCTAGTGAAGTATCTGTTCTGATTCTTACCATAATCACAATGGACAGATTTTTTTGTATCGTCTTTCCTTTCAAGTTCAAGCGCCTCACTTACAAAGCTGCCGTTTACACATGCATAGGGGTTTGGATATTTGGTGTTGTCATATCCACAATTCCAATCGCAGGTTTAGACTACTTTTACGACGACAGCGGTAATTTTGGATTCTACAGCCGCTCTGCCGTTTGCCTTCCTCTTCAGCTCTCCGAAGGCAGACCGGCTGGGTGGGAATATTCTGTCGCCTTTTTCGTCGGATTGAACTTCTTCTCTTTCATGTTTATCCTCGTCGCCTACATTGCAATGTTCTGGACGGTAAAGCGCGTTGCTCGCGCTGTGCGATCGACAAACTTAAGAAAAGAATCCGCCATGGCCAAGCGGCTTGTCTTCATTGTCATGACCGACTTCTGCTGCTGGATGCCAATAATTATAATCAACATATTATCTCTTACTGGACGTTTTGACGATCCAGACAAAATTGCCTATGTGTGGATAGCAGTGTTTGTTCTTCCGCTTAACTCTTCCCTCAATCCAATCCTGTACACATTTTCCACCGAGAGGGCTAAGCGGAGCTTGGGCCGGAAGAGCAAAAACGTCACTGGTTTTGTTATGAAGACAGTCAACGGCCGAGCGGCAGGTAGGTTGAATCAGTTCTACATAGAGTACGGGAAAAAGTGAAAGCTTTTTTTATTTTATGTAATGGATATAACTGAATAGCTCCTGTGTAAATGCTACATGGTAGATGGTATTTCTATTCTAACTAAGCTAGTTTAGTTAGAAAGAAAGTCCACCACACTAGATTAATTGTTTGCGCCAATTATGGATATAACTGAATAGCTCCTGTGTAAATGCTACGAGGTAGATGGTATTTCTATCCTAACTAAGCTAGTTTAGTTAGCAAGAAAGTTCACCAAACTAGATTAATTGTTTTAATTAGTTTAGGGAGATATAATTGATCTGATTTGATCTTTGGTAACAGTTTTAAAGGACTTTCTTTATCCCCTTCAATTAAGCTGAAAATCAGTCAGTTGATTGGCTGAAAACCCATGGCGACAACACTCTCGTATCCAACGTCAGCTCCAGTCCTTTGCAATTACCTAAAGCAGCGGGAACACAGAAACAAGAGAGCAAACAGGTACATGCCGAGCTGAGGCTGATTGAAGAAGTGAACATTCTGAAAGATGACACCGCAGGAAAACGTTCAACAGTAAGTAATAAGTAAGAAGCAAGTAATAGTTTATTCAACGTCGTGACATAGGGGGTGGTTGGCCAATATCCGGAGCCGGGGGCTCATGATATACGTGCTCGACAAATAGAAGGAAAAAAAATACTTAAGTGCCTGAGCGAACATTATTCGCGGCAACTAAAACTTGGAAAATAGTAAGTGATACAACACACTACAATAAATTCAGCATAAAGTGGAGGAAATATATACATAAATCGATAAATGTGTAACATGAAAATAAATATAAGATAAATCCAGTGGGAATTTTAAAAGCTTTTGTCTTTCTCGTTGTTTCAGGGTTATGCTACAGCTTGGTGCGAAGAAGGAAACATTTTAAGTATGGTGTTACTTAAATACTTTGATAAAGAATTGAAAGAAGAATGGCAACGAGAGGCGGACATAGCACAGCGCCTGTCTTGTGGTGAAGAGCCGCATGCCAATCTACTTCATTATCGCTGGCACTCCAAAGGCAAGCAACCGTCTACCAAAAGAGTATTTAGCTAGCCTTTACGTATGGAAATTTTTACTGTGAGAATTCCCTCGAGCACATCCGCCAGCGAAGTGCAAAGCTTGTCATTCTTTTAGAAGCAAACCATTCTTTGTTTGCCACAAAGCTCTTTCCACCTCCGCGGCCCTTTTTAGAGAGCCACATAGGAGGCGAGGGGAGTTGACGAAGTCTGTTGTATGTTCTGATAAATCTCTTAAAGAGTATACCCGTTTGGGTTTAATAATTATTTGGTTTTTCTCCAGCTTGCGACCAAAGTCTTGAACATGGAAAACAGAGGATTCGTGCTTTACAATCAAACAGTTTGTATGTTGATACTCAAAGATTTGTTTTTTGAGTAATTTGACTTGAGAGCGCTTCTTCATTTTTTTTCAGTGTGTATGTTATTCAGTTTGTTCGTCTGTTATATATTTCTTTAGCGGAGTGTTAGTTAAGTGTCGTGAAGCGATATTTATTTCATTTCTTGACTTGTGCAGAAGCAGACGCCAAAGTGTGAATGGGGATTTTGAAACGGGTTTACTTATGTCGGCAATAAACAGAACAGCAGAAAATTTCACGGTTAAGAATTACTGTACTGAGAACCTCTTGTGTGAGAAATAAGTGGTATTTACCAAACAGCGGAGAAACAACAGGAAAGTGCACGTAATATAAGTGAAAATGGCGTGGGCGTCAACTACAGGCATCCAGTTACAAAGTGTTGTACTTGGACAACCATGTGAGCGCGTACCAATCTCGTCACGAACAGGCGCGCGCCGAGCCAATATCAGAGGAAAGATTTGTTACAGATATGATAAGGTCACAAACAACTGAAAAGTTAAAGTTTAAACTAAATACTATGTACTATTTAATTCTTTTTTTTTTCTTTTTTTCTTCAGCCTAATTTGCTATGATTTTGTGTCGAGTTCAACACTGGAAGATTTCCTTTGTGAGAAAGGAACTGTTGTTAACTTCGATACAGTGTGCGCCATAGCCTGTGACGTCATCAGCGCTGTGGAACGACTACAGGATCTTGGGATACTCCATAACAACATTACAACAAGCAATATTCTGATAGGTCAATGCCCAAGAGTAAGTAAACCGATATACTGCTGCGTGTGTGTATTTTTTTCTCATCATTTTGGTCAATATACTTTCTTAATTTATCCCAGCAACATATAACTTCAGGCGAGACTGAAGTCTTTTTTAAATCTTTAAATGACAATAGTATTTTAGCTACAGTTGTTGATTGACGCATTTTCACTACTTTCTTTTCATTTATTTATTTTTTTACGAGACGTTATAGGGTCCACTTCGAGTTCTCCTGTTCATGGTGTTTTTATTTATGTTTATTTATTTCTTATGTCAGCATTATGAATAAACCAGTATTGTATTGTAATTGGTTTATAATGCGTTTGAGTTTGAGAAGTAAGGTATTTCCTAATCTCTTTTCTTTTTGAACGAAGTAAGTGAGATACCATTCCGTTCCCTAGTAACAAATAGACAAATTAGCGCATTGCATTTAGATATAATCGAATAAACCAGCCCCTGGGGGCATGGACTGGGGGCTCCCAAACCAAAAAGGTCAACGATGCTCGTCTTCTCTCGTTTCGCGGTGTAAATCGAAGATTTTGGTCTCACTTTGGCCGAGAAGTTAGTTTTAGGGCTGCGCTCGAAGAGAGTATTAAAAAGGCATTGTCTGTCCGTTTCTTTTATTGGTCAAATAAAGCTCGAGCATCGCCTCTATTGGTCTCGTTTAGGGGTTTCATCTAAATTTCCATCCGACCTTTTTACAAGACGACAAGACAAGACAAGGCAACTTTATTACATTTTTGCAGAATACATTACTAACAGACCTGGTGCCGCAGGTAGCAAAAGCTAGTCGAGGCGGGCCAGGAAGAACAACAGCCTTCCCACTAGAACAACAGCTAGGTGTAAGTAGAGGTAGACATCGGCTAACTTTGCTTGGCTTGGATTCATTGACAGCGTCAAAAAACCGGATAACGTTGTTTCCAAAAGCAGCCATTCCAAAGAATAAAATACCACTTTCAATAAAGGGCCTAGCAGAAGTCAATTAATTAATCAGTTGGTCCGCAAAAATTTAGACTATACTTATTGTTTCATTTTATTGGTCTTTTTCTAATCGTAACGTTTTCTTTCTTAAACATTGCTGTTTCTTTAGCTTCCCCCTATAACAACTGTCTTGGGTGGATTTTCTCGAGCGTCCAAGGTGAATGGAGAAGGTGCCTATAGCAATTGGGCGGTCGATGAACAGAGTAACTATGGCAAAGATATTGAGCAATTCGGACAGTTACTAGCTACCTTATTAGGAAACTGCCATGGCTCCAGTGAATATATTAAGGTAAATAAATCTCACTGTTTGTGGTTCAGAAAGGGATATTGCATTACTGGGTGTGTTCATAGTTTCTAGTGTCTCTGCGTCATTGTCAAGTGTTGGGTGTAGATTGCGAGACATTTTCAATGTCATCATTGCTTCTCAAACTCATTGATAATTCGTCAACTTAAAACAAAGGCAATCATTATTGGGAAAGTAGTTTTGATTCCCAGTTTTAATTGATGATATTTTGACGTTTACTCCTTAGAAGATACATCAAACACTGAAGGCAGTGTTTCATCGGCTATCCAAACACCTCGAATTTCGAAAAAAATACTGCGCTGTGCGTCGTATTTTCAACTCTCTTCTGGGTGCTTGGATATCCCGATGAAACACTGTCTCTTGTGTTTGATATATTACATAAAGCAGAGTTAAATTGTACAGCTCATTTCCATAACTGTTGCCTAGTGTTGGTATTGGAAAAACAAAATCACGAAGTTTATGAAGGTTTTCCCCGAAATTGCTATCTAAATATGAAAAAAGGCAATGGGCCATTTTTAACTTTTCTTTAGTTAAATTTCAAAGATTAAGTTTTAAGTTTTGAAAGATAGTTTTACGTCAATTCTTCGAAGCCCGTCTTGTACTATCAACAAGTTTGTTTGTTTTTAATCAAACACACATCCACATAATGACCGTATCTTGACGCGAGAGAGATTTACATCGATGTTAAAGAAGCTCAGCCACAGTATATGTGGAGTAATTTTGGCCAGGTACAAAACTACCTTTAAATTGAAGGAAAACTGAAAATAGTAGTTTACTAAGGTAGAAAAACACCAAAGAGATAACAATAAACCACAAGGGAACAAGGATGGTTGAAGATGGAGACGATTAACAAGGATTACAATCAAGAAATTGAAAAAATAAATTAGGATCAACCCATCAAGACGTATAGCTCCTTTAAGGCCTGTGTGATGACAAATGGAAGAGTGTAGTATTTCGGGTTCTCGGTAGGTCAGATCTAATCTTCCAGTCCAAGGACAAAACTTTACGAGATTCTGCCTTCATGTTGATTTTTCCAATAAAAAACCTCGTATCTTTCAGCTATTTATTTAGCCTTCTAAAACTCATTAACAATATATCAAGTAAACACAAAGAAAATCATGATCTTGACGGTGTTTGGATATCTGATCTTAATTACTATTTTAACGATTTTATTTCGTCGTTTTCTCCTTAGTTTTGGTTTCGATTGAGGAAGGTATATCAAATACTTAAGACAGTGTTTGATCACATTTCCAACACCTCGAAGTTATTCAAAAATACTCCTTACGCGTCGTATTTTCAACTCTCTTCTCGGTGTTTGGAAGTGTGGTTACACACGGTCTTTCGAGTTTGATGTATTAATTCAAAAATCTGTCATAGCATGAACAAGCCAAATGTTTTGACAGTGCTAAGATTGCTTTAAGTTTTACTGACATTTACTACTTTTCGTTAATGTTCAGTTGAATTTTTCCCCCAGCTCCACGAGATTATGAACCTATGTTTTGAAAAGGGAACAGAAAAACAACACGGAGCGTCATACATTCGAAGACTACTGGAAGAAGCTTGGTCTACTGAAGGAATGTGGGATACATACCTTTGAATCAAACTGACGTGAATGATCACTTTTTGTATTGCCTAATGATACAATACCAGCAGTGATGTTTTCGAAATGTCCTTTTTAATGTTATGTATAAACTTGCACTATTTTACACTTCGGTTTCTAAACGGTATATACACTGTGCATTTGTAGCATCGCAGAGTGACAAAGAAAAAGAACACTTTGTTATCTCTTTCTCTTTTAAACATAAGTTAAAGTAAGTAATCTCAAAATAGGAGTTATTTTGTGTAATGTTGTATGCGACATATGCTTTTAAATGTTGTCTTTCGAACAGATAGACCTGAAATTGAAAGCAGGTTTCTTACTCATTACAAAATTAAAAATAGATTCGCAGCCGACTATGAGTGTGTCTTCTGCTGTCGACACAGTGTCGACCTATCTCTATCTACGTTCACATCATTCAATGTTTTATATGAATGTTCTTCCTCGCTTTATTTCCATTCCCTTGGCTCAGAGCAGATGAACAGGAGGGGGACATGTTCTGTTTTCTGGTAGCAGCGCATTCGCATTTTCGTTCGACTGGTCACATAGAGCAAGTAACTTTCTATGCCCAACAGCATGAAGATTCGCTTATACATTCCGTTTCGTTCGTGTAGAAGTCTTCCTCTTGAAAGATTTCTCCTGTAATTGTAATTTTTACTGCGCTTCGCTCGAACGCCGAGACGTAATCACAAGGCGGCGGAGGGCAAATTGGAAAACAAGGAATCCTGGAACTCGGAGTCAGAACCGGAATACTAGGAAAACCCAGATTATCCGGAATCCTCGAAATGAACGTAAAATAACGACTTTAAAAATAAGCATAACAGATAATTAAATACCGCCGTTGTTTTTACTGGTGATACTCCCAGCGATCCTGAAGTGCATAGGCACTGTTTATCAATCTTGCTTTAATTTAATTATTTCATTAAGATATTAACTATTGATTCATTATGAATTTATTATTTGAGTTCTATTACAATGCTTCTTAAACTTATTATATTTCGAAGATTCCGGGTATTCCGGTTCCGAATTCCTAGATTCCATATATTCCAACCAACAGGCGACGGACAAGTAAAAGCCACCCACGCTTCTATTCAAATCCCTTCAGTATGCGGCTCAAAAAGACACAGGAAGACAGGTAAATGTGTTGCGGCTTAGATGGTGGACTATAGGGAATTCAATTTGACGAGTTTATTAGTCTGCAAATAAAAATCTTTCCCCTCTCAATTTAAATTCGAGTAAGTGAGCTAGTACTTTTAAGCTTTATTTTTACGACATTCTTACACGCTTTATAGCAACGTTATTAACAATTAGATTACGACAGACAGATTAAGACAGTGTTTGATCACATTTCCTCGAAGTTATTCAAAAATACTCCACTACGCGTCGTATTTTCAACTCTCTTCTCGGTGTTTGGAAGTGTGGTTACACACGGTCGTTTGAGTTTGATGTATTACTTCAACAACCTTCCATAGTATGAACTAGACAAATGTTTGACGAGTTTATTAGTCTGTCCGTGAATCGAACCCGTGACACATTCGTGGGAGGCGAGCGCGAGCGCCATCCCTGCTCCCCCGTTTCACTGTAGTCACAAACAATCGCCACTGACAGCTTGGCCTGCTGTGTTGCAGGTGTATTTGCTAGAGTTGACGCTGTTCCAACACTCATAATTATAAAATAAAACCTTCACATCATAAGAAAATCAATCTACAACTTTCAACTGCATTCGAATCTCAAGATTTAATTACATTTAGACCAAACATATACGACTATCCCACCATCAAGGAAATGAAACTAACGCAGTTGTCATTCAAATCCCTTTGATATATAAAAAACCATTTTCACGGGAATCAATAACAAATAATTCTCTTTTCTTTTCTTTTCAATAGAGATAAAGTCTTCGAGTTATGATTGACAGAAAGTTGCGCTGTTTTAGTCAGCACTGAAATTTTCTTGCCCTTCTTAGCAATTTAGTTTCCCGAACGCAGGGTATTACAATATTTCATAATTATATTTTGCCTCGATATGCGATACATTTCCGATGTCGACCATGGCAGAGAAGCTCTCTCGTCAGCAAGTGCTTTCACATCTGGGATTGCAGTGCTTGATGAAAAGCAACAGGCCTACAACTCCATGCGCACCGCGGTCAAACCAACGAGGAACGTTTGGAAACGAGGCACAGCAGTTATGCAAGTTTCAAGGCGTATAATTAATTGTATATTCCTTTGACTGCTTGCAGAGTTTTACTCGTTTAAGTGTTTCCCTGAACATGGGAATTTTAAAACTGTAAATGATGGGATTGACGAGAGAATTGGCCAAACGAAAGAGATTAAAAATTTGAAATACAAGTAATGGGACACAATTTAAACAGAGAAAATGAGTGGAGTTGATTGCAATACCTGGAATCCAAAAGAGAAGAGATGCTGCTATTACAACAAACAGAGTCTTGGAGAGTTTCGCGTTCTGTTTTAATTTTTTTGGTCTGTTATGAGCAGTTTCTATTGTAGGAACTCGGCAGTTAAGTCTTGTTCGGATTGCCAGATAAGACACACAGATCGTGACCAAACACAAAACCACGACACAGCCGAATGCAATTATCCAGTATGAGAAATCCAATATGCCATATACAGCTAGCAAGATCAGTATCCCAGCAGATATAGCAACTACCCACGCTAGAGTGGCACTGTAAATGTAGCCTTTTGTGCCTGCTACTCGATGGCGGAGCGGCCAAATCAAAGCATATGCACGTTCCAGAGAGATGAGTGTGAGAAAAAATACTGACGCAAGAGAAAAGGTTACTTGAAAAGCGGTTGGTATATTTTCATTGTGAGCACTGTTGAAGCTTGTTTCTTGAATATGCCCCGCGATATCAAAGGGTCCTAAGGCTACTGGTTCTGTGCATCCAACAAGAAGATCAGCAACAGCTAAGTTGATGAGAAGAAAGAAAGTTCGCTCGAGTCTGTTGCGATGCTTCCAAAACACGAATATGGTGAAAACGTTGCCAACAATGATGATCAAGGACTCGAGTATGGCAGCGAATAAAACAAAAATAATCGCTGTATTGTACATGATAGTTACTTTGAGCTGGTCTGCTACATAACGGAAAGCTTTTTTCCCAGTGTTTTCGCGATCGAGGTCACTTTGGCCGGTCTTCAAAGTGGCAAGCTACTGACATCCTAGCAAAATCATTAGTTGTGACGTGTCGCTCGACCCGCTGTATAACAGATGTATTCAGTGTTAGGACTTATACTGTTTTCAATACAACAGGATGAAATAAACTTCCCATCAGAAGACGAAACAATCTACAACGTCCAATAGGATTGCGAATTGCAATTTTTAATTAACGTTTGACAAAACAGAAAGATCAATAACTGATTTCTTTTCCTGTACGCTATGTTGGGATTGTCATTGTAATGTAAAGTATGGAGTACTCTTATGGAGTACTCTTAACATTAATCACTGACAAATAGAAAATGCTCTCAATTCACGATCTGCATCCTGCCTAATACACTCACACTGGGGATATTTGCAAAGTTAGCCCGCAGAAATGGCAGTAAGAAGTGGTAGTAAGATGTGCCAGTTCCTTGCTTGAAGACATTCGTAGTACAACTAAAAATAAATAACAGTAATTACTGACAGATAGGAAATCCATACGATATGCATTTTCTTTAATGTACTCGTCTAAATTAAGGGTTAGTTTTCTTTTTTTCTCCGTGAATTTCAAACTTAGCTAGTGTTTCAGTAGTGTTCCTCGCTTGAGGACATTCGTAATACAACAAAAATTATTAATTTAAGGAGAGCGCGCTTTATTTACATCAATAGTTCGTTCGTTTTTTTGCTGCCAGCCGCTACCAAATTGAATCAGGAATTATAATTATTATTGTTTTATTAGCACTGTTGACAGATGTTACAGTTTTAGGTTTGGTGAACATACATCTTTAAATTTATAATATTTCATATTTTACTTTTACACTTTTATTTATAACTTTATCAACTTTTATCGACGGCAACGTCTTCCCATGCATCACATTGATAAATTGTTTGATTGAAATTGATTGAAATATAATTTTATCTTAAGCAGATAATAACAAAACAAGCTATTTAATTGGACTACAAGCCATACCAATCAGGACGTCGGATCATGTCAGAAAGGTTGAAGTTAGCACTGGGTTAAAACACAAGAAGATATCAGGCTGCATTCACTACAGCCACAGTAGGGTGCAACCCTTAGAATTGTTCTTTTGTGATACAGTAAACACTCGCATAAAAGAAACTAACGAACCGAGGGGAAAAGACGAAGATCCGTAACTTACAGTACGGACCGAGAAGACGAGGTTAGTAAGATATTTATTTTATCTCTACTGTGTGTCTGCCGGGTTCGGGAACGATTTCGGGCCGCACAGTAGAATACGGCCCGCTAAATTGACCAACCACAGCGCGCATACTAACTGATAGATATAATAATACACATTGCTAGAGATAATTAACATACAATTTCACACTCGCATAAAAGAAACTAACGAACCGAGGGGAAAAGACGAAGATCCGTAACTTACAGTACGGACCGAGAAGACGAGGTTAGTAAGATATTTATTTTACCCTCTGATCTACTGCGGTCAATAAACCAATCGAGAGACAAGGGCGGTCAATAAACCAATCGAGAGACAAGGGTGCGAGCTCGTGGCTTACCGCAGTGCCTCTTGTCGATCAAGGCTTAGTGCTGAATAAACAAGAATTCAGAGACTCTCTGCGTTTAAGGTATGACTTGCCCCTATCTGATTTACCAAGCAAGTGTGTTTGTGGTAAGAAGTATACCGTCTGCCATTCCCTCTCATGCAAAAAGGGAGGGTTCGTGGCGCAGAGACATAATGGCGTTCGCAACCTTGTTACCTCTTTTCTTGGTAAGGTTTGCAACAACGTTGAAGTCGAACCACAACTTCAACCTCTCGATAATGAACAATTCAACCTCAGAAGCACGGTGACAAGTCCGGAGGCAAGGCTGGACATGAAGGCTGGGGGCTTTTGGTCTCGAGGAGTTACAGCATTTTTCGATGTCAGAGTAACGCATGTTAACTCCAAGTGTAACCAGGGAAAAGCAACATCCACAATCTTTAAAGAGCAGGAAGAGGAGAAAAAGCGGAAGTATCAACAGAGGGTGCTGGACGTTGAAATGGGATCTTTTACTCCCTTAGTTTTTGGAACCAACGGTGGGATGGGAGCTGACTGCAATTGCTTTCTCAAACGCCTAGCCGAGAAGCTCTCAGAAAAGAATGAGGAACCTTATCACATTACCATCACCTGGATTAGAACATTGCTTTCTTTTGAGATTTTAAGGTCGGTACACACATGCGTGAGAGGCTCCAGGACACCTTTCCACAAAATCCCGCAAGGAGATTTTATTGATGACTGCCGTTTAAATGCGAGCGAAGCGGGTGTCCGTTGATTTTTTTTTTTTTTTTTTTTGCCGTCACGAGTTTTGTTCATTCAAATAGTCTTGGGATTTTTGTTCTGAAAATTTTACTAGTTGACTTTCTGGCATAATTTTTAGCTTAATTACTGACTATTTTATTTAGTTAAAATGAAGTTTTTAGTATATTCCTATATATTTATAATTGTAAGTATCATTTTAGCATATTAATATTTTGTAATTTAGGCGATAGTATACTTTTTCTCATTATTTTTGTTCAAAGCTTTAGTTTTTGAAATTGCTTACAACCAATACTTATTTTGATATTTAATAATACTTAATATTGTAATATACATAGTAAGAGAATTTGATGTATTATTATTAGCAGTAGTAGGTCATATATTGTAAATTTAAGTTTGTTTAAGAATTAGTCAATAAAGCTTTATTAGTTATTAACATACAATATTTTATTACGTGCACTAAAATAATAAATCTCAAATAAAAAATGAACAAGCATTAAGAGTCTGCATGGCCAGGGCACCATTGAGTGCTTTTTTATTCTGGCATCTTCTTTCTCCTCTTTGCCAGTGTTCTGAATCCACTTGTTCTTAAATGCGGGTGTTTACTGTATGCTACTGGTGGGGAAACTACAACAGAGCGATATTACCGAATGACTATATAAAATATCTAAAACTGCATGCAGATAAAGTCATCGTCAGAGAGTCATTTCCAATTAGAGTATTCCTGTTTTGTCCATAAATGGCTTACATTTTCCTCAGAAGTTTGTTGGACAAATGTGAGTAGCTGCCAATGAAAACTGATGAAGTAAATAGAATTGAAGTAGAGAATATATAATTCTTTATCAACTGTAAAATTAAGTGGTTCACTTGCCGCCGACGCAGCCAAACAGTTTTTTCTAAAATGTAATACGTTCATGGGCAAAGTATCATGGGTTGTTATATAATTGTAGTCATAAACAGTTTTGGGCAGCCACTCGGCCTGTTGTATTACATATGTAGTTGTCAGAGTTGTCTCTGTTTTAATACATGTTATTATATATCCAATAACACCTTCAGGTTGTAAGAAAGTCATAATCTACAATTAACCTTTAATTGCATTGAAATCGCACAGTCTAATCAAATAGACCATTTCCGATATATTAAAATTCTAACATGGCTCCGAGGCTTGGGGGAATAAAACAAAAGAAATTAATTATTCATCCCACAACCTCGATGTGATTTCTTTTGTTTTATTCCCCCAAGCCTCGGAGCCAAGTTAGAATTTTAATAGCGGAGCTCCGGCGGCCCGAAGGGCCGCCAAGCGGAGCCCCATAACCACATAGGAAAAAGAAACCCATGTATGGATTTTCTCATGGTTAATCATGGACAGCGGTATTGCTCGTGGGCGCGTACGCACGACGGCGACGACAACGACGACGACGACGACGACGGTGGAGTCGCGCAAGATGGCGACCATAAGGGGACCTCTAAACCAAAAGGAGGCTTAATTTTTCGCGGGCTTTCTGGAGCTCAACGCGGCTACACAATATGCTAGGTCAGCTAAAGGAGTAACGTTTGTCGTGTTTACGTGGAAACTGGAAGATTTCCAAACTGGAAGATTTCTGGCTAATTTATTTAACTACAACTAGTACTACGCAATAGGGTCAATGCAATGATAAAACCTTGGAACAATGCTCACATGTTAACATCATTCAGATAATATTTTAGCCCAATAGTTTTTGGCAATTCTTTATTAAACAATCAAAGTAATTTTCACAATTTCCTCTGATAATGTTTTGATTTTTTAATCCACTCGTTTGACTTCTGGATTGAAAAAAGCAGTTCATTTCAGTTGAAAGAAAAACTAAACACCAAACAATATGCAGAAAACCTTGCAGCAAAGTTACAAAACTGAACTCAAAATTCAACCTTATCCTGGATAAGCCTAATCGGGTTACAGGAGCTCCGCTTTTAGGTTGACCTAAATCTATATATTATATCGGAAATGGTCTATTAAGACCACGCGTATACCTCGAGTCTATTTTCACGGAACTACCCCATTGTCATTCGAACTGGTGTGAGTATCGATCGCTTACTCTCGAACGATAAAGCTAAGATTGTTGTGTAAAGAGGCAGCAATTCTTACCCGAACTTCCGCTAGTTTTCGAAATTCAACACAATTACAAATGCTTATCTTGCACGGTTACAGAGAGTGAAACCAACTTGATTTGGCCGGTTAAAATAAGAAAATATACCTCAGTTTATTTTGGAAATTATGCTTCAAAATACCATACAGGCAATTCGATCCGAACTTTCTCCCAGTGTCTGGTTGCATTTTACTGTCTTAAGAACCAAATTCTCCTTGAAATAGACGCATGTTGCTGTTTGTACTGTTTACTGCGAGCTGTTTAGAGCTGTCCTTCGATTCTTTGAAATCCACTCGACAGGCATTAGGTTGATATCCTGCGATAGGGTGTTGGTTGACAATAGATCTTCTAAGTGCAGCGCGCGACAGCCCCCATCTCTTTGGTCAGTGTCATCTCGAAAACCTTGTGCCCAAGAAGGGGTTTTCACTCCAATTACCGGTGCACGGGCTTCGCGTTCCTTGACATTGCAAGCTCCCCTCCGTCTTTTAAAATCAGAGGCGATGCTGCTGGTTTGGTACGTTAGAGGTTGTGATGTGCATCGATTTTCCAGTGATTCGTACAGCCTCCATCTCGACAGTCGGTGTCATCTCGAAATGCCGGAATCCCGGTAGGATTGGAACTTTATCCACTGCATGTGTGCAATGGTCCCTCCGGCTTGACACTAGACTGCTTTCAGTTTCTAGAAAGCAAATCCTAAACCCATCCTCGGCCCAGCAGTACGACATCCATCCGAGAATGGGCAACAACATCAGCGAACAGACGTCTTTGCAGAATGTTAGCTATACTTGCTTTGATTGGAGTTGGCAAGCTGCAGAGCAATCTGAGAGATTCATACGAGCATTGTGGTAGTCGCTTAATTATTTGTGTTACAGCCGTTTCTAAAATGTGTCTGGTTACTTGTACGATGTTGAGAAGCTTATCACAGATCTCGAAGTCTGAATTTTTTACTTTTTAAAATCAGCATCACTTATTTTTTTTTCTCTCTTACCACCAAAGACATAACGAAAGAATTAGTCTAGATTACTTCTTTTAAAACGTCATCATAAATTAGTAAGAAACCGATTTTCTTCTTAGATTTGTTTCTCAAATGTTTCCCAAATGCTATAATTTCGATGAACAATGTTAGAACCCCAGAAAACTAGGAAGGAGTTAATTTTACCATCTCAGTTTCACGAGAGGACCGCTAAACTAGGCGTTGTTCCTTTCTAAGCTTATGACAAAACTAACCGAGGAGTCTATCTAGATGAACTGAAGTATGCAAAAGCAACATTATATAGAAACTATTTATCCCATCCAAATGCTTCAGACTATCACATAAGTCTCCTTGAGCTACAGTTGAGCGACTTGCCTAAAGCTGTTCATCCAAAACAAACAACATCAATACTCTAATAGATATTCTTCTTTCTAAATCAGAATATAAAGACACATCGTGACTCTCTTCACGTTTACAGTGCGGCTACACTAACCGGGGTCACTTTAACAAAACTGACCAATCACAGTACGGGACACGAACAATGAATTCAAACTAAAGTCGTTTGAGCCAATCAGTGTTTAGAGCCAAAACAAGCAGCGATAACAAAGTTTGCAAAGATCGAAAACATAGACTTACGCTTTCAATTTTGGGAGTATTTCGAGTTGGCATAAAGAAGCATTCGAAAGACAATGAAATTAGTATTGTAAAAATGGAAAAGCCAGTCCGATGTGATGGCCTTCACACAGACCGTGGCGTGTTTCGCCTATCTGTATCGGTACTTAGTGCTTGTAAAGATCGCCGGAACGTAGGCCAAGCTGGTTTGAATTCTATCCTTTCGTAGATCAGGGCTCTAGGAAACCTAAGATTAGCAATATAATCCCATTGCGTTAAAAACGATCAACTTTTCTGGCACTATGCCCGTTATTTGCCAGATTAGCCGTTTGGAAGCGCACGCCGAAAATTCTCCGCGTAATCGATAGCAGTTATGTGCTTTGGAAAAGTAATTCAACTCCAGGAAAAAACTCAACTATTTTATTTCATACATCGTGTATATTTTATACAGTCGAGATATTACATGCGCGGAACACCGCGAACCTCAGAATTAATTTATGGAAAATTCATAACTCAGTCTCAACAGTTATGATACTTCCGGCGATAAGAACAACTTCAAAATTGTCATAAACTACAACACCTTAATAATATAAGCTAGTTTGAAACATGTAACTCAACGCACTTTGCATTTGACAGTGACTAGAACTATATGAATATGAAAAAGATACAACTCAACAGACTTTTCTTCCGACTTTCACATGTTCGGTCGTCCGGAACCACAGTGTTCCACAGTGTGGACTTCAGTCCTGCCACAATTACTACAGCAGAAAATCGAGCCTTCGACTTGATGTGGATTTCGAAACATCATGAGTCAGTGTTTCGCTTCTCGGCGCGACTGCCTGGGCTAGTTGCAATGGCTGGATGTTCCTCCTTGCGAATTCCTCGATTATTAACGGCAACTGCCAGTCATTTTCTTCGCCGACCGGAATTTTGTTGTTGAGTGCTTTCTTCAGAGTCATGAGATCGCGATCTAAAATAAGGCGATCAGTCCCAGCGTATTTCATTGGATTGCTCTTCCTCAGTCGTGGTCTCATGATTGCAAAAAAGCTGTTACTAGCTTTTTCCCTTGCCGCCTTGAAATTCAGGAATTCGCTCTTTGATTTTTCAGACTTTTTTTGTAGGTCTTTTATGAGGCCTTGTAGCTCAGCAATTTCAGCTTTGATCTCCGGGTGTTTACATTGGAGGCTGCACTGGCTAATCCCAGGACAAGTCGGGTTTTTACAATGTCTCTTTTGATGCCCAGTCAGATGGCAATTCGAGCAGGTCTTTGCTCGTTTGGGGGCCCTACGTTCATAGTCACCAGCTTGTTGCTGCAACCGAGTGTACTCTTGTTTGGCACTTGCAATTCGCGCTTCAAGGAATTGGATATCATCAGAAAAGCGTTCCTCTTTTTTTGCAAGGAAACTCGTCGACGACTCCGCACTATCGGCGATATGCGCGGCGGATTGAGTTTTAGTACCACCAAAAGGCTCTTGTGTGATGTCTTTGTTCGACAGCTGTTCAATTTCCTTTAGCAGAATTTTCTTTTTCGCGTAAGACAGTTTAAGCGGGGATGGAAACAAAACATCGAGGTCAGAACTATCGATGTATTTTAACGATTCTTTTGTCGTAAATCCCCTGTCCTCAAAATCTTTGGCAAGATATTTGAGATCCAAGCCGCAAGAGATTGAAGAAAGCCACGTAGATATTTCACTCTGCATGACACAGTCGTGTTTATGGCAAAATGGTCAAGGACAACTTTGGAATGCCGCTTAACACCAGCAGCGCGCGCTTTTTCAGCTTGACAGATGTCAAATTCATGATCACCTTCAGTCAATCAAAATTCGTTGTTTTCTCTCAGACAGATTGGAGCCAACTCAGTGCCAGTGATGCAAGTTGAATGCTTTTAGCAGGCTTTCTATTTCTAGACTGAGAGAAAGTTGAAAAAGTGTCTCAGGCATGGCAACAATTTCTGTTGAAAATGCTGTTGTGAAGGGTCACCATGTTTATTTGTCTGAAGTCCGCACTGGAGATATTTTCGACTGTTTTCCTGAGATGGATATTAACTTACATGACCCTTACGCAGTAATGGTGATAAACGCGGGAAATGTAGTTGGACATCTTCCGACGGGCTTTGCAGAACACATTTACAGGCTATTTCTGGAACTGAAGGATAACATTACTGTCCTTTGGAAAGTTTACACTTACTATGATATTGACTTGTTGAAAACCTTTAGTTACGGTATTTTCTTATTGACAATACGATTTCAGTGATGGGCATTACGCGGCATGAGGCGTAACATACAACATTTTGACACATGGATCTCTTTCAAATACGTATTTTGATATGATTCT
>OZ026601.1:26082413-26099913 GCA_964020085.1 Micromussa lordhowensis
AGTTATGGGAGGAGGGGCTGGGGTTGAATTTTAGCAAATAAGTCTGGTTCCAGGGCCATATTTATGATATTTGCCAAGTTTCGAAAAAAAAGGATGTTACTAAAACGGGGAATGGGGAATTGAAAATGGGAAATTGAATATCTTTTTATTAAAACGGGTAATGGGGAATGGGGAATGGGAATTTCAAATTGATTAGATTCTTGTTAAAGCGGAATTAAATTTTTTTAGCGTTTTGCACGAAAATAAAGGGGATTACCGACAATAAGCAACAAACGGGAGGGTGACCAAACTTTTTCGTTATTTCAGTACCTGAGCAATTAACCAGAAGATATTTTAAATCTCGTTCTCAGCGGTCGAGCTTCCTTTGGTCCGAGATGGAAATATTGCGAGTATAAGCGCCAACAAAGGCAACGATGCGCGCATCGATTACGCGCAGAGAATAATTATGCAAGTTACCGAGGGAAACCTGTCAAATTCATTACCTTCGTGGCGCGTCTCCCGGAGGCAGCGAGCGCCGGTAATAATAGGCTTTTCGCTACCCTACTGCCAACTAGCTCTCAGAGAGGGCGGCCAGTTTGCGGAATGGAACAAGGACAATGATTATCCATTAGAATTTACAACTTCTTTTAAACTGTTATTTCATTAACTTACAAATGAACATGAAACAACTTTTTAATTAGGCTTAAGAAAAAGTTCTTGCCATGACTAGTTTATATCTACCAAACCAAGAACGTTGGTTTTACATGTTTTTTTCCTCGATTAGCAAAACCTTGATTAAACTGTTTTTAACTCAAATTCACTACAGTAATAAACTCTGTTTCGGAAAAGAGAATTAAGTATTTGTCTCGGTAATTGAGGACTCAAGAAAATTTACAGGCTCTTTCAGAAGAAAGAGAAAGACATATCAGCAGTTATTAGAGATACAGTCATCATCCCGGAGTAGTAAAACCTTCATTTAGCCGCTATTTTTAACTCAACTTCACCACAGGTGATTACAAATCTAATAAAATCGGAAAAGACAATTAGATTTGCCCCGGTAATTGAGGAATCAAGAAAATTTTCACATGGTTTAGAGATGTAAACACCATTCATTGTCGTCATATTACGACCTAACTTTGAGCAAATGGCAATTTTATATTTTTGTAGGTCTAAAGATACATCCCAAATCTTTCAAATAAAGCTGCCTTCACAGCTGCTGGTGTGTTAGCTGGAACAATTAACTGAGTAGCTGAAAATTGTGGGTTGTTTCTCTGCACACACTGCAGGGACATATGATTATATCGATTTTATTTCCGTCCTAATGCCTTAGACTGCTTGTCTAAATACCAGTGACATTTGGGTCTCACAAGAACAAACTGATTATCAGGCGCAGAGGCAGGCAGAAATTCATGTTTACACCCAAAGCACGTTCTCACATTTCCCCATATGGTACCCACAACATAATGGCAATTTGATTTTGGGAAAGAGGGGTTGGGCGTCCTTGCTTGATTATAACAAGCCTGGGGAGTTTGAAGTTCCATAGCACAGCCTTGCCGTGAGTCTATTTTTTTAGAATGCCTAGTAGCCGCATTTTGTGGGTAGGCAGGAGAAGTCGCCTCAGTTGCATAGCTATTTTGTAGTTGCAGTGTATTAGTGTCATAAAGAAAGTCGATCCAGAAAGGAGAATTGATTTCCCTGTTCATCAAGATGGGGCAATATTGTGCTTTCAGTAGGACAGCTATATGCAGGGTCCGGGATATCTGAAGATACTGGCTCGTATCCAAAGCATGGAGCTTGAGCCTGGCTAATTGCATGGTTCTCTACTTCAGGCGAAAGGCTTGCTCCTTGATACACAGATTCAGCCCATCACCGGAAGTTGCATGGAAACGAGGCCTAAGGGCCAAGGTGTAAAAAATTGCGGCTAGTATAAAGCATTTAAGTCACAAGTGTTGCGCTGCAGCATTGTGTAACAATCGCTCTGATAACCGGAAAGATCTTATTTTTCACGCTTTTCCGAAAGATCAAATTCTAAGAAAAACATGGGAGATAAAGATGAAACGTGGCGCCAAAAAATTTGCTTCCAACATAGCCCTCTATTGTTGTTCGGAGCACTTTTGTGGAGACGGACTACAGAAAGAGTTTGACAAGTGCAAGGCGAGATCTTGTAAAAAATGCCATTCCTTCTATTTTTACATGGTCAGATCGTAACGATGAAGTCAGGAGTCAGAGGTCTGAGAGAGCAAGAATCCGTGGTGACAAAACGACTAAGCCATTCGCCGGTTCTTTGGATATGGAAACCGAGAGCACAACTGGTACGTTTGAAGCAATTAGGGAGTTTAAGAAGCTACTACGGCAACGTCGAGGACAACGTCGATTAAAAAATGAATTTATATTTTACCTAAGAGTCTCGCGGTACTCTAAAGTCATTTAGTTTGTTTGTCACTGTCAAAACTATGACGAAACTGAATCTGGGACATGGCGATAAATTTGATATAGAAATTTAAAAAATTAGCCGTCGTGGTTCACGTTCTTCGGACAACGCAGAATTTGGTCATTTCACGTTGTTGTTTTACAGAGGACGGCTAAGAAATGTACCAAGAATTATAACGCACGTGCACAGTCATTGTTCTGCTCATTAAACCTTTTGTTTAGCGACGTTCCCGTTACCGTTGCCGTCGTGGTTTTCTTAAACTCCCTATTACCGAGTCCAATAAGGATTGGGACGGCAAAGCACAAGAGAGAGATTTAGTTGCTGAGATTTGTGATCTCAGACAAAGACGCTCTCTGTCAAAATTTGGCTTGGAACGATTTGCCTGCAGTGACGATGACATCTTCTTTTACACAGGATTTCAGAGTTACAGTGCTTTGACTGCATTTTGGAACTTCGTTAAACCATGCTCCGAGTCTTTGCTTAGCTGGAACAGGGCACGTGCCAAAGTGAACGGAAATCTTGCTGACACTGCGTTTCCTTACTTACAAGGTCAGACAAAAGAAAAGCAACGAAAACGAGAAACACAGCCCATTGATTAGTTATGGATGTTTCTAACAAGGGTACGGCTTGGATTATTCGAGCGTGACCTCGCTTACAGATTTGATGTGTCTGTAAGTACTGCCTCTGATGTGGTTGTCACATGGGCAAACTATCTTTACAGATTATTGGAAAGTTTCCCTTCAAAAGAAGTGTGGCCTTCAAAAGAAAAGATGAAGGAACACTTGCCAGATTCATTCAAGGGGAAATATGAAAATGTGCAGGTATTTTAGATTGCACAGAGCTAAAATGTGAACTGCCAAAAGACTATCAGAAGCATTCAGAAATGTACTCAGATTATAAATCTCATGACACATTCAAAGGCCTGGTTTGCATCTCACCCAGTGTTTGGATAACATTTGTCAGTCAACTTTACCCAGGAAGAATCAGTGACAAAGAAATAGTCGAGAAAAGCAATTTCTGTCAACTTATTGAAACAGGGGATCAGTATCTTGCAGAGAAGGGTTTTGAAATCCATGGCCTGATAGACCTCAGAGGAGGGAGTCTGCACATCCCTCGCAAGAGATTTTCTGCCACTGACCAGTTCACAGAAAACCAATGTTTCGAGACCATGAGTATAGCTAATGTTCGTATTCATGTTAAAAGAGCAATTAACCGAATAAAGACATGGCATATATTTAATCAAGTTCTACCACTTTCAACCTACGGGTCCATAAATCAGATATGGACTGTTTGTGCTTTGCTAGTAAACTTTCAAAATCCAATCATTTCTGTCTAGACGAACATTTTAGGCCTAAATTAACTCTACCTTATAGAGTAAGCACCCACATACAAGAACCTAGATTTTTTCAAGTTGGGCTAAATAGGTTCTTGTAAGAATGATATTTACAGTAGTATTAGGCTATCTCAGTTCTTAAATTGGTTCTTATTTCCATAAAAGATATCTACTCAATGATACATATGGTAAGACTGATTTCCTCTGATGGGGATGCTGATACCTTTATATTTCAACCCTAACCATGAAAAAAAGTTTTAAACAAGATCTTTGCAGTTTAAAATTATGCTCCAGATGCTTGAAATTACAAGGTCATTTTCTGAAATAAGAACCTGTTTAAGTTAGTCTAAACTGGTTCTTATGTAAGGGGAGTCTAAAATAAAATTCTTAGCCTAATAGGTTTTTAAATTCCAGCTTCTTATATGTGGGTGTTTACTGTATTATTCTCAACTAAACTTGTAACCTGACTGAAGGAATGATAACTTTATATTGTAAATTCTGCCATTTCAGAGTTGTTTCAATGGCAAACAAAAAGGATCTAAGAGTACAATCCCTTTGACATCCCATCAATATTTAAAATTTTTTCACAGCCTTAAGTCACATACTGTTCTTGCTTTTTATATACTTTTCATGAAAAGCAAGTAAACTTGGCTTTATTTCATCATTCCATCTGAATGACAGTGTGACTTTCAGAACAAGAATGGGATATCTTGAGCTGGTAAAAACAACGAAGTCAGTCAGAGGAAGAGCAGTGATTCCCATTTGCATCTGAGACTGAAACCAATATTTATGTTTTTCTTTCACCTCAAAATGAGAGTTTTTTCTTTGAAAGGGAAGCTGGCTTCCTGTTGATGATCTTTTATAGCTACCTCTGGAGAGACATCTTGCTTTGACTCCAGACATTTTATCTCAAACATTTCTGCCATTATGGTAGACACTGGTTGCAATTCTGTCAGGGCTTGCACCCAGAACTGTATCATCTTTGTCCAAAATAAGGCCAACCTCCTGAACTGTGACTTCTTTAACATCTGGTAATGATAGAAAGTGTGATTTGTACAGACTGGCTGCAACTGCCTCATTTTCAATGCCATAAATCATGCCTTTAGTTTTGTAATTAAGTAGTTTAGCTTGTGAATAGCTTACATGCTTCTAGATTGTTCCCTTTCTTGTGATTCTTTTAATTAGATTTGTTGACATCTTTGATCTAGAGTTATTCATGTGGGAAAATACATCTTTGCATACACTGGCTGTTATCTTGTTCTGCTTGTGTGCAAACCAGTTAGGGCTGTCTGATTGCCCTCTTGTTGCAAGTTCAACTTTCATTTCTTCATCTGTTAAAGTTTCAATAAATGATGTTTTCAACTGTTGAGAAAATGATGTCAGTTTCTCATTTGATTCACCGACTTGTTTGATATTGGGGGGTACATTGGATTCAGGAAATTGTGCAGTATTTGATTTCTTTGGCACTTGCCAGTAAGTGGGAACAGCTGTATAATTGGCAATGGAACATTGTTCTTCGCCATACCCTTCATTGTTTAGCCTTCCTTGCCCTTGGTTGGTAAGCTGGCAATAGGACTGTAATATTACTTCTCCAGTAGTTGGTCACAGAGGTGCAGCTTGCTTGAGCAGTGGATGAGCTGCTATTCACAGACGTCGGAACAAGTGAATTAGGAGCAGTAAAATCCTGAAGTTGTTTTATGAATAATGGAACCTTTAGCAACTTTGCCAACTATAGTCATCACTGTTGGGATTGACTTGTGATCTGGTAACATTGCTGCAAAGGGTATGTGGGGATTTATACCCTGAAGATCATTTTTCAATTTAAGAATGCCATCAACAACAAGATTCTGAAATTTAGGGGGCCTGGGATCATAAAACTGTGATTGTATTCCTCTTTTCTTCCTAGCGGGCAGGTCGGAGGCATGTCTTGGTTTTACAATGGTTGAGGCCATAACTGAATGGAATTCCACCTCTCTTTTATTTCCTTTTCCCAACTCCACTCCCTCGGCTTCGATGTGCAGCATCTGTTACCAGGGGTGGAATTTTGTAGCTCCGAGTTTCTCGTCATATTCTCAAGCTTCCAAATTAGAGCCATCACATGACAGCAACACCCACTGTTGGAGGCGGGAGATTGCCTGTCACATTTTGCCGCCATGATCTTGGGTGTACCAGTCTTGTTGATGACCAATTTTACTTTTACTTAACATTTCTTTTGTAGGATGCCCAACAACAAGCGCACAAATAAATGATATTTTTTCCACGTTGTTATATACCTGCAGTTCATGTACGAAGTTCATCATACGCAGACCCTTGTCATTAGAGTTTATAACAACTTCAGCGTTTGCAGATTTCTTTGATGACTTTCCCGAATTTTTAACTTGTTCGAAAGCATCCATAGGCACAAAGGACGGCAAAACAGAAAAGTCTTCCAAGAATGGTGTGGACTCGTCCAATGGGAAGCTATCGAAACACGTACTATTGGGGCTGGTCTGCCCAAGGACACTGTTCAGTTTCACTAGAACGCTTAAGCCTTTCAAGCTTTGCTTTCGTGCAGCTGCCATCAGGGTCAGGATCGTAAACTTTGTCTCTGTAGTAGGGTATTGCATTGAATGCTTTTACTCTGCACACAAGGGAATACAAGAAGTAAGTAGGTAAGTCTTCACCTGGAACAGTACAACGCACATAACCATTCTGAAAAAAAAACCGCAAAAAAAAATACTGAACTTACTTTTCGACGAGATCTTTTTTGATCCTTGTTGGTTTAGCCTTCTGCATTTAAGCCAGAATTTTAGCTGCGGTATTGTCCATTTACCTACATCTTCTGAATTACCGACCGAAGCACATGGGATATCATCTGGAGTAAGATTTAAACTTATTTCTTGCAAGGCTCTGTCTTCCATGACACTTTATTCTACTGCACAACTTTAAGGTTCGCGCCTGATGGCCCTTAGGCCTCGCTTCCATGCAACTTCCGGTAATGGGCTGAATCTGTGTATTACCCATGCTAAGCCGATTGTCTGCCAACACCTTTTGGCACTCTATTACAACTTCGTTTTGCGGCATTGGGCCTTTGAATCGCTTACGGGGTTGGTTTGGTTTCCTTCCTACATAGTGGCGGTCTTGGTTACCCCCTAGATTGATTTTTGTCAAATTTAACCTTCGTTTCTCAGCACTGTAATACTGCAAAAACTGTGAAAGCAATCCCGCTTTTTCACATACAGCTAGATTCCGGATGATTTCATCCCCACACACGAACATTTGACAACTGCTAAGAGTGTGCCACTGCACTCTACTGAATCAAACTCGCGAGAGTTACTACCACTCAAAACTAAATAGACTGGCGTTGCAGGAGTGTTTTCTTCATAATAGGGTGTACACTGAATCGCACCAGGAGAAATATAAAGCTTGGTAGCCTTTGCCCACATGCTCGCAAGAACTACCTCGTCAGGAGCGCTTGAAGAGGGCTGTTGTCCCTTTGCAGCACCTTAGCATGGTCAGGCCTCGAATTTTTCTAGCCTATGACTATCTCTGCATAAGAGTCATGCTAAACCACTGATCAGTGCTAAGCTCAAGATGTGAGTACTTCATACTGTACTCACCACGTCTAGTGATTGCTTTCACGAAATCATCGTCATAATCTTTCCTTAGTTCTTTCATGTCCTGGACAAACTGAGGCAAGGAAACTTTTCGATAACGCTCTCTTTGCTTGATAACATGATTGTTACTTTCAGAGCTATGGGTATAAAACTTTGCTGGTGGGGAACCCAAGCCTGCCGCCTTTCTGACATTTGCAAGCATCGACTCTTTGATAGTGGGGATTTTACTGTCAAACCAAGACACAAAACAATGAGATATTTCCTTCCAACCGTCCCTAACTGACTCATAAAGGTTTTGGAAAAGCTCTGCCGAGTAAGCATCCAAGAGACCTTTCTTTATAAACTCCATCGCCATCGTTTTGTCCGAACACCTGGTTAATAACTTTAGTTTTGCTTTCTGCGTCACAATCCTTCAGGTGTTCCTTTACGTTGTTTCTAAAAAGGCTCATACACCTAAGCATGACACTGTCGGGAAACCCCTCAGCTAGCGCTTTTTCTAATGCCTTTTCCACGTCTGTACCAAAAGATCGTAAGCCTTGTTTCAGAGAGGGGCAGTTCTTTTGTACACAATAGATGAGGTCACTAAAAACATCGTATGTCAAGTTTTAGCTAATGAGCAGTGGCCCAATGCAAATAGGGTGCTCTACTGTTCTTTTTGAAATCAGAAGCAGATCCTGGTAAGTCACAGGGGTAACACTAAACTTACCAATGTTAAACGTTGGATCTATTGTCATAACACTAGATACATATTGAGAGGTGCAATAAGTCTCCAGGTTTTGGAACTGAGTTGCTGCCGCCAGCACCAAGAGGAGGGGGTTGGGGTGGGTTTGGATACTTCTACTGAGCACATTATTTGAATCCCCCTGCTTCTCATCATTTGCCATTGATAATAGGCTACCTAAAACGTCCGATGACTGGTCTCCTAGCGACGTAGAGCCAGCATGTTTGTATTGTTTCATGTTATACGCTTGCTTTCGGTTTTTTGGAGTTTGGCCCGCACTTTCTGCGATCATTGCCCCTCCTAGCTCTCTGCTGGTCTTTTGGAAAGGTTCTTTTGGGGTGTTATCTTTAAGGTTTAACGTTAGATGCGCCTTTGTTGATTCCTTTGTTCTCTGATAGGGGACAACGTGCTTAGATTTTGCATTCCCGTGTCCCAAAAGCTTAAATTTGTGTTCTAGTCCTTTAAAATTATACTGCACAAAAGCAACCTGATTCAGTCTCCCCTGAAGGGGTTACAATATGAAATGGTTCTTGTTAGATCCGTAGATGAAGCACATTTACGATACTTTCTCACTAAATAATAGTAATTACTACCTTCTATTCTTTTTGGTAGCTATTCTTTTACACTCCACGGCGTCAATATTTCAGCACTAAAGTCACATTCAAAAGTGTGCGTAGGTGACCCATTATTTATGTAAGACCCATTGTCATCTGCCTCTGGATCTTCGAAAGCTACATATCTTAAGTCAATAACAAACGAAACATTAATTTGCACTCTCTGGGGTTGTTTTTTACATAGTACATTGACATTGGGTTTCATTACCATAATTATAATGGCCTTCTCCCCTGAAAAGGAGCTAGTTGTTCCTCTGACATAGATGGGCACATCACCAAAGTGTTCAAGTTCGTCAGGGTCTCTGAAAGAGAGGAAAAACTCTATTTGAAAATTAACATTGAACATTACAAATGGCACATTATATTTTCAATACATTCAATCAAGTTATCTTCTGAATTTAGAATTTGTTTGTATAGTCGCAAAGTGCGTAGGAAGGACTTCGACTTCATGGTCACCATTCAGACTTGAAAACATACTGAACTGCACTAAGAACAGTTTGTTTGATTCCAAAGGTACAGCAATTAAATAACTAAAAGGTCTACAAAAATATTTAGTTAAGATAAAGAAGGCAAATATATTGATCAACAGAAGCTGTATGTTAAAATGTCGAAAAAGATTCCATTAAATTTGTATGATTAGTGCGTGCAGTGGGTGCGTGATATACTGTATGTTAATTATTTAAACTGATATAATATAAATGGATTTAATTTTTGGTTACTTTTGTCATCTCTTTACTGGATGTACCCAGGTAAATACTGGGGAAGCTATATTTTTGGGTTGATAAAGTGAAAGATTTTTAAAGCAACTTATTATGTGTACTTCTTTATTATACGTTCCGTACTAGTCAAAGATGATGGCATGCTGCGACAGTTTTCTAAGGTACAGATATAAAATTGCCAGGACCTGGAACTTAGATATTCTGCGTTGTACATGCTTCAAACGACTAGGCCCTGCCAGCAACTTGATTATTTTCACAAGTCAGTTACTTGCACAAGAGTGTTATGATAGTATTGTCATTCACGTTTTAATTACGCAATGACTGTGTAGGATACCAGGATTATGTGGAAGAGTTATTTCGAAGGAATTTTTCAGGGCCCTAGGAACTACAGAGCTGTGTTTATGGTTGATAGAAATGTGATGTCAGCGTTGGCAAAGACAATATTTATAAGGATAACGCATTGCTCGTACAAACATTATACGACGAGGTCACTTTGGCCGGTCTTCAAAGTGGCAAGATATTGACATCCTAGCGAAATCATTAGTTGTAACGTGTCGTTCGACCTGCTGTTTTACATATTTATCCAGTGTTAGGGCTTGTACTGTTTATAATACAACAGGATGAAATAAACGTTAACTTCCCATCAGAAGACAAAACAATCTACAACGTCCAATAACAAGTATATACTATTTCACAACACTCAATTGCTCACGCTCATTGTTAATAAGATATGGGAAAATTGATCGAGCGCCCTTGAGGAGGTGGAAACGGAAATCGATTCCCGACCCAAACACGAATTTTCAGCAAAGAAAGGGTGGGGAGGGTGGGCCGTTCCACCTTCCTCCTTGGCGCTGATCCGAAACTGAGCAGAGAGGGAGTGTTCAGTGTTCCTTGGGATCCAGGGTCCCGTGCACCTGCATACCCCTGCGCACAGGACGTGTTATTTTAACGTCTTGACTTCGCGCTTCGAATTTGAGTATTATGAATAGTACACTATTTCACAACACTCAATTGCTCACACTCATTGTTATTAAGATGTCGGAAAACTGATCTACGCGCCAACCAGCTCCGTTTCACAATATCTGCTACCAGGCAATATTCAACACAGAAGACCCCAAAAACAGTTCCTTAATCTTCCCATCCTTGTCACCCAACTCTCACCCAAACTCACTTTAGAGGGTTAAGTACAAATAAGATTCTTTGTAAGTGAAAGATTTACATTTCCGGAAGTGATCTATTCTCGGTTGTAGGAGAAGGAAAGGCACAAACGAAACGTTTTAAAACAGTGACGTCATTCCACTCAGCCGTGACAGCAGGGTTGAGAACTTTGGCCAATTGCAAGTAATGTAAAGCCGTATGTCGTCGTGTCCACCCAGCATGATCCATGATTTCCGATAACTCAGCTCCAGACAATGCCAGGGTTATGGCACATCCGACTCTAAAGCCATGAAGAGGCTCCCCATCATCTGACCCCATCTCCTTTAAGTATCCCTTCAAGCGAGCCTCCGCCGCTGTTGAGCTGAATGGTGCATCGAGTATGCCCCCTGAGGAGAAGTTGGGCGAAACAGATAACATCTCATTAAATCAATCCTTAGCTGCTGAGCCACTGCCATATAATGTTCTATTCCCTGAACAGGACAGATCTTCGCTTGTGGGTTTTTTTTGATCCCAAAGACATTATCATCACCGTCTCTCAAGGTTTTGCCCTACACGTGGTTAAATAGGAAACCGTCATCATTAGGGAATCTCAAAATTTCTGGTACCTTCACTTGGCCTTTACCTCCCGGCCTATCACCACTAAAACACCGCCTTAAAGTACGCCTGGTACCTTGCGAGAATAAAACGCTGTGTTGGAGTGATATTAGGAGACCGCAGGTTTCTTTAATGTGGTCAGATAGTTGAGCAAGTTTGTCCACAAAAAATGGGGAAGCTTGTTTTGACGTTACTCTTGCCTGTAGCTGCTCAGCCGTAAATAAACGGAGATAGTCCTTAACAGACTTATCCGCAGCTGGGTTTCCTAAACCAAGGCGTCTATCCCATTCCACGTCACGCCCAACAGAGTGGAAGATCGCCCGTAATTTACTAATATATGAGTCTACAGTCTTGTAGGAAAGTCTTAACGGACAAGCACAGTCAAATGTACCTCTATTCCCTAGATGAGGGCACCCGTTATGATGAACCTGGGTTTTCCCATTCTTAATTGTCTTTATGAACCAAGAAACGGCAAATATCGCGTGGTGTAACAGTCGACACGGAAATAGAACCTGGCAGAGAGGAAGGAACATTTTCTAATTTCTTTTGAAGTGAACCTTTTTGTTTAGAATAACAGGTTGCTTGGCAAACAAGGCCAGCTGGCGAAGTCGATTGTCTATAGCGTTCACATCCACATCCAAAGGCGTACTAGTTCTGTTGTTTAAAATATTCCTTTTATAGCCGCATCATTGTTGGCAAAAGAGGAAGTCGGAATCATTAGGATAGCTACAACTTGGACATCTCACAGAAGGAGTGAATAGCTTTGCAACCAGAGGCAAATCCTAGCAAAAGGAAGGGGAGGAAACGTTCACACGAGAACACTGAAGTTTTTATTCCACCATAGTATAGTATTACCTGCAAGATTTTCACTCGCCGCGGGGCAACACGAAATTTACAAAACAATTGGAAATACATTTATAGGAACACTAGTACTGCTCACACTAGTCAATCACCAGAGATGCCTTAAGGTATCAGTGTACCCCAAATTTGATCATTTTTCCAAAAAATTGTTTTCTGCTTTTTCAAATAGATCTTATTGCAATCTCTCATTTAAAAGAAATTCTATGAAAAAAAATTGGTTCTAAGCAAAGTTATTAACGAAAAACGTTTCTTTCCATTAACTATCTCTAATTGATAGCTGTCGACACCCTGTCACGAAGTAAATTTGCATTAAAAGATCACGTGACAGACGCGGTGTTGTGCGATTTCCACACGTTTGTGTTTGTCGTTGACGTGCTGCTTCGAGTGGACTTTAATTTTAAAAGCTTATCTACTTTGAGCAGGAGAAATTGATTGCTCTAGACGAGGAAGCGCAAAATCGATGGGAGAACGAGACCGTTAGTGCTAGCCGGGCGAAAATTGAAGGCAAAAGCAAAGACGAACCCGCAGAACCGGACTCACAAGAGTCGTGGCAAAAGTTGGCCGGTCGAACAATTGTTGCCGGCGATCGCCTGCAAGAAAATCTGTTGAAATCAGTTTCTTGAAATCGCATTTCTCTAATCATAACTTCGTTGGTGCTTTCGCCGTTCGAAGTGGTAACTTCTTGATCTCGAAGGTTTCCTTTCCCTTGATTTGGCGAACGCCTTTTCCGTGTCTTCGGCATCTCTTAAGCTGTTTCGTTAGAAGGAATGTGAATCCACATTAGCTAGAACTTTTAAAAAGTAGAAAACGAAAAATTGAACGAAAAGTATTCAGTCCTTACTCAGGTCTTGCAAAGGAACTGACGCTCTTAGCGAACTACTTAAAGGGTAGAAGGAGCTCAGTTGTTATTGGCGGAGTGCAGTCAGAATACAGACTGATCACACATGGTGTTCCGCAAGGATCAGTCCTGGGGCCACTGCTATTCATCATCTTTGTAAATGATCTTCCAAACTCAGTCTGTCAGTCAATTGCAACTGTTGACATTTACGCAGACGACACTACTTTAAGCACTTCTGCTGTAGTCTCAGATCTACCTGCAATTCAGCAGAGGCTCCAAGATGACATAAACAACATTGCAGACTGGACATCTAACAACAAGATGGTACTTAATGCCTCTAAAACAAAAAGTCTCCTCGTAACTGGCAAACGACTGGAAAAGAAAGCTCCAGACACGAACCTCAAATTATCTTGCAACGGTAGCGAGATTGAGCAAATTACTTCACAGAAACTACTTGGAGTAAAATTAGACAATCACTTGAGTTTTACTGAGCACATAGATGACATTTGTAAAAAAGTGTCACAACGTATTGCGGTGCTAAAGAAGATTAAGCGTAACCTACCTCTCGCAGAGCGTAAGCTTTATTTCAATGCCTTGATCAAGCCAATAATACTGTATGGCTCATGTACATGGTGTACTGCGTCAGAAGAGAACGTCAACCGCGTATCCAAGCTGCAAAAGCGAGCAGCTCGGGTAATCTTGGATTCGGATATCGGTGAAAGGAGCGAGTTGCTTTTTAGACAACTTGATTGGCTGCCGCTTAAGGAAGAACTAAACCTTAAAAGGTCTAGTTTAATATTTAGGCGCATCAAAGATGAGAATGCTTGTCCGAGTTATATAGCGGAACTTCTAACGAGGAACTCAGACCGACACACCAGAGCCAGTCGCTATGGAAAATATAACTTAGTGTGCCCATCCTATAACAGAGAAACGGAAGGGGGGCGAACTTTCCAAGCCAGTGGAACGAAACTGTGGAACAGCATCCCTTTAGACATTCGCAAGAAAGACTCCACTGGCTCTTTTAAATCCTCTGTTAGAAAATATTTTTTAGCCAAGAGCTCTTAGCTTAGTTTTTAATTTTTAATTTTTAGTTTTGCATATCTAGATTTAAAATACTCTTAAATTTTTAGCTTTTCTATTTTTGTAATTTTATTATTATTATTATCCTATGAGTGTAATTAGTAATTTAATTCTTAATTTAATTTTATCTCACAAGTGTAATTAGTAATTTAATTCCTAACTTAGGATAGAGGGCCACTAGTTTGTCAGTGTTAAACTGTTATGTGTTACCCTCTTAAATAAAGTTGCTACTACTACTACTACTACATTGACTGCCAGTTGCAACATTTGAGCTCGCTTTGTAATTGATATGAGCTATATTGTTAAAATAAAACTAGTGTAGCCAAAGCTATGAAAGTGCTGCGGAAATTGGGATGTTGTTTGCAAATTGAAGTTATTTTGTTTGGTCAAGTCCCAGAAATTGTTGAGTAAGATGTGGTTATTGGTCCATCAACAGGTCATTAATTTTCCGACATCTTATGTAATTATCTCATTACACCGGAAGAATGCCCTAAAGTATATTTTCCTTCACATCTCGAAATGAAAATTTCAGCGAGTGAAGTCCACACTTTGAGTTCGTTTCCGGCTAATTTTCAACGTTTTTCGCTGAAATTTGGAGAGAACGTTGCCCGATGATCAGGCAAAAAAACGGTGTCGGGGACTTTTTATTTTTTGCTTCTCTCAAAAGTTAAGACTATTTTAGTGAAGAGAATGCATGTTTTTTTAACTCTCAAAGTTTAACTGCGTGTCAGAAACAAACCAGACAAGTAATCAAAATTTCCCGACACCGTTTTTTAGAGAAAGGTGTCAAGAAGACAGCGATATTAATCGCGTTCTTCCGCTCAAATCCGACCGGAAACGAACTTGATTATTGAACCTCTATACTTCGAGAAATAGCGCGCTATATTTTGGAAACCTTAATTTTTTTACGTTAGTGAATAAACCACTGTACGCTTTTGGGCAATCAGAAAAAAGATAGTGAGCTCAATGTATAATAAGAATGATAATTTGGCATCAGCAGTTAACAGAACCAATCCGTTTTTTGTAGGAACTGGCATTTCTACAGGTGTAGATGAGGATATGTCAGCTGACAGTTGCCAACAACCACAACTACACAACACACCAAGTGCTGCGTATGAAAAACTGGACGATGAAGAAAAAGAAAGAGTACGTACCATTGTCTACCTGATGGACCATTTCTCAATATCGCTCCACGGGTATCATGAGCTGGCACAAGTAGAGAAGTCTCTTCCAAGAGCACACCTGGTGGAGAGCTGCATTACGTTCATGGACAGCCAGTGGGACATTAGGAAGAGCACCAGGAACTTCACCAGTTGCCCTTGAAGCTTCTCCTAGAAAAGGAAATACAACAACATGTAAGTATATGTACATAAAGGCGATGGAACACGAATGTCCCACAGCAGCAGTTTGTTTGTCTGTTTATTTGCCCTTCTAGAGGATGGTAAAGACTGTTTGTCTAGTGCAGGTACAATAAATTGTTATTTGATTTAATAAACTGATCCATCCAATCCTCTACTTGTACCAAGTTGCTGCAATTCATGATATATCATAACATGTATAAATTTATCTCTTTTTCAGGAAATCACACAATAGCAGTAATCAAAGGAAAAGAAGCACACGGCATCCTCAAGGAGTCCCTAAGCAGTGTGATTACAGATGTGAATCACCTCAATGACCAGGGAAACATAGTTGTCGATGGAGTATGCATCAAGTTGGAGTTTTACCTGGGAGGAGATTACAAGGTAAAGAATCCTACATGGTACAGGTATAACAACAAACACAATGTCTATTGATTTTCAGGTGCAAAATGACCCACTCCTGCAGCTACTTTCAGACGCTTGAGCTAGCAAGGAAGCTAAATGATAATTGGCATAATGAGCCAGGGTGTCATGCAACACCATTTTTTAACGTACCCTTAGAAAATATTGTCATCAATGAGCTTCACCTCATGCTAAGGATTACTGACCGGTTGGAGGAGGGTCTAATCATGGATATTGTGAAGTGGGATGAGGTAATTATTAAAAAAATATTTCACTTTTAAGAGTTAATACAGTGTCATTGCTAAATGGATAAAATATCAGAAATAAAAAGCTAAGAAACTTATAAATAATAACTAAACACATAAGAGAAGTTAGTTAACACATTGTGTGAATGGTGTAATGTTATCTATAAATGTTTATCTTTTGGACCATCAACAGTCAGTACTTGTTTTGAGACACTGGTAAGTTTACAGGTTCGTTAAGAGAACCTGGTAAAATACCAGGAGAACAGACTATAATATTATTTTTAACACCAATTTATGTAGGATGCCAAAAAGACCAGGGCTGGAAGGCAGAAATCCCAAGAACACATGTCGGAGTTCCTGAAAACAGTGCGATCGCTTGGCTTGTCCCTCAATGTCTCTTGGGTGGTGAGAAGAGGCTTTTACTCAACAAACTTCCAGAAAACTTTGAAAGGTTTCCTCCACCATCCAAAGTGGAAACAACAAGAAACCTCTGGACTGTAAGTATTAACTTAACTTCAGGGCATTTTTGTCAAATGTTAATAATAAATATTCATTTTTGCTCATTTTAAATACAAAAGTGCTGTTTAATGCTCTGCATAGGTAACCCTGTTATGTTTTCACTAATTCAACAGAACTTCAAGGAGCTTCTTGATGACATGACCAGTGAGTATTTTGACATGAATGATGGTGGAGAGAAATTTGAAGAGATGGTGGTTACAAGGCTTCCTGATTTTTGAGTTTAGTGGGAATTGAAACCAAGATTTTGAGAACTATGATATCATGAAGGCAGTTCCTCACGCTGCATCAATAGGCAATTGCAGAAACGTGAGAGGACTGGGAAAGAGTATGGTTGTTTTCCGTTTGTTTGAAAAACTAAGATATTCAGATGAAAGATCAACTAAATTTGAGAGTATTTACTAAGAATAAAAGTATTTAGAGAAGGAAAATGGGAAAATGGTAGCTCTTCAAATATCACCTAAAATAGAGAGTTTGTATGGATTGGGTAGACAAGCCACAAAATTATAAGGATTTGTATGGAATTTTGCAACTTTTGAGATTGTCCCATATGAACAATTTTCCACTGAAAACTCTCAAACTTGGCTGGGTAGCTTTTCATTCATGAAATGTTTAGATTTTCAATCTAATCAATATAAGAAACTCGTCCCAGTCCTCTCACGTTTCTGCAATGGGCTATGGATACACATGCCTCAGTTTTGCCATAACCTTTGAACACTTAAACATTCACAGACACTAAAAAAAGAAAGATTGTTATGTTGGAGAGCTTTAGTTGTGGAATCTTGAGATAGGTTGAGACAACACAGAGTATGTTTTTCACCCGCCATTAGTAGGCGATTTAGTGTTTAAGCTGAACCCTGGACCAGTGACTCAACACCTCGTACCGCGTCGACCTTGCGGAGTAACAAAATGCACAGAAACAAACCGGTGTTATCTTCATGCAACTCCTTAACTATGTGCCTGCTGAATATACGGTCGCTTAGAAATAAGACTGCAGATTTTGTTGATTATGTCTGCGAGACCAAAGTCGATTTATTTGCTATAACAGAGACACG
>OZ026601.1:26104913-26252413 GCA_964020085.1 Micromussa lordhowensis
GAATCTCTGGTTTGCTTCAGAAAACTCCAACAAGCCATTTAGCATCAGTGAACTGGCCACAAAAGCTGACAAAAGACTATTTCAAATCCACCCTCCTCTTGAAATCGGGAGGACTCCGAGGTCTACTGAGCATCACAGGAAGTATCGGAAGGCCTCTGAGCTAAGGTCTTTTCTTCTTTATTATGGTATCCCAGTTTTGTTTGGCATTTTAGGTGCAAACTACTTTCAACACTTCGCCATTCTTAGCCAAGGGTCATTTATTCTTTTGCAAGACTCGATTTCTGAACAGGAATTACAGCAATGTGAACGACCTTTGGAGTACTTCTGTTTAATGTTTCCGTATTTGTATGAACTGCGCTACCAAACTATCAATATTCACAACCTTTTGCGTTTACCCCAGTCAGTAAGGCAACTTGGACCACTTTGGACTTGTTCTTGTTTTCACTTTGAAGACAAAAATGGTTATAGTTTAAAAATGATTCATGGAACACAAAATGTTGCCTCTCAGATAGTTACAGCTGTGTCATTCGTACAAAACCTGCCTCAAATGGTCGAGTCCCTGAAAAAAAATCATTCCAACGCCGGTAATTTCTACCAGAATCTTACTGGAGCGCAGAATAGCAGTCAACAGACTCAAATCATGCAAAACACGTATGCACTTTGCGCTCGTTCTTCACGGGAACTTGCCGAAGATGAATTTGCTGCTTTGGCAGACGTATTAGGATACATTCCAGACTCAAAGAAAGTTCTTGCCTTTACGAGATTAAAGAAAGGGAAGGAGATTTTCCATTCGAGTGCATATAAGAAAGTAACAGTTAGGAACAGTTATACCGTGTTGTATCGATTGGGCCAAACTCATGTCAACTTTGGACTGACAAATAATGTATTTTTTCAATATAAACCGAGTTGCCCTGGGACAGGAAGTTGTATGTTTCACTGTACCTGTCATGCTTTTAATTATGTAGTTATTCAAGAGCTCTCTCAAAGACATGATTCTAACTTTCTTACTGAGAATCCATGTGACATAGAATTGTCTCACGTAATTCCAGTAACGAAACGAGTGAAGAGAGTAATTCGTCTTTCCAATATTGTTACGAAATGTGTTTCTTTAAGCTACAAAGAAGTAGATCTTGGTGAAGCAGCTTTTGTAGCACGGTTACCTAATAAACTAGAACAATATTAAATGTTATGCACTGGAACACTGGAACAACGCTTTCAGAGCACTCCTTAATGCTACCATCTAGTTGTCGGTAATTTTGTGTGTTGCCCGAAAGAAATTTAAGCCCTATATATTATTTTCTCATTTTATGTAAACTTAGATAATTCGACCACCTCGCCAGCCTTTTCTGAATAACACCATATTTTTGGCTAATTGACGGGAGGCTGTAATTGACGCAACTGTTAGTAGTAAATAGTTTTTGTAAGTATGATTGCACATTTCAAGTTTAATAACGTAAACATGAAGGTAATGAGATGTCAAATTTGTAACTGAAGTAAAAGATTCACAAGCAGTTTTTCTAAACCTCGTTCCATGTGTAAATAATAGGAAGTTTGGCTGTAGTGTTGCCATGGCTTTTGTTTGTGGATTAGAACTAAAATTTTAATCATCTCCAACTCGCTACCATTCTTGTGAGTAGATATCTACTCGATGTATGGAGTTTGTTTTAGCTGTGTTAAATTCTAGATCTGGCAATAACTTTTAATTTCAATTGTATTGTGCTGCTGTAAAAAAGTAACGTATGGTAGGGATCATTAGAAATCATTGCGCGCAGTGCAAGATCGGCACTTCACGGATCAGTTGGATGATTGGAGAGCACTGAAATATGAACGAAGCTCTGAATGAAAGTAAAACTGACCGTATAGGGAAATGTTTATAATGACCTGCAATACAGGTATTGATCTCCTCCTGACCTCTCCAAATTTAGTGACGAAGTAACGAAAAAATGTGGCGTTGACCCTTGGGACTCTGGCGTGCGCTATATTATCTCAGTCGTTCCTTGATTATCGTGTTACCGACAATTATCGTCTTACTGACAATGTTTCAAAGTGATGACAAAGGAACGACTCAAACTTTCAAAGCCACAAAAACCTAAAACATGGAATGATTGCAGACTTTAATGATCTTATTTTATGTTTTGCTTGCTTGCAATCACCCCGGCGCGAAAAATAATTGAAGAATGTTGAAAGTCAAAGATAATGATACTTAAGAAGGCAAAGAACTCCTCAGTGCTCATTGAATGTTAAGTCAGAAGGATGGCTTTAAAAAGGGATCAGGCATTGCTCGCGCCTTCCTCACGAGGAGTTTTCCTCTTGGGAACAACGAGTTCATGAAAACAGGCCGTGAGGAAAATGAAAGAAATGCCAGAGATCTTGAATATATTATCAACCACAAGAGTTTTGAAATTCGTATTAAAAGAGATTAAAACTATAAAAGTTAGAGATAACAAGTTAAACCGACGTTTCGGAGTAGACATCACTCCATTATCAAGGTAAAAAATGTTCTATGATGCTAAAATTACAGTATTAAAAGCGATTGATGCTAAGAATTAACATAATAAGCACGTGCGAAATTGGCTATAAAAAAACAAAGCGTTTGATAGCGGAATTTACGAGTTGTTTCGGGTACTTTAGGCGTGAGAAAACTGACTTCAAACGGTCACATTCGTCTGAGAAGTGTGACCAAGAAGAAGATAAGCGATGTGCTCAGTAGTGTAGTAGTTAATAGTTATACTGCATCTCCGGATTTTACGCATCTTAGCGTAGTTAGCGTAGTTAGCGTAAGATGCGTAAGATGCGTAGTTATAATTTTTTCTTTAATATAATTTTTTCTTTAATATAATTTTTTTCTTTAATATAATTTTTTCTTTAATATAATTTTTTCTTTAATATAATTTTATCTTTAATATAATTTTTTCTTTAATATAATTTTTTCTTTAATATAATTTTTTCTTTAATATAATTTTTTCTTTAATATAATTTTTTAAATCTCCAGCTGGCACCCAACTGTTGAATTCATCTGTTGGTAGCGCATCTTTTTTAATATAAATTTTTAAGACCTTATAAATTTCCAACCAGCGCTCTCACCACCTAGATGTTTACAGATTTTATTCCAAATTTTATCATGTTCATAGAGTTTTAAACGATCTTTATACAATTTTAGCTTTGGTAAAAATTCATTATATCCAAGTATTTGACAAAATTTATAGATGATATATGAATAGGAAAAGAAATTGCTTCTATTTTTACCTTTAAAAATTTCAAATGGCTCTTGAATTTGTAAAAACCTCATCTTCATTTTTTCTTCCATTATAGGAGTCATTTGTAATGGAGGTATTTTTGTTATTCGATACAAAATTTGTGTGGTATGATTATAATAATGTAATTTACGATGTTTTTTAAGATATCTTTTAATATCTCATTCTGTTAACTTTTCCAAAGAATTTTCCTTTTTTTCATGAACGATTTCTCTGATAATAGTATTAATAACCTCTTCTGACACTTAAACACTTTCTTTGCCTTGGATATTGGCCAAACAGTCACAAAAATTAGTATATCTTTTGTAATTATTTTCTGCGGGTTTTATAGATGGTTTTTCTGGATTTGTTGAGACATTAATGCTTATTCCGCAACTTAGACAAGTACTTATTGCTTCATCGATGTTCAATACTTTAAATTTTTCACATGTATAACAATAGTTATCTTCATTTATATTATTTTCACTGTATTGGAGTTCTTCAGGAAAGATATTATATTTATACCTTTTATAATAAGAATTATGATCAATCTTATCATTTTTCTTATTATTTAAGATATCAACACCATAAACAAAATTTTTATTTATATTTTTTGCTTGATTTTCTGTATGTAAAAAAAGTAAAATAGCATTCTTTAATAAATAACTAGTACGAAGATTTTTGATATCATTTATTTCATTTTCTAACCTTATTTGTTCAATTTGATCAATTCTAGAATAATCTTTTTTGTTGGATAAATTTACAATTTTTCTTTTTATATCTGGTATTTTTTTTTCTTTCAGAACAATTTCTGAAAGTTTTTTACGATGTAGATTGCCAATAGTTTCTTTATTCATAATTATAATATATAGTTAGCTTATTCTTTAAAGTACAGTGGAGAGAGATCTATTTATTTCTTCTTCACTGCTCGTCGATTCCTCATCTGAATTAGGGTCACAATCACTATCGCTACTATCAGTATCAGCAAGAGGGTCGTCCGACAAGAATTTTTTATAATTTGGAATTGGCATATATATAATCTAATATTTTTTTATTTTATGTTGCCCATACGCATAACTGGAGATGCCATCATCTAAAATATATCTTTTATCATCAAAAGGTGATAATGATACTTTATTAATTTGGTAACTTGATATTTGATGATACTCTGACCTTATAGTTCTCATCTTATGCCTCATAGTATTACATTTTTGTAAAGTATAAAGGAAATCAGAGAGAGATAATTCACTCTTAATGACATTCTTTTTGACACCCTTAGCAGTCTTGTTTTCCTTGTTTTCTGTCTTGTATGAATACATTTTACTTTTTAGACCAACAAATTCTATGATTGCATCACCAGCTGTTTCATCTTTGAATTTACCAATTACTTTTTTATTTTCTACAAAAAAGAACTTAGAAGATTTGGGATAATCACTATTGTCAAATAGGTCCTTATCTTTATATAAATCACTATAAAGATCTTCTGCTTTTATATGGTAAAATAAAGAGTCAGTATCAGTAAAAAGTAACTTCGCTTCTGGGTATTTTTTTCTGATATAGTTGTAATGGAAGTCATACATTAATGTTTTACTCATGTCCAAAATACAGAAACCAACATAAGATGGTTTATCTAGGACTAGTCTGACCTTTTTCATTTGTACTCCTACTAAATTTTCATCAAATATTTTACTAGAAACGTAGGTTGGTTGCCTTGTAAGCTTCAATAAATGATCAGGATCAGTTTCTAATTTGATATTAGATCTTTTTCTTAGGTTTTCCATGGTTTTACCAAACACTGAATTATTCATAAGTTTAAAGAAGTCTTTTTCAAAACTATTTTTAGCCATTTTTCTCTTTTCTGTATTAAAATCAATGTATCGTTTCATCCAAGGTCGCTGAGTAAATTCCAATACTCTATGAATCTTTGTTAACTTCATACCAAGAGATAAATAAAGCTGCAAATTTCTGTAATGTAATACATACTTTTCTTTATTCCTTAGATTAGGAACCAACTTGTGAACTCTACCACTGCTAATATTTTCTGAATCTTTTAAATCTTTGCAATACTTTGACAACATATCATCAGTGATTAAAATCTTTTCTGGTGCTAATGGATAATCATTATGCAAATCGTGTAGCTCTTCCGGATATTCTAAATCTACCTCTAAAATAACACCTTTTCTAGTATCATTTGTGTAATTTTCTAAGATGAAATCTTCAGGATCCTCAAAATCTTCAGAGGGAATCCATTTGAAATCTCCAACTGGTAGTGACTGTGACATAGCCCAACCATAAAGGTTGTTAGCATCTAAATAGATCAAATAAGAAGATTCTACCTCCGGATTGTAATTTTTCATATACTTGTTGTTTGCAACAGCATGTCTATGTGTAATAGTACTAATCCCACCTCTCAAACCTTTTTCAATGAAGAGTTGTGCGTTAAAGTCTGAAATTAAATCTAGATTTACCCCTGTCATTCTCAGTAATGCATCCCAAGATAACCCAGGCGCTGAATAATAATGACAAGGATCCAACCTATAATGCGACAAACAAGTACTTCTGAAACTTTCAAATACATCAGCCAATAGTAGTACATCTGTACGCAAATATAAATCATGATAATCACCTAAGTCTTTAATTTGGAAGGCACTCCATACTCTTTTTGCATGTGAGTAGTCACTCTCTGAAATATTTGTATCATTCAAAATACTATAAAAATCTTCTATCTCCGGTAAAGACTTCTCACTGAATCTTCGGAATGAGTCCATGTAATCATAAGGGTAAACACCTTTTTTCTTCATTAGTCTGAATTGTTCATCATTTGGAAATGCTTCTCGCGAATAAATAAATTCATTATCACCTAAATTACTGCTTAGTCTGTCTAAACTCTGACTCATAAATGAAAAACTATCTTTGAAAGACAAATGATTACCAATATTAAAACCAATATATTTCTCAAAATTACTTGCTATAACATCAACATCAATATTAAGATCTTGTCTTACTAAATGACCGATATTTTGCATGATAAAATGGCAGTCATAGCCTTTAAGATTATGAAAGATTACAGGAATTTCTAACTTTTCTGCACTAATAGCCCATTTAAGATTGCAATCACTATGAGCAGCGCCACGATATTTACCTGTAATATGGCAATGATCTCTAACTTTTTGTTTTGAAGGTTTTTGCTCATTAAATTTTCTCGCACAAATATGACATTTAGTAGAATTTTGGAAATCTCTTTCATTTTTCTCTGTCATAACTAATGGTTTCTGGAATTGTTCGCGAACTATTCTTTGACAATCTTTTACTTCACTCAACATTTTCATGATAAATTTTTGGATACAATCTTCTCCACGGTAAATTTCTACTGGTTTGGAATATCTCTTATCATATCTACAGACTAATTTATATCCGTAACTACAGGCCTTATGACTCTGATAAGTGGTAGTGTAAGATTGACCATCACTAGGTTGGCAACCGTCTATTTTTTCAGTGATGGCTTCAAAATCAGCGTAAATGACAAAAGGCGCAGGTAACATTTTCTTGTGATTTTTGAAATAAATTTTTGATCCTGCCTCAGGCATCTTGATCGCTTGAGTTCCATTAATAAGCAGACAATCCTGCTTGTGGTTTTCCAGGACTCTTGCAGAAGAGCAACAATGAAGACAATGGAGACAAAAATATTTCCTACCCACATATTTTGTGAATGAATGCATGAATCGATTAAAATCCTTTATGAGCACATAGTGGCTGTTTTGGTATTTTTTAACATCTGCTTCTTCTTTCGTAATCCATAGTAATTCCATATGGTCTGAAAATTTAGCTTCTGATATTCTGATAGGATAAGCTTCCCCATCATAACCAAATACATTGATATTAATCTTATTTTGCTCTTCAATCCTTTTCATATCCGAAAGAGTGACAGGAAAAGTGACACCAGTGTAATCTAACCGTTTCACAGATTCTCGATCTGCCTTAGTTATTCTTTCCGGATTACCTTTAAGTGGATTTAGATACCTGTTATGACACCATAGGAAACATTTATTATCCTCATTCTTGGGATTGATTAAACCCTTCTTAGGGTGACGTAGTTCCTCTGGTAGTTTAATGTATGATGTTCCTCTTAATGGAAAGTAAGAGACAATATTAATGTTATGTGAAAGTACTAATTCAAATACCCAACCAGAACCTTCTGACAACCAACGGGCTATTAACTCTAAAATTATTTCAATAGCATTATCGATACTTTCTGATACCTGATCACTATTTATCACTGTAAATGGTCCTGCATTAAAGTAGGGTTCTCTGTAAATGACGCCATTCTCAGTACGTTTTGATAATCGTACATTTAGAGTAGCATTAAATTTAAATCCCCTTTTATCTTTTAATAATCGCTTTAAAAGTTTAAATATTTCTTTTTTAGTATTATTTAACTGTAATGATGCGTCATAACTATGAAAAATTGGTACTTCATAAGATTTGACTTTACCTCGGAGAGCCCTAGATCGCTCTGTAATAGAGAATTCCACAGGGACATATTCATGCTTTCTTCGGAATTCTCTTATAGTTTCAGGCTGATAATATGGAGCGATTTCATCAATCAAATTTTTAACCTTTTCCTGGAGTGGGGCTTGACTAATTATTTTTGGTATCCGTTTTAGCCTAGGTACTATTTTAGGTGGCTTCTCTAATGGTGGTGGCGGTGGTGTATATTTTGTTGGTACTAACGGAACTTGTAAAGCGCTGCTACTTTGCGCTGGGCTATCTAATAGTGTCTTTTTTAATGATTTATTGAATGCTCTATTTCTTTCTCTTTTAATTGCTTTTTTAATTTTTTTTTTCTTTGCCCTGATGATTTTTGTTTTTCTTTTCATTTCTATATATAATATAATATAATATAATTTTTTTTTTATAATATAATTTTTTAAAATATATTATAAAAAAAAAATTATTACTATCTATTTATTTTGTATCTATTTCTTTTGATTCTAATTCTTTAGCTTTTTTAATATGTTTCTTTGCTTTTAAATGCATAAATTTTCCTCTGGCAGTGTAATTTTTTCCATTAAGACAGATATCACAATACCATTCTTTGTTTTTCTGATACTTATTTCTTGATGCTCTTAAGGCTTTAATTCTTTCTTCTTCTGTGTCATACATTATATAATTAATAAATATTATAGTTTTTTCTTTAATATAATTTTTTCTTTAATATAATTTTTTAATTATAAATTTTTTAAATCTCCGGCTGGCACCCAACTGTTAAATTCGTCTGGGTAACCTTTCCATTTAACTAATGCTTTTCCTTTAGACTTTCTGATAATTTTCTCTATTCTATAGACCTCTTGATCTGTCTTTTGTAACTCTTCTCTATAGAAAGTACCCTTAATCGCTTCACCATTTAAGTCTTTTATCTTATAAGTAATAAGATTAGTGAATTTAATTTCGTCTATGATGAAAACTTCTTCAGTCCAATTAGGAGTATATCCTTTATCAAAGGTCACCCTTTTGTATTTGCTTATTCGGACTCTATCGCCTAATCTAAATTCGGGTTTTCTATTGTCGTCTCTCGCTAAATCACCATATAAATTAAAATAAACTTTTCCATAGTTTTCAGGTTTTCTAGCTTGGAAAGGCGTCATTCCTATTGATCTATGTCGGCTGTTGTTGTAAGAGGCAAGTATTTTCGGAAGGATGTCAACGTAGACTGTATTGTTTTGCATAGTGAATCTTTTATACATTTTATCTTTGATAGTTCTATTCCATCTCTCACAAACTGATGATTTCTCTTCATTTTCAGTGGAATAGATAGTTATCTTATCCTTAGCTAAGAGATCCAACACATTTTTGTTATAATATTCTTTTCCTTTGTCTACCCATAACATTTTAGGCTTATTTTTCTCTAATATGCTTTCAAACGCTTTAGCGACTTCTAAGCCAGTTTTTGTCTTTAGAGGTACTATCCAACCATATTTACTGAAAAGGTCTAAGACCATTAGTAGATATTTATAACCTCGGTTCCATTTGCTTAGCTTTTGCATGTCAACTAAGTCAGAACACCAAATGTCATCTACCTTATGTGCTATGACTCTTCGCTTGGTAAAATTTCGTTTTATAGGTTTGTGTAACTCATTAGCTAGCTCTTCCCATGTGTCTAAATGTTTTTTTTTTTTTTTTTTACTCCTAAACCAAGTTTTGCTTTGTATTAATAGTGTTTCTAGCCAGCCAATGACCCCACTGTCTCTCATTCCAGGGAATTGCATCTAAAGCTTGAACCATTTTCTTGTCAGCCACATTTTTACATGATTTTACATTTACTCCCTTATCAGCACATACTAAGTAATCAACATCGTGTTGCATGGCTATAGCATCTGTCTTACCTGTTGGTTGATCATAGATTTCATAGATTTGGCCAGTGTTTCGATCCCATTTTACTTGGTTTTCTAAATCATTGTAAGGACCAGTATATTTGTGTCCTGGAAGAGTCCAACCAGCTTTCGGTTTAGGTAACTTACCTATTGCTTTATGAATATCAACTCCCCTACCCCTACCCCTTCCACTGATTTTTTTAGAGAGATTGTCAGCCAGAGAGTCAACTGCTCTATTCAAATACCTTTTACCAATGCCTTTAACTTTGTCTTTTACATAATCTGATTTTATTGCTTTGCTAGCACCAATTTTTCCAAGGTTATACAATCCTTTTGCACCAGCAGCCAACCCTTTGACAATTAGTTCATCAAAACCTCTTCCCTGCATTTCTCCTTTAGATATAAAACGAAATTTTGTAATTCCACATTCAGCACAAATACATCGCATTGCATTTCTACCGTTTTTTGTAATTACAAAAGTTTCAGAATTTGGTACACATTCTGTCCTTTTTCTTTGTCGAACACAATAAGATAACATATATTAATTAATATTATAATAAATATATGTTAATCTATTGTTAAAAAAGTTAACTATGGATTTTAATTAATATTAAATCTATTGTTAACAAAGTTAACTATAATATAGCTCCTATGAGGGGAATTCCCTTAAATGGACTGTTTTTACCCAGTAATAGCCCTTTTCCTTTTCTACCTCTTCCTACTGCCCCTGACTTAACAAATTTAGTTTTTGTTATCCTACATTCTGCGCATTTACATCGCATCATGGCACGACCATTTCTTGCCTGTACAACCCTTTCTGAACCAGGAACGCACTCTGTCTGTTTTCGTTGTTTTACACAATAGCTTTTCATCTATATAATTATTTTTTATTTTATTTTAATATATTATAATGGAAGAAATTGTCATTGAAAAAGAAATACGTAGAATAGAAGCGATGTATAAACATTACAAACTTCTTTATAGAAAAATTGCCTTTTTATGTTGTTCTGGAGAAACTAAAAGAGTGAGAAATCTGAGAAATAGTTTGAAACGAGATTTAAAAAACATGAGAAGTCTTCAAAGCAATTTACTAATGTAAAGTTCCTTTACTAATGTAAATGTAATTTACTAAAATAGTTTTCTATGAATTTTTCATTCTCTTCGGTGTCAAAGCTAAAAACTTGCAATAAATCGAAATAATCTACTCCTTTATGCATTTCATTCAAGAAATACAAGCAAAAATAGCCACAGGTTGTAGTATAGAGATTCTGTATTTGTCGGTTTTGGTGTAATAAATTTAAGTTTTTCTCTTTTGCATGGTTTACCAACTCTTGAAAAGGTGGCATACCAAAAGAGTCAAAGTAATTTATTGTACCATCACGAACATAGGTTGTAACCCTCTGACTACCACTCATATAATGAGGTTCTAAATTATAAATAAAAAGCGCTAACTTATGCTGATGTGGTACAGTCTGATCTCTACTTAAAACATTCTTGATAGGTATCTTCAAGTATTTACACCAATCTAAAAGATCAAAATTACTCATTGGGATATCTTTATGGAATTTAGGCTTTTTTTTTTTTCCTCTTCCTCTACCCCTGCCCCATGTCCCAATAAAAGGTGGTGGAGCCATTGGTCCAATTCGGACTGCTGCTCCACCATTTGATCTTGGACCGCCCATTCTAGGATTTCCACCTTTTATACTTCCTCCTTTTAATGCATCAATAATCATTGGAATACCAATACTAGCTAGTAACGTGCCAATACCACTTCCTACTTGTCGTTGTGTAAGTCGGAAAAGTAAGTCTTCTCCTAATTTATGAGCTCGGGCTAAATCTCCTATTTGTCCTTTAGTCAGTAGATCACCCATTTGAGCTAACATATATAGATTTTTATTTGGTACTTGATATAATTGACCACCACTAATTTTCTTAACTATTTGGCTAGCACCTTCAGAAGCTAACCCTGCTAGGGCAGACAATCCTAGTGTTTTACCGATAGTTGGTGCTACATTCTTTAATACTGGCAATATTGAACTAAATATCCCACTACCAGTTTGTCGCCTGATATTATACTTTGATATAGTAATTACCATTCCTCGATCCATTGATTTGGCTTTAGCTAGTCTCTTAACAGTATTCATTGGTACCATAAGGACATCGGAACCACTTAACGCATTTTTACTTAAGCGTAAACTTATTTCTTCTCTGTGTCTGTAAGCCTTAGATAGTTTTCTTTTTTGACCTTCAGAAAGTTTTACAGAAATTTTATGTAATTCAGTCATTATATATTATTTATAAACTTTTTAAAAAATTCATAAATAATATTTATTCTATGAAATAGTCTATGGTGTTATTAATCAGATCCAATAGATATAACATCTTCTTCTTCATCATCATCTAAGATGAAGTTATCGAAAAGATCTTCTTGTTCTCGATATGATACTTGCATTAATTTTGGTTTTATAGTAGCTCCAAAAGTTCCAGTTGTAATTGAAAACCAGGAAGCAATAAATTTCACTTTACTTTTTTGACCAATTTTTACTGAATCATATCCTAAATTTTCCCCATCCCATGTAAAAAATCTTGTAGCTATTCGATCATTTCTAAAAAATAGATTAAACTCCATCCTTGATGGGAAATCTAGATATACTCTTTCTTCATCAACAATTTTATACGGTTTTTTACAGATTCTTTTCCAAGAACCACCTTGACCGTGTTCATCATATCCCGCTACAGCTTCTCTATGTATTTTTTTATTGTTCTTTAAAGAATGTAAATAATCAATAAAAAATTCGTCTAATTCTTTGGCTTTTTCTAGATATTCCCCATCACAATTAATTTGCATGCTAGTACTTTGATATTCTCCATTTTTATCATAACTTTCTTTTAAACCGAACGGAGTATATCCTTTATATTTAATAAATAATGTCCTTCCATTGTATAATATTCCAATCTGTGTTCCATTGTGATTATTTGGCTTTGGTTTTTTAAAAGTTATCTTTGAAGTGTCAATATGGAGAAAATCGACTATTTCTTGTTTGTTCTGACTTTCGTTCTGACTTGCTTTAACACTCATATATATTATATTATAATATTTTTTCTAAGACATTTATTAATTTATTAATTTATTAATTTATTAATTTACTAAGGTAAAGGAACTTTACTAAGGTAAAGGAACTTTACTAATGTAAAATATTTTACTAATGTAAACTAAACTATTACTAATAGATCTCCAACTTTATCAACAACAACATCTTCTTCATAGAGAACAATTGCATGCACTCTAAAATCAGCAGCTGCGGCTTGTGAGAGGCGAAATCTTATGTTAAGTTGCTTTGGATCTCGGCTAACCCCTTCTGCTTGATAAGTCAAATCAAAATATAACATTGGGTAAAGACTTGAAAAATTAGTGACATTGAGCTGAGTACCTGTGTTATAATCATTCTTTTTCCATGAATAATTCATTAAATCATAATAGATTCTTGTTTTACTTTCTGTATCATATTCAAGTTCTGGATAGAAGACACCATTACCATATTCAAGACGACATGTGCTAAGATGACTATTATTATTGGCTGCGTTCAGTTTAAAAGTATCAAAAATATAAGGATTTGCTGTCATATCATTTGTCTTAAGTCTCTGGAAGTAGAGGAAAACATGCTTTACTTTATCAATACTAGCTGAGATTCTGAAATCACCACTGTTTCTGGTAGTATCTGAAGTTTGGTACATTTCTTTTAGGTATCTCCATTTACTGGGTTTTTGGTATTCACTGATGAATTTAGTCATAAGAGCATCTTTTGGTTCTAGTCGTGGTACCCATAGATAAAAACGATCAATTACTAATCTCAATGTATCAACTGCCCCATATAATACTTCAGCGTCCGGTGTAAGTTCTATTTCAAATTGGAGATCCATTGGTGGTAACAATCGTCCTTCTAATTCTTCGAAAAAAGAATACCTATTTAATGGAATACTTGTATTAACATGAGCTCTGTTAGCTGTTAATAAACGCCTACTTTCCAAACCAGTGTTTGTATCGTCTGAAGTGGCATCTGTATCTAAATACCATAAGCTATTTTTGGCTGTACTACGTCCAAAATCATCTGAATATTCTAAAAGATTTTTTGCAAAAGTTACAAGATGAAGATTATCAGTGTCGTAGACGATTTTTCCTGCACTCTTTATTACCATATGCTTAATTAATGAATGCGATCCATTAATAATTGTTGTTCTGGCGTCTGCATTGTCTCCACCATTTGCTTTAAGGTCTAATCTGAATCGCACTTCAAAAAAGGCGTTAAACCAATCAAGCGTAATACCACGATCAGTAACATGAAATTTGTATCCTTTCTTTTCTTGCTCTTGAGTATTGGCAGGAGCTCTTATAGCATCTTGAAGACGAAATTGCACTAGTTCGTTTCTCTGTACGTTCTCTGGTGATCTAAATGCCATTATATATTTTTTATCAGATTTTTTTTTTCAAGATCTTTAAGATCGCGCTATAAGATTATTAATCAGTGTATTAACTTCATCCTGAGTTTTTGGCTTTGCTCTGCCTGGCTTTGACTTTGTTGACTTTGTTGACTTTGTCGCTTTTCCTGAGGACAGCCTTTTTCGGATAAGCTCACCAGATCGCTCTATAACTTTATCAGCAGCCTTTTTACCAACTTTTTCTCCCGCATGAGATACACCAGCTTGTCTTGCTTTTTTAGCAAATGGTTTTAAAACCTGTCCAGTTAAAGCACTAGCTACTCGTTTTAGTGGTTTCATAAGATTATCTACTATAATTCCATTGCCACGGTGTTTGTAGACATATCGTCCCGTTCTTGGGTGATAAATCTTTTTGAACTCTCTTGACTTCATATATAATTAAAATGGAACTTTTTTTAAGATTAATGAAAATGCAGTGTTAGCATGATTTAAATAGACTGGTCTTCTTAAACCATCAGTTACATAGATTCGAACGCTTGAAACTCTTGTTTTATTGATAGGATTAAATATAACACGACGCGGTTCAAGGGTAAAATTGTAAGAAGGTTTTAAAGTTCCTACACCAAAACTAAAAACAATATCTGATTCTCTCCCATCTACTAATGAATCAGAGACTAAATTACAATGAATATTTAGGACATCTGTATCTTCTGATATGTTAGGTATTTTGGGGCTAACGTTTCTCTCATCTCTTAAGACCACCTTATCGAATCCTATTAGTTTACCAAAATTTGATTTACTTAGGTCAAGCCGATAGTTAGCGTCTAAAGTCACTAAGACTCTAAAAGTTGAATCATCAAAAGTTAAAGAGATTGGAAATTCTTCATCACCATCACCATTAACTATTTTAGTCTTTTCCTTAATGTAATTATCAATATCAATGTAATCCCAAACTCCTTTTGGAAAATCAATATCTGTAAATGTTTTCCCACCGTCTTTACTGTGAGCTATCTTTTGATTGCTATAACCAGAATTTATATTTGTCCATGTAAAAGCCATTGAAATAATTTTATTAAAACCAATATACCAAACCCCATCACTGTGTTCATAGTCCAAAGTTCTAGAAAACCTTGTAGTAAAATCACCAGGTCGATTACCAGGTTCATCTTTAACAGAAAAACTGCTTAATGAGATTTCTCTCTCCATATACTAATGTAAATATAATTTACTAATGTAAATATTTTTTACTAAACCCCAAAATATTTTTTCACTAACTTTTGATATTGTGACTTATTGATTGATTTTGTTCGTAATAGAGTGTCTAAGATAGTTTGACCCATATTTCTCATCTTGACACTTGTATTTCCTGCTTCCATTTCACCAATAATTAGTGTTAATTTCTTTAGTAATTCTTGAGCATCATTATAGAAATAGATACCACTTCCTCTTTTAACACCTCCCCTGACGCCACTTCCCTTTGTACTTTTCTTTTTCTGTACTTTTAGATAGTCTCTATATTCTTGAATAGGTTTTAGTCTTGTATCTGCAAATTTATGAGCCATATCCTTTTCTCGCTCTAGCTTTTCTATTACATCTTTTGGCAATCCTTTTTTTATGGCTTGTTTTAGTCTGTTAGTTGTATTTGTCTTAAATTTACTTGTAATACTGCTTATTTCAGAATTTGCTCGTTTTATGTTACTCTCGAGATATTTACTACGTTTAACTGGTGTCATTTCTGGTTGGGCTAATCTCTTTTCAACATCATCATAGTTAGGAAGATTTGATTGGTCTAAAATTCTATTAATATCTCCTCTATCTAAATCTTCATCTTCATCATCAGGTGGTGCTTCAATTGCTAAAGGTCCTTCCACAAAAGAATATTCTGGTGGTAAAGATTCATCTCCTGGGTCCCAAAAACTAGGATCCATTTCATATTTTGGTGGCGCGCCTTTAGGTATCTTAGCTATTTGTTTTTCTGCCTGTGGCGCTACATAATCTTGGAAATCTAATAATCCTTCTACATCCATATCTTCATATGGATCTACTTCAGGTGCATAATCAATTTCATCTGGTTTACCTTGTGCTGGGGGAGGACGTATTCTCATTTGTGGCCTATTCTTAGGCTTTTGTGCCCTTAAACCCTCTATGATTTCATCAAGTCTAAATGATTTTGTTATCCGCTGGTCAGAGGTCTTACTCTTTATCTTCTCTTCAGTGATCTCATCATAAAGCTGATTCTTCATCCTTCCAGTCTCAGTCCGTTTCTGAGCTAATCGTTTCCAATTTGAGAGACTCATATAATATTTCTATTTTTTATATTATGTGAATTAATATACGACTTTTATTTAAAAAATATAAATATTATATAGATGAAAATTCCTAATTATGATTCAACTTGTAATAATGACAGCAATTTCCGAAAACTGCTACCTTATATGCCTTCAGACACTTTTCGAATGTTAATTTGCGGACCAAGCGGTTGTGGTAAAACTAACGTTCTCATGCATATGCTTTATAATCTACTCTACTATGATAAGATTTACTTGTTTTCTAAAAATCTAGAGCAACCGAAGTACAGACAACTATTAGAAACATTTCGACCCATTTCAGAAGAGGTTGGTTATGATGTCATAGAAGAGAGTAATGGTGATGTAGTTCCTCTCGAAAGCTTAGATGATGATAACCAAAAAATAGTCATCTTTGATGACTTTGTTTGTGAACGAAACCAAAAACCTCTAATTGAATATTTTATTGGTGGTCGTCATAAAAATTGCAGTGTAATCTATTTAAGTCAATCTTATTATCTCACTCCCAAAGACATCAGGTTGAATTGCTCTCATTTTTGTATTTTTGACTCTCCAAGTAATGCAGAGAAAGCAAGAATGTGCAGTGAAGTCAATGTACCTAAGAAGCGATTCGAGAGTGCGACTAGTGAGCCTTATAGTTTTGCGTACATTGATAAGACAAAAAAGACAATCAGAAAAAATTTCAATGAAAATATATAATTTAGTAATGTATGGATAGAAATCGTTCGACGAGAAGATTAACAAAAGAAATATATAATGAGTTTAATAACATAAATTTTTCATTAGAGAATCTTACTAGTAAACTAGAATGTTTAAAAATGATTGAAAGAAAATACAACGAATCTATTTCGGATGAAATATTATTATTAATTAAAGATCTGAAAATGTTACATTTTGATTACTTAAGAGATAAAGAAGAAGAATTATTTATTTAAGTTAAGTATATATGGGTGTTACTAATGGACAACTTGAAACATTATCAGCAACAGGTAAAGGTGAAAAAGGTGATCCTGGTTTACCTGGAATTGGTTTTAGTCTAACTGATGATGGTAATTTTGACATTGATAGTAAGCGATTAACTGAAGTAGCTGCCCCTATCGATAAAAATGATGCAGCTACAAAGGAGTATGTTGATAATAACCCATCTTATCTGAAAAGAGATGGGACAACTTCAATGACTGGTCATTTAAATATGAATAATCATAAGATTAGTGATTTAGAAGATGCTACGGATGATAATGATGCTGTACCTCTAAAACAATTAAAGGAGATGACAACAGATCATAGGACAAATTATCATTTGCAACCTAGTTTTACTTTTTATAAAGATTTTGGTGATAAAGCAGAATTAACTAAAGGGGGCGTTTCTATTCCTGGGCATACTGATCATTTTGAACTATTAGAAGCGCCTCGAGAAGGGACGCAATCTGGTTATGCTTATTCTACTGTTCAACTAGTGAACAATTTAGAAATAGATCCTAATTATTCTATCGTTTTTGAAATATTTGGATATGATGGAACAAATATAGTTACAGATGGTGATTCAGATAGACTATTATTTACAAATGTCAATGGTAATGCAAACATAATTGATTTTAGTCATGATTGGTTTAGCAATTACGCAAAAGCTTACATAATATTTAATAGTTCTAAAAGAGATGTGAACATTAGTTTACAATTTCGATATTATGGTTCCAGTAACTCTAATTTTAAATTTCTATTTTTTAGTAGATGTGTCAAAGGAACACAAAGGACTAGTTTTGATCATAGATTATTTAATGTTAAAAGTACTGATTTTTCAGGAACAATATTAAATTTTGAACCAATCAATATGAATAATGAAAAGATAATCAATATTGGTAATCCTACTGACCCTAAAGACGCTGTCAATAAAGAATATGTTGACGATCAAGACGCTAAACAGGATATTGCTATTAATGATTTATCTTCTAGAAAAGCAGACAAAACTTATGTTGATGATCAAGACGGTAAACAAGATATTGCTATTAATGATATATCTACTAGAAAAGCAGACAAAACCTATGTTGATGATGAGATTGCTAAGATTGATTCAAGTGATACTCTCAAATTAGATGGTTCTCGTGCAATGACAGGTGATCTCAAGATGAATGACAATAAAATAACAGATTTAGTTACACAAGATGATGTCTCAATCACAGATTACCCTAATTATGTAAAAGATTCTAAAATGGCTGTTAATAAACTTTATGTCAATGAAAACTTTTTAAAATTAAAAAGGTGATGACTATGACTTAAAAGGTAAACGGATAAAAAATACTGAGCCATATGGTGTCAATACTTTTGATACAAATGATTTAGTCTCAAAGGCATTTGTCCAAGCAGAAATAAGTAAGCTACCTACAGATGTATTAAAATTAGATGGGTCGCGCGCAATGACAGGTGATCTCAACATGAACGACAATCTCATTGTGAATTGTGGGCGATTAACAATGGTAGCTGATGGTAATAGTCCAATTAATATGAATAATAGTTATCTTTATGGTTTACCAAATCCTTTGAGTGGTGATGATGCTGTCAATAAAACTTATGTTGACAATGGAGATAATTTGAATTTACCTTTAAATGGTTCCAGATCAATGACTGGTAGTCTCCAAATGGGTGGTAATGCAATTATAAATATTAAACCTTTTGTTGAAGATGATTCAAGTCAAGCTGCTCAAAATGCACAAGCTAATGATGTTATTAACTTTGGATATTTTCACGGACAGAGAGGAGATCTAAAAAGAGAAATAAATGATGTCTCTGCAGCAGCGCTTAATAGAAAAAATCCTGATCCGATGGAAGACTCCATTGATATGGCTAATCATAGCATTATCCGCTTGAAAGATCCAAAGTCATCAGATAGCTTTCACGCTTCCACTGTTAACTATGTTAATAGGACAATTAGTGATAATAACGCTGTAATTAATACTTTGATTACAGATAAAGTGAGTGAATCTGAAGAACTGAATATTAAAGCAAACCGACAAGAGAATGAATTCTCTTTTGTTATGGATGATGACCTATTTAAGGAAGATGATGATGATATTGTCAAAGTAAGAAAATTCGACAAAGATTTTTATCAAATCAATCATGCTACTTATCAATTTAAAATTAAGTATGACTCTGCTATCGGTTATTATAGCACCCGATTAACTATTGATTTAAAATCGTTAGATTTAGGTGAGTATACATTAGCTTTTGAAATGTATTATGGTAATCGAGTAGATCGAAACGAAGTGGTTGTCGACGCAGTATCTGAAACATTAAATGTTTCACATAATAATACAAATACTTTTTCCGATCACAGTAGAACAATTATCAATTTTCATAAATATGGAAACATTGGGATTATTGATTTAGATATTGATTTAACTTTAAAGTATAAGAGTGGTGAAACTTATGATGGGGAAACAGACATCTTTGTAGTTGTTTATGGCGTCAGTGGTCATCAGAATGACGTTGACTCGCGAATTTGGGATAGATTCTATTACATCAGAAACAAAATCATCTATTATGAAGCACCTATTAATATGGGTAATCGACAAATAAAAGGATTAATTGATGGAAATGAAAACGGTGATGCTGTTAATGTGAAACAACTGAATGAAACAGAAGATAATATGGTAAAATATGTTGATGGAGAAATTGTAAAAGTAAATAATGAAATAGCAAAAGAAAATAATGAAATTGCAAAAGTAAATAATGAAAATAAAAATTTAATAGAATTAATAGTAAAATATATATTAAGAAATAATTCGAAGTTTTCTTTAATAAAAGATTTGTATTTTTCTGATAATGTTGAAGGTAGAACACCAAATACATATGCGTTTCTGTCTTCTAGAGATGATTGGTCGGATTTCACATTTTATTATGTATTTCAACATAACGCAACTACAAATAGTGTAATGTCTATAGCTTTTACTTATAGAATTGGAGCCCATAGCTATATTCATGTTGATAAAAGCAAAGTCGTAATTTCACGTAACCTCTAATAGATGAACCATCTTATAGAACATTTAATATTCCAAATAGTTCTTTAGGAAAGCAAGTTTGGATTTGGATTTGGGAGAAAGATGGTAATTTTAGCATAATTTTTAGTGGAATTAGTATACCAATTATTTTTAAAGATGGTTTTAGTGGTATTCACGATCTAATGCGAATAAATGTTGATGATAATCCTTTCACTAAAAAGAGAGGATTGGTAACAAATATTATTTGGGACAATAATAGTACAGCATTTGAAAATGTGAAAGAATTTGAAAGGAGTCAAGGAACTATTATATAAATAAATATATATATATGGGACATACTAATGGACAACATGACAAACCATCAAGAAGAGAAAAGGTTAAAAAAGGAATAGGCTTAAAATTAACTCCAGACAACCATTTCCATTTACAAAACAAGAGATTAACTAACATTTCCGCTCCAATGGATGACCATGATGCAACCACTAAACGTTTCGTCTCTGATTTATTAAAGACAAAAGCGGCTACTACATACGTTAATAATGAACTAGCTAAAAAGACTAACTCATCTGCTTTAAAGGATTACGCTTTAATTACTGATTTAGGGACCTTAGCAATCGAATTCAATGATGCATTAAAAAGCAAAGTCGATTACAATGATTTAGAGACCAAGACGCAAAAAGCAAATGCCCCCATCCACCCGTTCATCACCGTCTATGCAGAAGAGAATGGGCCTCTGATTAAAAGCAGTCTCCAATGGAGTTTCGGTAATGGATGTGAAAGAAATAAGCAATATGGTTGGCCTAGTCCTGTAGACGGTAAAATAGTTCGTGGCAGCATTTGTGTATGCGCTGGCAATCATCAAGCATCTGAAGTGATCGTTGGCTTAGTTCTTAATGGCACGGATAAAGATTTAAAAATTATCAAACCTGTCAATGAATGGTCAAGTCACACTATTTTCAGCGATCCGATTACGATAAAAGCCGGCGACTGGATCAATTTTCGAAGCAAAACATCGAATTCATTCGTAACACACGCTATGGTAAACTTATTGATTCAAATTGATATAGCTGTCTAGATAATATGCAAATGAGTTTATGAAACGCGTTTCATCCAGAACTATTGTTGACTAAAATAATTGATGACTAGGGGATTCCCGGAAACGCGTTTCATCCAGCTACTGTTAGCTAAAATAATTGATGACTCATACCTACAGGGGATTCCCGGAAACGCGTTTCATCCAGCTATGGTTGTCTAAATTAATTGATGACTAGGGGATTCCCGGAAACGCGTTTCATCCAGCTACCGACAGCCACATTTTAGAAAAATTTATCTTATCCAAAGAATAGATGGATATTAAAAGTTTATCTTCTTTGATAGATGAAAGTAGAAAGTTTATTAAAATTTCTCTTCAAAAGAGGGGAAAAAAATCAATCACCTCATTTGAAAAGATTGAAGGTTTTAATTTAAAAGATTGGAAGAAAAAGTTAGCGTGTAACGGTTTTATTAGAGACCAAACTGTAAACCTACAAGGTGATCAAACTGAAAAAATATATGATGAATTAATCCAAATGGGCTATGATAGTGATCAAATTGTTTTTAATTTATAAATATAATAAAATAATATAATGGTGGCTAAAAAGAATATTTTCGATTGGAATCATATTTCAGACAAATTATCGACTGATGAAGTAGACGAACTAAAATCTTATTATCTAAGCTATCATAGGAAATGTTGGGCTTTTAAAAGGGCTTACAAAAGATTCAAATTGTTCAAATTCATTGGTAATTCACTCTCTATTCTGACCGCTTCAGGTGGAATTGCTAGTGCTATTGCTACAGGTGGTATCAGTCTAATAGCGATTAGTACAGTGGCATTATTAGTTAAAGGATACATGGAACACAAAGATTTAGACTTAAAAATTCAAAATTGCACCTATGCCTATCAAAGTTACCAGCATCTGTTAATAATGATTCGAGAAGCGATGCGCTCAGGTGATCTTAACCGAGAAAGTTTAATTAATCAAATGACAAGTGTTGACAATTTTGTCATTGATAATAGCCCAATTATTGATAAATATTTAAAGATGTATGATGAAATATAAACTAAAAGTGGTTTCCGACGCGTCAGAACTCGAAATTAGTTTCTGATGCGTCAGAAAAAATTAGCATAATTAGATGGGTTGTTTGTACGCTACCAACAGATGAATTCAACAGTTGGGTGCCAGCTGGAGATTTAAAAAATTATATTAAAGAAAAAATTATATTAAAGAAAAAATTATATTAAAGAAAAAATTATATTAAAGAAAAAATTATATTAAAGAAAAAATTATATTAAAGAAAAAATTATATTAAAGAAAAAATTATATTAAAGAAAAAAATTATATTAAAGAAAAAATTATATTAAAGAAAAAATTATAACTACGCATCTTACGCATCTTACGCTAACTACGCTAACTACGCTAAGATGCGTAAAATCCGGAGATGCAGTATAACTATTAACTACTACACTACTGTGCTCGATCGAGCATAGTTCTCAGCAAGCCATTCTTGTACCGATTGTCAACATTCCTCTGAAAATGCAGAAGGAGACCTGAATTCGTGGGTTTTACGTAGACCTTTGTCTCTATCCAGGGAGATCGATTCAGTAACTGAGTTCCCAGAAATGGCAGCATACCATTGCTTTCAGTTTCCATGGTGAATTTTACGGATGAATGTGCAAGGTTTAATGTGTCTAGGAAGCCAGATGCTGCCGCCATATTCGGCATGATGGTCAGGGTGTCGTCTACATATCTTCGATAGAACGAAGGGAGTTTTCCTTGTCGCTCGAGGTTTTCTTCGATTGAGGTCATGAAGACATTAGCGAGCAAGGGGCCAAGGGGAGAACCCATGGCCACACCATCAGTCTGTTCATACAAGGCTCCATTGAATTGGAAAAGTTGTTCTTTTGTAGCTACTCTGAGAAGGTCAACAAGGTCCATTTTCGTCAAATTCAAGTCGTACGTTACGTTAAACCAATTGTTGGTGAAAGCTTTCACCAACAAACGCTTTGTTGACTCAAAGGTCTGCGACCAACCGCGACCTTTATCAACAGCCCAAGGGACGGATAACACGGTTCGAGTAGTCTTGCCATTTAAAGACCAAAACTCAGCAGAATTTGTAAAAAAAACAACTTTAAGGATTTGAGCCTGAAAGTAAACAAAACCATCCAGCCTGTATTTACCAGCAGAAAACTTGAACAGGAACTGAAAGTGAAAGAGGCAAAGCCGCTGATCATAAATCAGCAGTGTGTCGTATATAAATTTCAATGTGACCTTTGTGATGAAGGTTATGTAGGCTACACACGCGGACATTTACACAATCGTGTAAAGGGACACAAACAACAGTCCTCGGCCATTGCCAAACACTATAAGAACGCACATGGGACGATCCCTCAGGACCTACTTAAACGCTTTGAGGTGCTCAAAAAATGTAAAAACAAATTTGACTGCTTAGTGTATGAAATGTTATTTATAAGAACACTTAAGCCAAGCCTCAATGTGCAAACGGATTCCATTCGTGCTAAAGTATTTTTATAGCCAATTTCGCACGTGCTTATTATGTTAATTCTTAGCATCAATCGCTTTTAATACTGTAATTTTAGCATCATAGAACATTTTTTACCTTGATAATGGAGTGATGTCTACTCCGAAACGTCGGTTTAACTTGTTATCTCTAACTTTTATAGTTTTATGTTTAAGAGTTTTGAGCGTTTTTTTACTGTAGTTAAAAGCCGGTTGTTAGAAGTTCTTGAAATACTCGACTCAGAAAGAAAACCTACAGTGCTGAAAACTGGTAAGCGTACTCCCTCTTACGCCTTTTTTGAGAATAATGGCTCAAATATGCGATAAGTCATGAATAAAGAGTATTCATATTTCTTGTAGGATATAATTCTGCCTCTTGTAGCGCTGAATGTGTTTGTCGTAGATCATTAATTACTCAGTTTCGGCTTCCAGTTAAGCCACTTACTTTTAGATGGGAGACAACGAGCTTCGCTTCTTCGCTAGTTGTGTGTCAGCTAACATAGTGGCATTAGCATACCAGTAACAAGCATTTTGTGCAGCGACTTGTATAGACGCAAGTACCAAACCTGAAAGCAATTAAGTAAGGAGAATCTGCTGTGGGATTCAAAATTATGGCCAATGACGTTTCTAAAAATATGCTGATATCTTAATTTACTTCAAGAATAATGTAATGTAATTCTGTTTTCTTAAAATTCAAACATTCTTCGTGTAAAATGCCAAAAATAAAAAAAAAATGGTAAAATCTTGCTTACGAAAACTTGCGAATCAAGACGTAAAGTTTAGTATTGTATTTTTCCTGGAATTTAATTTTGTGGATTAGTGTTTTGCAGGGATCGATCTGTCGATCGAGTGACCGCTACCGCTGTCAAAAGATCATGCGTTCATGCGCGCGCAAATCTTTGTAATATAATGTTCGGCTACGGCCCGTGGCAGCAGTCACGCTTTAGCGATAAACTGTTTCCTCGGTGACTTCGTCCATTATTTATGATCTACTGATTCAAAATCAAATTAAAATGCATCTTAATAGCTACAACCAAAAGAACGAGTAACGTCATACAGTCGTCACCATCATGGCCACGTAACAATGAACTTTGCGCGCGCCAGGCATTTTACAGCAAGACTGAAATAAGAGACGGTCAGCTAATACCACAAAGATGATTTCGAAAATCAATCTCGGTACTTTGGCGATTGTTTTTCTAAGTCTTGTTGTGACAAATTACTCAGGTAGGTAAGCACTGCAATATTCGGGGAATTCCATCTTTAAACGTTCCGTGTAGGTGTTAGTTTGATCAGTCGGCTCCCAGATGTTGTTCTTCAGCTCTAGGTGCGCTAAATTTGTGTTTGATTAACGTTTAGTCAATCAGATTTTTATGAACGTACTAAAATAACTCGAAAGCGGTGTTTTCAGTTGATGAAAAGACACTGCAATGAAGCTGAGACTATGCAGTGAAGTAACTTTTAGTTTGCCAAGTGCTTGGCGCTGTCCAACGACGTGCTGTTACATTTGTCAAATACAATCATGAACAAGAAAAGGTTGCAATGAGCAACCTGCTACGAGAACTATGATGACCCTCTTTAGAGGCCAGACCTAAAAAACACCGCGTACAGATTTTCTATACAAGCATAAACAGCGATAAAGATTCCCAGATATCTGAATGTGCGTGATAAAAGAGCAACAAGGACAAAAGATAGTGCGATGAATTCTCCGAAATAATTATGTCTTATCATGATCTTGACTTTTCAGATAATTGACCCATGGTTCTCGTCTTTCCTTGTTATTTCACCTGCGGGATTCAACTTCAGAATACCCCACCACTCAACTATTTAACAATTAGATTATGAGCTCGAGATTTCTATGAGGAGATTAGTTGATGAGGCCGATGGCCGAATCAACTATCGCCTCATAGAAATCGAGAGCGAATAATCTAATTGTTTTAGTAGAATTCTAACTGAAATTTCCTTCAAATAATGATTCCAATTATTTCTGGTTAGTAGTAAACTTCACGCTTTAGAGAGTTAACTCGCACGAACTGAATTAATTGTCAGCTTGACATTTGCAGTTGTGTACGCGCGCTTATCAGTTTCTATCAAAACGTTCGGGCTTTTTTTAATTCAAGAAACCGCAAATCCTCTCATTTAAGTCTTCTCGAAAATTTTGTTTATTCATTTGTTTCTAAATGTTCTTTCAAAACTTCAGCGAAACGAGAAAACGTCACACTTTTGTCGACCACAACAAGCAACTGAACACTAATGGCTGATAGTGTGCAACGGCTCAGCCAATCAGATTACAGCATTCGCATTACTAAACTAGTAGAATTCTACTAATAAATAAATATTTCTTCAACTTATATTTGCTAACTTTCTTATTGCAATTTCTGTCCGACCAGTTGAGTGATACTAAAACAATTAGACCCTTCACCCTCAAGGGCCACGGGTCAATAGCCCATTCGGCTTCACCTCATGGGCTGTTGACCCGTAGCCCTTTCGGGCTACGGGTCTAATTGTTAAATACTTCGTTTTTCAAAGCACACCAACACATGTAAATCAAGTGGCCGGTCTGAAGTTGCTCCCGTCGTTATCTTAGCGGTGAGTCCTATTTTATAGCTTTCCCTTGTCGAAACCAATTAGTCCTAATCACTTGTATCTTCATTTTGAAAATAAGTCAATTTTAGCTGACGAAGAGGTAAGAGGTAAAGTTTCTAAATTTCGGTTTTCGTTTAGCCAAGTGATGACGTTATCCTCCTTCACCATTACGACCGAATAAACAGCTTGAAGTACATGACAAGCTAAAAAGCTGAACTGAAACAAAGAGAGATGTTACTTTGAAAGCCTTACAACACCGCAAGCTACTTTTATTAGCTATTTAGCAAGTAAATTAATCGCCCTGACGATTTTGTGAAACTGACCTTTCGAGCGTTGGTCCTTTGTCACAGCAAAGAGGGTGATTGTAAGTATGTGTGCTTATCTAGTTGAGCACGGAGTTACTCTATTGGAGGAAGCATGGCAAAAGAAATGCCGTGAATAAACTGAATTAGTTATGAAAAACGCTCTTTGACCCCATGGGAGGCCAAGATACCGTACCAAGACACAGTTCTGAACTTTACGATTTTTAGCGCTGTCATGGTGGAGTGGCTGGAGTCAAACACCATAGGTCCATAGACAATCTGAAAAGATTGAAACTTTTGTAGACAAGTTTAGAGCCGTCTTTCTCGTTGTTTTTTGTCTTCGCAGAAGCGATCTTCAGATTTCTAATCTCATTTAATTCATTCAGTCACACATTTTCCGTTACCATGCTTCCTCCAATAACGTAACTCCGTGCTGCACCATAAGAACACACACCCAAAACGGTGTCTGACATTTGCATACTGCAGACTGCAGACTGCAGACTACATTTAGATCTAAACAGCAATCTGGTTAGCCTGAATACCAGTCAGATTAGCCTGAATAGCACTCCGCTTAGCCTGTTTACGGTTAGCTATCAGTAATGGAAACGGGAAAGCAGTATTTAGTTAAAAAGTCTACAGTCTGAGGTCCGCAGTGTGCAGTCTGCAAATGTCAGACACCGCACCCAAAATCAACAATCCCCAACGTTGCTCTGACGAAGGAATGACGCTTGAAACGTCAGCATAAGAAACTTGCTCCATCGCTTTATTCCACAGTCGCTTTAAAGGCTAATAACTTTATTAATAACAGGTCTTTCGCGTCCGGCTTTGAAAACTGTGCTAATATATATAGTTTTTTTGTATCAGTGGACAGGTTTGGTTAATTGCATTTCAACGTAAAGGAAAGGGTGAGGAAAAACTGGTCTCTTTGACATGTAGCAATCCGTTTCCTTTTATTACTCCCATCACAGCTGCAGTCACGTTTTAACAAAAAGGTTTTAATTGCCGTTCATGCACTCTCTTCTCCTATTGACTATATGCGTTCACTTCTTTCACTTAGCAACTGATCATGAGAAGGATGAATTACTTGCACAAAATTAATGCCTTAAGACAACCATTGAGGTAAGGTTCCCTGAACCTCTGAAGAAATTTGTTTAATCTGAAAAGCACTGGTGGTTTAAGGTAAGCCTGGCAGTAAAAAAAGGAAAAATATAATATTCAGTGATGAAGGCTATTTAAAAAAAATCCGAGTTCTTTGATGATCTTGGCCCCCATTTATGGAAGTGGTCTATGTTTTCAGGAAAGAAGGAATACTTTGCATGGGAGTTTAATTCCCTTCCACAACCCTCTCTTTGCTCAATTTTCCGCCTCGTGGGGAGCAGGAAATTGCATGGAAGCCTTTAACCCTGAATGGTATCAACATCTTAGTATTAGCTTCTGCTTTGAGAATGGGAGCGCTGAAAGAAGTAGACAAAACTTACATGAAAAAGTAGAGAACAACACAAGGTCATCCGCATTCACTTTTGAGGCTCTACGGCATATTTGTTTTTCATTGTTTACATGTTTTAGCTATCATTTATGTTAGGAAGGTTTTAAGAGCTTATGGGACTCCAGTCTTTAATTTGCTCTTAGCCCCTTCTTTATATCAGTGAAGTTTACTTTCGTTAACTGCAAAAGTCTTGTTCCTTTTTTTTCTTCTTCTGTACCTTCTTGAACATGATTTTAATATCATATATATGATCATACATTGCTATCAGGATCGAAAGATGAACATTTTTTTTTTAAAGTTTATTGAGTGTTTATCTAAAACGTTTCTGCACTTGTCTTGTAGTCATATCATTCCTTATGTGCTGTCATCGTTCACATTCTTGACTATTCCTCATCCTACCTGTTGATAAAATCGAATATAAACAGTACATCAGAACATGTCCATAAGAATACTAAGCTAACTTGACCTTGTGCTAGGTCATGCATACTGATTGTCGTTCACTTTTACCTTGTGCAGTGTCAGAAATGCAATAACAATATTCCACTATGATATTCGTTCAGTTTCCTTCCTCTGGGGCCATTATTGATTGTCGGAAGTTACTGTAACTATTAATTCTCCATACTGTTTGTCACTTATTTGTTATCTTGCCCGGTAGTAATCCTCTCGTGCAGTTTCATCTTCTCCAGATCAAATGTTAATAAGAATCAAATGTTGATGATACATTACAACAAATCAACTGGAATATCCAGCCTCCCCGACCTCACCCTCGGCAAATTTCACATATACATTGATTATTACTTATCTTTACCTTGTTCGATGCTGGAACTGGTATCAATAGTAAATCCTCCAACAAACTGATTGCCTTTCATTGTGTATCTTGTCCAGTATGGGAACATACTTTGTAATTCTTAAAATTGTCATTTGTATCTTGCCAGGTGTAAGAACTGAGGTAGTAATCCTAACAACTCATATTGTAGTCAGCCATACTGGTGCAGGTGTAAACCCTCCATACCGATTGCCACTAATTTCTATCTTGTTCAGTGTTTTCTCGTCATTCATGTTTATCTTGTGCAGACATAACTGAGATAGTAATCCTCCATACTGATTGTCACTTAATTTTGTCTTGTCCATTATGAGAACTGAAGTAGCAATTCTCCATACTGGTTGTCCTTCAGTTTTATGTTCCCCGTTCCCCAGTGTCACAGCTGATATCGTAATTCTCCATACTGACTGCCATTCAGGTTTATCTTTTCCAGTGTCAAATGAATATTGCAATTCTCTAGACTGATTGCATTTAGTTTTATCTTGTCCAGTGTCACAATTTTACCATCATGCCCGACATAGCATGAGTCGGAATTTTTCTTGACACCCTAAACTATTGCTACCCATCAGCAAAGTTTACTATGGAGGTGGAACGGAATGCCTCGCTTCCTTTCATCGGTATTGACCTGTAAAACTTAGCTCCCAGAATCCAGACCAAGGTCTAGGTAAAACCAACCAACACGGGCCTTTTACCCCACTACCAGAGCCATGTGGACATTCGGTACAAGCGCAGTCTAATGACCACTCTGCTAGATCGTGCTTACCGCATATCGTCCGACTGGTCATACATCTCACAAGAATGCGATCGACTTGAGACTGTATTCTTCAGTAAAGCTAAAGTACCCGAAGCACTTATTCAATCTGGCTGTCAAGCAATTCGTTGATTCCAGGGTAGCAGACCAGCAGCACATTCCATCAACCGACACGACTACATCCCCCATCCGAGTTATCATACCATTTAAAGATCAGGTCTCTGCTAATATAGTGAAAAAACGTCTCACAGACCTCAGCTCAAAAATCAAGACCACCATTCAGCCCGTGTTCATCAGCAGAAAACTCAACGAAGGCCTTAATAAAGTTCGAGAAGTCAAGTCAGCCACTGTTAAACAACAATGTGTAGTTTATAAATTTAAATGTAGCCTGTGAGATGCAGGATATGTTGGTTACACTCGCGGCCACCTCCACGAACGCGTTGAGGGACACAAACAAAAATCATCGTCAATTTGTAAACATTATTTTAGCGAAAATAACTCGAACGTACCACCTTGTCCTTCAGAACAAATTCACGTGCTTGCCAAATGTACTAACAAATTTGATTGCCTAATTAAGGAGATGCTTTTTATAACAAAAATTAAACCATCCCTAAACATGCAAACGGATTCGATTCGCGCAAAGGTATTCACTTGAAGAACTTGTGACCCTTTGTTATTATGTTAATTTGTAGAAATCAAATCATCGATATCGCATTAATTATTCACTCTGCCTTGAGAATGGCGTCACTATGACGCCAAAACGTTAATTTTAACGTTAATATTCCCTTGTTTATGCTTTATGAAATTTTCATTGATCAAGTGTCACAATTGAGTTCATTCAGTTTTGTCTTGTCTAGTGTCAGAAGTGATATCGTAATTCTCCATACAGATTGCCATCATTTTATCTTGTCCAGTGTCAGTGCTGATATTGTAATTCCCCAGACTGATCGCCATTTAGTTTTATCTTGTCCAGTGTCACAATTGATATTTTAATTATCCATACTTATTGCCATTCAGTTTTGTCTTGTCCAATGTCAGAAGTGATATGGTAATTCTCCATACTGATTGCCATCCTTTTTATCTTGTCTGGTGTTAGAACTGAAATTGTAATCCACCATACTTGATGCCAGTCAGTTTTACCTTGTCCAGTGTCAAAACTGATGTCATTGCAATTCTCCATACTGTTTTGCCATTCATTGTTACTTTGTCCAGAGTCAGAATTTATCTTGAAATTCTCCATACTGATGTAAATTTCCAATTTTCTTGTTTTAATTATTAGACTTGATCCAATGCTTTAATTTCCTCTTTATTATTTTAGAGTGTCTCATATTTTAGTTTTTTGTATTATAGCTGCATATTTGAGAATCTTTTGTAGTAATTTTTAATACCCCACCTTTATATTCTGTACATATTTATAAATGAGGGCCACTGGTTTTTCAGTTACTACTGTTGTGTGTTACCCTCAATAAATAAAGTTGACTATGATTATGATTATTATTATTATCATCATTATCATCTAAAGGTGCTGGAGGTCCAGCGAATATAGATACAAATGGCTTTTAAAGGATCCTTGCTAGGAAGCCATTCAAGAAGTCCGGCTCTAATTTATGTGAGGCTTTTGCAACTCTGACCTGCTGATTGTGCACAGAATACATTGATCCCACAACCATTGAGCCAATTCAAGCAAGTCATCTTATCCCGCTGGGTAAGGGTAACAGAGAAATCATACCAATAGGAGTGGGCGAAGTAATTAGAATTATTGGAAAGTGCGTGGCAAAGATGACAAAACAGGATATACTAGAGTCAAGTGGCTTGCTTCAGGTTTGCACCGAACACAAATCCGGGAGTGAGGCAGGAGTGCACACAATGAACAGTTCTTTAGTCATGGAACAACCTACCACTTGTTGTTGAAGCAGGCAGTTTGCCAGCTTTCAAGAATAAACTTGTAGTTCACCTCATGTATGCAAATTGCCAGCATGATTTTACTATTATTTTATTGCTCTTTCTGTCTTTCATTCATGTTTGTAATTTAATTAAAGGAAGTTTTCAGTTAGGGCCAACCTCAGTAACTTCCTTTTAGGCTGCCCATTTATTTTTGATTGTTGTTAATCATTGGGCATTACCTTGATGCATCTTTTAATTTGCATCCTGAATAACCCTTTATTGTATTATTTGTATTGTATTCTTTCAGTATCACACAAGCCCTATAATTGGTGTGAAGTCTACAAATCTGGATCTAGAAAGAGTTCTAAGTCCAGAACCTATAATTGCTAATGTACCTCCAACTTTACTTATAATAATAGTAATACTATTACAATACTTCATTTAGTTGATCAAAATACATATATCAAGTGTTACATTCAATAAAAGAAAAAATGATTAAAAACACGTCTAAAAAGCGTTTGTATTACAAATTTTAAAAGGGTAAAATGATAAAAAGGTAAGACTATATTGCTAATTTATACTTAATTAAAAACATAACCTATTGATAAATGTAATTTTAAAACACTCAATGTCTATATGAAGAAGCTCAGGCTGCTCTTACATATTTTACGTTAGCCTTGACGATTCTTTTACTCAAGGTGACAAATTGTGATACAAAGTTAGTTTGCAATCACACCATGATCTGATGAGCTCTGATAATTCTCATAAAAATGCTCGTCAGACCTTGAGTGGCCCAATTTTGAGAAAACTGATCTACTTCCAGAAGACTTTTTTTTTCTAAGGACCAATGTCTGAACTCACTAGAAATTTAGTTATATCCAGCTAACACTAAGATAAATGACAATGGCAGTTTGGGTAAGAGTTGTTTTATGCTGTGCAGTTATTTCTAAGTTTCAGTTTAATGATACTTTTCCACATATATGCTAAGAAAACAATCTTTATGTTTATTAATTTTTAATACCTCACCTTTTTATTCTGTACATATTTATAAATGAGGGCCACTGGTTTTTCAGTTTCTAATGTTGTGTGTTACCCTCAATAAATAAAGTTGATTATGATTATGATTATTTATTGATTATGATTATGATTATTATTATCATCATTATCATCTAAAGGGGCTGGAGGTCCACCGAATGTAGATACAAATGGCTTTCAAAGGATCCTTGCTAGCAAGCCATTAAAGAAGTCTGGCTCTAATTTGTGTGAGGCTTTTGCAACTCTGACCCGCTGATTGTGCACAGAATACATTGATCCCACAACCATTGAGCCAATTCAAGCAAGTCATCTTATCCCGCCGGGTAAGGGTAACAGAGAAATCATACCAATAGGAGTGGGCAAAGTAATTAGAATTATTGGAAAGTGCGTGGCAAAGATTACAAAACAAGATATAATAGAGTCGAGTGGCTTGCTTCAGGTTTGCACCGAACACAAATCCGGGAGTGAGGCAGGAGTGCACACAATGAACAGTTCTTTAGTCATGGAACAACCTACCACTTGTTGTTGAAGCAGGCAGTTTGCCAGCTTTCAAGAATAAACTTGTACATGTAGTTCACCTATGTATGCAAATTGCCAGCATATGATTTTATTATTACTTTATTGCTCTTTCTGTCTTTCATTTACGTTTGTAATTTAATTAAAGGAAGTTTTCAGTTAGGGCCAACCTCAGTAACTTCCTTTTAGGCTGCCCATTTATTTTTGATTGTTGTTAATCATTGGGCATTACCTTGATGCATCTTTTAATTTGCATCCTGAATAACCCTTTATTGTATTATTTGTATTGTATTCTTTCAGTATCACACAAGCCCTATAATTGGTGTGAAGTCTACAAATCTGGATCTAGAAAGAGTTCTAAGTCCAGAACCTATAATTGCTAATGTACCTCCAACTGTACTTATAATAATAGTAATACTATTATAATACTTCATTTAGTTGTACAAAATACATATCAAGTGTTACATTCAATAAAAGAAAAAATGATAAAAAACACCTCTAAAAAGCGTTTGTATTACAAATTTAAAAAGGGTAAAATGATAAAAAGGTAAGACTCTATTGCTAATTTAATTAAAACATAACCTATTGATAAATGTATTTTTAAAACACTCAGTGTTTATATGAAGAAGCTCAGGCTGCTCTTACATCTTTTACGTTAGCCTTGCTTCTTTTACTCAAGGTGACAAATTGTGATACAAAATTAGTTTGCAATCACACCATAATCTGATTAGCTTTGATAATTCTGTTTAGAAATGTTCGTCAGACCTTGAGCAGCCGAATTTTGAGAAAACTGATCTACTTCCGGAAGACATTTTTTTCTAAGCAGGACCAATATCTGAACCAACTGGAAATTTAGTTATATCCAGCTAACACTAAGATAAATGACATTGGCAGTTTGGGTAAGAGTTCTATTATGCTGTGCAGTTATTTCCAAGTTTCAGTTTAATCATACATAAATAATATGCTGAGAAAACAAAGCAAAAAGATGGTGGGATGGTAGCAGGGTAAAACTTAATTTCCATTCTAGGGCCACTCTAAAGAAAAACCCTAAATTGTGTATTTTATAAAAATAATACGGTTTTCTGAAACAACTTTACAAAACAAAATTGAAAAAGAAACAAAGGTTCCTCAAGAACAACTTATTTTAATATCTGATCCCTATAACCATTTCGAACCAAGACAAGCAGTCATCCCTTTGCCAAAAAGGAGCAGCATGCTACACAGGAGGCTTATGGTACACACTTTGGCCCAATTGGAAAGCAGAAAAAAAAACAGTGAAAATCGTTCCGCAGATCCTCAAGACTGGAAAACACAACTGCATGCAAGGAGCTGTTCTTACATAGACACACCCCCAAAACATTCTTTGAAGTCTGCATCCAGCTGTGCCCCTACCACCAGATGCTCTTGTCCAATGATCTTGCAAGAAGCAACTGACTGTCAACATACTACCCACTGCTGATCAATACCCAAAGCAATCAAAAGCTGTGCTGCTGTCCTCCACACCTCAAGGCTCTAAGCTAAACAACGTTGGCAATCCAACAGAATCTAGAAACAGCCCTGAACCAATGGCAGCACCATTCCAAATACATTATTCAGTGTCCAGTTAACCAAGCCCAACTCAGTGACTCACCCTCAGTTTGGATCAAATACCCAGTTAAGCCTGAAGCAAACAAACCTAACCAAGATCATGTCAGGCTGTATGTCCAAAACCATTGTGCCTAGACCTGTGAACTACCTTTTCAGTCATCAGACTTTATATTCCATGGTGACATCCCAACATAACAATGTTTGAAAAAATGTCCTTTGACATCATTGATCTTTTGTTTATTTACTTTAAAATAGACGTAATTTATTGTTTTATGCTGCAGACTTGGAACCTTTCATATGTTGTTGGTATTAGACCAGTATTTATTTTGGTCTACAATAAATTACTTTTCACAAAAGACAGAAAGGAATATGGTAGGTGTGCAGTGCATCTTGGTTGTTAAAATTTTGATACATGGCTAAATATCATTTAGGTAAAGTGAGACTTCAACCAATGCAGCCAGCGGTTTTTCCCTCAACAGTATGTGACCTGTGAGGTGGCCCTCAGGGGATTTGCAGGGCTCTTTCGTCTCACTGCACTACAAGTGTAGTTCAGTTAGATGATCTTTGCGGATCATTTGCACAGCTCATGCTAGCGAATCTTTGTGGATTGTAATGCTCCCTCTCCTCCCTCCCTCTTGGTTTGCTGGTCTCTCGGTAAGTATTTGGTCGGGTAAGTTATTTCCAATGATATCTTTCAGACTGAAGGTGCCAGTTAGTGGCCGCCTCTTGGGGTGGTTCCCGCTTCCAGTTGCCCTGGATACCTCCCTTCAGCATATGTCATTTGGCACTCTGCTAACCTTTTAGGCCCCAGTTCCCAAAGTCACCTATTTACTGGTTCCCTGTTACTCCAGGAACTTAACTGTAAAGGAATCCATCGAGAAGTTTGTACAGGTTTTATGTCTAAATTGACTTTTATGTTTGTATTGGTAGACAGCCCATACCAGTAAAAATGTCATCAAAATTTCTCATGTTTGCCACAGGAGAGGTTCATAATATATTTATTGTTGTTTACTATTCCATGAGCTTAAAAGGACTGATCAGGTCCTTATAGAGATGTTTATCCTTGTTTGATGCTTAATGTTCAGCTTGATTGTGAAATCCAAACATGACACCTTAAAAAGCGTGTTTCTGTGGCATAAAATGGTTGCTTAATTGAGGAAGACAAAATCTTCTCATAGTGTTCCTTATCTGCATTGGTTAAGATAGCAATATTCATAACTTTCACACGAGCCGAAGTGCAGTCCAGCCCATCCAGACTGTACTGGTAATAACATTAATGGCTCATTTGTTTTCATCTACCATGTTTAATCAGAGTAATTTTCAAATTCTACTTTGTCTCCGAATTTGTTTTCTGTTTGGATTTAGGCATGATGCAAGATGGTTTGTTTTCTTAAAAGTAATGTCATCAGGGTATTTGAGGCCTTGCATTTATGTATTCAAGCATATAATGTATGGTTATGTGTACATTTGCAGACTCTGTGATCCCTGCTTTGCAGAGGACTTTGTACAGTTTTAGACTATGTGGCCAAACCATTCCTCATATTTAACTTGCATGCAACCCTGGAAATTTATTAAAAATAGGCAACACTTAAATCTGAATGTAAAGTCATTTTGAGTCAATAACAGATTCATGATCATGCAGAGAGTATTTTTGCTTGAAAAATGAATCTCTTAATTAGGCTAGATTGCCTACCTATGTTTAGAGCTGCAAGAAGAATTTCATTAATTATTTGATGTAATTGTGCAATTTTCTCTAGGTTGTTACATTGTACAAGTTCAATTTTTTTAAACACCCTTTATAAACTGACAAAGAGGTCTCACAGAAACATGTAACTATACAATAATTACAAATCAAAAACAATTGATCTTTTTTAAAACACTCTGCATTCATTTTAGAAATACATTTACATGTACTTTGATTCAAACCTTATATCAATGATATTAACTAACAGTTCATTCAATTGCACTAACTCTTGGATCAGTTTAAGGGCATTACAGTTTGAGAAGCAGTGTGTAATGACTCATGACAGACAAAAACAAGACACTGCAAATTGATGACTTGATCATTTAAGGCAAATACACATTAGCAACATAAATGCAAGAAAATGAATGTCACCAAGTTACAATTGGTTTTCCCTGGGCAACTAATTGCTCATAAAAGTGAAATGATAACATGGATGATAAAGTACCTTACTTTGAAATAAATACTCTATCGTCTCTCTATACACATGATTTTAAAAACAAATAGATTATGGGGCATTTTTATCATCCAATCCTTATAATGACCTTGTAAACATACATGTATGTTTGTGCCTTATTAAAGTAACAATTTCCTTTTTGTTGAATGATCAAGAAAAAGGGTAAATTTTAGCACCTGGTGCACTGCAGGTGTTAAAATATATCCCTTAGAAAGCTGTTATCAATGAAAAAGCAAAATGAACAAAACTGACAGCATTAACTTCATCTTACTTGCAATGTAATCTACCGCGACCCAAACCATGAATTAACACCCTGTATTCTGACATCACATGTGGTGTCAATTGATGCTTAGCTACCATTAGGGCTAGTGATTCATTTTGTGTCAACTTGAAGCTGTTGTACTGTCCTGACAATCCACAAGCTCCACCACCACTTGCAGTCTTCTAATAACATTGTCAGTGAACCCATCCCGTGTAGTTGAATTCCTCGAGCTTCATACAGTTGTCATGAATCATACCTGTTTTAAAATACCTCAAAGAATACTTCACATTAAGTTCCATGTTCCATAGTAAAAATGCAAAGTATTAACATGTGTCATAATCACAAATGTTGCAATAAAAAATTAATAACAATTTTTGACAGGGCAGGGGGGAATTATCCATCCTGACAGCATTTTTTCACTTGAAATATCAAAGCTAGAACTAAACAGGTTGAAAGGCAGAACTTTTTCTTTAGCACATGTTGTAAGATTATATACAAAATATCTTGATTGATTATTATCATTTTGCTTTTTGAGTAATGCAAAATTCTGGTTGGTATGACATCGCAAGTCATGAGAGTTAAAGGAACTCCTCAAGATGCAGCAACTACATGTACAGAGCTCTGATTTCAAATTGCATTCTTCACTCAATAATATCACCATGCTAAGTGATCAACCTGATCAAGAACAGAATTTACTTATGAGCAAAGTATCCACCATAACAATACATGTAAATCTGGATTGCATAAACTTCAAGTTTTACTGGTTTAGAGGTTTTCTGTTTCTCACTGCCATCCAAAATGTAAATCCATCCAATGAGGCGAAGATTGCTAAAACGTTGACTTTAAGCTGCTTGGAGACTCTTTAATATGTATGAGGACATTTCCTGAAAATGGCCTCTGGCTGGCCTAGTCAAGTTAGGTCTTCCATGTTCATTAATGCTTCTCAAGCGAAAGTGCTGACAAAATATTGTTTTAATGTTGCTCATATTCTAATTAGCATTCATGAACTTCTAAAGAGAATTCAAGGTCTAATGGTAAAACTGCACGACTCTTTTATGAAGAAAAAATTATTTTCTGAAATTTTCAAGGCCTTTTCAAGCATCTTGCAAAAGCACCATAACTGGGTATACAATGTACCAGACCAATTAATTGTGAAAGTTGGGAAAGGACTATATTTACGCCTTCACTACTGGTACGACCTAAGTCAATTCATTTCCAGCTGAGCTAATGTAGCTTCAATCAACTACATGTACATACATGTAGCCTGCTTAAATTTGGCTGCTTGAATATCCAAACTGATGTATGGCCCGGCTTTGAGATATTGAATCAGAATTCTTCATGATTTAAAGGTGTCATCACAAATGTGTTTTGTTAACAATACCCTTTTTGTCAATGTTGGGAGGGGGAAGTGGGGGGTTGTGTGGGGGTGGGAAGTTGATGGCCTATTGGTTGGTCAGTTGGACTCTGCATCCATAGGTCCAAAATGGAGTCCAAGCTAGAGTTGCTGTGTCATCTTCTCAGGCAAGACACCCGACTCTCCCAGTACCTCTCCCCTCCAAGGAGTGGAAATGGTACTGGCCGATTGTAAGGGCAACCTGACAAAAGACAAGGGGTAACCTGTGATAGACTAGAATCCCATCCAGAGAGAGAGTGATAATACCCCTAGGCACTACATGTCACAGAGATCAGAGTTAAGCACCGGCACTTATGAGCCATCTGGCTTCTCCATATCTCTAGGGAATGGAACCGACTTCCCTGCCCTAGAGCCGGTGAAATAATCACTAGAGTGTTCTCGTTCTGAGCCACTGAGGCCAAAAGAGGAATTCAAAGTCCTGTTTAAAACAAACCTTTTGCCATAAAAGTTTAACCCCCTTGACTGGATGTACCAACAAAACTTTCAAGTGAGGGAGGGACAAGGTCATTGGTTGACATGCACTTTAAACAGACAGCTACACAGCAGATGGCTGGAAATGTAGAATGACAGGTTGGAACTAGGGCAATGGTGCATCATGGAATGAGGAGAGGAAATTGGAGAGTGATGCTCCTCAAGTGAGGTGTTACAGTGAAGATGATTCAAGAACCCACAATGAAGAACAATCCCCTGGTGGTGATGTGCTCAGCATGTGGTGTTGCGGTAACTATGGCTACAATTCAGATTTCTGAAGGAGCCATTTTTTATTATAGGAAAAAGACAAGCAGTCTTTGTAACAACAGTTATTCCTTTTGATATTTAAATGACACATCTGATAGGGATAAGACCCAGCTTTTGATTTTTGTTGAAAATTAGGAAAATAATGCATTCCATGCCCAGTAGAAATAATGTTACATGTTCCAGGCCATAATGACAGTAGGTGGAATGGAGAGCAAGTCATGGTAAGTGATCTTTCCTTCATGCCAGAGACATTTCTGTCCTCCAGGCATTCAGTTCAAGATGCTTAAGTGTATCTCTTGCAGGAACAACAGTGCAAGGATTTTCTGGCTGTGGTGAAGCAACATCGTCCATGCATTCAGGAGAAGTACCAGGTGATGAGCTGACACATCTTGATGAAGAAGTGGCTAACAGCCATGCAATTGCATGAATTGAGGAGGATTCAGGTTGTCTGCCCAAAAGTGTCATGGCAACAAAGATGTCGCACATGCACCCCTGCCCAGCGCGCCACAACCTTTGCCTCCAACCATGCGCTCCTCCACGCCATCACCACATCTGCATTGCCTCCACCTTTGCTGCTGCAACACCTTTGTGCAAAGCGTGGTGAATTCTCTCCAGCTCATGCAACTTTTGTAAGCTTCTTCTTCATCAAGGTGTGACCGTTCAGTGCTTGAGACATCTCCTAAATACATGGAAGATGAAGGTTCATCTCAACTAGAAAATCCTTGCATTGTAGGTCCTGCAAGAAATACACTCGAACATCTTGGGCTAAATGCCAAAAGGATGGAGAAGTCTCTGAAATGAGAAAAGGATCGCCAACCATGACTTACTTTCCACCACATCTGCTGATCTGTTATGGCACAAAACATGTGACATCATCCCAACCAAGCATGCAATACATCATTTTCCCAATTTTCAACAGCCAATCAGACGCTGGGCATCATCCAAATAAGGTGTCATTTGAATATCAAGCACAAATAACTGTTGTTTTATAACCCATCTCTTTCCTATAACAAAAAGATTCACTCAGAGGTCTGAATCCTAACCTTGGTGACCACAATACCATGTGCTAACCATATCACTACTGAAGAATTGTCCACACTGTGGATTCCTAAATTAACTTTACTGTACCACCAAACTCAAGAGGTACCATTCCCTGATTTCCCCACCCCATTACACAATCCACTACTGCCCTGGTCCCATTCTGCCATTCCACATTTTCAGTCATCTATTGCATAACTGCTTGCTAAAAGTGCTTGTTGACAAATGCCCTTTCCCTCCCTCACTTAAATGTTCGGTGGTATATCTGGTGAAGGGTGTTGGACTTAAATGGTGAAAGGTTTGTTTCACACAGGACACCAAATCCCCCCTCCAGTCTTTGTGGCTAAGAATGGGCACATTCCAGCGATGTTTCACTGGCTACTGGGCACTTAAGTCAGTTCCATTCCTAAGGGATCAGAGAAGTCAAATGGCTCATCAGTACAGGCGCTCAACTCCAATTTCTGTGACATGACGTGTCTAGGAGTGTTGTCCCTCCCCTTGGATGGGATGCTAGTCCATTGCAGGTGACCCCCTGCAATTGTCAGGTTGCCCTCACTAATTGGCCAGTACCAGTTACACTCTTGGGTAGAGAGAGACATTGAGAGGGTAAGGTGTCGTGCCTGAGAACATGACACAGCGACCCCAGTTTGGCTCCATTTTGGACCAATGGATCCAGAGTCTAACAGACCAACCATAAGACCATCAATTCTCCACCTCAACACAACCTCCCACTAACCCCTCCCAACATTGGCAAAAAAGGTATTGTTAACAGTACAGGGTTAGGGTTAGGGTTACACACTTGCGATGAGACCTCTAACTTAGGAAGAAGTCTGATTCAGCATATCAAAGACAAGGCATACATCAATTTGGATACTGTATTCAAACAGCCAAATTAAACCTGCCTTGATGCATGTAGTTGATTAATATTAGCAATGAGTGAACTTTGGACTAAATGCATGTGGATTAATCTTGTTTGTTTTCACTGCATGGTTAATTTTTGGCAGAATAACCAGTAACGTGTTGTTTCTAGAGAGAAGAACTTGTTAGCCATTAGTAACTACCAAAAGGATATTGTAGTATACAGGTATTCTAGAACAAGGTTTACGTGTACTTCAGAGCGAACAACGTAAACTATTATACAAATTGTCGTTCTTCTGATAACCTTCTTCTTTTCACCTTCACCTATCTCTTTAGTGACTAGGTGTCACATAGGGCCTCACCCCTCTCGATGGCTGTAACTTACGTACAAAAAAATATTATTCTGTTCCGCAACATATGGCTCTATACCTGCTAACTTACAAGCAGTATTCACTACCTGTTAGGTACACTATTAATAATAGATAAATTATGCAATATCCAACAATCTGTGTGAAAAGGACAACAAACATGCACACACTCGAGGCAGAAGAAAATGTTTTGCAAATCCACGAAACTGCGAGCAACAGCAGTGAAATGCAGCAAGAGAACTAGGAGCTTTGGAAAAAACATTCAAGCACTGGCAAAACAAATATCTACCTCCAACTGCGATAGCCTTATGATGGATACTTCACTGAGACTACATAATTTTCAAAGGAATGAGGCCCGGCTTTTTTCACACGTATCCGTTTTCACTAGTTTATAGCCATAGCATATACAACTAACAACAGTTTGTGAGTTTACTAACCTTGAAATACCAAGCACAACGTGGGCTTCTCGCTGCTTTTTTTTTTCGACGAGCGTTGCAAGCGCTGTAAACAAGTCTAACAGGCTTCAACAGCAGCTAGTGACGTGGCGAAACACAGATATCAAAGCTTGACTCCCTCAAATTTACTGTAAACTAAATATTAGCAAAAGTTTTGGCCAAAAGCACGATTTAAACGGAACTATAGCTTCAGAAACTCCCGCCACTTCAATGACCGAGTGATTGCGAGGTCGATTGCGAGCACAGTCTCGCTTGTCAGCGGATTGTCCCAAAGGAAAGGTTAGTACTGATTGTAACAGTCATATAGTGGATTACTAGTTTAATATTGTAGCTTATTGTGAATCTATCGCAGTCCATCTGTGGCAAATATTAATTGACAGCATGACCGATCGGATCACAACCCTGCTCCTTCAATTCACCATGACGGCCATTTTTGTTTTGTATTATTTCTAGAAACTATCGTAAAAGCTCTATTTCCGGCTTAACTGACTGAGGAGAGGTCTCGTCCGTAAACAGCAACCGGCAATTTTGTTTTTGTTCCAAGTTTTGGGAAAAAGCCTCCTACTCTGCCTACTCAGACCAAACACAAATAGTTCTCACTTCAGGGTACAAACGGCCAAATACATAAAGAGATAAAGCTTTTGGCCTTAAACGTGGTTCTTAAACTCCACTGCTGCATGTGTTGTAAATTATTGAAGTGAATTTAGTACAAATCGGTTGAAGTCATTTGACGTTTCGGCAGGAACACCGCTGATGTTGCACGATATTCAACTTAGATCGCTATTAAAAAGAACGTCTCCATGCATTCGGCTACAAAGTAACCCAGGTTAAAACCTCGATTTTCATGGCAAACAGCGATTAAAGGCAGAAAAAATGATGTTAAAATGTAAAAAGACAATGAAGGTTGAAGGCCATGATTTTGTCGCCCAGCTTCAACAGTTTCCAGCACTTTTCTAACAGCTATACTTTGAGGGATGAATACTGCCACTGTTTAACAAGCGATGCTACAATAATGGTATCATACAAATTCCCAATCATTGGTAAACAAGTTGCAATCATCTATTTTGCATAACAGGTTACCATAGCAACAATATTACCTGCTAAAACACCCTTAATTTTAACTTTGGGCGCTTATAACTCAAAAACGAACTCGGTGACCCCTATTTTTTATTATCGAATTATGATAAGCATGATAAGATGCAACTTTTTGCAAAGTTTTAAAAATGTTTGCGTTCAGAGCCACCTTAAATTTTCGAAAATTTATGGTGGCTCTGAATCCACTCCACAAATTTTGTTTAAACTTTGCAAAAAGTTGCATCTTAGCATATTTATTATAATTCGATAATAAAAAATAGGGGTCACCGAGTTCGTTTTTGAGTTTTAGGCGCTCACAGCTAAAATTAAGTTTGTTTTTAGCAGGTCATATTGTTGCTATGGTAACCTATTGTGCCACAAATTTGACAGCAACATGTTCACCAACGATTGGGTAGTTTTTTGATACAATAATTAAGGCATCAACCGATATAGAGTGATTTTAATGATCCATCAAATTCTACCTCTTGCGAAAGTGCTGGAAACTATTTTGAGCCCCCCTTAAGTTGACGAAAATGCATCTTCTTTGATCTTTCGGCCAGAATTAAAAAAAACTTATTCACCAGTTAAAGATAGATCTAGGAAGCGCCTTTGTAATTAAAGAAACCGCGATCAAAACCTACCTCATTTAACTCACATAAGCCAAACCTTCAAGAATAAACAACAGTTACGGCCAGGAGTCCATGCAGTACGTTTAAAGCTAACTGCTTGTATGTCGTCACTCTCACAGCAGGGCCGTAGCCAGAAAAAAATTTTGACTGAGGCAATGTCTATGAATAATTTATGACTGAGGCAATCAGTCCATGGTTGAGTTCTCTTCCTAGGTATTAGGTACTATAAACAACAAAAGCCAAAGAAATGACCGAGGCAAGTGCCTGCATAATCACTGAACTGCTCACATCATTTTTCAAGACGTTTGTAAGGCCATTGTGAGATGTTTGTATGACAGACTCGTTTACCTGCCAAGAAATATGAGTCAAGAACTGGAAAATTTTCTGCCAAATTGGGAGTTTCCTTGTGTAGTAGGGCATGGGATGGATTTCATGTTTACGTCAGCACTTAACTTAAGAACTTTTACAGTTACAAGAAAACATATTCTGTGACAAACATGGGATTCATTGGTTACAATAAGCGTTTTATGTGGGCTGCAGTAGGTGCTCCAGGATCCACACATGACTCTAGGCTTTTGGGACGTTGTGGTATTTATTCTGAAATCGAATCGGGTCATGTGCTTCTCCTAACAGGTCTTTGAATCTGGACCCTGATGGAGAGATTCCATTTACTACTGTGGGTGATTCAACCTTTCCCAACCACTCCTGGCTTCTATTTTGAAGCCATACAAAGAGGGAACAAGGGTAACTAAGCAGAGGTATTTTAACAGGAGACTTTGCTCTGCCAGAGTTGTCTCTGAACATGCCTATGGAATGTTGAAAGGGCGGTGGAGAATTCTCTACAAAAAGACAGATTGCCATTTAGACAACATTTCCCTCGTCATCATGACTTGTATTGCTCTTCATAATCTTTGCATCCACCGAAGTGATCCTTGCAACCCCAGGCGGAGGCTTCAGGTCCATTTGAGTACAACTACAAGTGCGTGACCTGTGCCTCGCGCTTGCTCTTTGAGCAACGCTTTCAAAACCGCCTGTTTAAAATAATTTCACCTTATTGGCAGATTGTTAACGGTCTCCTTTGCAGACGTCTTTTCAGTAATCAAGACAATTTCAACAGAGTATACAAAAAACGCAAGTCTGAAGCGAGTGTTCCACGCGTCGCACTGCTCAGTATGAACTTCCGATCAAGCCATTTTTTTGCGCCATTTATTTTCTTGACATGGAGGCGAATGCCATGTTTAAGACAAAAAGGAAATGATCGCGGAAAAATTCCTGTGATCACAGGTAAGCTACATGTATCGGCCGTTTTGTTTTGTTTCCAGTCCGCCGAATCATGCCGAATTTCCCACTTGGAAAATAATAACGCCCTTATGCCTATGAATTATTGTAATCTACTGAGATGAATTTAAGATTGTAAAGCGAACTCGTTAATTCAGTTGTTTTTACTGCAAGAGAGTTTTTTTTTAATAAACTTTAAACCTTATCGCAGGCTAAGCTTTTCAAACCGCCTGTTGGACGTGAAACTATTTCGATAATTCAGAAAACGTTTTTACCAACGGGAGTTAGTTAGTCTTTTAAGTCAAATATTGCTAAACGCTTTGTAAACAGTGCGGCCCGCCTTTAACAAGTGCGCTATTGTTAACTGTATCGATCCTTGGGAATTACTTAACGAATTCAACCCTTTGATTGACAGCAGCTGAAATCTGCGAAGAGACTCAAGTATTCCCAAACCTAAATTAGTTGACCAATCACAGCTGACTAGTTCTGGATGCCGTGCGTAAATAATCTGAGAACTGTAAATACATGTCGCGAAAGACAATGGCATTCTGCGCGATGGACAGCATCGCCCATTGTTACTGCGCATCCTTTTTGCACACGAAATGTCGCAACGTGACGTCATAGGTCAAACTCGCACGCTAAGGAAGAAATATATTAAGCAAGTACATATATGCATAGGGGGCAAGTTTCTAAAGAAACTGTGGTGCTGCGTCGGTGGGAGTATTACAAGATAATTTGGTTTTATCAAGGTTGATAATGTGAATTGTCCACCGTAAAGAGATTCGGAAGCTGACGTTTCGAGCATTAGCCCTTCGTCGGAGCGAATCAAGGAATTGTGGGTTGTGTGTGGTTTATATACAGAAATATGGAGCTACGCTATTGGTTGGTGCCTGGCAACGTGAAAAACAACAGAATAAATTAGTTGAATGAAAAGCGTTCGTTGATACCGTGAGGATTAAGAGTGCCGATTTGAAAAATAAATTTTGCGGCTTTCTGTGCTTCCTTGGTGTAGGGAGAGGCCGCAGACTGCCATATTTTGCTTAGAATGATTCGACAGATTAAAGTGTCTAGCAACCGGTTTAGAAGCGTCTTTATCGTCTTTCTCTACGTCGCGAAGGTGTTCTCGGAAACGGTCGCCTAGTCGTCTACCTGTTTCGCCGATATATAACTTTTTGCAAAGAGTGCAAGTTATACAGTAGATGACATTGGCTGAGGTACAGGTAAATTGATCTGTGATCTTAATGGATCGCTTGGGTCCCGACAATTTTTAACCATCTACACCAAATTAAAGCCCATAAACTTGAACAATTAACAGGTCCTCCTATTTCTTGTGACTCGTCACTTGAAAGCCTTAGCACCGTAGTTACTATTCCAGAAAATCTTTCGCTTTCCGACGCAGAGAAATCCGTCCTTAGCAAGGGCTTGAATTTTGTTCCTATATCCAAAAACCTTGACGAATTCTCGGTTAAGCAAGATGTTGAAAAATTTCTTCGCCGCGTTCAACTTAAAGCCTTTTTCCATGACAAAGAGGATGATTCTAACACCTCGGACAAAGATATTTTCGAGACGTTTCAGACTCGAAAATCGAAGTGGACTCCCCCAGAGGGCCAGTTCGCCTCTTTAGATTTTTTCATCAATAAATGCCGTCCAGACATCAACAAACTAAATTTCAATCGTAACACCAAATTTTCTAACCTTTCTTCGGAAGAGAGGGCGGCGCTTAAAAATCTTAGTAAGCGCAGAGACATAATTGTGAAAGCGGCCGACAAAGGCGGCGCTTTGGTTGTTTGGCGGGGCGACCTCTACCAAAAAGAAGCTTTGCGGCAACTTTTATGCCAAAGTTGATAAAGATCTCACTTCCACTAACCAACAAATTGTCAAGAACACCATTAACGAACTTATAGTAAATCAAGATTTACCGGCTACTGCTACAAATCTCATCATCACCACTCCTAGAACTTCATGTATTTACTTTTTACCTAAAATTCACAAACCTAACAACCCAGGCCGACCCATCGTCTCTGCGTGTAGTTGCCCTACCGAACTCATTTCTAGCTATTTAGACAAAATTATGGCACCTATCGTCAGATCTTTACCGTCTTATGTTAAAGACAGTCAACACGCCCTTCAAATTTTTCGCGATTTCAATTTCCTGGGTGAAGACAAACTTATTTTTACTATGGATATTACATCCCTTTACACCGTCATCCCTAATGGCGAAGGTCTTCTAGCCCTCAAACATTTTTTTGATTTACGCACTGTTAAGGAACCAAGCTCGGAAACACTGCTCCGCCTGGCTGAACTAGTTTTAACACTAAATTGTTTTTCATTCGCTACCAGTTATTATAAACAAATCAATGGTGTGGCCATGGGCACCAAAATGGGACCCAGCTACGCCAACCTTTTCGTAGGCTACATTGAACAAAAATTTTTTAATCAATACAACGGCCCTAAACCTGAGCTATACCGTCGCTACATTGACGATTGTGTCGGTGCCACTTCCTCTACCAGAGAGGAACTCAATCAATTTATAACTGCTGTTAATTCGTTTCATCCGGCTCTTAAGTATACCTGGGAAATTTCCAATACTTCTTTGGCATTTCTAGATATCAAAGTTTCTGTCGAAGGCAACGGTTTATGCACCAGTGTGCACTACAAACCCACAGATTCGCATAGCTATTTGTTGTATTCATCTTCACATCCATCACACGTCAAGAATTCTATTCCTTATTCTCAGTTTCTTAGACTTCGTCGCCTTTGTAGTGAGGACTCTGATTTTTCCTTTAAATCAGAGGAAATGTGCAATTTTTTCGACAAACGTGGATATCCTGCCTCTGTTGTTCAAGCAGGCCATCATCGTGCCCAACAAATTGATCGGCAGTCAGCACTACAAACGTCTCAGAAGGAGAATAATAATAGAATTCCATTCACCCTCACAATCACGCAGTAAAATCCATCATTCTCAAAAACTTTAAATTACTTCAAAATGATCCCGATACTGGTAGAATCTTTTCGCAACCGCCATTAATTTCATTCAAACGCGACAAAAACATAGGTAACTTTTTAGTTAGAAGTGTATTCAAAACGAGTGAACAACCTGGAACTTTTAAATGCGCACGCGCGCGATGTAAAACATGTCCTTTCATTTACAACGTTGAGAAATTGTCGGGACCCAAGCGATCCATTAAGATCACAGATCAATTTACCTGTACCTCAGCCAATGTCATCTACTGTATAACTTGCACTCTTTGCAAAAAGTTATATATCGGCGAAACAGGTAGACGACTAGGCGACCGTTTCCGAGAACACCTTCGCGACGTAGAGAAAGACGATAAAGACGCTTCTAAACCGGTTGCTAGACACTTTAATCTGTCGAATCATTCTAAGCAACATATGGCAGTCTGTGGCCTCTCCCTAGACCAAGGAAGCACAGAAAGCCGCAAAACTCTTGAACAAAGATTTATTTTTCAAATCGGCACTCTTAATCCTCACGGTATCAACGAACGCTTTTCATTCAACTAATTTATTCTGTTGTTTTTCACGTTGCCAGGCACCAACCAATAGCGTAGCTCCACATTTCTGTATATAAACCACACACAACCCACAATTCCTTGATTCGCTCCGACGAAGGGCTAACGCTCGAAACGTCAGCTTCCGAATCTCTTTACGGTGGACAATTCACATTATCAACCCAGTTGATAAAACCAAATTATCATATATGTATAGGGCTTGGCACCAGGTACGCTAACTTTGCCTGCAATTTACTCTCTTGGATGCTCGGTGACCCTTCTTTCCGTGGATCAAGTCTTTACCCGATTTTATTTATTTCAACAAAAAAACAACAACAGTCCGTGAGAAGTGAAAAACATTTCGCTTTTTGTGTTCTCGTGTGAGAGAAGTTTTCTTTGAATGATGGTAGACGGGCAAGGCTAACATTTATTCCATTTCTAGGCCTATTCCACCTCAGCGACATCAGCTTCAAAAGTTTACCTAATATACTTAGTTGTGTTGAATTGAATACGTTTACCTGATATAAATTTCACTAATTTAGCTTCTTTATGGCCGATAGCTGTAAGCTAACATCGTCTTAAAATGACGGAAACCTCTAAAAACGATTGGTCTTGAACGCGCCTTATCTCCAGAACAAGGCGCCCCCCCCCCCCCACCCCCTTCACACACACAACGATATTTTTTTGTTGTTTTTTGTTTTTTTGCTTTTTGACAAGCTCACCATGCTCGTTTAAGAGAAAACGAGCATTTATTTCGCATTTTTTCGCTGCTTAGCATGCAGGAGGTCTATTGTTGCAGTGTATATGCAAACGCTCATGCGGTAATGACGCGAAAATCGTGCGCAGCAGGGATGCGCAATGCCATCTCAGGAATCATCTCAAAGCTCTCAAAACTACCAGCTAACTAGCTTCATTAGGCAAACGAGTAACCATGCTATTGATATGAGAACACATAAAACGAAGACACGAAGTGGGAGATGAGCAAACGACCGATTGAAAGTTTCATACAGTCTTTTCACTTGCTTTTCTGTTGCCTCCCGATTGGAGGAATTGTCAATGATGTAAGAAGCTCTCTTGCACTTCTCGTCCAATGGCATTTGAGCATTTATTCTCAGTTCAGCATCACTTTGGGTGAAGGTATTTCTTTCCATCAAACGCTTAAGCTGAGTGGCTTGGTCACTACAGGAATAAAAAATATACTATATAAATAACTAAGCAACTACGTGCGCTCTCATTGGTCGATAGGTGTGTTTAGATGAGAGTATGTAAACACGGTTGTGACGTTTTAAATTCGCGCGTATTTTTGAGAATAATTTTGTAAAAGCTATAGAGCACTTTTTCCATGTTGACATAACCTCATCCAAACACTCAGGGTCTGGGAGAATTCTCGAAAGTTATGCAAACCCTTAACTACCTCCTGGGCTTGTCTAACTGACTCGAATTCTTCCAACCCTCCTCGTGTTTAGATGGCGCTATGTAAACACAGAAAAAGTACTAGATTACTGCTTAAGAATATAATTATGAAAATGAGTACATGTTAGCTTTGGGCTGTGGGGAAGGAGGGAGTGGGGGTGGGGTAAATATTATGTATATAAATATTACCTGGAGGGTGAAAAATGAAAACAATTGAAAAACCTCAAAGTTTGCCAGTATTACTAAAAAAACCTTGAAGTTACTTGAACGGTGTAATTTTCCATCAAGAACAGGCAGTAGTGTTTGCCTTGACAAAAGGTGAAAATCCATCTCTTGCCACCTTCCATTGAGCCCCCTAAACTGGCTATTCAAATGAAGACTATGGAGATGTAAAATATGCATCAATACATAGCAATACACAGTGTTTAAGTTGTATTTTGTAATTACCCTTTTATTTATATTAGTAAAAGATGGTTCTTGCTTACCAGTATACTACAATAACATCTTTTATCAGAAGCAGTGAAATTCCAGACTCATACAAAAGTGGTAAATCCAGAATGACAAACTTTTCACCTGCAGAATATTTAGAAACAAACAGCATGGTACTTAGTAAATCCTTTTCTTCTGGTAAAACTGCAGGGGATGTTTTCGCACATCTATGAGTGACATGTTTGCATCTAACATGCAGTGAAAACCCAATTGTTTGAACACTCGTCTTGAGTTTCAACCACCCCGATTATTCAAAGAAAGTATTGAATAATTGGGTTTGAAAAATTTTGGACTCCACTGAACAGATAAACAATTTATTAGTTAACGTGTTTGGAAAGTAGTGGAACACTTAATTACAAGACAGTATAAATTAAAAATGATGGGCAGGATTTCCATCTCTGGATGCGGCATTAAAAGAAGTTTGGTAGTATCCAAAAATTCTTATAAACCCCCGATGTGCTGAATCTTAAAACATAACTCTGAATATATTCCAAATACAAGGCTAGAAGGTTAAAAAAAAATTAAAAATGTTTAAACCAAACATTTTCGGCTGTTTGCAATCATCAGGGTTAAAAAAGAGATGACCGTCCACGTGTACATGTATATCTTATGTAATTCCCGATGGGAAAAGTTTGGAGACATAAGAAATAACTTGTTTGTTCAAACTGGGGCGGAATTGTTGGATTATTAGCCCATCGACGATCCTACGCTTGTGGAATGTTTGTGCTGAGGAGAGGACACGACAAGTGAAAGAATGTGATGGGTTTTCCCGCAGGTGTTTTGCAGGTTCAGAGGTGTGAGCAGGATTTGAATGCTCCACAATTCGTACTGCTAAGTTTCTCACGGTCTCGCCAATGTAGTCAACGCCACAAGAACAATCACCTTTGTAAATCTGAATACTTTCAGCATAATCATGCAGCGTACATGTAGTATTTAGAGAAGAAATATAGCTTTTTTCATTTTCCTTTAAATAATAAATTTAACAAACTGCAATGAACAAATTGCTGTTTGCAGGATCACCATACCGCTGCAATGTGCTGGAATTTTGGCCGAGTTTTAACATCCTAAATAAGCGCTGTACTTCCAATTTGTTTAATATTTCTTTTATTCATATGAAACTCACCCTTAACAAAATACTTCAACAAAGCCCACCAAATTGAACTATAAATAGCAGGATGGGTACACTTGTTCAGCACACGCCTTTTAGCATCATCTCCAAACACAATCTTCCCCAGCTTCTCTCTGTCAATTTCCTCATTAGGAAGTAGTATACCCCTTCCAAAGTTCTGCACTAAAGCCTTCCATGCTGGCTGGCGGGGCTTGACAACTACAATGTAGGAAGGCTCAGTGATTACAGTGATGTGCACCACACAAAATTATACATTCAAGCCTTTAAATGACTATGTAATTTGGTTTTATCAACTGGGTTGATAATGTGAATTGTCCACCGTAAAGAGATTCGGAAGCTGACGCTTCGACTAAGCGCTAAGCTAGGATGAAGGGCTAACGCTCGAAACGTCTTCCAAATCTCTATACGGTGGACAATTCACATTATCAACCCAGTTGATAAAACCAAATTATCTTGTAATACTCCCACCGATGCAGCACCACAGTTTCTTTAGAAACTTGCCCCCTTTTTTTAAATGACTATGTTCACATTTGATGTTGCTTTGACAAATCAAAATCCTGGGAGAATGGGAATTACATTGACATGACAAATGTTAGGTAACCACATGTATATCTGACAACTGGTAAATTTGTCACTTTGGCACTACCGTTGGTGCTAATTTTCAAATAGCCAGCCAAAGTCGCCTTAAACAATACTTATTACCATGCAACCAATAAGAGTGCAGCGCCAAAGTTCTGGAGATACATATACAGCACTTACAGCACTTCACAGATGTTAATTTTACCCATGAAACAAAAAAGGCAACTAAAGTAGATGTCTACATGGAGGCTAACACGCATAATAATAACTCAAATGCCTCTGTACATGTAAATGTATATGTACATGTAGATTGCAGATTGTAATAAATGTATTTATCACAGATTGACAGCTGTCACAATTTCAACCTCAAATCCAGAGCTTTGCGATTTGCCAAGTAAGGAGAATTTCGACAAGATATCAAGAAAAAATTGAACTGGGTATGGACTCTCCCAAGTTTAAACTTACCTTCCCGAGCTATTTCATCAGCATCAACTACAGGGCACCCTAAGTCCTTGAATATCCTAGAAACTGTGCTTTTACCAGTCGCTATCCCACCAGTTAATCCAACAATAAACATCGCAGCTGACGTACGGAAAAATAGCTTTGCTCTACCCTGCCGACATATCCGCCATCTTGGAAGTGAGGCACTGGGACGGGTTGCGCCTGCGAGAAGCGGCAAATTCCGGGTCAGCTGTATGTCATTCTAGATACGTTCGTGTCGTTGTGGGTTACGTTCTGGGCGTTTATTTCGCGCGGTCCGATTATATCTGAACTCTTAACTTCCTGAGCTCATCTAGCCTGCGAAAACAGCCATCCATCTTCGCGTGCAAACAAAACAATTGTATCCTTCCAAATGAATCAACACGTGATCTGAATTGGGTGGCAACAAGGATGTAAACACGTTAGCCGAATACGTCTATTGGCTTTTCGCGAAACGCCACTTGGCCCGGAGCAAAGAAGTGCGGCTGTTTTCACAGGCTGAAGCTCGTGCCGAACAGCGGCTGATAAATTGGGCTTTATCAACTTGCGCCAGCTCGAAACAAGTTGTACAAACAAAGCACCCGGTCGCGTGATTCGCATGTGAGATGTCACCTTAGGACTTGCGTGACAGAAAATGGCTTCCAACATTCAGGGGTTTCTTTCGGTGGTCGCTGCCATCTTATCTGCGCTGCCGTACGCTTCCAGCCGGGTCGAAGGGCCCCCTTTACCCAACAGACCTTTCATTACCGTGTGGAATACTCCAACGGACATGTGCAAGTCCAGATGGAACGTCACTCTGGATTTCAGTGCTTTCGACTTCGTGGTGAATCCCGACCAAACATGGCGCGGGGAATACATTGTCATATTTTACAATAAGCAGCTGGGCTTGTTTCCGTACTTTGACCGTGATGGAAAAGCAGTAAATGGCGGCCTCCCCCAGGTAGGGTGTTATTCAGTACCTTAGGCTTTCCGTGGGTAAGTAGCGCCCTATTTCCATGTTTCATCCACACATCACTTGTTATCTGGAAATCATCTTTGAGACTAATTTATTGCTACATACTGCTGGAGCTTATCCCTTCCCTAATTTCAAGTACGAATATGTGTATCTGAAAAGAAACAATGCTTCAGACACTTAAACTCTTCTGAGAGACTGAGAGCTACCATGTGTACACCTTCCAAAGAAAATGTCCTATAAAGGGATTTTAAACAACAGCCTCTCTGTTCAGAATTATTATGCCAATCATAAGACCACTTTATTTGCAAACAGTTAACCATTAAAGACTCCACTCAAACACCCATCTCAAGTTGTAAACAATTTATTATCACAACAAAAACTACAGTAGAGCACAATTACCAGCTGCTGTTCAGGAAATGAACTTGTGCTCCACCCTGAAGGAAGGCACTTGGGAGGCCAAGCTCGAGAGAGACAAGACCAAGCTTGAGAGACTCAGACAAGACCAAGCTCATGAGAGAAGATATTGAGCTTGAGTCAAATTGTTCAAACCCCCCTCCCCCAACACCCTTCCTACCCCCTTATCTTTAGACTCATCGTCATCGTCATCATCATCTTTATTTAAAAACACGGTAAAATAAATCACAGAATTAACAATTTAATATAAAAGCTACAACTTATGATGAAAAACTATGTATACAGATTAATCTTATTTAAAAATACTGCTAACTATTAAAGAAAGTAAACTAATGCCTTGTCGGAATTAATTAACAATTGTTGGAAATCAGTCAGAGATGTTGCTTGCCTAGCAGCTGAGGGTAGGCTGTTCCATAGGACTACATACTGGAAGTGGTTCTATGTCATGTGAAAGTTTGAAACAGGCTGTTATTTTATTCAATAGCTTATGAACTTGACAGAACACTTCATGAAGGTCGAGGAAGACATCACAAGTGTTATACCTGACGCAGACTTCCAGGGCATTGGTGTGATTGACTGGGAGTACTGGAGACCAGTGTTTGACAGGAACTGGGACACACTATCAATTTACAGGTCTGAAAACTTGTTTTGCTAGCTGCATGAATTAGGTAAAGTCTGCATCGGGCCATTAGTGGCCCTGATACAACCAGAGCTTTATCCTGGTTTCTCTACCATTGACTGACTAGGAATATCTCTACTCCCCCCTGAATGTGATGTTTGTCTATCACAGGGTTACCCCCCAGCATTAAATTTGCCAGAATCCGTTTATACACCACAGTGGAGTGAGGAACTGTGAGAGTAAAGTGTCTTGCCCAAGGACACAATGACCCTGGGCACAGCCTGGCTTGAAACCTACAATGTAGACTTTTCAATCTAGAGTCTAATGCACTAACCATGAGACCATCACACCTCTGCATTCAATTTAAGTGCCATCCCACTTTTGATAGCAACTGTCCAGGGTTCGCACGCACCTTGAAAGTCCTTGAAAGTCCTTGAATTTGAAATTCAAAATTCAAGGCCTTGAAAGTCCGTGAAAAGTACATTGGGTCCTTGAAAAACCTTGAAATTTAGCTGTTTGACTGTTTTCACTTAGTGGAAGAATTAGAAAAGACTGACACTTGAACAAATCTGGCAGTTATCACTTAAACCCGATCATCTAGTATCACATTCTAAAGGAATGTTTTACTAGATGGAGTGCTTGAAAAATTGGAATTGCGCCCTGGAATGTCCTTGGAAAGTCCTTGAAGTTTTAGCCCCAAAAAGAGTACGAACCCTGACTGTCCAATGAGAAATAGACAGCTGAGATCTGAGATCTGACGAATTTACTGATGTCTGAGAAATGGACTGAAATTTTAACTGATAGCTGACAAAAACTTGACAAAGTAGACTGATATAAACTGAGATCCAGCACCTCTTGTGCATGTTCACTTTAAGTTTGTAACCTCCATTGATTAAGAAAAAAATCTCGTAGTTAGAACATACGTATACATGTATGTGGAAAAGGTATGGAACATAATTTTTTTTGTAGCCATAGGTTGGTTGCTTGTGGATATTTTAGCCCTTAAGTTTCAATGGTCTCTGCAGCAAATTGACAGAGATTGCTCTATTTGCATACTTGATGTAATATTGGGTTGAGTATATGATGTCATCAGTCCTCTCATTTGCATATTTTGCACATTTTTTAGAACTTAAATTTCTGTGGATCACCAATGCAGATATTACAAATGGTAAACAGCATTTTTAATCTTTCGTGGAATTCAATGCGATGCAGCTTAAAATTCAGGGGGTAAAAAGTTTCATCATAGTAGCACGTTAACAAAACAATAGATCGTTTTCATGTGACGTCATCACTTTGTCAAAGCCAAAACTAAAGAGCCATCAAAATGTTTATCCTCATCAGCATAAGGAGCGGTAAATTTATATCTGTTTACAATTTTACTCAGTGGTGTGCTTGGTTTGGAAATCGCCTTGGCGAGTTGGGTTCTCTGGCTAGACATTATTATTATCTTATTATCTTATCTTTTCTATATATTCCTTAGTATTGCATTGTGCATCCCTACTGCGCACGATTTTCGCGCCATTAGCGCGCGTCCATGAGCGCGTGTGTGTACAAAGCCTAAGAGATTTCCCTCAAACTAAGCTCAATAGCGAAATAAATGCTCCTTTTCTATTAAACGAGCTCGGTGACTCCAATTTTTTTTTTTTTTTTTTTGGGGGGGGGGGGGGTATTTGCTAAGAAACATATTTGAAGAAGGAAAAAAGTTTGATAGTAGAACGTGATTTTTTTTGCGAAATAGTTCCATACCGGGTGTATTTTGACCAAAGCGAGGACTTCAAGCTAACCACGGAACTGTCCGAAAAAGTGCAATATTACCGCAGCCAGGCCATCAAAAACGGCTTAAATGAAGTAATACTACTCACGTGAATAAATGAAGCTTTACATTCAAGATAAACGTTTGTCTTTCAAGTAATCAAGACTTGATTCTGTATGAAGGTGATTCGAATTTGTAACGCGCAACCACTGGGTAAAAATACTCCATTTTAAGAGCCTGCTGACGCGTAAACAAGCACGGTGACCCCATTTTTTGTATTCCATTTTTTTAATGGTCATATCATGAATGTTAACTATGCCAAGTTTCAAAAAAAGTTTGATAGTAGAACAATTTCAAGGGAATTACCTTAATCAACTGAATGGTTTTCGATTTGTTTATTTTGTGTGACAGTGAAAACGATCTATATAATCTTCATCTTTGGTCAGATTGGTCATCCTTTATTTTGTAGAAAAAAATCCATGGATCTTGTCAGGCAGAGACATCCTTCCTGGTCGGACAATTTAACTGAAGAAATAGCCAGATTAGAGTACGAAACTGCAGCCCAACAAGTCATGGAAGGAACCGTGTTGCTCGTTCAGAAACTTCGTCCAAAGTCATCATGGGGATTTTATGGCTTTCCAAACTGTTATAACCACAAAGACAGCACGCCATACAACTGTAGTAAACTGACAATCCAGAGAAACGATCAAATATCTTGGATGTTTGAGTCGAGTTCAGCACTGTTTCCGTCAATTTACCTGCATGATGTATGGCACCGAAATTCCACGTTATTTGTGAAATACAGGTTGCTGGAGAGTTTTAGACGTGCCAAACAGTTGGACGGAAATAGTATTCCCGTTTACCCATATGTCCGCATAACATATGCAGTCTCACAGATTTATCTAAATGTGGTAAGTTAATGAACCTCGATTCTCCAAAAAGTTAAGTTAAGGTCAGAAAAGTTAATTTTTAGTTCTCGCCACAGGCGGCCCAGACGTTGAATATGATTAATATGTAACATAATGCTATTGGCGATTACATTACGATTTTAGCCGTTTACATGCTTCGAAAATTGCTCCAAGTGCTACGAATAGAAAATAATTTAATAAAAGTGGCTAACCTTATGTTTCTGAGTTCCTGGAGGCTGTTTAGAATAAAATAAAACTGCCCAAAATATTTGCGCATATGCTTACCATATTTGTAGAGCATATGGTATATATAATGGCTCATAAGCCCATGATGGCTAAACCAATGAAAACTCTTGAATATTGCATTATCCAATGATCCAGTTTTTAATAATTACGAATGTATATCTTAGTCGGTTTGTTTGTTTGTTTGTTTATTTGCTGTTGTTTTTGTTTGTGTACACAGGCTGATCTCATGGCGACGATAGCACAGTCAGCAGAGCAAGGAACCGCTGGTGTGGTCATCTGGGGAGATCATCTCACCGAGAAAACAAAAACCGACTGCTTGGAAATAAAGTCTTACATCGACAACTTCCTCGGTTCTCTAGTGAAAAATCTCACCGCGATCACTCAAACCTGCAGTCAAAAATTCTGCAATTCACACGGAAGGTGCACTTTTCAGTTGAATCCTTCTGTGTATGCCAAGGCCTCGAGTCAAAGAGTTGCGCAGGATTTATCTGACCAGTGGAAATTTGTGAGCTGTAAATGTTACAATGGATGGAACGGGGCGAACTGTAGCCGTCAAGTTTAGGATACAAGAATGAACACGGCTAGGATACGCAAGCCCTACTACGGAGTTCTTTAATATGTCATGTTTCGCTTGGGCATTTGTGTTATACATGATCCGTGTTGATACAATTTTGACAGTGTGGATATATTAAGATGATTTCTAGTCTACTGCGCACTCTCGAGAGTTTGTTTGCGTGTATTGTTATGATTTATGTAAAGATCTCACAAAATATAAACATTTTGCAACTACTTACATGAATTAAATTCAAAGTTTCAAAAAAACTGCCGTTATGGATGCCAAGCGGTGAACGATTTATGCTTCGTTCTTATATCACTTGATTAAACAACTTCGCAGCCATAAAAATCAATGAAGCTGTTGGAAAAAGATTTTGAAAGGCCTCAAGGATAAGGTATGCGGTTCGTATGGAGTAACATATACTTGCATTCCATCGAGTGAGGTTTATAATGTTTGTAAACATTAGAGTGCTAAGAATGCGCAGTACGGACTTGAAATCTATTATGCAATCTATTATGTGAATAATCACTCTTTATTACACGACTAAGTTATTTTAGAAGGCCAATAACTAACATTGAACCAATAAGATTACTCCAAGATTCTCCAAGTATTGGGCCGGGCACTGTCCCGAATGATCCCGCACGATCATTTTTGAAGATTTTCTGTATTTTCATGGCTAACTGACAGAACTTGGTTTCACTTAAAATTTTTCTTTATTAACGTGTCGAAGCCTTGTAGCCTGGGATAGTACCCATATCAATTAGGGGACACAAACGCTTCGACAGCAGGGCATAATTCAATGTTTCCCTCCCGAAATTATTCACCAGTTGGTCTCTTCCTAAAACAGTTCGTTTAGACACCTAGAAACCTTCAGGCTTATGGAAGAATTCCTCCTCAATCAATGCCACGACGTTTTTTATAATGTTAACGAGAGTCTGGGAAGCTTAAGGAAGCTATTGCTACGCTAAAATTCAAGTCTGGCTGGGAGTAGCTGTTGTGAACAACGGTTCTTCCGTTGCTGCCTAACGTGTTCCAGTTTCGAAATTCACGGCACAACAACAACAACAACAACAACAACATCTTTTATTTAAACATGGTGGGTTTTAAAGCTAATATAGCTTATGGGGCCGTGTAAAAAAATGTTAACAAAATAAAATAATTGAAATTGAATGTAGGCAATAAAAAGTGAAATATGTGCAATAAAAGATATGAAGAGAATCAATAAAAGACAAAATCACTGTCAATTTTGGGGTTGACCCATTTGCGGTGACTCTTCATTAAAATTCAAGTTTCTGAGGGCGTGAGATATTTTTGCCCTTTTGGCATAGTCCCCAGCGCTGACAGTGGATGGCTCTAAAAGATTCCAAACAATGGATCCTCTGTAAGAAATAGGGTTTTTCATACAATAAGTTTCAAAACGTTGTACGCTAACACGATGTTGATGACAGAGGTCATACTTAGACTCTTCCCTTTGGATTATATGTTCCAAGCATGATGGAGTTATGCGGTTGTATATATTATAATTTTGATCTTATAAGTTTCGAATAAAGAGTCCCAGTTAGCTGTTTTTCTTGCATCCTCAGAGGGCATGTCGCGCGGGTGGTTATATATAACTCTAGCAGCCCTACAATGTATAGGTTTCAAAGACCACAAAGACGACTGAAAGCTGTACATCAGACCCACGTTGTTCGAAAGGTGGATAACTCTTCAATACCCAGCACATGGCGTGATTTCTTTTGTTAACACTTGTCCCCTGGATATGATAAATGATGATGATGATGATGATGATAGAGATTTATCCGGTGGATAGTGTTATCCAGACTTCGAACAACTGGGTCCATAATATGTACTTATTGACTGAGTGGGAGGGCCGGACGGGAAAATATTTGGCTCTCGGTCAGGACGTACGGACCGAGCGCAGCGAGGTCCGTACGTCCTGACCGAGAGCCAAATATTTTCCCGTCCGGCCCGACCTTACTCAGTCAATAAGCATTTTATCATATGACCCCCTACTGTTGAAAAGTTTGAAAATTCTGTTCGAGCCTAAATAGGACGCGATTACATAAGATCAGACGGCTGCGCGCGCGGAACAATTACATGAAAGTTTCTACAACAATGTAACATCATTTATCATATGACCCGTACGGTCCCGCGCGCAATTTCCTTGCAAAACCATAAGAGAAAAGGTCCCGTACGAAGGCCGTAGGCGTCGAAGTGATAGGGCTGGAAAAACAATTAAAGCCCTACTAGAAATGCGTACGGCCCTACTATATACTGAGGGCGTGAGATTTTTTTGCCCTTTTGGCATAGTCCCCAGCGCTGACAGCGGATGGCTCTAAAAGATTCCAAACAATGGATCCTCTGTAAGAAATAGAGTTTTTCATACGATAAGTTTCAAAACGTTGTACTGTAATTTATCGAAAATAGCGAAAAATATAGTGGTTATGAAAATAAAATTACTGTAGAAATGATAGAGTTATGCGAACAAAAGCACTGATGGGGGGTGAAGTTGAACATGTTAGGGGCTGTGGTTTTTCTTGTAAATTGAATTTAAAAAATAAACGAATTAGGCCTTTTGTCCCACCAGATACACTGCTTTATATATACAGCGCTCTAATTCAACCTCATTTTGACTACTGTAATCTTGTCTGGGGTAATTGCGGTAAAACTTTGTCAGACAGGCTACAAAAACTTCAGAACCGTGCCGCTCGCTTGTTAACATCCTCAAGTTATGATGCTGATGCCAAAGGTCTAATACGACAACTCCGATGGAAAGATTTGTGTACTCAGCGTCAAATTCAGAAAGCCTTAATGGTATATAGATCTTTAAATGGTTTGGTTCCTGAATACCTATCGTCTAAATTTCTAAAACGCAATGGAACGCGTTATTCTTTAAGGGATTCCGAAAACAAACTAGTTGTACCTCTTCCACGAACTAACTATTCAAAAAACAGTATTAGTTATAGTGGTGCAGCTCTCTGGAACAGCCTACCCTGCAATCTCAGGATGATAAAATATCTTAATCAATTCAAAAAACGAATTTCTACTGTAATCACGACATCGTAAATTACAAAATGAGACACGGCATTCATGGAAAACAGGGTTAGGTTAATGATTAATTTAGGACTTACTTAATTAAAATTAATTAATTAATATTTAGCACAGTTTGTTTATTGGTAGATTATTAGTATTTTTTATTATAACTTTTAGTATATTGAGACCTGATGTTTTTAACCGTGTATAAATAAATAAATAAATAAATAAATTATCATGATTTGAAACTCGCGTGACTAAGTACAGTCGGTGAAGAGTCGGTGTTTCAGGCAGCTTGGAAACACGTTGATTTGAGAATCTATCGTCAAGTTCTCACCTCCGAAACGGTCGAGTAAGGTAAGTTTTATTCCTGTCTTAGTTAATTAAGTTCATCAAATATTAGAGAATTTCGACAACTCCGTAAAAGAGTTTTTTGAGCTAGTTTAGCTCCCCGACAAAAAAGACGAAGGTTCATAAATTCGGCATAACTTGATCTATGGAGGTGGAAGCTGATATGATCAATTCAAAAACATGTTGATATTGGGTGCATCGTCAAAATGGTCCATTAAACACAGACTGTTCTGTTGATTTTATACTCTGTGCGTATGATGAGATAAGATCACATAAGATAAGATAGCCTATATTTATACACGATTTGAACAGGGGTCGGTTTCGAAAATTATCGAGCTATTGGGGGAAGACGATGTAAAGTTAATAAAGGTCTTAACTTTATATATTTTGCGTGGGTAGATGATGAAGCCGTTGTGTGGGAACATAGAAAAGAAAGTTGTACGGTGCTTTCATGTAGTGCTTTCGTTTTTGTTATATAGGGTGGCTCTAGGTTTTAGTTTATGAATAATATCAGCGTTGTATTCTATCTTGAAGTACCTGAGATTTTCATTTATTTTGTCATTAACAACAGGGAAAAACAGACTGGAGGCCACAAAGCGCCACTGGTAGAGGCCCAAATGCAGTGGAACGCCGTAAAACCCCATTGCCGAAATGTGCTGCAATGGACACATAGCACTCAAGACAGGGTTAATGAGGCCAGCCTGTTGTGGAAGGGTTTCATACGATTATACTCACTGCTACCTCTGCTGTAATGGACACATAGCACTCAAGACAGGATTAATGAGGCCAGCCTGTTGTGGAAGGCACTCGTACGATGCTACTTTTTACCTGTGCTGCGATGGCATAATTAAGCATAAGAGCTTTCTGAGGCCTTCCTGTTGAGGTACTTGGTGTTAAGATGCCTCTTTCTGTATGTGCTGCCAGATGTGTGAAAGGTGAAGGAACTGGTCCACTAATATTAGTAACTAGCAAAGAATTGGAACAATCAAATACAAAAGCAAAAGCAAACGTCAAGAGTATTCAACTTAAAATTATACTCACTACCTCTGCTGTAATGGACACATAGCACGCAAGACAAGATTAATGAGGACAGCCTGCTGTGGAAGGCACTCGTACGATGCTACTTTTTACCTGTGCTGCGATGGCATAATTAAGCATAAGAGCTTACGAGAAAAAAAAACCACACATATGGAAAAACGGTGGACAAAGACTCCAGGATTGCACATCGTGTATGGTTGCATGACCATGTAATTGACCTTAATTAAAAACGCTACTATCGTTGACAAGGCATTTAGTATCGCATTAGAAATTAAAGTTTTAGAATCTTGTTACACCATGACGACACGCAATGGTGACAATAATCCAGTCCCATGCAGGACAATACGGCATTTCTGTTAGCAAAAATAAGCTAATTTCCAAACTTGAGGTGAGAGGAATGGGCAATTCCTTATCTTATCTTATTTATCTCATCTCCCAAGTTTTTTAACAATTTTGTCTCCCTCCTTGCTTATTTTTCACCTCTCCTTGTGATTTTGTGATTATCGCTTTACTTAGCTTAGACCGGCTATTCCCCTCGTGAGGCATAAGGCTTCCACCATAGCTCTCCACCACACCCTGTTTTGATATAGAACCAGCTTTCCTACGAATGATATATACTAGCTTTGCAGCCGCCTAATGATGTGAGGTCAGGTGCTTTTCAATGTAACAGGCACTTATTACCTTAGTGGTTTGAGCTGGGGCAAAGTATTGATTATAATAAAAAAGAGTTCTTTGACAATGTAATGACGAAATTCATGATCAATAACAGGACAGACGCATGAAAAACTGACGTCAATTTGTTTTTTACGATAACAAATCGTCTGCTCTCGCTCGTCGACGCGTCACATAAATTATAAATTCATGTCCGCTTATTGACAATGGAATTAATTGGCCAATGAGCGCGCGAAAATTTCTGCAGTTATCGTGAAAAACGTCATTGCAAAAGTCAATGACGTCAAAGAAGAGGGAGACACGTGACAGGATTAGTTAATATAACGTCATGCATGCTATAAATATTCTTTTAGTAAGCAAACACTTTTCCATTGACTTCACTTGCTTAACAGTTGATGCATTTTTTGAATTCTTTAATTTTACCAAATTGGTTGACAATATATTGATTATGCCAGGAAAAATAAAATATTTATCATGATTGCAAAATGAAGGTTTTACTCCTCATAAGCGAGAGGAACATCCAACATTTTAAATCATTTTTCCTCAATTGATAATCAGAGAACCGTGCATTTTCGAAAATCCAGCCCCAACAAAACTTACGCCATGAGTGTGATCATTAAGTAAAAGTCTGCATACGAGCCAAGTGGCCCATCAGGCCGGAGCTTATCCCGGTTTCCGTAGCATGAAGCGACTAGGAGTATTTCTACTCCCCCCTGGACGGGATGCTAGTCCATCGCAGGGTTACCCCCAGTGTGATCATTAACGTAGAGGATTTCCCAAATATGCTAGCAATTTTCCAGGAATTGGAAAGGCAGGAAAAACAGAAAGCACTTACAATCAAACCAAGGGAAGCGTACCCTCAAGATTACATTAATGAATTGATTATTTCAATATTGAACCCGCTAGTCGTTTCAAGAATGCAATAGTTAATTGATTATTAGAATATTGAACCCGACTAGTTGAATTAATTTTTTGAATAGTGATAACGTTAGCCGTATTTCTTGGAACGACTAGCGACTACAACATTTGAATAATCAATTCATTATTGCATTCCTGAAAAGACTACCAGGTTTAATAATATATAATCATTAATTTAATCTTGAGGGGTACACTTTACTTGGTTTGACTGTAACAGCATGCCGCGGCCTGTGAAAGACGAAGCAGTGAAGCATCTTCAACCAATCAAACACTGCCAAAGACTATTAGTAAATTCTCAGCTCCGACTATTGCATTTCTAGCTTTTTGATTGGCTAAAAAACCCCGACTATGAGGCAATAGTCGGAGTTTTACGTCATATGGAAAATAGTGCGCCAAGTTTAAACATTTTCCGCACGAAGTTTTCAACTTCAGCCCTCTATAATGGCCGAAATAAAAATCGGCGGCAAAACCCGGTTTGAGAATTTACTAAAACAATTATTCCATTCGCCCTTGTTGGATATGAAGTGATTATTACCAACTCGCGCTACGCGCTCGTTGGTTATTTTATCACTTCATATCCAACTCGGGCTCATGGAATAATTGTTATATATGCGAAGATGGACTCATTCCTGCGACTGAAACACTTAATGATGAACAGCTTGCACTGATCTGTGAAGACATCTTCAAGACACTGGACTTTGCTTCAATGATGCATGAACGAAGAAAGCTCGCGGACAGCAAGTAAAGATCAGTGAGACAGCCCTTTGCATTGTACTGTATTTGAACTGCGCTCTTTCTATCTTACCGTACCGAAAACCATAACAGTACAACCCAGAAAAATTGTGTCCTTCTTAAACTAAAACAAGAGCAGGATTGTCTACCAAAATCATCTTCTAAGGACACTGAAATAACCGAATCTAAAAAGAATTTAGCGCAACCTACTATTTGCTACTTTTCATTCATAGAATCGATCAGTTAACCATATTCCATAATGAATAAAGTATTTTGAAATTTAAAATTACTGACTTGGTTAGTTTTAATTTAAATTAAAAAGAAATCGACGAAGCTGTGACAAGCATGGCAATCTTCGTAATGTAAAATAAGCCTACTCAGTATGCTGTTAAGTTATACAATGATTCTGTTTTTTTTTTCACTCTTGCATGTGATTAAAAGTTGAAAACAGTAAACTTGAGCAGTTTGATCTTTCGTTTACATGATTGTAGTTATACTCGGGGATAGATTTCTTTGTACGTATTTACTCTGTAATTTTAAAATTATATTAAAGCTTGCTGAACATCTGAGTGCACTGGAGTTACGGTAGTTCATTTTGAAAATTAGTTCTTTTTAATTTGAATCCTGGTTTGAACGAAAGAACACCCGCTTCAAGAACTTGCAGCCATGTTGATAATAAATTATTATTATTATTATTATTATTATTATTATTATTTGAAATTAAAGAATTTCCATTTTTATTAGCAAGTCGGTTTCTAAAGTCTACTGTTGTTCAAATCTAGACAATAACCTTTAGCGAGATTCTTAAGTTATAAATATTCTTTTTATACTGTGCTTTCATCTTTTTTTGGAGCTGTTTTGACTTCTTGTAAATACATGTAGTAACAAAATTATTGGAAATCAAATAAAGTTTGAATTATTATTATTATTATCATTATTATTATTATTATTATTATTATTATTATTATTATTATTATTATTATTATTATTATTATTACTGTGTCTTAAATAAAGGTCTCGCAACTTAGGCAGTGCAACCAGTGTACCACATTAGCTCACATCAAAAAGAATCAAATTTAAACATATGTTAGAACTCTCTCAATCAACCAAGCAAGATTTACCGAGACTCTGTTCTCTGGGTCTTTTATTTGGAAGGTTGCTCAGTTTTACCTAATTCTGCTTCTGCTACTAGAGTTCAACTACTTCACTAGCGAATGCACAAGCACTTAAATACCATATCGGAAGCTACGTGTGGGCCACACGTGATGAACCGACCTTAGAGGATAAAACAATCTTTTAGAATATAAACCCAAACACTTTCAGAAGGAAACGACAAAGTCCTTGAAAGGATCAATAGAAGCTAAAATCTAGTGAACTAGAAGCCCAAACAGGACCTTTGTGGGAGATTCAGAACCAAGGCCAGACTAGACCAAACAATTAAGACCATCGATAGGGTATTGTTTGAGGCTCAATAAACTTAATAAACTAAGATAAACAACTTGAAATCAAAGGTCTCTCTGAGTGGGCAGTCTGGCCCCAGAATTACAAGACCAACGTGACAACTTCAAAATGATAAACAATCCTTGATCACGTACCAATAGCTTTATAACATGCCTCCCTTCTTAGATTAACTGAAAGCATCGTTCCCGATACTAAAAACTAAAAACGAGGATACTTAAAAATATTGAGTAGCGAAAGTTAAACGTAACAAACTTACAAATCTGTATAGACACTTAATAGCAAATTACAGAACTATATCAAAACAATACGAAAAATCATTGAAAATATCAAACGGTAATACGAGCAGAACTTAATGAAGTAACCCCAAAAGACATCTAAAATTACCAAATTAAATAAGATGTTACAATGGAAAGAAACTCACTTCAAAGTACTAACACAAATTCTCAAAGACACATAACTTTTATCAAGTTCTATTCGAGCTCGTCCATTTCGTTACGGGTCTGTTCCTCAAAAGCAATCTGATTGTGGCTTATAAGCTACGTAAATGCCTTGAATGTCGGTGGCATTGGTTAGCCACATACAGAGCACCTATCACAGGTCAGTAAGAAAGCTCTCCGTGATCTGTAGCGTGCGTAGCTGGCGAGATTTCATGCGCGAGTGCTTTTGTTTTGGCGGCGAAGCCCACGAACGTACGCAAGCGCAGAAGCCGCCAGGGGATTGGCGAGGAGTCGAGTCGAGTCGAGTCGAGGATTGGCGAGGAGTCGGCTTCACTGGCTCGCGAATTTCCTCGGGGCGCGAGGGAAAAAATGGCGGCTCCACCTCCAAATATGTAGAAGATCATCACATGGTAGACACATCCAGTCTCGAAACATTGAACTTTTCAATGATCTGCAGGAAAAAAATGCAGCTGCATTTGTTAATCATAGCCTCCCGACGATCCATACTTCGTGAAAAAGATAAATAATTAGTCTTCCTGTAACTGATACAAGCGATATTCGATCAAGCTTTGAAAGTGACCTAGCAGACATCAATTTCTCCGTCTTCTAATAAACTTGAACCAAATACAATCAAACTACGAGCTAAGAAAAGCTACCCTGACACTTTCAAAGCAAACAGTACCTCGCAAAACTGGTTTTCTCTGAAAGAGTGACAATGATTAGGTGGAAACGACGCTCGAATTAAGTTCATTGACCGTAAAATAATACAAATAAAATAAAAAGATCTGGGGGTAAGGGGAGGGGGGGGGGGGGGTATGGATAGGGTTCGGGGTTTGATATGTGAAATGATCCAATCAGAGTAAGCGTTGTAATTAGTGGCCTTTCGCTAAAATAGTCGTCACGAAAACAGAAGAGATTAAAAATATCACAAATCGAAAGTTTTGACACGTAGTGCGAAAGAAATGCAAAGATATTCCTCTTCGTGTTAAGGTGTCCCCACTCTCGCTCCTACTGCTGTCGTTACAAGTCCCTCTTATCGCTCTTTGGCTTCCGTTTTGCCGACCACGTGACTGTGGCCAAGAATGCTCCCTGTCATTTTCGTTCCCAGTGCTACTCGCGTTAAAATGTCGTTACGAGTCGCTCTTCCGCCTAAGTACTTCATGTATCCCTTCCAGATATTATAGTGTATCTAATACACTATAATAAGGATAAATATACTATGCTACGTTCTAAATACACTATGATAAGGGATACACCAAGTACTTTCCCTCTTCCGTTTCACCGACCACCTGACCAAAAGAAACGGAGGCTCTGTGGAAGAGACTGGCTCCCTATAGTTTTAGGAACGCAAACTTTAGTAATCTGCGCACGCTCAAAGAATGACGTCAGTGTTTTTTTTTTATAGTTTATGACGTAAGCATCACCACAAAAAGCGAAACTAACAGTTCTCTCGCCTTTTCTTAGGTGAAATTCCGTCAAAATTGGTAGACTGGTCAATCATTCTCTTTTTGTTCTATCGGACACGTCTTTCCGCTCCGGAAAAACGACATATATTTCTGCAAAAAAATCAGGAAAATAACAACCCTGCCAGTACCATCCTAATTTTTTCGCGTTTAAAATTCGTATCCCGTCGGATTCGATGGGCTGTGAAAAGTTTAGAAGATTTCAACAAAGAAAATTCAAGATAATCACAACAAAATACCATGTAAACATTGAAAACACTGTTCATCCAAGACTAAAAGCCATGATTTTTACAGAGATAATTTTCAAAGACTATTCTATCATTGTTTATATTACATTTGATAAGCTTGAGTGTAAAAACAAGTACAAAACCAGCTTTCAAAACACTCGCGCGCGCAAACATATAAATGATTAGCCCTTAGAGCCACCAACTATGGCGGCAAAAATGTCTGCCACAAATCAGTGCGGCTCAGTGCATCGCAACAAAATGTGGCTGGTTGCAACGTTTAAACTACTGCCTCATATTCTCGGTTGGAATATAGATGTTCCCAATTTCCAATTCTTAAAGGTGTAGTTCTGTGGTATTTAGTAATGCAATAAGTCGCCTCAGTCTATCGAAGGGACGGACCATTATTATATACAACTTATTAACCGAGAGTGAGGTCATTACAGGGAAATCTCAGGCCGAGGCCTTGATGTATTGACTGAGCGACAGCGAGGTCAATATATCAAGGCCTCGGCCTGAGATTTCCCTGTAATGACCGAACGGACGAGGTTAATAAGTTGTTTATTATATGGCCTTTTTAGCGCTGGAAAAAAAAAACCGGAAGCGCTTTCCAATATCCGTTTGCGCGCGAGAGAGATCATTCGAGGCCACGTTCACTGAACAGAGAAAACCCTGGTCGTGCGATCGAAACCAGAAGGGACAGTAAAAACAGTTTCTTTGAAAATGAGACAATTTTTGCCTTTATTACGCCAAGATCTAGGTTAAATTTAACATTGAAATTTTTTTTTTGATAATGCCCGGTCATTACAAGAAAATAATGCTCGCTCAGCAGCCAATCAGAGCGCGCGCACTATTGTAGCCATATAATAATCCTTTTTTAACGGTGGAGCTGTGGTGGTTGGTCAACGTCCGAAAAAAGATGACCTGCACAGCAAAAAGCGGCTGCAGTGCAGGCGTTTTCCGTGTGTTCACGAGCTCGAGTTATAGTTAGTAGCTCGCGATCGAGTAGATTCGCCACCACGCTGTCTCACGCTGTCTCAAGTCTTTTGCGCGTTTGAATCCAAGATGGAGCTCGCCCTATCAAAATGCGTGCGCTCACTCGCCAAAATACGCCTGCATTGCAGGCTACAAAAAATGCTGAAAAAAATCTTGCAAGGAGAGCCATGGGGAAAAAAATCGAACAAGTGTTCTGTACTGTCTAGGTTTTACTTTAAAAAAAATATTGAATAAGCTATTAGGCACCAAAACAAACCGCGGAAAATTACCAAACTTCCCACCCATACCCCTAAAAGTAACCATGGTCCATCCCCAAAGGAGCTACGTTTGCGCATCCTGAAAAGTTTAACGTAAATTTTTCAAGTTAAGGCGGGGGTAAACGTGAAAGCTTGAGGTCGCTTAACACGGCCTTTCTGCCAATATCTCGGTCACGTTTCAAGCGACACTAAATCTCTCTGCTTATCTCATTAACCACTGTTTGGCGGTTTTGTGTACATTTTTGGGTTATTTTTGGGCATTTTGGGAAAGAGATATTTTTTTCTCAAAGGATAGGCTAAATTGAGGAAAATATGAAATGTTGAAGATTTGATGGATTTGGAAAATTGAAATTTGAAGTGAAGAATTAGTAGACGGATACCAAACAGTCTCCTAGCAACCTGGGGCTCTCGTTTGTGGGGGTCAACTGTCTGGTAGTGTTTCCAACCCATCTTAAGGCGGGGGTAAACCCGAAAGCCGTATTTTGGCTGGGTATTATGTTTTTAATGCAAATATCTCGTTTACGTTTCAAGCAATCAAGAATCTCTATGCTCATCTCACATAGCTATGTTTTGGGTTGTTTTGTAATTTGTTTGGTGATTTTTAGGTATATTTGGAGAGAAATAGTTTTTCTCAAAGGATTAGTAAAATTGATGGAAATAGGAAATTTTGAAGATTTGTTGTTGTTTTAAAATTAGAGTTTGAAATTAAAAATTGGTACATACACTCCAAACAGTTGCCCAACAACCTGGGGTGCCATTGTGCGGTCGGGCAACTGTCTGGTGGTGTTCCATAACCCTTTTTGTCCCTTTCAACCTCTCTTTAAACTTACCAAAATTTCACTTAAATTCACCTTTACCCCCGCCTTAATCCTAACAATTTCCGTTTTTATATCACTTCAAATTTCACGCCTATTCATGTTTACCCCCGTCTGGATCGTGGTGCATCAAAAAAACTGATAAATCCTAACCAGAGTGGATTTGATGCACCATGATCCAGACAGATCTTAGATCACTGATCGTGATCCAGATCACCCCCAAAGAAAACGCTCAGTAGGCGGAACCGGAAATAATCTCTTGAAAGCCGATGGAAACTGGTACCAATCACCACAATCATCAAGAAGTCACGAGTTTTTTCCGATCACATGGAAGACTATATCTATCAGCTATTTATAACCAGTTAGTTGCCTGCGGTCTTTAACTTTCTGTAGGAGCGTCGTTGAAGCGGTGAGTGTGTTTTTCTTATATATAACTTATTTTCACAAAATTATGGCGCTCGTTGGTGAAATATGGATAAGAGAGAGAGAGAGATGGCACGGTTATGTCTTACGAGTCTTGTAAACTTTCATTGTCATTGAGCTTACATGTACATGTAGCTTTCAAGAATAAGCTTACTTTTGATCTACCGGTTCCCTGCCTTCTGTTCTCGAAGGGTTGTCTTACTGACATAATTTTGCAGCCGCTTATTGAATTCTTGCAAGGTTTAAACTGAACTTCGATTGCGTTCCGTGATTTTACTTCAGTAGTTTCCCAGGGCCCGTTCTGGAAATGCCGGAACCGTTTCGGGCCCGCAAAGCCATTTTCCGTTCGAATACCAGAGAGCTGTATTCGCCTGAGACTTCTTGTTTGAAGGAAACCTCTGTTCACCGTTAGAATATGTGATTAAGGTATATTAAAGCAGCTCTGTAGTCATAAGGTTTGAATTCGGCTACGGCTTTCCGGGTGCGAAAAAAACTTCTCGGGACCTGGTCGCTGATCGTTCCTTCCATTTTCGACGGAAGCATTTTATCTTCCTCGTGAAAAGGAAAATTAAGTAGATTCCAAGAATTTGCAACGACGTCATTTTCGGTTTCTGGACCACCTGACGGGAACGGTAACGAAACGAGGAAATATGCTTTCATTGTCAATGTCTTTCTGCTTTGAGTTGACTAGCTATCACGATGAACTTGCAATTTCTCCCCATGCACATAATTCGTCGAAAAGCTTGCACGCCAGGATCACGTTCTATCTTATAATGAAGTGTTCTCATTTGTTTAAATCTAACTCCTTTATGTTCTTTGAGGCTCAGTAATATATTTCTCTCAACTACTTTTGATTTATTTATATGTGCAGTTTGTGTAGTCCAAACAAAAAGTATGCAAAGTATGCAGTTTGGAGAATTTACTGTACAGGTGTAGGTGTTGCAGATCTGCATGCAGAGTTGAGGAAATTTTGATCAATGTTATAATTATAGCTTGTGTCTTTCTTTTTGGAAGGCACTGTGGTCTACACTTTGCAGGGCTAAAACTTGCAGCCGCTGGGTTGTCAGTGATGACTTAAAACTGAGGTTGACAAATCAAAAATGAGGTTTAATCGCTGGAAAGAAAGGAAGGAAATAGGCAGGATTTGCTCAGACAAACATGGTCAAATTTCCATAGTAATTAAGACACAGAATAATTAAAACAATTTGTTTTCTCTACAAGTTTAGTGGAAAACTAGTCACAAAATTGCAACTGAAGAAGAGGAAGTTTTAGTCACCAGACATTTATTTCAGTCAGGAATGCATCCAGTCTTGTCGGTCACAATTTCAAGCCCCATATACAATTGCTTGACTGTAAATTAATAGCGAGAAAATTCTGGGGAGATGTAAAAGTGTAAAATCTGTCACAGGAAGTCATATGGAGTCAAACAAGGAATTCTAGAGGTTTCAAGTGAAAAATGGAAATGGGTTATTCCAGAAAAAAAATTCACACATTCCCGATGAGAGGTGAATTCTTGTGAGAGGGGGCTGTTGATGGCTCAGGAAATCTGGGCGGGAGATAAAGATAAGATAAATTTAAAGATAAATTTCCTATTTATATAGCGCATTTATCTATATAGATATAATCAAATGCACTTTACAACACTTTGTGGGGGACTTTGCCAGAGTGCTCCACGCAGTTCACAATTTTCATGAGAAAGTACAGTATGATATACCGGTGCCCCCAGGTCAGCCGCGTGCTGTCAACGCTGGGGGCGCTGTTATTTCATTGGCTCGCGGCTTTTCAAGTTGACACATTCCTCTGTGAGGGCGTGATATGTGTATAAATCTTTGGAAGGCGAAAACTCGCACTCGTTTTTCGACAGAATCCCTTCTCCTTAAATGAACTAATAGGGTATGTAGATTTGACGGTTTTCCGTGAAATACATACATACATACATACATCACTTTTATTTACCCTCAGATTTTATAAAGTAGCTTATGCAGCTAATATCTCCGAGCATTTAGCCATCAGATGAGAGATAGACCACTACATCGGGAACTACGTCCCCTACTCTTTTCGAACAGTGTGTGGGTTCTTTTACGTCCCACAGAATTAATTATGAAGAGTTGTGAGACGGGGCCTACGGTTTATCCGAGAAGACTAGAAAGTCTAACCATTTGCAGATGTAATTACAAAGGCAGCACTTTCTCCTCAGTTATTTAAAGACCCTGAGTGTTGGTCCGGCCGAGATTTGAACCTGCGACCTCCCGCACAGCAGTCCGGTGCTCTACCAACTGAGCTAACTGGTCGGCGGTTGGAGGGGACCGGAACCTAAAAATTCTTCCTCCGGGGTCATTTTTAACTTAACCTCAATCGTTATGTTTTAACCACTTGAAAGAAGAACTTTGCAATGGAAAATCTTGCAGTCTTTCAGTTTATGGTGTTCTTGCCTTGTATGCTTCAAGTCTACCTTCATGCATACTGTTATTCATGAAGAACCAGCATGATAAATGGATAACAATACATGTAGCTTTACGATCAGATAAGACACATGTAATGCCTGTGCTTTGCAACATCCTCAAAAATGCATCAAATCCATGATCAATGCAAACTCATATTAACATTGTTTTCTTGTTGGGACATTGTTGATGGATTTAGGAATAATTATAATGCAGCATGTGTATAAGAATTGCATTGATAGATAACATGGAGTTGTTCACTGGTGTGTAGCATAATTATATATTAATTAACAGATCAATACTTGTGTCATATACTGTAATTCATGTATTTCACATCATATTTGATTTTTCACATGCTATATTATGTTCCACTTGCCTTTAACGATTTTTCATACACCACCACAATATCATTTCACAGGCCACAATTTTTCACATGTAGATTTGTGATTATTTTGTATGGAGCTCACTAAGTTAAACCTTAATAAATGTTCGTTTTCACATGGCTTTTTTACGCAGTTTGAAAACATATCATTTTTCACATGGTGTTTCACATGCTAAATTTAAGACACTGGTTTCTAGTTTCGCATTGCTTATGAGTAATTCACATGCATGTGAAATGTCAGATGCAGCTATGATATTAAATATTAGGAGAAATGTAGACTCGGAAAAAAAATCTGAGTCCCAGACGGGATTTGAACCCATGACCCTCCGTGATCTAGTCGGATGCTCTAACCACTGAGCTACTGGAGACTCTATGGTGAGCAAGGGTCAATTTCTGGGTCTTGACTGGAACCGCATCGCATGGCTACACAGCCAAGTATTGACTAGCACATGTGAAACTCACTAACCGCATTCCACATGGCTGAAGTATTTCACATGTGTTTCACACACGTTTCACATGTTTGCTTCTGGTAGTTCTGGTAGTAACTCCCTTGGTCATGAATTGTAATTTTATATCAGAGGTACCTGTTCTGCCTCCAGCCTAGCTAATTGGGGTTTTAATCATGTGTTCATTTACAAAATAAATTATTAATAGTTTTTTCAGTTCAAATGAATGTATGGAATGATCATATATTTGAACTGCAGAGAAAGGTACGAAGCCATGATTGATGATCTCAGCAATACACACAACTTAAGCAGTTGTGAAATTAAAGCCTGAAAAGTATTCAGGCCTGAACGGGATTCAAACCCATAACCTCTACAATACTGGTGCAGTGCTCTACCAACTGAGCTATCAAGCCAACTGGGAGTTGGTGACATTGTGAGTTTGTAACATACATGTACCCGTAGATGAAGAATGCAGATCTATGAATATATGAAAGGTTATATATTATGTGAACTATGGAGAAGATATAAAGACATGATCGATCATCGCAGTGATACACACAACTTAAGCAGGTGTGAAATTAAAGCCTAAAACAAATTCAGGCCTGAATGTGATTCGAACCCATGACCTCTGCAATACCAGTGCAGTGCTCTCATTCCCATTGCAACTTGTACTGGGGTAAATGTTGACCAGCTCACTTAAATGGGAACGAAGATATTTAGCATTGGTGTAGGATATGGATGTTGACATGTCAAGTTCTCATAACTAATAGTAACAAATGTCCAATAAGGAGAATTTGCACCTTGAGCTTGGGACCAAGTTTGTGGTGAGAGAAGGTGTGTTGCACAGCCAAGTAATACACAAGTTTTCATCCATTTGCAAGTTACCAGTTCTTACATCTGCCCATCTACCTACCTATCTACTAACCACATACTGACATACATGTACCTACCTATAACCACCCAGTTGCTTCCACACCCACCTACTTAAAGCTACCTACTGTATCTGCCATTGTACTTATCCATGTGTAATACAAGACACGACTGCCCAAGTCTGTGTTGCCTGCCCAAGTGTGTCTGATTAATCTAACCAGCCAGGGATATTTTCAAAATAGTTTTTTCTTATTCCAATGTTAAGGCTTTTCCTGTACAGATGAAGTGGTGCAAGGGTTCAGTGTTAATGCAGCTCTTTAGCTTCATGGTTTTGTCCTATGCTAAGGAAAACGTATGTCCTGGAAGCAAAGCAAGTTGCCCTGAAGACTCAACCTGCTGCCAACTGAGTAGTGGCAGCTATGGTTGCTGCCCAATTAAGAATGCCATCTGTTGTCAAGATTCTGTTCATTGCTGTCCTGTTGGATACACCTGTGATGTTATAAAGGGTGTCTGTCAGATGGGTGACAAGTCAAAGCCTTTGCTAAAAAAGATCCCTGCAATTCCAGCTGTGGTATGTTCATGATTTATATTTCTATTCAGTTACTATAACCTGTTTGTTCTGCGCAAAGTCTGTGAGCATGCAAGGTTTATATTTCTTTAGCTTAACAGTCACACTCCAGATTGTTGCCAATGGAGAGGCAATTCATCCAGAGAAAATTGTGTTCCTCCATCCCACATTACTAGTTTGAAAATTTTACTGCTCTTCAAAAGATTAGATTCTCGCAACAGTGTGTGAGGTATGATCTATACAGAATATTGTTTAGTTTTTATTACAATATCGTCTTCAGATCTGTCATCACCAAATTCATTGACAACTAGCCTTTATTGGTTATTTTGCTTGGGGCATGAACTTGTCCAAGGTTGCCATTGCTTTAGGTTACAGTGTACATGTAACTGTCAGTGCAAATTACATTGTTTCCTTGACTTACCAAAATGAATTTTTAAAGCCCTAAATGATTGAATTCTCTGATTGAGGGCGGTGACTTATAGACACAAATTGATAAAACTGCATATATTTACTGGTCTTATGCAAGTTGATAATCACTCGAAACTTGAACCACACAACTTGATCATTGATCCCCAAAACTCAAAACCTTTGAGCATCCAGTTTTGGGTCACTTTTCTTTTAGTTTTCAGTCAAGAAATCAAGAATCAATAACATGCTAATTTATTTATTAAATCCATTTTGAACTCACTGGCTATCCTTGTAATGTGATTGGTTCTCAGCGGTGTGATTTATTCACGAATCGCACTATCTTTTCCTCTAAATTGTATCTTTTTCTCAGCCAGTGAGAATGGGACAGTAAAACAAAACATCCAATCAGATTTTAAGGCTTTTAAACTTACCAATTACATTGCAGGAAAATAAAAGACAAAAATGCCATTGTTTGGCAAATTTGGCATCTTGGTTCAATAAATATTCGTCCTGACCAAAATCTTGTTCCTGTATTTAGGCTATTAAATTGTGCGATTTAAAAATTGATCTAATAAAGTGGTAATTGAACTTTAGTTCGTGCAATTTTGGTCTGAAATCATACTTGTGATTTCAAATCGAACTTGCGCTGCGCTCTCGTTCGATTTTGAAATCACGCATGTGATTTCAGACCAAATTGCACTCCACTCACCATTATTTATCTATTAATTGTTCTTTGCTCTTATGATTTTTATGCAGACAAGAAATCCCCATAAAGCTATGCTTTTATTATGGAATTAGTTGAATTACAAGTCTTGTTAGTCATCCCGTTACAACACTCAAATCCATATAAGTAAAATAACTTATCAATTTAAAGTAAATAGGTTTAAGCTGTGTCATGTTTACAAAGTGGCACTTTATCCACTGCTTCTGGATCTAATTGATTTATACGATCATTTGACCCACAGAACGAGATTGCTGAAGGGAATGTTGTCATTTGTGCTAGTGGTGAGGGGCAGTGCCCCCCTGACCACTCCTGTTGCTCTGTACCAGGGACTGGCCAGGTCCACTGCTGCCCGGGTGGATACTGGTGTGAGAAGGGCGTGTGCCGAGAATCCAGTGTTCAATTTCCTGCAGCCGTCTTAACTTCATCGTCATCCAAAATTGTGAAATGCAATCAGGAGTTTGCTTGTCCTGACAGGTAATGCTTGATGTGAATGCAACCATTAACATTGCAAGGCTTTATGTTGCAGAACTTCTGCTGTTATCTTATGTTAGGTTGGCGTTTGTTCCAGTCCAAAGGTACACATGGCTACCAGCTTTTAAATTATTGACGGGCCACAATTCAACTCTCTAAATTGCAGGTGTAGCAGATGGTTAAATATCTGCAACTGCATGCACTGCATGCACAAAATAGGATTTCATTTCATTCTGCTCTTCTTGCATTGCAAACAGCTTTCTTGACTTGCCACAAGTCGCTTAATCCTCAAGCAAAGCAACAGGGTAATCTTCCAGCAATGAAGTCACGAGTGCAAACAACGTACAAGTAAGTCATAAAAAAGGTCAATCATGAAACCAACAGGGCAGGGAATAAGTATTGGAAAGGACTTTTTGAAAGTCTAACAGCTCTCTTGCACCCTCAACCATACTTACAGTATGTAACACATAATGATGGAACAGCTACAGGTTGATTGTTTTCATTCATTGATTAAATGTTGCATTTGTTCATTTTAAACTTGTAGGCACACCTGCTGCAAAGTTGATAAGAGCTACTTGTGCTGTCCTTTACCACAAGCTGTTTGCTGTTCTGACCACATGCACTGCTGTCAAAGAGGTTTCAAATGCTCTCCTGATGGAAAGACCTGCTCGTCAGGCACTTATGCCGTGCCAGCCCTTTCTGCATCGTCACCCATATCTTTGAAGAAAGGCTTTAATAAACTTCTGCGTCTGATGATGCAGGGTGCAAAAAGAGGAATGTCACCCTCTGTAGAAGATACTGAGTTGTCAGTTGTCAGTAGAGGAAGCAAAATCTTGCCTTTTTTAGAGAAGCTACCAGCTTCAAAGAGAAACGTTGATGCAAGCAGTGTTGTTTGTCCAGATGGAGCATCTGAGTGTCCAGACGGAAATACATGCTGTAAACTTTCCTCAGGAGAATGGGGCTGTTGTCCACTTCCAAATGCTGTTTGCTGTAGCGATGGAGAACATTGCTGTCCTAATGGATACACTTGCGATGTTTCTGCTGGAACCTGTAGTCAAGGAAACAGACATGTACCAATGGTAACGAAGCTGCCAGCATCAAAGAGAAAACCTGATGTGAACAGCATTGTTTGCCCTGATGGACAATCGGAATGTCCCGATGGAGACACATGTTGTAAACTCGCTTCTGGAGAATGGGGCTGCTGTCCACTTCCAGAAGCAGTGTGCTGCAGTGATGGAGTTCACTGCTGTCCTAATGGATACACCTGCTCTGCGGGAGTTTGCAGTAGAGGAAGCAAAATCTTGCCTTTGTTAGAGAAGCTACCAGCTTCAAAGAGAAACGTTGATGAAAGCAGTGTTGTTTGTCCAGATGAGGAATCTGAGTGTCCAGATGGAAACACTTGCTGTAAACTGTCTTCAGGACAATGGGGTTGTTGTCCTCTTCCACAAGCAGTCTGCTGCAGTGATGGAGTTCACTGCTGTCCTAATGGGTACACTTGCGATGTTTCTGCTGGAACCTGTAGTCAAGAAAGCAAAACTAGACTTGTTCTAACAAAGCTGCCAGCGTCAAAAATAAAGGTTGACGTGGATAGTGTTGTTTGTCCAGATGGAGCATCTGAGTGTCCAGACGGAAATACATGCTGTAAACTTTCCTCAGGAGAATGGGGCTGTTGTCCACTTCCAGAAGCAGTGTGCTGCAGTGATGGACTTCACTGCTGTCCTAATGGATACACTTGCGATGTTTCTGCTGGAACCTGTAGTCAAGGAAACAGACATGTACCAATGGTAACGAAGCTGCCAGCATCAAAGAGAAAACCTGATGTGAACAGCATTGTTTGCCCTGATGGACAATCGGAATGTCCCAATGGAGACACGTGTTGTAAACTCGCTTCTGGAGAATGGGGCTGCTGTCCACTTCCAGGAGCAGTGTGCTGCAGTGATGGAGTTCACTGCTGTCCTAATGGATACACCTGCTCTGCGGGAGTTTGCAGTAGAGGAAGCAAAATCTTGCCTTTGTTAGAGAAGCTACCAGCTTCAAAGAGAAACGTTGATGCAAGCAGTGTTGTTTGCCCGGATGAGGAATCTGAGTGTCCAGATGGAAACACTTGCTGTAAACTGTCTTCAGGACAATGGGGTTGTTGTCCTCTTCCACAAGCAGTCTGCTGCAGTGATGGAGTTCACTGCTGTCCTAATGGGTACACTTGCGATGTTTCTGCTGGAACCTGTAGTCAAGAAAGCAAAACTAGACCTATTCTAACAAAGCTGCCGGCGTCAAAAATAAAGGTTGACGTGGATAGTGTTGTTTGTCCAGATGGAGCATCTGAGTGTCCAGACGGAAATACATGCTGTAAACTTTCCTCAGGAGAATGGGGCTGTTGTCCACTTCCAAATGCTGTTTGCTGTAGCGATGGAGAACATTGCTGTCCTAATGGATACACTTGCGATGTTTCTGCTGGAACCTGTAGTCAAGGAAACAGACATGTACCAATGGTAACGAAGCTGCCAGCATCAAAGAGAAAACCTGATGTGAACAGCATTGTTTGCCCTGATGGACAATCGGAATGTCCCGATGGAGACACATGTTGTAAACTCGCTTCTGGAGAATGGGGCTGCTGTCCACTTCCAGAAGCAGTGTGCTGCAGTGATGGAGTTCACTGCTGTCCTAATGGATACACCTGCTCTGCGGGAGTTTGCAGTAGAGGAAGCAAAATCTTGCCTTTGTTAGACAAGCTACCAGCTTCAAAGAGAAACGTTGATGAAAGCAGTGTTGTTTGTCCAGATGAGGAATCTGAGTGTCCAGATGGAAACACTTGCTGTAAACTGTCTTCAGGACAATGGGGTTGTTGTCCTCTTCCACAAGCAGTCTGCTGCAGTGATGGAGTTCACTGCTGTCCTAATGGGTACACTTGCGATGTTTCTGCTGGAACCTGTAGTCAAGAAAGCAAAACTAGACTTGTTCTAACAAAGCTGCCAGCGTCAAAAATAAAGGTTGACGTGGATAGTGTTGTTTGTCCAGATGGAGCATCTGAGTGTCCAGACGGAAATACATGCTGTAAACTTTCCTCAGGAGAATGGGGCTGTTGTCCACTTCCAGAAGCAGTGTGCTGCAGTGATGGACTTCACTGCTGTCCTAATGGATACACTTGCGATGTTTCTGCTGGAACCTGTAGTCAAGGAAATAGACATGTACCAATGGTAACGAAGCTGCCAGCATCAAAGAGAAAACCTGATGTGAACAGCATTGTTTGCCCTGATGGACAATCGGAATGTCCCGATGGAGACACATGTTGTAAACTCGCTTCTGGAGAATGGGGCTGCTGTCCACTTCCAGAAGCAGTGTGCTGCAGTGATGGAGTTCACTGCTGTCCTAATGGATACACCTGCTCTGCGGGAGTTTGCAGTAGAGGAAGCAAAATCTTGCCTTTGTTAGACAAGCTACCAGCTTCAAAGAGAAACGTTGATGCAAGCAGTGTTGTTTGTCCAGATGAGGAATCTGAGTGTCCAGATGGAAACACTTGCTGTAAACTGTCTTCAGGACAATGGGGTTGTTGTCCTCTTCCACAAGCAGTCTGCTGCAGTGATGGAGTTCACTGCTGTCCTAATGGGTACACTTGCGATGTTTCTGCTGGAACCTGTAGTCAAGAAATCAAAACTAGACTTGTTCTAACAAAGCTGCCAGCGTCAAAAATAAAGGTTGACGTGGATAGTGTTGTTTGTCCAGATGGAGCATCTGAGTGTCCAGACGGAAATACATGCTGTAAACTTTCCTCAGGAGAATGGGGCTGTTGTCCACTACCAGAAGCAGTGTGCTGCAGTGATGGACTTCACTGCTGTCCCAATGGATACACTTGCGATGTTTCTGCTGGAACCTGTAGTCAAGGAAATAGACATGTACCAATGGTAACGAAGCTGCCAGCATCAAAGAGAAAACCTGATGTGAACAGCATTGTTTGCCCTGATGGACAATCGGAATGTCCCGATGGAGACACATGTTGTAAACTCGCTTCTGGAGAATGGGGCTGCTGTCCACTTCCAGAAGCAGTGTGCTGCAGTGATGGAGTTCACTGCTGTCCTAATGGATACACCTGCTCTGCGGGAGTTTGCAGTAGAGGAAGCAAAATCTTGCCTTTGTTAGACAAGCTACCAGCTTCAAAGAGAAACGTTGATGCAAGCAGTGTTGTTTGTCCAGATGAGGAATCTGAGTGTCCAGATGGAAACACTTGCTGTAAACTGTCTTCAGGACAATGGGGTTGTTGTCCTCTTCCACAAGCAGTCTGCTGCAGTGATGGAGTTCACTGCTGTCCTAATGGGTACACTTGCGATGTTTCTGCTGGAACCTGTAGTCAAGAAAGCAAAACTAGACTTGTTCTAACAAAGCTGCCAGCGTCAAAAATAAAGGTTGACGTGGATAGTGTTGTTTGTCCAGATGGAGCATCTGAGTGTCCAGACGGAAATACATGCTGTAAACTTTCCTCAGGAGAATGGGGCTGTTGTCCACTTCCAGAAGCAGTGTGCTGCAGTGATGGACTTCACTGCTGTCCTAATGGATACACTTGCGATGTTTCTGCTGGAACATGTAGTCAAGGAAACAGACATATACCATTGGTAACGAAGCTTCCAGCATCAAAGCGAAAATCTAGTGCAAACGTTATTTGCCCTGATAAGCAATTTGATTGTCCAGGTGGAACCACATGTTGTAAACTTTCCTCAGGACAATGGGGTTGTTGTCCACTTCCACATGCTGTCTGCTGTGATGATGGAAAACATTGCTGTCCTGAAGGGTACACTTGCGATGTCGCGGCTAGAACCTGCGATAAAGGAAGCGAAAGTATCAATATGTTTCAGAAGGTTCTGGCAGTGGAGAAAACCAGTGAGGAGAGGGAATTTGATGGCGTAGTCTGCCCTGACAAAAAGTATCAATGTCCGAACGGAACCACATGTTGCAAGCTTTCCTCTGGAACATTTGGATGCTGCCCGTTAAAAGATGCTGTTTGCTGCAGTGATAATAAGCACTGCTGCCCTGAAGGATACATCTGTGATGTGAAGCAAGGTTAGTTGATCCACATCTTGTTTTTTTTGTCCTTTATCGGACAATGTTATACAGCTAGTATAAAATCCTCTTAATCGGCTGAATCGTTCTGGTTAAAAAATGTGTTTTGAAAAAAATAATCAGTTGAAATGAAAATTACAATAATTGCTGATTTATTCTTACGAGACATACATGTACATGACCAGATTGGGAGTTATTGGTAATCAGGAAAACGAAACGTCTGTATACCAGCCGACTGGCCCACTCGATCACGCTTATCCTCCGGATTCTGCAGCATGAAGCGACCCGGAGTATTTCTACTCTTCGCTGAATGGCATGCTGTTTTAATTCTCTCTGTTTTAATTTACACTCGAGACAGACACTTAATCGCTAATTGTAAATCGATCGGCACACTCCAGGGAACATGTTAGAGGGGACGGGAAGCGGGGACATGTTGGTGCGACACTTTTTTCCTCGTGTAACAGTTTTCCTCGTCTTGTTCCCCCAAAATGCTGCATGAAATTTAACTTGTTTGAATTAGCGTGAGCAGGAACAATATAAGCAATGCCACATCGTTCGCACTACAACATAAATGAACCTACATCCGCTTCCTGTGCAATAGCTTGCGTTCTGTCCTCGCTACGTGTATACCAACCTTTAAGGAACGTCACTGAACGCACATGTACATGTATGTACCTTGCCCTTGTTGCAAATGTGGAGACCCTGGTGCGTCGGCTTATGCTTATTTGATCGCCGTTACGCATATCAATTCAGAGAAGGTTTTATTCTCTGTTGCAAATCCTGAAAGTTAAACTTAATGATGCATTCATTCCACCTTAAACTGTCATTCCAACTGTCATTCCAATGTTGAAGTTATTTAAGAAATAGTATTTTATTATTTTAACACTCGCATTTTAGCGCTTGTATTTACATATTTTATCATCGACATTCTCGCGCCTTAATTTGTACTTATATATGTATATTTCATTCGCTTTTTCTATAACTTGAAAATGATCTCAGAGAGATCGAAACGTCGTTTTTTATCGCTGGTTTTTATTCTGAATTTATATAGCGCTCATTTCCAAAGCTCAATGGCGCTTTACAATGTCTGTGATTGAAGTTAAAACTACTACTTCAAATTACAATAGCGTTATAGGAATTTTTTTGTTAAAAAATGGCCTAACAAAAGACGTTGCTTAACAACACCTTACCAGGCTTGTGTATAATGCTTGTGCCTGTGCCAGTGACTTTACTTGTGCTTGTGAAAGCAACGCCATTGATAGTTGAAGACTTGCGTAGTAAATAGATTGGAAACGATCGATTCGTGTTACGCCGCGAAAACTAAGTGTTTCATTTTTGGCAGGTAAATGCAATAAAACCGCTGAACACATCAACGTGATAAACAACATCCCAGTTACCAGGGCGTCAACAGGTATGTAAGGTTAATGAAAAGTACCCTTATCCTTAATGCCTAAATATGAGTTCAGTGGCGATTTTAAGCCACACTTACGGTGTTGGGTGCAGTGCGACTGCCACTGAATAGATGGGATTTTCTATTCCACGAGTCTGTTGAGTTGGAAGTTGGCTTTTATAGCTTTCCAGATAGATGTAAATAGTTTAATTCTTTTTTTGTTTGTTTGTTTTTTTTTTGTTGTTGTTTTGTTAGCATTATTCTCGACTCATTAGCTACTTAAGCTAGGAGCCTAATAAGCTCCAGGCCCTCGAGTATAAATAAAGTTTTCAGTTTTAAGTTTTCAGCTTGTTTGTGCTTCAGATGATTGTTGCAATGGATTCCAGATCGAGAGACCAGTATTCCTGCGCAGACCAGATTTCAACCCAGAGCAGGCCCATTGTGGGGCCTGTCTGGTTGTCTGTCTGTCTGTCGTTGGTTGGCTGTTTGGCTGGCTAGCTCACTGGCCTGGTTGGTAGAGCGTCAGTCCTCGGGTCTATCTGTTTTTGTAGTCTTTGTGTCTGTCTTCGTACTCATCGGTTCAGTTTTCTTTTTCAGTTTCCTTACCCCCTTCTAATCTGACTTTGATACTCTGATAAACATTTGTTTTAGCCAGTGGAAGTGGGCACAGAATCAAATCTATTTTTTTTCGTTTTATTTTTATTGTTAAATTTTAGATGCCGACGTCAAGTACATAACTTGCCCTGATGGATCTACGTGTATAGATGAAGAGACATGTTGTGAACTCAGTGACGGAACATACGGCTGCTGTCCTATGCCAGATGCTGTGTGCTGTTCCGACCACGAGCATTGCTGCCCCTGTGGATATAGGTAACACAATCTCCCTGCTCTCCCGTTACTTGTATTTCATATTGGCGGAATGTGGCTTCCTTTCACCACGATTCATGACCTTTTTGTAGTGCAGTTGTGTTTGTCACACGCGCTAGGGTCCAATGACATGTACTTGGTTAGCAAATCGGCGACACTTTTTTCGTGTCTGCGTTTGTCAGCCCACAGAAATAAAGTGCGCTTCCCACTACAGCAAATATTCCGGTTTGAAATTCCAAGTATTCCATGTGACGAATGGAACAGTATTTTCCGGTTGGTTCGACTAACCCGTCCCAGGTCATCACGTTCAAAGTTTCGCACGAAATACGAAACAAACGACAGAGTCTTTGCCTTTTTTGACCTTTCAAACTTGCTTTAGAGTTGCTCGACGACATCTGAAGTTGAACCAAACGATATATTAAGAAGTGAGGGCGGCGATATAACTTTTAAATCGAGTCCGCGACAACTTTGATGGTACTATATAGCAATTATTCCATGAGCCCGAGTTGGATATGAAGTGATAAAATAACCACCGAGCGCGTAGCGCGAGTTGGTTAATTTTATAATCACTTCATATCCAAAAAGGGCGAATGGAATAATTGTTTTAGTAAATTCTCAAACCGGGTTTTGCCGCCGATTTTTATTTCGACCATTATGGAGGGCTGAAGTTGAAAACTTCGTGCGGAAAATTTTTAAACTTGGCGCACTATTTTCCATATGACGTAAAACTCCGACTATTGGCTCATAGTCGGAGTTTTTTTAGCCAACCAAAAAGCTAGAAATGCAATAGTCGGAGCTGAGAATTTACTAAACCTCTTTATTTCCTGACGAGTTCGAGAGTTACTTTCAAAGGTAAGCCGTCCACTCCGCGGTCATGCCTACATTACACGTAGCTTACATATATCTGCACACTACGTACTTGAGCTTGTTGTGGTAAGGCCACTGTAATAATGTTGAAGTAAGAGATTCAGTCGTCTGGCAGATAGAAAACGTGAAGATTAGAGCCATGTTGAGTTCTAAGAAACGGCCAGAGCAGGAATGGTCGAATGGAACGGAATTTTCCGGTTTTTACGATTTTCCGGAATTTTAGGCCAACTTCGCGAGGTACGCCCAAAATGTCGGAAAATGTCTGTTCCATTCGCTCCCTCACCCGGAATGTCCGAAATATGTCACCAAACGTTCAAAATTCGAGTGCAACCGTGAGTGGTTTCACTGCAGTGTGTTGCCGGGAGAATTTATGGCGACGTTTGTATAGAATGTAGGTTGTTTTATTCAATGGAGGCCTTTAGCATCAAGCAAACAAACCGCAGTTGTTTGCAGTTTCGCGTTGCCAAGATTTCAAACTTTAGCAAAGCGTTCAGTTCAGTTAAGTTGATTTTTATTTAGCCAAAATATAATACAATACAAGGATATATATGGGAATTGTAATGTTGCAAGGGAGCCCCGAGAAGAAACCAGAAGGCTTTATGAAGCCTGGGCTCCCCAGTCTCAAAGAAATCGGCAAAATAAAATGAAATTCGCGGAGTGATACGTTAAAAATAAGAACTAAACAGAGACTGAGTTAAGTTATGAATTCAGTAACAAGATAGACAAAAAAAATTTAAGTCTGGAATGGAACAGAATACTTTCCTTTGTTAATACGGCAGAAAGGAATATAAAATTGATTTGAACTACTCGTTCATTGTTTAGGACCGCCATGTTGTTTTCATCAAGTCTAAGTGTATCACTTTAATCGCCCAAAAGTGAGCAATAATTCATTGACTAGAGATCAAAAATCCAACAAACACATCGCAAACAGATATAAAAAGCTAGTTCATACCTTTAAACGCAAGGCTGTACAATTTTTTGTGGCAAAAAACCTTGCTGTAAATCACTCACCGCTGGAAGCCCTTCCTGCGGTTCAAACGTGAACTGCAAACGTGACCGCAAGGCCGTGGTCACGTGACATTTTGCAGTTTGTGGTTTGCAGTTTCCCATGAAAAACCTGATGCTAAAGATCCCTAATAACGTCAAATGTTCCTCGGCAAAGAGGCGCTTGATAATGGCAGCTGTGTTGTTCTTCCTTTCATCTGTTGCCTTTCGTTTCGCAGATGTGACGTGGCCGCGGAAATGTGCGTTACTGGAAATGTCCGTCTTCCCATGATGCAAAAGACGAAATCTTCTCGCCGACCAAAGACCGACCATGTGAACTTGAACGAGAAGATTCGCTTCGTTCCCAAACACGCGCGGGATGAGGACATGTTGGACCCTGATGCAATCCCGTGGCTGCCGCGCCCTTGAAAGGCAAGACGCATCGGAACTAGACCAATTGACACGGACCGTGAGATGTTCTACAGAATAAGTTTAAAACAAGTATTTTGATTCATTTTCTTTGTTTGTTTTTTTTTAATTTTGGTCACGCTGATTCGACGCTGTTTGATTTCTTGTGAGATTTGGTGATTTCATTTTTTCTATCCTTTATTAACTTTGAATGCGTCGATGTTTTTTATTTCTAAAGGACCGCGCTTAACCAGTGTGCTTTGCGAACGGTCTCTGCGTTTCCGCGGTCTTCCTAATCGCACAATCTACCTGTGTGGGATTTTTTGGAAACATGCTACAGATAGGCTGATCTTCGGCATACATTCCAACTAATCAAGTAACGCAATCTTAAGGAAATTTCTATTTGTAGGAAAAAATCAGTTATGTTCTGGGAATTCCACGGGAGGTTGTGCGCGGATAAAAAACGCGCAAGGCACGCTGAATGTGCATGGCCCTTTAGAAAGATTACATCATTTGGTAGGTTTTCCCCTTTGAGCGTCATCCAATGATGTGTTCAGCAAGAAAAAATAGCACGGATAGCTTCCGAAGAGAATAGTAAAATAATGCAGACTGCTTGATTTGTCCCTCTTAGAACAACTCGGGGCTTTATAAATGATACGTTGTAGTTAGTTACCAAGTGTCTCCTGGGAAATCTGAGCCTTGGTTTTGAAAATCACAAAATTGAATGCTTGTCTTTCGAAGATGTTCGTTTCTTTTGTTTTTTTTTCTGTTTTCTAATAGCTTTTTTTCAAATTGCAAGTGATATTGTTCAGTTTTTGCTATTATTATTATTATTATTATTATTATTATTTTTGTACGAATGTGTGACAGTGCGTTTCGAAGTAGTTTCTTTTTTATCGATTTTTTAGTTAATTGTATTTGATGATCTTTTTGTATTGGTTGCCGCTTTGTGTCTCATTTCAAATCTGAAGGCCTTTTTGAATATTACACGGCTTCAGGTGATTTTTTCCTTTTTTGGAGCTAAACGAAGAAGAAAGAAAACAAATAAAATAAAACGCACTTGGTTAAATCGTTTGCAAATTTTGACCACAATTTAAAAGATTCGTGGTGTGATTCGACCGTGTTAATGATCTTAACATCAGATAGTAGAAGTTATAGCCTTGTTAGTGAGTTTTTGCGTATTAACTGGCGATTGTTTTTTTGTGTTTACAACGCCAGATAAATACACTAGGATTTACTGGTTTTTTTTTTCTATTTTTCTATTGGTTTGTAAACTGCCCGTCGATTCATTGTTTGTAGTAGCGAGAGAATTCAGTATCCCTGAACGCACCCGGTCAAGCTTGTCAAGCTTGACTTTTCCTAACTTGGACACTGAGCTGTTATAATCAGCGTAGAATTATCACACATGATATAAACGTGTTACAGTATTTTTCATAATTCGTTTTTTGTATGGGCAAAGCCTGTTTTCATATTGTAAGGAAATGAAAAGTCTTAGTTAATTAAGGAAATGCTAATCGTAATAAAGTTAATTCGTTTGAATGCATTCTTCCTTGTCGCACTATTGTTATGGTATGTTAAAATCTTAACATTGGGAAATAGCCTAAGAAAACTACGCGCGCTGATTGGTTAAAAACTGGGGTTTTTTTTTCTATAAATATCTACCACCGTTCTATCACGAATGCCGTTCTCTAATTGGCTACGCTACTCACTATCTATTCTGTTGTAGATAGTATGCAGCTTGTTAACAAACTGGCGACAGCTTTGTGTTTTCGAAGTGTCTGTGAAGAGGATTTAAGGTGACTGGAAACAGTTTCCAGTACTTTCAAAGACATATTTTGATGGGTAATTATATCCACTCTAAATCAGTTGATGCCAAAATCATGGTATTAAAAAATTGCCCAATCATTGGTGAACAAGTTGTCAGTTTTGTGGCACAACAGGTTACCATAGCAACAATATGACCTGCTAGAAACACCCTTAATTTTAGCTTTAAGCGCTTATAACTCAAAAACGAACTCGGTGACCCCCATGTTTTATTATCGAATTGTAATCTGCATGATAAGGGGGTTCGGAGCCACCTTAAATTTTCGAAAATGACTCATCAAACCCTAAGTCTTCGAAAGTACTGGAAACTGTTTCCAGCCACCTAGGCTTGTTAAGGACACAAGAGATGGACTGCAGGTAGTAATTTGGTGGGAGTTTTTAAACCGGTTAGGACCCTTAGAAGATATCTGAAGTTTTGAAAGCGGTAGCACCACACCTTTGTCTGATCATGCGCCACATCGTGGTTCTTGATTCTTTCCAATCTCGTTCCTTGAGTCTTCGTCCCCCTTGCCCAGCGGTCGGAAAACGAGAGCTCTGGGAGCAACCATTTTGAATAACAAAGGAAATAACCGAATTCTGCCCATCCAGTTCACTGCACAGTCTGCATCTATGGCGCATGCCTGAAATGGTTGCTCCCAGAGCTCTCGTTTTCCTACCACTGGTCAAAGGGAACGAACACTCTGGGAACAAGATTGGGTTCTTTCATATGTCGAAGCCCCAAAACGGAATAAATTCATGATCATCTCGGTCAAACCAAAAACTGCCCGTTTCGACCGTTTCCTTTATATCATGCCCGCTATCACTAGACCTAAGAACTGTACTGCTGATAGAGCGGTTTTCAATTGACTGTCGTAAAACCAAAACGAAAAGTAATCACTCTAGCCAATCACAAAGCACACAGACAATCGAATGAACCAATCAAAACTTGAAGTAAATACTTGTAGCACACGCTTTGGTTTTCTGATTGGATCAGAAAGTGGCGCGAATTTTTGAAACCAGTCGTGTAGCGTTGTAATGGCAAACCAATCACTTTTCGACACTCGAGGGAAGACCACTATGTCAGAATTTCCTCAGTGTTTGCGTACTGTAGATATTGGAATTCATGGCAGCGTTATGGTCTTTCCTTATGTTCTCCCCTTTTTCTGTTCCTCGAAGCCTACGAAGTCAGTGTAAATGACATAGTACTTGTAGTTGTGATTTTGCTCTTGAGAGTCGCAAGAATTGCCACGATTAGAGATGGACCTCTAGCTTAAAGAACTTCGTACTGGACCCAGATTCCTTAGACCCGGCCAACTACTGTTCGTCCAATCGTAGCCGTAGACCGTTGTACGGCTGTGATTGGACCGTTCAAGGAAACCAATGAACCAGAGACCCGAGGTTTTTCTTGGGTAGGAGGTGTGTGTATGTTATTGAATGAACCAGAATTACTAAGTGACGTGGAATTAACATCTAAGTGCAATACAAAATTACAATACTTAGAGAGAAAGCCACATCGGACTTAGCTGGTTTTCGTGGCGGTCCTCTGTCCTGGTCGAATTGGAATTTGGAGATGTTGGTTTTTGTGGAGGGAGGAAAACCGGAGAACCCGGAGAAAAACCCTCGGAACGTGGCGACAACTAACAACAAACACAACCCACATATGGCACCGGGGCGGAATCGAGCCCGCACCTAAACTGCGAACAGGCTCCTGGTGACCGCTGGCCTGCCCCGATCGCTTCGCTCCCCGAATTCTTCAGTTTCGCGCTCGTCGATTTTTTTCCCGTCCTCGCCGGGAGCCTGTTCGAAGGCTAGCCCAGACCCAATTGGTGGGAGGCAAGCGCCCGGCCAAGCGTTCCCACCACTGCGCAATCCGTATTCAAATAGCAATGCTACTCACACAACTCAAGGCTAGCGACTTTTAAATTGTAAATAAACTTGTCCACTGGATGAGCCCTACAACAGCGTCCTGGGATTTTTCAAAGTTTCCCATCCGACTATCAGCTTACAGTAGCTTTTTAAATGTTAATAAGGCCCCATTTATATGGTCTCGGGTACCCGAGACAACCCTTCTTCCGAGTTACTCCGGCTAAGGTAACGTTTCACTTATTTCTTTGCAAACTGTTCAACCAACCGTTAACACGAGGATCGCGAACCCACCTCGGGGGGCAAGACAACTCGGGTGGGCGAGTTGTATAAGGTAACCCTAGAAGGCAGGACAACTTTTCTTCATCTAAACACTTTGGCTCGCCTAACCGGGAAAATTCTCGGCATGGTGAGTATTTCGTAATGCCTACATTTAGGATTAGAAGCAGAAATTTGTATCAACGAAGTGAAAATGAACTCCGCAAAACCCACTGTGATCGAGTGACAGAGGGAAACTCAAAAAAAGAGAGAAATCTGCACATTGGATTATTAAGTAAGTGTTATGAATAATCATGCAGGGTAAAATTTGACTCGGCCTACAGGGACTACGGTTTCACACATAAACGCTCGGTAAAGTTGCCTACAGGAGGAGAGTTTTCTCTGTCTTAGCGGCACACCCCTACCCAGTGATTTTGCAGTGTACCTCCTTCGGGGTCTTATAATTTCGCCATGACAGCGATTACGCTATATGATCCACGCAAGATGGTCATCACTCACGGCTTGAACTTATGACGCCTGTGTACGTGTGAGCAAGTTTACATCCCGGGCGATAATGACGGGGGTACGCTACAAAGTTTTCCACTGAGAAGCTCTGCTCCGAGGTCCAACCCCTTAACAACCCTTTAGTATGCCTCTTTGACAGAAAAACTAACCCTTTCGTATGGAAAAAAGGTACCCCTCTCACGTACCTACTTAAGAACACTGCATCCCTTTTCCCCGGGGTTAAGCAAATGAGAGCCATAGATGTTAAAGGTAAGACGTTTTCATCGAATGCTTTCTTTTGTGAAGAGAAGAAAAAAAATGAGAGATTTGTGTCACCCGTTCGATCGAAACAACCAGCATAGCACGCAGGCGTGCTTTGACGCAAATCGGAAAACTGCACCAGTAAAGGAGACTGTGATCCATTCTTTAAAACAAAACCAGAAACAAAACGAAAAGAAACAAATAGTAAATTAACTGATGCAGGGAAGGATTCCTTTGCAAAACTGAGAAGATGGTCAGCGGCCTTATAACTTGACACCGCAAAGACTTGTGGTATAGAACATCCAATATGGCGGCTCGATTCATTGGTTGTGTGTGGTTGATCGCAGTTCTCTTCCGTTTCATTTGGGTTTGGCTGCCTCAAACAGGCTATATTCATCCAGATGAGTTTTTCCAAGCCACAGAAATCACTGCAGGAGATATATTTGGATTTAAACACATAAGGACGTGGGAATTCAACGAGGCTTTTCCCGTACGTACTGTAGCCTTCCCTTATGTTTTCGCTGGACTTCCATTGTACATCTTGAAAAAGGTTCTTGGTGAAGGAGCTATCACATCAAGAACTCTCACTGTAGCTCCAAGGCTTTTTATTTCTGCCACTTCGCTGATCATCGATCTGTCAGTTTATAAAATTTGTCGTCATCTTTGTATTGATCCCGCACCATCGCTTTGTCTCCTTGGAACATCTTTCGTAACGCTGGTTTTCTACACAAGGACTTTTTCCAATACCGCTGAGGCCATCTTGTTCGCGCTTCTTCTCCTGTTGGTTGTATCCGCTATATCAAACGGCAACACATTACGCTCAAGAAAGGACCGTCTGCGGTACTTTTCAATGGGGGTCGTTTTATGTGCAGGGATTTGGATCCGTCCAACCTTTGTGGCTTTTGCTAGTGTCCCCATGGCTTGTTTGGTACTGGACATTTGTGTTCTAAAGTGGACATTTAATAAGAGGAATATAAAATTCATTGCACATATACTTAGATACTGTGCTTGCCTGGGACTTGGCAGCATTCCAACAATGCTTGCTCTGATCATTGCAGACTCTCATTACTTTGGTTATTTGCAGAAAATGCAATTTGTTGTTACTCCAGTCAACTTCATTTTGTACAACCTGGACGCAAGTTCACTGAAAGAACACGGTCTTCATCCAAGGATCACTCATGTTTTAATTAACATGCCACTCTTATATGGGCCATTGGCATTAGCTTTATATGCTCTCGTTGTCCATGCTGTGATCAAGAGGAGATTTGTTGACTGTGCAAGAATATTGCTAAGCAGAAAAAAGCAAGAAGGCAAAGGCAGTGATGACTTCCAAGCATATCTTATATGGAATATGCTTCTGTGCAGTTGTTTAGCTCCTATTGTACTGCTGTCATTTATACCACATCAGGAACCAAGGTTTATTAGTCCAGTTCTCGTACCACTTGTCATCCTTTTTTCTCGAAGCTTATTCAGATCATCTTTCACCCCCCTGAGACTTTTATCCTGGTGTCTATGGAACATACTTGCCTGTGCATTGTTTGGAATACTGCATCAGGGGGGTGTGTACCCTTGCTTAGCACATTTTCAGCAGTACCTTTACAATGCAAAGAGTCAAACCCTTAACACAATGTACCATGTGACTTTTTATCACACCTATATGCCACCACAACATCTTCTAGCATGGCCCATGCTTGGGCATGAAAATGAAGGAGGATTTCATCACAGTATAACATTGTACGACTTGAAAGGTAGCTCAGAAGATGCATTAAAGAAACATTTAGAAATGATATCAAGGTTGAGCAATGAGGAGCTTGAAACCCGTGGAACAAAAAGTGAGGTAAGGAATTATCACAGACTTTCTTTAAGGTCTTAATGCACGCTAGATGTAAATAGCCAGGATATTTACTTTCATGCTTAAAGGAAACCTCCACTCTTAAAGCAAAAGGATGTTAACTTGTAGGAAATACTGTCTTACATGTATGTCCAATTTCTGTTGAACGGCCCAGCGATGAGGAATCAGTGTCTGAAAAACAGGGTTTGCCTATCACCTATATTTGCTTTTGGGTTCCCTGCGGCCCACCATCTTGGATTACATGACGTCATGTGGTTGCCCAATTGTTTCACACAAAAGATGCTCTGCTTCCAAACAATAGCGGCAACCAAATGACGTCACAAAATCCAAGATGGCGGTGCGCGGGAAATTTAAAAGCGAAAATAGGCAATAACCTTAACTCAATTTTTGTTACTCTTGAATATTATTTTCACCTTGTCCAGAAAACTTTGAGATAATCATTACTTCAAACATTTTAAAGCCAACTTGTTTTAAGAGTGGAGGTTCCCTTTAAAAAGTGTCAGTAGTTTGTATACTAACTGCGATTGTCTGGGTGAGGGTAGTTCTGAAAAGAACTGTTATTGGTGACTGGTAACTATACCAACTAAATGGAAATGATGCCACACAGAACACTAATTTCACTTGATGTGTATTGAACACAGTTTTTGGTTGTTTCCAACGCACAGTTTTTGTTTGATTTTGTTTAAACAGGTTTTTCTGATTTGTCCTTCAACAGTGGAATTTCATCATCCATCTTTTAAAATCTTGAAACAATTTCATCCTCACCTTAGCATGGAAAACCCCCCTGACTTGAGCAGTCTTTTTAGCTCGGCCCAAAAGGAAACTGTTACATGCACAGGCAGACGTCAGGGGGGTAAATACCAAGATCCAGCGTCTCACAATGATTATTGTAGCAAAGAGACTAAAGTGACTGAAAACACCAAATGGCAATGCCCTACTTGGGAGAATCTCAGTAGCTGGATTAAATCTGAACTTTCCCTGAATCTTTACCAGTATGTCAATCCTAATACTTAACCAACTGTAACCAGAAGCACATAACTTCTGTTGTAACCAAATCCCATTACTTGTATTAATTAATTGTCATTATTAAAAAAAGTCTGCATACAAGCCAAGTGGCCTATCAGACTTACGCTTATCCCGGTTTCCATAGCATGAAGCAGCTACATGTAGGAGTATTTCTACTCCCCCTTGGATGAGATGCTAGTCCGTCATCGCAGGGTTAAATCCCAGCATTAAATTCGCTGGTACCCATTTATACACCTGGATGAGGAGAGGCACTGTGAGAGTACACAATGTCCTCAGCCAGGGCTCCAACCTGGACTGCTCAATCCAGAAATGAGTGCACTAGCCATGGGGCCACTGCATTCATACCAGTGGTAGGATTTGGTTACAGTTGAACCTTTCTGAAGTGGCCACCCAGGAATACAATTTATACTTATTTACACAGAATAACTAAAGGTTCTTCATCACTGTGTATGTGCCATTTTAGGCTTTTTTAGCCATCTGTGGAAAATTCTACTGAGAACCCTGTACATGAGCAGAAAAAAGGCAGTTGGAAAGTTGTTTGACAAGTTTATTAGTCAGAACAGTACAGGGTGTTTAATACCCAAAGATGATAAATTAATAAATATTTTGTAAACACTGTTTGCATTATTTACAGAGTTCAAATTTACAAACATTACTTCACCTGAGACACTCTTATTTTTATATTAGCTTCCTTTGCAACCATGGTCTAGTCTCAAGCACATGTGAAAATGCATTCACTAAAAAAAGGATGTTGCACGATCAAAAGAGAGGATGAACGCCCGAGAAGATACATAAATGTTACTTTTTTATAATCGTTGGAAGTTGTCCTTCAGTAGCATTTTGAATGAAATTGTGAAAGGTTCGATTGAGGCCTTACACTACTGTAAAACTGATGTTAAAAACGTTTAAAATCCAAGCTTTCGCCGATCCACGGCGAAAGCTTGGATTTTAAATGTTTCTAACATCAGTTTTACAGTAGTGTAAGGCCTCAATCGAACCTTTCACAATTTCATTTACTTTTTTATAGTTTACAAATTGTCAGCTTGAAAAATCAATGTATCTGTGGAAAGCAAATTAAGGGAAAAATAACTGAAACTTCATGACTGGTATCGTCTTGTAACAAGTTACAACTGCTGCACATAACTGATTAAGAATAATACTAAGGGCATAAGGGAGACTAAGAAGAACATTGTCAAGTCATTCTGAATTTACTTGTAGTCTGTAAAAGTTTCGATAAAACAGAAAGGCAAAATTACAACTCAACAAAAAATATCTGCATGACCTTTGTTTTGTGAAAATCTTAAAAAATAATGTTTACTAACAAGCTCATTATTTGAATGGCTTGGTGCGAGACAGGTGTAAGTGACTTTTTAGGGTATTTTTTTTCCCTTCAAAAGTGCCTGAATTTTTGCATGTGCTTTTCAATTTAGTAGAAAAACATTCTCCTGTATCTTTTTTTTTTGGCTGAAATGCTCTTGTTCCACTTTGTAATGCGTTCTTTGTGCACGCTTTGATATTTTGACTTAGTTTTTCCCAGAAGCAAAGTGCAAACCAGCCGAAAAAATACAAGGGAATGTTTACTACTTAATTGAAAAGCACATGCAAAAATTCAGGCACTCTTGAAGGAAAAAAAATTTTACCCGAAAAAGTCACTAATGCCTGTCTTCCACCAAGCCATTCATTTAGCCATTTGAGTTAAAGAAGCTAAACAGATTCAATGCTAAAAACACACAAACAAGTGCCTCGCATGATAGCCATCTCACTGCTTGCAGCACAGAGTGACCATGTTTAGACCATGTGCAGCAGTATGCTACGCTGAATAGTTAAGTGCAGCTCACACCATCGATTGTGCACACAAACTGAAGCATCTAAACTTTGTTAAATGGATTAAAGGGGCGCGTAAGGGTCACCATCTTTGACATCGGTCCTTTATGTCTGAATGGCGATAGCTGAACTTTTGTTGGCACTGTGAGTTGTCTGCAAGAAATAACAGTCAAGGAAATTAAATAAAAATTGGGTTAAAGGATTTTAGGATTTATTATTATTTAAGCAATATAGCACTTTTTCGGTGTTTATATAGCCTCATCTAAACACGAGGAGGGTTGGGAGAATTTGAGACAGTTATGCAAACCCGAGACGTATCTATCTATACTTTGAACAATGTGAATCCTGTTTAACAATACCTGTGTATTCTAGCAGTTGTACATGCTTTAGGTTGTGGTTCTTTACTGTGGTTAGGATGGTGAGCTGAAAACAACACACAGCCAGCGTATCCAGGAATATTACCACGTCTAAAAAATAAACAATAATTAAATCAAGATAAATACACAAGTACTAAGTGAATAGAATCCTACACAGTGTAACCCCTGCTATTTCTGAAACTAATTTGTGTGTTGTATGCAACACACTGGGAATTAATTGCTACACTGTACACCAGAACTGTATGATAAACTATCAGTCTCTGAGACTTGAACAACTAGCATTAAGTTTTCATCAAAGATTCTTAGAAGTGAAAGGCCAGATTTCTCCTAAGTACAGGCCTACACATTCAAGCACCGAACATACCTTGCTGTGTCTGCATATCTGGGCTGTGAAGTCCGCACAACAGCAATTGGAGTAAAGGTTTTTCTTGGGTGGTCTCTCTCTCCAAGGCCAGGAGCATGCCCACTAGAGAGATCAGACAAAACAGCTTTTAATTAATAGATACGCAAGCACACCATGCATGGTGCTTCTTGAAACAAGAACAGTCAGATTTAATGATTTCTTCTTCAAAGTAGTTTCCATAATGTTCCAAACTGTCATGTAAACACTTGAGTACATCGTAGAACATTTTTTGTATAAGGGAGGGAGGGGGGGCAGGAAAGGTGAGGGTGTGTGTATGGAAGGTCCAGACTGAGGGGTGTGAATAAAGAGCATCTTCAATCGCGTGGCCAACAGCAACACAGATTTATTGGAACAAAACAAAGTGTTTACATAAGAAAACAGTTCAACACTTTTGGCATGCCAAATTGTATGTCTGATGTGACGTTATGTGAAGAAACCTTGCACAAGTGGTAGCAGCCCAGTATTGTAGTCACATAATCCAACAAACCTATATCCTGGTATGTGCCCCGTCTTTTTGCTCGGACTGCAGCTGTACAAATTCAGATAAGTCAACAATTACTGCTTATCCCAATGCTGTGGTCTGAGAAACATTATGGGGAGCCCAAAGCTGGGGTTCCTAACCATGAAATCCTGGATGCCCAGCGCTAATAATTAAGCTTATATAGCTTACAGTATATGAAAAAAGTAAGATTTTCCAGTTGCCCAAAGGCAAAAGTTAATCACCTGGGTGCTTCTTAAGCACTAAAAAGTCCTGACTTCCCATGTGAAAGAACTAGACGTACCAAACTGCTCATCAAGGGTTAGATAACAGGTCAAAGCAGTAAAGCCCTTTATCTGACTACAAATGGCACTCGCCCTATGCGCTCATGCAATTTTAGAAGCCTTTGAAAAATTTACTCAATGTACCTATTTATTCCAAACCGCACTGGAAATCATGTTTTATAGGTCTATTACACTAATTTACAGTCAAGCTCTTTTTGACTTACAGGTGTATGGAACATTTCAATCAGTTAAATGATCAGACTGAACTACATTGTATTCTTGAGGATAAAACAACATAGCAGTTTACTTACAAATCAATCGGTCCGTGAACATGATTTCCATTCCGGGACTGAACAAAATCCCAGCTATGTGGTCTACTGCCCATTTGCTGTGCAAAAATAACAATTAATTGAATTTTTATTCTTGATTAATTTATTATTAAGTGTGTAGTGAGGGGCCTTAAAGACTTTTTAACTTCTAACAATTAATTTTAAGTATTATTAGAATTTCCAGAGGATGGGAGATAAAAGACAAGCAAAAAAACAGAAACCCTCTGGGGGCAACTAAGAATGTTTCTCAAGAACATTGTTTGTCTAGGAATTAAGAATTGGCAATTTGAAAGTACTTTTGCAAGTCCAGCCCCACTAAAATGTTTGTGATGTCAAAGAGAAAAGACTGGCAAAAGAGGTTGGTGGTATGATGGTAGAGAAAAACTTTATGTTGAAATATGCCAAACATTGTTTCCACCATAAGCAGTTTACAAACTCAGGAAGAACTTTATTCCCTTCATGCAGTACATTTCAATACCTGCCAAAGTTCAGGCCTGATGGCATATCTCTTGGTAGCAAATCTGTAAGATACCATATCAGGTTGAGCCTCAACTGTGGTACTTGGTGGCGGCACAGATGGCGGAATTCTTGAGCTCCAATCAATTCCACTGTATAACCTTAGTTTATAAAGAGCAAGAAAAAATGATATGTTAATGACATGTATCTATTAATACTTCAAACCCAAAGTTTTTAAAAGGAAAGTATCTTAAGACTACACAGATGGCAGGCCAGGGATTCAAACCAGGAAAATCTGCTGGTCAAGAGTGGCACTGTTTACATGTACATGTACAACATTTGCTTGCATGTACATGTGTGTATTTTCTAGAACATTATATATTCTATAGTAAAAATAAATAAACAAAACAATTCCTGATGCATACTTTTGTGTTTCTGAAGTATAGAATGCTCTGGTTGCCACTGCATCTCTCCATTCTTTGTTCTTTAACAGTTCACTGGTTGGAACCTATGAAGATTTATTTGCAACAACTTTATTGGACTACATGTATGTCTATGTTTGTACAATCAGTCATTTAAGGATCAAAATAAACTAATTCTTCATTATAAATAAGGAATTTACAATATACCAAAAACCAATAATTTACCAAAAATGAATATATTTCAAAGTACAGCAAACCTTTTGTGAAAGTTCCTTTGCTTCTTTGGATCCAGGAAATTGACTTGGGTTTTGCAAAAGCTGCTCCAGTTCTGTAAAAATAAATTAATTCATTAATAATTTATTAATTAAAAATAAGTCCAATGGTTTATTAATATAATTATACTAAGTTTACATAAAGATACTTGTAGTGTGGTCCGGTTTTGATCAAAGAAATAACTAACGTTTCAAGGAAAACTTGAAAAAAAAAATGAAACTGGAGACAGCGTGACAATAATTATGCAACATTCTTTCGTCACGCATCAGTAACGCGACCACAAAAAGTTGAAACTCGACCTCTGTGACTTTTTATTTCTACACGGAAGATACTATCCTTACCACCTTAAAGTAACAAATTGAAGGTGAATAACGAGATCGTTACTCTAATTATCGCCATTTATCGGTCTTCTTCTCAACAAAAAAAACTCCAATTGCACTAAAATCAGAATAATGCCCGTGATCGCAGAGTACGCACAAAGATACAACGAGTTAAGGCTTACCTATATTTTTTGTCTCCCATGGCGCGTTTTGAGCCCTTAAGTCCGGAATGGGTGAAACGATGGGTCTACCATACGGTGTAGCTGACTGTGGTCGATGATCTTTGTTCACAAGAGGTTCTATTTGTTTGTAATTTCCGTCTTCGGCATCGGCGCCGACCGAGGTGAAACCACTTGTTGGGTCTACGACTGGCGTGTCACTTCGCCTCGGAGCGTCCGCTCGGCGTTCTCCCTTTTCGGCAAATCTACGAAAGAACGCTTCGTCTTTTTCTTGAAAGGACGGTATGTTGTAGGTGGTGAACGTGGCCGGAAACTTCCCAGCTGCTTGCTGGCGACGAAATCGTTGTTCCAAAGCAACAGGATCCTCGGATAGGTGAAGGCGAAATGTGCCGAATGGTGGTTTTGGATGGGATGCGTTAACCGCCGTTGCCATCTTGTTAAAAGCAAACAAGTCTCTTTAGCCCTTGTGATACATATCTACCAATTGATTGTTGCAAAAGAATATCGCTGGAAGTTTATGATATTGATGAAGAAATCTAATTTGTGATGATACTGTTCTGGAACGCAATCGGTGGTCGTCAACATGCGGTTGCTAAGGAAGGTGATATCGCGGGCTCAGCCTTGTATTCCGTCGAGTCATTGTTTCTAATTTCTTTAACTTTCTTTTTTTTTTTATCATTTGAAACTCCAACGCCTTTTCACTGCAATTAAAGGTTCGACCCATTGAGAAGGGAAAATTAATTTGGCGCCCAGCCCTTGTTTGCATTGTTCTCAGTTCATTCTGAAGTGAAGATGGACATTTTCTTACCTAGAAATGCAAGCGGAATGAACGGTGCTTGTTTCTAAAACTGTAGAAGAGTTGGCAAAGGCAAAAACCTTCCTTCTTTTGGGCCGGACCGCATATTTTCGACAAACTGGTGTCACGTGCTGTAGATCAGTGGCGAAGCATGCCATTGCCGGTAGTTGTGGTAAATTTAGATGTCTCAGCTAATTTCATCTTGGACTAGCTCGTGGATGACGGGGAAATGAGGGAATAGCGTAAACGAGATGGGATGAACTGTGCACAGTTTGTGCATTATTACCCAATGCCTATTTTCTGTATCTCTTTCACAGCAACCCTTGCAAATACCCCCTAACTTCCGCTGTTTGTCCACTCCCTATACTTTAACGCGTGTCTTAGTACATAAAGCTCAGGACACAAGGAAGACAAGTTACAGGGTTGATTAACCAAGTCATGTTTATTTGCCACCAATACATTTTGCAGGTATTCGCAAAGAGATTCCCCACAAATAGCTAAGCCACTATATTTTGGGCACATAAACGTCGCACATCTTAAAAACAATTCGTACATCATAAAGCTGTTGTCATCAAAAAAGCCCCTTATACAATTGCATAATTAGAAAAGAATCATGGTAAAAAGAAAAAGTTATTAGGTGCTGCTATAACAACCGACTAAGATAACCAGTGAAATATCAGCAAATCAGCCCAGTCGTTAATTAACAAACCCATTTGACATTTAACATACATCCATTACAAATTAAATACAATGTTTAAGTTGGTTACTACCCTTGTTACTATGGTCTATCCATTCGCTACAAAAGAGAGGTGACTTGGGGCGACTCCCATCTCGCGATCGCTTGTAGGACCATTACTGGGACCCAGTACTTGACCTTGCTGGTTAGGGCATGGGTCGCGGGTTCAAGTCCACTCTGACCACTAACCTGGAGTTGTTTGTCGATAGAATCCAAGTTCAACTCCTCGGCCACGCTTATATATAGCCAACTGGTCTCGCCTCCTGTCAGTTGGGATTTTTAAGCCTATTAAATGTGTTCAAAATAGTCGTTTCTTTCAGTTAAATACCATGCCTGAGATCTAGCTAGGTGTAGCTAAGCGCATTGACCACCAAAAACATTCCACACTCCACTTTTTGTCTCACAAGAGACTGGCCCCAAGTTTCCTCTCCTTTACAAAGTAAAGAATCAACAAGACAACAATTTTATACTGTTTGGGATAATCTATCTGGACTTAAAATGAAGTGTGTGATATACTGAAGTATTAAAGTGCTTAAACTTCCTTAAAAAATATCCCTTTGACCTATTATAAAATACCACTGGAAATGATTCGAATCACAAAAAAATTCCATTCTGATAAAGAATACCTGCACAATTCAGAATTAACAGATCATTAAATTCCCACATGTGCATGTCGATAATACAGTCGCTTGCTTTTGCCTTTGTTTCAAAACGAGCCCCGGTCCGTTTTCATTTTCTTTGAAAGTTTTTGCAAGTTAAGATTGTTGGGAAACTTGATTATCAAGCGCTGAGAACTGGTCTGTCTGTGGCTAGTTTTTCCTTGACCATTTCCTGACCTGTGGCAGCCCTGACAGTGTACCACGACTAAACGAAGACTACACTAAGGAAACTCTGCAGTTCACAAATTGCAGCTTGACAATTTGATTGATTACCAGTCCTCGTTTTGAAACGGAGGCAAATTCAGCAACTCAGAGAAAGGCCATTGGATCAATGTCTAATTCGCTTACATGTAAGAAATTTGCAAGTGCACTCAGAGAAAAAAAAGTTCCTCAAAAATATTATTTTACAAAAGTGAGTCGAGTTGAGCAGTCCTTATGCCATGGCTGCATTGTCAAATCGGTGATAGCGACCATCCTCAGCCTCATCGTCAGCATCCTTTCTATACAGACCTAACAAAAAAAAACAGCTTTCACTTATAAAATAATGAATAACGTGCTTGTTTGTTTAGCCCTTCTCTTAAACTGCGGAACAACACAGTAATGATTTGCTGTTCCTGAAGTGGGGACACTATCTTTGTTTAAAGTAGACTACTGGCCAATTCCCCCTTTGAGACACGCCTGCAGGAAATCATGGTAGTTGTATTCTCCAACAGTCTTGGACTGGATATTTGTTTTGACGAAGGCATTGAACTACCATGATTCCCTGCAGGCACAAGTCAGAGGGAACTGGCCATTATAGTTTTGTGTCATGCTACTTCAGCAAGGAGCGCGGGACCCTTTCCAGAGCAGTAGCTGGTAATCAACCCCACCTCTTCTTCTTCCTGGGTTCAACCCCATTATCAAGGGGGAAAGGTAGTACTCAGGGACTGGTCTAGACTATTAGTGACTGGAGTATCGAGGAGTACCTTAAACAATCCAGTAGTAAATTGATCACTACAGGTGTACTAGAAAAACTTAAAGTTTCAGATACATTCCATCAAAATCACATTTACCAAAGCACCATTATGATGTGATCCCCCATTTCAGGTGAGACCAACTCACTTGTCATTATATCAATTAAAAGAAATATGTGCTTGCAAGCGCCCCTCCACCCCTCCTCCCCCCCATATATAAAGGACGGGGTTGCTTGTCGAACACTTTTAAGGAAACGCCAAGAGGTGCCAATTCTAAAACAACACATTATCTCCTGCCTTATTTTTTTGGCTCATACACCCTGAAAGGTACTACAAAAGTTTCCGCTGTGGACCTTTAGAGGCTGAACACCCTAAGAGATAGCGAATCCGTTTTAACCTCTAAAAGGTACGACAAGAACCCCTGTCCTTTTTATGCGAGAGTCTCCCCTTCCCCAGGGGCTTTTTCCACCTCAAATAATAGACTCGTCCACAAGTCAAGTCAAGCTCAGAGCGACAAAAAATGTCTGTGACCTTCAAAACCTGAGTGAAGAGGACTTCTTGCAACAATGAAGGAGTAAGTGTACTCAAAGAACTGTTTAATTTTCTTGTGGTACTAGAAAATGAAATAAAATGCAGTTACCATATTTCTTTCGGATTTCATCGTGCTTCTTCTGTCTCTCTTCGCGTCTGCAAACAGAAAAAGAGCAATAATTAATTACCATTTTTACACTGCACAATGGAAGCTCTAAATTGTATCAATTTTTGTTTAAAAATACTAGAAGGGGGATTTTTTTTTCTTTTTGGGGAGGAATGGGGTGGCATGGTGGTGGGTAATAATGAAACTTTTGGGGGATATCATAATATTTTATAATTCTCAATGACAGAGATACAGCTCCATTTACCTTTCACTATGCTTGATTTCTATCTCCTCCCGCTGACGACGCCATTTTGTCTCCTCTTTGCTTGACCTGGAGAGATCCAAACACACATTTAATAGTCTACAACAGCAGAAATCATGCAATTTGTAAAACATGTAAGCTAAAAGTTGACCTTTTAATGAAAGGGATAAGATTTGCTAGGGCTATCGAATGGTATTCGCGAGAATGTGAGCGGTTCTTTTATTTTTGCGAGGAAGATCTGTGACATAGTTTATCTTGAGAGCAGCTGGAGCACTTTAGAAAGTACATGTAGAAGACTTGTAGAGATGGCGAGCAGCGAAAAGGTTTTTAAAGTTTTCTTTAGCTGATTTTTTTTTTCTGTAATACAAAGAAAACGTTCTGCACACATTCCAGTAGCTTACAGCTAAAGCCTTAATTGTTTGATGCCAAATTACTTCAGGTGGCTTCACGCGAGCTTCAGAGTGCCTTAGCCATGCAATACGGAGCCTTGATTTAGCCATTCGCGATTTTGCTTCCTACAAACACTGTTTTTAGTGTAAGAACAGGTCCTTAAAAAGAGTATCTTACTTTCTTATTTTCGTAATTCGGGAAAACGAAATTTTTTTATCCGTGAACCGTGATCCTCTGTATTTTAGGTTCGTGAACCGTGCCAGAGACTCCCCTGTACGACCCTCTTGATATCTGAAGCTTTTAATCGGACATTGTAAACAGACCACAAGTAGATGGTAAATTGTTTTTTTGTTAGATTATTTTTTATCAGTGCTGGCCTGATGGGCCGCTTGGCGCATATGTAGACTTTGACTTCCACCGTCTGAGTTTCTATTTGCAGAACAAGTGCTTGTGCCAAACGTTTCCCATGAAAATCACTTGATTTTCATGCGAATGACCGCGCAGGTGACATATCTTTTCATACCAATAGTTTCGCTCAAAGACTCGTTTTGCCACATGGGCAAAAGTAAACTTGGCATTGGGCTATTCATCCATGAGCTGCTCAGGGAGCCTTTGATTTTTCTCAGCTACTGTACATGTAGATCCCTGATGGAGGAATTATTAATAACATTCCCATACCCTCTCATCTTCTTCTTGCGACAACAGCAGCAGTAGATACAACATCCTAATGCTATGAGCAACACAACACCAGTCACAGGCAGGGCAATGAGAAGAACTTTACCGGAGACTGCAAATCAAATGACAAACATAGTGTCTGTCAGTAAAGTCTCAGTAGACTGGTTTGTTAATCAAAATGCACGTACACATGTAGTCTCAAGCCCTGCTAAGGACTGAAAATACCATTCTTGTAGCACATTTCCAAACACCTGGAATGCGCAGAACTAGTTGTTGCATTCATGGAACATCTGTAGCTTAGTAACCAGACATTTTTCACTGAACTAGTTTCCAGGCTCTGGAACACCTGGAGGTTAAAAATTGGTCACGAACGAAATGGTGTGTTTTCATCCCTGTTTTAGGAGAAAAATAATCAATCTGTTCGGAATTTTTGCTTGTGGCGTTGTAAGGCAGCTGCTTTATCACTTATATGGAACGACTTTTCTGTTTTGTGCAGAAAAAAGCTCTGATTATGGGAGGATGCGGATGTTAGCAAATTATGCGGATCCACACCGCCGCATCCTGTCAGATGTCCTGCAGTCCTAATCACAGTGCCTTGCTCTAAACACATAGTATAAACACCCAAGCAAAGCTCATTTGTCAGAACACTTCGCCCAGAATCAATAAACAGAATAACCAATGCATCAATATGTCAACACCAGAAAATACAATGTACCTAGTAAGCGTCAATGTCTTGAATAAATATGGAACTTGTATCAAATGGAATGCACTCTAGCTAAAGAAATTTTTTCACCAAAATTTCCAGTTTGCCTTTTTTGTATATGGAGAACAACTCTATTAACTATATAAAATTGTGTTACTTTGTACTACAACAACAAATTGAATAATTACCAAGACACTGTTTATATTTCCATTCCTGGCCATCACAACTTTTATGTAGGATGTCATTCTCGCTAAAGGTGATACATTTTCCGTTCTTCTCACAAAAGGCACACTGTGAACAAGAAATTAATTATTTAAAGAAATGTGTATATAATGTATATGTATGTGCCCTTTCTTTGCTTACCGCATTACAAGGCAGGAAAAAAACCAGGTCCGATAACCCAGGGCAATTAAATATTGTTCTTGGGCAAGTGAAAATAGAAGTTCAGTGGTCTGGCGGGAAAGTGAAATACACTGTATTATTGGCCTTGGTTGTCTCGTGAGTTTGACTGAATGATAATTATGATAATTTCTAAATGATAATTTCTAGTCAGAAGCTATTTCAAAACTTAAGACTGCAAGATTAGTAACCATTGAGTTGAAAGCATGGATTAGTTAGAAATACTTTGTTCCCGTTTGTCCTCTGACTGCCATACTGGCTGCCACGTCAGTAAGTAATATTTATTAGTGGGGACAACATAAAGCTGAAATTAACTGGTCCACTGGGCAAGTGGATTTCGATTTTATTTTCCTGCCCTGCATTACCAAAACATATGACTTGTGTGAAACTCAGCGAACGTTTTAATCTGAATTGAAAACCTGCCTGCCCCTTTGTTCCAGAAATATTCACTTTTTCCCAACAGCAGAAGAAAGATGAAACATGGTTGCCACAGGCATACAGTGTTGTAACTTTTCAAAATTCCCTGACTTTTCCCTGATAAAAATAAAATTTCCCCGATGAAATAAATACAAAATGACAGATATAACAGCGGCTTCAATCCTGATTTTACAGCTGTCCTTTCCACTCTTTCATTAAGAGTGATAAGTTTTCACAGCAACCACAAATGTTTAACTTCCAGCCTTCAATCAACAATGGTATTAAATCAGCCGTGTTAAATTATATCAATTTTCCCTCACTTTTCTTTAAAATGTTATTTTTCCCTAACTCGAAATAAAATTCCCTGACTTTTCCCTGACTTTGAAGAATTGTTTTCCCTGACCATTTCCTGATCTACGGCAACCCTGCGAAACAATATCTTGGAATCTCACCCAGCACTTCCCAAAAGCATATACAAGAATAAGGCTCTATTATGTGTTTTCAGGATACAGGATATTTTACAGTGGGTTCAAAATTAAAGGGATACAGGATATTTGGGGTTTGGGATGTTGCAGGTCAAAATGAAATTCAGGTTAAAATGATTTTAACCTACTTTGATTCCCAATTTCCTTTGTCTTTGAACCCTAATTATTCATGGTCCATAGGAATTTCATTTTGACCTGAATTTCATTTTGAACTGAATTTCATTTTGACCTGCAACATGTACATTGTAGATCAGGTAATTAACAATTATTCCACGAGCGCACGTTGGATATGAAATGGTAGATAGCCAATGAGGCCCGTAGTGCCGAGTTGGCTATAATCATCTCATATCCATCAAGTGCGAGTGCAATAACTGTTAGATTAAAAATACTTCAACTTATAGAAAACTAAACAAAAAAAAAGTCATGACTAATCCATGCTGCGGTTAGGTGGTTATCTTGTTTGGTTTTATCTCGCATATGATTGGTCGCAAAACAATAAACATTTCAGAAATTTTCTCTGGTGTTCACAGGTTTTACGGGAAAGACTGTAACATGTTCATGAATTCAAATGGATTTTGCATAAAAAAGATCTCAAGAATTGTCAAAAAAGATGTCAAGCATATCATTTAGTGTATCTGTAGTCTGTCATAACTGTCGTCAATTATTTTTTGTAATACTGTTAGTTTATCAGTGGTCTCTAGTCATTATTGTCAATTTTAGTTTCTTTAGCTGTCTTGTATTTAGCTGTAGTTGTATTTAGTTGTACTTAGTTGTATTTATTTCCTGTAAACATGACCTGCCTAGATCGCCTTAGCTACCTGTGGGCATGTTATTATTGTACTTACAATACTAACAATAAAATATGTACATGCATGCATGTATGTATGTATGGAGCGTAAACAAGATTTAAAATTATCTACAAAAATGTGTGTCTTTCTTTATCCTTCCCCAAGTATTAAAAATATTACTTAATGGTAGCAACATATAGCATTTTTCAAAACTTTCAGAAAATTAATGTACTGTAGTATAACTAAAAGTGTCCTTACCCCATCCTCTTTAATACAAACTTTACAACTCGTGTTACTGTGCTTGTTACATTTATCCTCTGTGGATACAAAAAAAGATAGTTTACTATTTTAGAAGGAGTACTGTGGAACCAATTTGGGAATACTCTTGGGGGAATTGGTGACTTAGAAGTCAATCACATGAACTAGGCTATGCTATTCAACAGCTTTCTAGTTGCTTACAAGGAGTTCTCTCGGCCCAGTATCACCTACATATATTACCTACTACATGTAGATTCAATGCAGGAGTAGCCAAACTGTGTTAATTTGTAACACTGATCAATGACTTAGAACTACAAAATACATGTATGCTATTGGATCTAAAAAGGCTTTAAGTGCTGCTGAAGTGAACTTTCCTATCCTGTTTCAATGACTTAGAACTACAAAATACATACTTGATACTTTGTATCCTCTGTGGATACAAAAAAAGATAGTTTACTATTTTTCATTACATTGAAATCCAGAAGGAGTACTGTGGAACCAGTTTGGGAATACTCTTGGGGGAATTGGTGACTTAGGGGTCAATCACATGAACTAGGCTATGCTATTCAACAGCTTGCTGGTTGCTTGCAAGGAGTTCTCTCAGCCCAGTATCACCTACATATATTACCTACTAGATTCAATGCGGGAGTAACCAAACTAGCTTTGTAACACTGATCAATGACTTAGAACTACAAAAGATGCCATTCTATATTGGATCTAAAAGGATTTAAGTGCTGCTGAAGTGAACTTTCCTATCCTGTTTTATTAACCCCATTTATAGTTTCAAACATGTCTGTAATTTATATGCACACGTACCATGTATGACAATGGCAAACTTATTTTTTGCAAAATATGTTTTGGTTGTCAAAATGAACTGTTTGTAGTCAAACAGCGTCCACACCTGAGAACCCAGTTAATTAGACTACACGTACATCACGTAATTTGTGACAGAGCCAATAATTGGTTGTACACATGTAGGTCCTCTTTTGTTTTTTTTTGTTTTTTTATTCATATTGTTGTTTTCATTTTTGCTTAGATAAAGTATTCTCTAACATGAGTCTGAGAGATACAGTAAGAATACATGTGTAATTCAATGCATACACTGTACATCTGTACCTTGAGGACCTTGAAGGCACAATTCAAACATGACTGAAGACACAACTGGCATATGTATCAGCAAAGACTTAAATGTAACTTAAATGCAATAATTATATGTCTTGCCCACATTATCTTTTTCAGTTCAGAATTGTTGCAGAACTGCTCTTTATTAAATATTTTGTAACAGTTAGTTTGTAAATACATGTAGAAAAACGTATTGGTGGTCCACATAAATTCACCCTTCAAACTACCAATGAAAATGCTTAAGCGTGATCTGCAAGCTTTATGTTGAGTTCTAGGACCACACGGAGATGCTTCAAATATAATAAGTGGAGCAACAGACCACAAGAACCTATTAACATTTTAATCTGTCTGGGGATCAAAGCATTGTTGCCAAATCAGGTATCCTTGTAAATCATGGGCAAGGGTTAGTATCATTGACTAACATGGTTTTCTGAGAGTCACAGGCATATACCACAAGTCTCTTTGCCGACTGTACGTTCACTCTTAATTTTTTAGTCCACCAACACATGAAAACCGAAAGTAATACAACTGGTGTTGCACCAAGATGGGCTCAACACACTGACTTCCAAGGGATGGCTAACACAAAAAACAGTTTTTGTCACATACGGTCACTCCGGGTTCAAGCCCTGGCCGGGGACATTGTGTTGTGTTCTTAGGGAAGACACTTCACTCTCACGGTGCCTCTCTCCACCCAGGTGTATAAATGGATACCGGTGAATTTGATGCTGGGGGTAACCGTGCGATGGAATGGCATCCCATCCAGGGGGGAGTAGAAATATTCCTAGTCGCTTCATGCTAGGGAAACCGGGATAAGCTCCGGCCTGATGAGCCACTAGGCTCCTATGAAGACTTTACCTTTACCTACCTTTTGTCACGTACAACACGCAAATAAAGAAGTGGACCATTTTTCTGAAACCCTGTGTATGCTCACTGGCTCTTGTCCATGGCTTATACAAATAGATTGATCAACACAGTTTGGGACAATATTCGTTATGCAACCAATATCTCGGGTTACAAGTCACTGTAGCCTCAATCAGACTGGCCATGACAAGGAATAATAAATATCTGACACATCGGAGCTGTTCATCCTCACAGATACAGTATAAAAAAGTACACGTGCATTGTATCGATCGGCAACAAAATTACAAAACAAAAAATCGTCTCACTGTTATATGAACTCGCACGGTTTATATACGACTTTATTTGTACTTGGGTATCTCCACTGAACAACTGCCATCGCAATATCACCATGTACAATACACAACATTTCAAGTAGGTGTTCTAAAAGTTCAAACATCGTTAATTAAACTAGTTAACTTATTCAAAATTTTGCCAGCGGCTACCAGAAAACGTCGCCAGCGAAAGGATCAGATGAAAATGAAAACGTAAGCTCGTATGTGTGAAGTTCACAATATATATATGTCAACGATCGCATGATATGGCAGAAGGCATTTCTCTGTGATACTGATGTAAGCTTAAATTATCCATTGGGACTTCTTTGCGACATGCTCAGGTCCGTTCGTTCCAAATTGAATCCTGCTGGTACAAACCATCACAAACAATACGGCGTAATTCTAAGTTGTTATGTGTCCAAACCCGTCGGCTTGTCGCAAAAATGCCCTGTACCGAACAGATCGAACCTTCGTGATCAATGATATTGAATGGAAAAGAGACAACACATTTGAACGTATGTTATTTTCAATCTCACTCACCGGCAGGCGGACTGTCCCCCAGTGAAACCTGTAGAAGGCATAACTGTATCAAACACAGTGTTAACAGGAGGAAAGCAGTGGATATATTGCTTGAAAGGGTCATGATAATTCCGAAACGCAGAGCTCCAATTTCTTCAACTTCTGGGAGATTGTTTTCCGCTACGCATCTACAAGTGCATTCTGGGATGGAATGACGTCATCAGCTCCTTACGAGTCATCACGTCGACTTGATTGGTTATAAATAAACCAGCATTTTTCCTTCCTTAGCAATGACATGTGCAGTGATAACTATTTCCTTATTTCTATTTCTAGGGTAAGGGAAATGCTGGGGATAATTTGGGTGCATGCCTCTTTAATCTCCAAACCGTTTTCAATACGAACTTGCTTGCAGACCAGTCAACTCTCTCCGCAACGGCAAAAGTGGCCGACGTTGTCGAGAGGTGTAGCTGGCGAGGTCGGGGTGTAATATATAGAGGATATTACACGGTGGCGAGAAGATATGAATTTTATGTTCGAGTGGCAAGAACAATATCTCACGAGTGAGCGAAGCGAACGAGTGAGATATTGTTCTTGCACACGAGAACATAAAATTCATATCTTCTCGCCACCGTGTAATGTTCTTTTTATTATATGGAGACTAAATATAAAACATAAAACAAAAGCATAAATATAAAACAAAAGTCGGGAATCGTGACGTCATTTAACGATACGACACTCACAAAGATGACATACGGAAAATACGCCACTCGGGTCCCGGATGAAGTGGCGTATGGAATCTACGAGTGGTTTAGTTCCCAGTAAAACACTCTCCTCCATATGATAAGACACCATATTTTCCAGTGGGTACAAAATTTTTAAATTCTAAAAAGGCTATTGCAGCAAAGGTTATTGCCGGTTTTCACATGACGTCACTAAAATTCAAACTACACAACTATTGATCCTCCTGATATTTTACTTTCATGATGTATAAGAGCAGCTGAAAACTAATGGTCATACAAATTTTTGTTCCGAACGGGTTCTTGGTTTTGTGATAGACTACGGTTGAATTTCTAAGCTTTTGCGTGACGCGGCATTTACATGAAAGCCCGGTCAGGTGTTTAAAAAGTGACTTATTTCGGGACTTTTTTCGGGAACTTTGGCCATCTGAACAGTTCTTGTATAAGAAAAGGCGTTATTTTAATCGTTTTTTAGTTCCTCGAGAGATAAATTTCCCCTTTTGTAGCCGAACTCAGGGACAGATGTTTCTGTTGGTTTTCGGCGGCCATCGGTGCCCATCCAATGGGCACCAACATGGCGTCTCCATACAAATCTCAAAAAATTTGCGTAAAACTGAAGTTTCTCCGCATATCTTGCAGAAGAAAAATTGCTGTGACCTGAATCTTGGCGAGAGTCTTTGCATAGTTACCATCTTTCTTTTCTCAGATTCTGGACTTCATCTATTGAACAGTTTTGATTTTTATTCTGAATGGCGTGACACTGAATCGAAAACCAGCAATTTTGGTTGTTTGGGACACTTTGATGGCTATCACCGTTGTGGAGAAATGGCCGTTGTAAAGAGGATAAAATAATAGAAACAATGTGGCTGTTGTAGAGAGCGGCACCGTTAGTGGAGGTTCGACTGTATCAAAATCCAGAGATCAAGAAACCCTCAGCAAGAGACGGGATGGAGCGACACTGCCCCCACCCCACCCCAACCCCCCTCCATCTTCTATCTTCGGCATGTTAGCCTAATATGGATAATTTTAGTTTTAATTGTATTAATTAATGAGATGGCGGAAGAGTGCGAATTTTATTGTGAGCGTTTACAGTGCCTTCGAAAAAACCGTTACCATGTAATGAGTGCGATGCAAAAGATTTCTCTCGTGACTGAGGTGAAATCTAGATATTTGCTCAACCTCTTGCAATAACTATATATTTTGCTCCATTTATTTTTTTCTTTCGCTGTCGATACGATATATACAGTGTTGCAACTGTTTTCTTTTTAGTTATTATTATAACTGTGAGGAGACCTCACAAACAGCATTGCTTTTAACCAAGAGACTGTGATCATGCATATGACCCAGTAAACGTTAACACAGACGGCTCGGCTGGGAAGAGAAACAGGAAGAACTTGATAATTTAACAGCACTTGGGCGAGTCCAGTGCAGTCCGCAGTCCAGCCCGCAGTCCAGTCCGCAGTCTAGCTAGTGACAAACGTTGGAAAGCGTGAGTCGATTTGCATAATAACGAGTTTGATTCATAATTCATATAGTAAAGCATATAAAGTTATGTCACTAATATCGTACTCCTGACTAGGAAAAACATTCGACGGCACAGACAAAATAGTTAAGGTGAAGTACGTTCGAATTTATATAATATCTCTGGCAACATCAATTGATAAAAACAAGGAAATCAAAAAGAACCCTGGAGGCTTGCAACGAGGCGGAAAGTCTCTAAAGTTCCTGCTGAAAGGCAGACCGGAAGTAAATGTCTGCAAGACTAATTTCGCCAATCGTGCGAGTCAGGCTGCGAAGTGGCGTGATTCGATAATCACGATCGGCTGACACGGGAGTAAAATTTTCCGAGAAACAGAAGACGATCACGTGGCATATAGCTAAACAGAGATGCCGGAATTTCTCGGAAAGGACTATCCGTGACCTCCGTATACCGAAAAATCAGGCTTTCTCGGAAATTTTGTTTCTTTGGATTTTGTCGTCAGTTTGTTCAGTGCAAAAAAGTGAAACATGTTCGATTCACAATCTCTCTGGCAAAATCAACATGTAAAAAGCGAGTTCCAGAAGGTACTGAAAACTGATGAATACGGCACTGGCGCGACACACGAGGTTTATTGTGAAAACCTCGCCACTAGGCGCTTAACACTTCAGCAGTTCGTGCTCTAATTACAAAAAAATGAAAAAATTGGCGTGGTACGAACCAATCAGATTCAAAGATTTTGTTATAGTTACGATTAACAATGCAATATTGACCGTGAGAGCCACCCGAACCCAGACTATATGGAACTGTATGTTAATTAGTTATTTGCGCGTGCATCGAGATATTTTTAACCCAGTGATTTATCGCTCTTGACCAACGCAGTACAGTTGACCGACTTGCAACAACACGGAAAGTCTCGAGAATTGCTGGCTTTCATGTGACGCTGCCTTCCGAAATACGAAATTATGCCTTCTTATTAGTATTAATTGGTTAAGTATTAGTTTAGTTTCAGGTTAGCTTGAGTTTAGCCTGAACATCACTCAAGTTTGCCTGATTATCACTCAGGTTATCCTCAATAACGCTCCGGTTAGCCTGTTAACGGTTAGCTCTCAATCAATATGGAATGGTAACATGATTCAAATTAAAAAGTCTACAGTCTGCGTTCTACCCCGGTGGAGTCTGCGTTTTACCCCTATCAGTATAAGTCTTTGCCAATTTAACAGGCAATTCTTGCGTTAGATGGAGTATTAATTTCAATAACAGCGTCGTAGCTCTAGAATATAAATAACGTTTGGTTTTTTGTAGCAAAACTCGATGGCAGAACTTTATGGCCACCATAAATTGGTGACCCTCCGAGGAACGCCAATATATGGCGCCTCTTGCCTACAAAATAACGCAGGCGTGAAAGACCGTACAGACCTAAATCTTGGCGAGGTTTTTTTTATAATATCTTAACATCCATCTGCTTGTCACAAACCACGTGTAAAACCGTTGAGCCTGGTTACCCGGCGGCGTGATTCAAGCGTGATTGTCCTTATGCGGAAGTATAATGTCCGTTTTCTGAGAAACTATTGAGGATCACGTGACATATCGAGTTGCTGGCATTTCTCGGAAAGGGCTTCCCTTATACCGAGAAGCGCATTCTTTCTTCGCGTTTTGTTCAGTACATCAGCTTTGCGAGGGGAAGAACAGTTTTCATGGAAAATAAGTGAAGGTAAACGATAAATAATGTTAGAGTCGATGAGCTAGTGAAGTGAACGAGAGTGTGTTTAAAAAGTGAAAAGAATTGAGAACCTTTATTCGTGAAAAATTACATCGAAGATGTGGAAGTTAAGGCTGTTTAGATTCTTATGTAAACATTGCATTTTCAGTGCAATGCCGTTTTCAACGCGGAAAAGGCTTCGATAACACTAAGTATGCTTTTCATTGTTTGATCTCGATAGTGTTTGGACCCTCTGAAATAGTACCAAACAGCACTTAACGCTTTCTGCAAAAGTTTTTTTACCCGAAAGACTGAGATGTTTCAACAAATACAAAGTTGCAGTCTAGCTAGATCATTTATTCTTAAATAGAAGCAAAGCTAAACAAGGACTAAACTTAAACTAGCCTGCACTTGTTTCCAAAGCCAAACTTAATGCAGTTTCAAGAGATAAAGATAGAGTATTGATTGCGCCTAATATTAAGTACAAAGTAAGAAAGTTGAACTCAGTGTCACGTTTATACACAAATCTTTATGTTAACATTGGGACGCTGAAGTGTTTTTCGCAACGATCATTCTCAAAGAGCGAAATGCAGTGTCGGTCTGATAAACATGAAAGTTTATAACATTCAATATTGATATTTTTCTTGCAGATGATCATGAACTGTTAATAAGAGCAGAAGTCAGGCCAGCTCCTTTGAGAGAATGGGTGAGTAAAAATAGTCTAGTTCGGAATTACACATGTCTCTAAGGTCCGCCTCACTCTTAATCATAGCTACAGATATTGTAAGGTGTTCAGCCTGTAAATTACGATGCCCAACTGTGCTTTTTCTCGAGAAGTGCAAAGTTGTATAATAATACTAATCGCATATCGCTAGCTACTGTTTGATTGTTAAAATAATATATCGCTAGATATGTTTTCAGTGCAGTTTTTGTGTGTTGATTGTGTGTGTCTGAATAAATGAAGTGAAATTTCTAACATTGTAATCCCACTTGATAAGCCTAGGAGCTTTTGGGAAAACAATAACAAATATGTTAGTTGATTTGTAGTTCACCGTCCGTGTTGGAGTATGTCCCTTTCGGAAATCGACTTTGTGAATGTTTGTTCTAGATACCAAATTAAGAGGAGGGTCAAATTAATGATCTATGTGCTAAATTTAAGAAATAAATGGTCCTGGATTGCACTCAAGTAGGAGAAGGGGAAGGAGAGGGAACTAGGCTGCTTTCTTTTACTTTATTTAATTTTAATTTCTCACAGCAGTTTGGAAATACAAGGCATGAATAAAACTACTTTAAACAGCAATACACCTACCCATCTCACCCTTTCTGTCTGTCTGTCTGTCTGTCTGTCCATCTGCCTACCTGCTTGTCTACTTACTTATTCCTACCCACCTTAACGTACCTGCAAATCTGCCAACATAGCTATCTGTTTCAACTGCCTAGTCACCTTCCTCAGTCACTCCATTCCCCCTTCAACCCTCCCTCCCTCCCTAACTACTTTATACCTACTTATCTAATTTTCTGCCTGCCTGCTAATCTGACTATACTGCTATGTTTGGCATGGCTGTCTGATTACAATCTACCTACCTGTTTTTCTTTTCTCTTTTTTTCACTCATCTGCCTCCACACCAACCTATCTTAAGTAACCTGTCTACCTCCTTGACTGACTACTTACCACTTACCTACCTCCTCTACCTCGGTACCAACCCACCGTTTTAACCTAGTTAGAACATGTCTGTCTGTCTGTTTGTCTCTCTGCTTACCTCCCTTTTTCTTTCTGTCTTTTTCACTCCATCCAACTACCCTATTCACATTAACCCAGCACCCACCTATCCACCGTTCCAGCTACCAACCTGCCTGCCTTCCTCCTGACTGTCTGGGAACTACCTGCCTGCTTGCCCTAGCTTCCTACCCCCTTTCTTCCTTCCTTCCTTCCCTTTTCATTCCTACCATTTTTTTCTTCCTTCCCTCCTTCCACCCTTCCTTCCTACATCCCATGTTCCCTCCACTCCCTTCCTTTGTTTTTGAATTCCTTCTTCCTTCCATTTTTTGCTTCCTTACATCCCTCCTTATGTCTTAAGGGCTGCTTAAAAAAAAACTGTTTTGCTGATGTGTAAAGTCGCCTCTTAACTCTTCCAGAGATGAGCTGTTCTCTAATGAGAAGTTTTCTAGCCAGTAGCAGTTTCAAGACTTTTTCCTTCTTTCCTTTCATCTTCCATTTTTTACTCCCATTCTCCCTTCCTTTCTTCCTTTCTTCCTTCCTTCCTTCCTTTCATCTTCGTGTTCTCGCTTCTTTCCTTTCTTTCTTTCTTTCTTTCTCCTTTTTTCCTTTCCTTTCCATTTCTTCCTCCCTACCTTGCTCCCCTTAAAGTAGTGTTTCAGAATCAGAACGTTCAAGCAGCTTTGTAGGACTTAAATAGGCAGAAATTGTCTGATAAGCGTTTTACTTTCTACTAGCGGACAATGATGACGATGGGTTCGACTTGATTCAGCCATCACTCATCCAACAGTTGAGGACCATTCTAGATCAGTATCCTGACGATGGACAGATACTAAAGGTAAGAATGGTGACAATAGGCATCTATAGTTTTCAACACCGGTTTAGTCGCAACAGACTGAATGCTTGGTCTCTCTACTAAAATGAAGAAGAACAAAACACTGTGTTTGGGATCAGAAATTCCGTTGCCAAAAACAGGCTATTGGAAATATGATGATTTCAGGACCTCCTGAAGTCTATTGTTAATTAGAAGTAGATCTAAGAGGGCATAAATTTACATGATGTTGTAAGGATTATCTAAAGGGTTTTAACCGAAACCTCTTAAACTGAAAAAGTCGCTTAAAATTATAAGACAATAAAAAGTCATCGCCGAATCCAGCAATAACCCCTATAAAAGTTACAAACATTTGAAAAGTGTTCAAGCTTTTAGAGTTCTGAAATAAGTGTGAGCAAAGAGGCTAGTTGATTCCTTTTCAAATTCCTCCTCCAATTGAAGAGTGTCCAAGATGTGACTTGGCTTTTCCCTTCCTGATCGATGTCATAGCAACTCCCAGGTTGTTTTGGTGGTCCAGAAAAGAAAAAAAAAGAAAACAGTCTGGGACACTTCCAAAACCTTTTCAGAACTACGTTATCAACATTTATAGTTTGAGTCTGCCAGGGACTTCACTGGAGTGTGGAGAATGAGAAATGAGCAGGGGAAGAGAGCCGCCTTAGAAGTGTAGTCATTCAGTGGAAAGTTAGGGGTTCTTTGATCGCTCAAGTGTTTTATTTTCTCATAACATTTCTCCCTTATTCTAGGAACTCATTCAAAATGCCGAAGATGCACGTGCAAGTACAGTGAAATTTCTTCATGACAAGCACAGCTATGGAACAGAGAAACTTCACAGTGAAGGCCTCGCCCAATTCCAGGTACGTTTTTGTATGCCAGGAATTAAAAGAGTCAACGTTACGCTTGAAAGATCTGGACTCATTTTTGAGCATCTTAAGACAGAAAAAAAAGAGAAGGGAAGAAGGCGTTCCAGCTATCCTTTTTTGTAGGTTCACGTGTCTTTAATTATCTGTCTCTTAACAGGGTACTGCACTTTATGCATACAATGACGCCCAGTTTACTAAAGAAGACTGGAAAGGCATACGAATGCTATGCGATAGTATCAAAGTGAAGGATCCAATGAAAGTGGGTCGGTTTGGTCTTGGATTTAAGTCTGTGTTTCACGTTACAGGTAAGTCTCTGTTTGAGTAATGTTTTCTCTTATGTATAAATTCTCTCATGACTGCTTTCACCTTTGAAATAACGAGGTTGCAAAGATTTTGTTCCTAAAGTGATCGACAACAGCCTTTCTAAGTGTCTGGAAAAGTGAAAAATTAATGTGTTACCAGTGCCAGTTGTAAGACCAAGCAAAACTTACCTCTCAGTTATACCCAATTAAACTACCAAAAACTAAAAGTAGACAACCATTTTTGTACACAATGTTATTGCTTTGACTACTGCTGCTTAGTTTGGTCTTTAACCGAATGAATGCAGCCCAAAAAAATCGAAGAAAGAGTATTCTTTAGAGTGGGTTTTTCTGTTCAGTGCAAGTGGACTTCGATGGTCTTGGACCTTAAAATTGACGATAAATCTAGGAGTTGGTCAATGTTTACATTAGGTTATGTGAACAGAAGATGGCCAATCTGTTTTTTTTTTATCAGATTAAGGAGAGAAATGTGATGTTTTGTTAGCATGAGTTCATGCCCTTTAAAGAGCAACGCACACGTTTTGCTAAATTGTCTCGACCAGGTGAGATTGTTATTTACACCAATTTTCCTGCTGTTGATCTCAGATCTCCCGAGCATCGTGAGCAGCTCACAGATTGGAGTGATCGATCCGCACGAGGAGTACTTTGGTAACGGGAAGGACCGACGAACGGGACACCGATGGCGATTGAAAGAAGATCGTGCAGTGATGGACAGCATACCGGATCAGTTTCTACCTTACAAAGGAATATTCCACTGTACAGATGATGCGTTCTCCAAGGGAACGTATGATGGAACGTTGTTCCGTTTTCCGCTGCGGACGGTACCGTCCAAGCTGTCACAGACACTTTACTCAGACGAAAAGATGCACACCTTGTTCGAGAGTTTCATGGCTGATGCCCACTTGGTCCTGCTTTTTCTTCAGCATCTCGAGTCGATAGAGCTCTACGTCCGAGACGTGTCGGACACTGAAGCTAGAAAAACGTTTGAAGTCAGAATCACGGATGACAGCCTCCCATTGGTTCGCAGAAAGAGGGAAGAGTTTCGCAGCCAGATCACGACTGGTGAGCTTATGCCAGAGCCTGTCAAGGTAACATATCCAATCACGATCGAGACAGTTGCTTATGAGCAGGGTATGAAAAGCGACACACGACGGCATTCTTTTCTTGTCACAAATTATTTTTGTGGTGGAGACGTCTCGTCGGAATTTGAAAACCTGGCCAAGGATAAAGATCTCAGCTATCTACCTTTAGTTGGTGTGGCCATGCCCATATCAGAACGCTCCGAAAACCAGACGCCTGACATTAAAGGGCACGTATTTTGTTTCCTCCCACTGCCGGTGCAAAAGACAAGCTTGACAGGATTACCAGTGCACGTCAATGGTTTCTTTGCTTTGAGCCAGAACAGGCGTTATATTAAGACTCCGAATGCTGAGCAAGAGGATTTAGCTGAAAAGGAAGGGCGACAGCTGACTGACAAGTCCTTGTTGTGGAACCGGTGTCTTCTGGAAGAGGCCATCCCAAGAGCGTATGCTACGATGCTGATGGAAGCTATAAACCAGAAGAGTTTTAATGTTCAACCAGACGCAATTTACAAGTAAGTCTAAACATTTTAAGTTAAAATTTGTCGTGAATGTTTACGGCTTTACGTAATACAAATGTTTGGCTTCAAATCCGTAACCAGGCGAGTTCCAAACACCTTGGCTCACTCCTCCCTAATGAGGTTTCAAATTTGCAAACAGCTTTTTCAGTAGCGTCATTCTTTAAAAACCTTTTGCAACAAGTAATAAATATATTATTATTTTATTCTTTTCCTAATTGTTTTACTTTAATGTGATCCTTCTCCTTTCCTTTTAGAGCATGGCCAGATATGAACAGTATTGACCAAAAGTGGAAAAGAGTCCAGAATCCTTTGTTTGAGCTGTTGTGTACCGAAAGAGTCGTTTATTCTCCAGCCCAAGGAGGTAAATGGCTGAGCGTGAAAGACGCAACCTTTGTCAAACTTCTTGAGAACGATACTAAAGAGTTACTTGTGCGAGTTTTTCTCGCAGCGAACCAGAACGTGGCCACTTTGCCGGAGCACGTTTTGACAGCCTTGGGTCTGTACGCAAACTTAAGTACAGAGATTACGCCCTCGTTAGCGCGCAGAGTGCTCAGGGAAACGCCTTCTTGCTACAGAAGCCTCAGTCGGTTAGATAAGCTTCAGCTGCTACAATTTGTGCTCAAAGATGACCAGTTTTCAGACCTCCTCGAATTGGAACTGCTGCCTGTTAGCAGTAAACGCTTTATTTCGTTTTCTAAACCCGATCAAGCTATTTACATCAGCTCGCCAGAGCATCCACGTGAACTTCTTCCTGGCCTGCAGGATCGATTTCTGGATCAAGACATTGACGACACCCTCTTTCAAAGTCTGCAAGCGGTTTCCAAGCAAGGTACGAGATATATAATTCGTTTTTAATTATACTACATCGTGGAATTACAATAACGAAAGTAAAGTTCTTTCATTAACGAAAAAGGTGGCATTCTAAGGTAACGATTGAGCCGGGCCAAGGGGTCCATACCGCCAAAGTTTCTTCGAGTTTCATTAACATGAAGCGAGTGTAGGAGTATTTTTGCTCCCTAGTGGATAGGACGATATAATTTCTTCTTCCCACTGCATCGCAGGCTTGCTGCCCCCAGCATAAAATTATGAAACACCTTGGTGAAGAGAGGCACTGTGAGGGTGAAGTGCCTCGCCCAAGAACATGCCGCTGTGACCCCGTCCAGGACTCAAGCCTGGACCGCTCTATGGCTGGTTTGCAGTGTCACGCCATAAAAGATATAAATCGTAACCATTCAATAAATTAAGTCAAGAATCTGGAATACGATAGATGATTCATGCATAAACAACCTTGTCAAGATTTAGGTCTGTGCGGTTTTTCATTCGCGCGTTATTTGGAAAAGTGTTTCACCCAAATTTATAGAGCTTTGTATGAGAGATAGAGATGTTGGCGGCCGTAAAGTAACAGAAACATCTGTCATTGAGTTTTACCGAAAAAGTATTGGAAACAAGGAATATGAGCGGCGTTTTTATTCAAATGCTCATTACACGTTTGTTTGATCTGGTTACTGACAACAATTTGAAGAGATGGCTTTAGCAAGGCGATCTTCGCAAGTTGTACAAACAACACAAACGCCAGCAAGCCAAGCGAAGACTTAGCGGGCGGAGAGTCAAGAACATGCAGCGTCGAGAAAAATCTGCGAAGATTTCTACTCTTGCATGAAATCTAATGCCCAATTAACGCGCGCGCCTTGTTTTTCGTCTGTAGATCTTGTGACGTATATGTCGATTAGCGAAGTTTTGGTTAAAACATGTTCGTCCAATGGGACCACCGCCAAATTTGGAACTTGCGATATTTTTGCCAATGTTTTGCTCGCCAAAAATTGGAAGTAAACAAAATTGGCTCTAGTGCGACCCGGCCCTATGTGACGCACTGTGACAAAATTATGGACTACATTGTAATGGGATTTGTAAAATGAACACCTCGTCATCCCTGCTAAGTTCATCTTAACATTGAAAACAGAGTTGCCTTGCTTATTATGGAGTTTTCTTCGCAGTTTTCCTATTATTTTGTCAGATGCCGTCAAAGAAAGAGATTTGCCAGAGAACATCAGAACAATAATTTTAAATTTTGTGGAAAATGTACAGTACTACAAGAATAAAGGGGGATTACAACTGATCAGATTTGATTTTAGAACAGGAAAAGCCGATGAAATTATTGTTATTTTGGTGGAATGTTTAATCTTTCATTAAGGCGGGGGTAAACGTGAAGGCTGTTTTGAGGTCGCTTAACACGGCCTTTCTGCCAATATCTCAGTCACGTTTCAAGCGACACTAAATCTCTCTGCTTATCTCATTAACCACTGTTTGGCGGTTTTGTGTAAATTTTTGGGTGATTTTTGGGCATTTTGGGAAAGAGATATTTTTTCTCAAAGGATAGGTTAAATTGAGGAAAATATGAAATGTTGAAGATTTGATGGATTTGGAAAATTGAAATTTGAAGTGAAGAATTAGTAGACGGATACCAAACAGTCCCCTAGCAACCTGGAGCTCTCTTTTGCGGGGGTCAACTGTCTGGTAGTGTTTCCAACCCATCTTAATCCTAACAATTTCCTTTTTTATGTCACTTCAAATTTCACACCTATTCATGTTTACCCCGCCTTAAAAGGTATGATGTAAAAAAAATCAATATCAAAACACACCATATCAGTAAGGACACTTTCCCTAAAATTCCTCGCTATTTAATTTTTCTTGTACAGCTTAAAGAAACCATGCCTTTTACCTTCAAACCCAAAAGGGCCTTTAACAAAGGCTACGTAACTAAATAGTTAAACTGTTACAAGAGTCTCGATCCATTTTTTACAGGATGCACTCAGTTACGCCACCTTTGTAAAAACGATGTCGTCAACCTTCTGTCAAAATCACTGCCACCCGAGTGGTCAGCGGGGGACAAAGTACTGTGGAATCCTGGTATCGGAAACCATCCCCGTAAAGAATGGCTTAATCTTGTGTGGGACTATCTTGGAAAACACTTTCCTACAGTTGACGAGCTTGAAATGCTTCGAAATCTTCCGTTGCTCCCACTCGACATGTCACAATTGCCGGTCACCTTAGCAAGACTTACGCAGCCATCTAAGGTGGTTGTAAGAAGCCTTCACGGAGATCACCTTGATGATGGCCTCACTGACGTTTTGAAAGAGCTTGGTGTTACTATAATGCACGAGTACCCGGATTTTTTACGCCTCCACCCTGCGCTAACGAATGTCTTTGTCCATCCACCATCAGTTCAAGGTGTCTTACGAAGTATAGCCGCATCCCTGCCTGAGATGACGAATGGAATGCAAAAAGTAACAGCCGACGGCAAACGCTCCTTGAGAAAGTTAATTGCCAAAGCCTTTTCGCTAGAACCGGAAGAGAAGCAGGTTCTCCATGGCCTTCCTTTGTTTGAGACTCTATTCAAGAATTTTGTGTCGAAGGAAAACGGTCTTCGTGCGGCCCCCGAAGAGTCGTTTCCGGTGACTCCCCGAAGGGATCTCATTGACATCAAAGAAGAAGCTTCCAAGAGATTGGTAGTGCTAATGGACATCAGAATCCTCACATCGCATGAATATTTCATCGAAGAAGTATTTCCAGGTGTGGAAGAAGGTCATTATTCTGCTGAAGAGATCGACAGACTTATGGTCTTTGTGCTGGAGCACTACCAAGTTTACGCTGGTGCCGATTGCAGATTTAAAGAGAAGTTAAAATCCTTGCCATTTGTCTCTACCAAAAGTAGACGAGTAAAGCCTATGGAAATATTCGATCCCAGGAAGGACTTGTTGAGGCGTATTTTCGCCGATGAAGACGTTTTTCCTGCCGGAAAGCAATACAACGACCCTGCAGCCCTGGTGATTTTGGAAACTTTAGGAATGAAAGGCGAGGGAGATATCACTGGACAAGACCTCTATCAAAGCGCCAAAGCAGTCAGCAACATTTCAAGCCTTTCAACAGCGGAAAGAAAGTCTGACGCGGTCATGCAATACATAACAGGGAATCCTTCTAAGCTTCAAGAGGCCACGTGTGGAACGTCATTGGGGTTGCTGCTTCAAGACATTTCATGGGTTTCCAGGGTTAGGGCAAAACCCAGTGATTATCCGCAAAGAGTAACGTTTTGGGGAGAAACTTGTAGCGAGTCACATTTCCACAAGCCCTCAGAAGTGAAGAGCGATCAGCTGACAAATCTTATCGGATCTGTAAAGCCGGTGGTTAAAACAGAGTCATCTAGCCAGGTAACCAATTTCTTTTCCTGGAATACGAAGCCAACTGTATGCGACGTCGCGCAGCATCTTAAAAACGTGATCAGCTCTTACAACACAGATGAAAAGCCGCGTTATATCATGATGATCAAGCAAATCTATCAGTGTCTAAGTCAAGCAGATCGTGCTGCCGTAAAAGAGTCACTGAGTGGCCTTGAAAGTCTGGCCTGGGTTTGGAATGGAGATGGATTTTCTTCTCCTAATCTGATGTTGTCCAAGAAACCGCCTATTGATCTGTCACCATACATCTGCTCTCTTCCTTCAGAAGTGGAACATTTCTCTGCTTTTTTTTCTAGTTTTGGCTTGCTGGAACATTGTGATGACGCATTCTTACTTCAGGTTCTGCATTTGATAAAACAGAAGTATGACAATGGCACGCAATTTTCCACTTCAGAGGTGAAAAAAGACCTGCAGTTATCGGTGGATATTCTGAATGAGGTTAAGCCAAAGGTTGGTGACCAGTTGCCGTCTACGCTTCAAGAAAAGGTTCTAATTCCAACACACGTGGAAGGAGATACTTATCTCAAGCTTGCACGAGTTGAAGATTGCATGTACTGTGAACATGAGTGGTTGGAAAGAAGCAACTATGATGAAGGGATGGATTATATGTATGTACATCCAAACATCCCGAACAGCACAGCTGAACTTCTGCTTGTACCAACGCTCATGAATCGAATGCTAGAGCCCGACGAACTGGAAATAGGAGAAGAATTTGGGCAGGAAGAAAAACTAACTCGCAGACTTGGCAGACTTTTGGAAGACTACACCGATGGATTCGCGGTACCAAAAGAACTTGTACAAAACGCTGACGATGCCGGTGCCACTGAAATTAGATTTCTTTATGATGAGAGAACAAACGAGGATGCCATGACCTGCCTGATTGACGAAGGAATGAGACACTGCCAGGGTCCTGCACTGTGGGTTTACAACGATGCCGAGTTTCGAGACGAAGATTTTACAAACATTACAAAACTGAACGGTGCTACAAAAGAATCTGACACTGAGAAGATTGGAAAGTTTGGACTCGGCTTCAACGCAGTGTACAACCTAACGGATGTTCCAATGTTCGTGAGTAGAAATTATTTTGTGATTTTTGACCCCAACACTTTCTATCTGGGGAAAGCAGTCAGGAACAAGAACAAACCTGGAATGAAGATAGACATCAACAAGAACACAAGGAGGCTTAGGAATTTTAGCAACCAGTTCAAACCTTTCAATGGCATATTTGACTGTGACCTTCGTCTGGAAAAAGAGGACAACTCTTTTCACGGAACACTTTTTCGCTTTCCTTTACGAACCAAAGAGCAAGCTATACAAAGTGAAATTAAGCAGCTTCATTACGACAACAAACAAGTGAAAGAACTCTTAAGGCTCTTCACTCATGGTGCTAAAACCTTGCTGCTGTTCACGCAGAATGTCCGCCGTATACAAGTTTTTCATTTACCGAGAGAATCAGCTAGTTCCAAGCAACCCACACTGCTGTTTGAAGTCAGCAAATCATTGTATCAAGACGGAATCTTAAGAGAATTGTCTGTCCCAGTAACTCTTTCACCAGCCGTTAGGAGGCTTAGCAATGAAGAACAGAACTTTCTCAAACAGTGCAACTTTCTACGAGCATCATCTGAGGTTGCCAAGCAAGCAGGTGATTCCACCAGCTCTAATACTGATCTGCTCAGCTCGGCACTTATGGTTACCATCACGAGCTCCGTTACAGATAGCGGACGATTGTTCCTTGAGAACAATGGCCACCTGCAGGATGAATCTGAAGTTTGGCTTGTCGCGTCTTCTATGGGCAAAGGGAATGCAATGCAATTTGCCAAAGGTGACAGGAGTCTTCTTCCATCAGCTGGAGTAGCTGCTTGGATGATGCCTGACGACCACCAAAAGCTTCTGCCAGTACCGGTGGTCGAACAAATACCAGCAAAAGAGCCGCACCATAAGGGAAAGCTATTCTGCTTCCTTCCGCTTCCAATCTGCAGTGGTTTCCCAGTGCACGTAAATGGGGCATTTGCAGTAGCCGCCAGTAGACGAAGCTTGAAGGAGAAAACAGCTGATGACAAGAGCTGCATTGGAGTAGAGTGGAACAATCTTCTCATGCAAGACTCCATCTGTGCAGCATATTTAGATCTCCTCGAGGACGTGAAGAAGTCGGCTACGGACAACTATGAGTTCCACTCACTATGGCCAAAATCTTGCCAAGTAGAACCAAATTGTCAGCTACTCGCACGCTCATTCTACCAAAATCTCGCCAGTGGAGGCTATTCTCTCTTTTCAAATGGAACCAGATGGGTAGACATTACGCAGGTTGTCTTTCTGGAACCAAACTTTCGCCAGGACACACAAGTAGGAGACATATCATTTGAGGTATTTCAGTTGCTGAATGAGGGGAATAAGGTCATCATTGATCTACCAGCAGATGTGTACGAGTCTTTTCTGGAATATGATCTCGCAGCAGCAATACAGGATAAAGGCTACGACAAAGTAAGGTTTTTCCGTGAGATGTTCTTTCCAAACATTGCCTCAGTACCAAGCCACAAGAGGGACACGTTGGTCTTGTACGTTCTAGATTTGTGCGCTCTGGGCAACCAAAAAGACGGAGACTTCGATTATCTCATTAAATCTCATGCTTGTATTCCATCTTCACCGGATGGTCGAATGCTAAAGTCTCCGGCCCAACTTATTAATCCGAAAAAAACTGCCGCCTCTCTGTTTAGCCCGGGGGACAAAAGGTTTCCATTTGGCACAGAAGCAACCTTCTTAAGCAATTTACGGCTAGCCAAACTTGAACAGCTTGGAATGTTGACAGATGATCTTCCATGGCCTGAGGTTGCAGAAAGAGCAGAGAGTATCAGTGTTTTAAACAGATCTAGTGAAGAAGCAGCTCTAAAACGCGTAACGGCATTGGTGTATTACCTGCAGAAAAAGCTGGGGCATAAAGATGGAAACCTTTCCGATGATGTCCGCGGCAGATTCTTGCACGCGAACTTTCTTCCAGTACTTCAGAAGCCAGACAAGTTTCCTCTTCACTGGAAAGGAGATGAAGTACACTCTGGGAACAAGATAACATTGTTGTCACCCAAGGAGTCCTTTTTAGAAAGCGAGAAGTACTTAGTCTGCTGTACTGAGCCAATAATAGATCAACATATGCCAACCGTTGTTCAAAAGTTCCTGTATTTAGACAAAAAGAAGGCCACACTCGACCATGTTGCATCCCAACTTGTTGCTGCGTCGTCGATAAACGCCAGCAGTCTTGATACACTGGAATCCCAACAGCTAAACAAAATGTGCTTCGCCGCGTACAAATATCTTCAAAGAGCCCTGGACAATAAAGAATTCGAGACTGGGCAATTGAGAGAGACGTTTCGTGGAAAGAAATTCCTTCTCTGTACATGTGGAGGAGGAGAACTTGTTGATGCAAAGCAAGTGGCTTTCAAGTTGGATGTGGATTGTTCTCCATATCTTTATCAGCTGCCTTATGACTTAGCCGGATCATTTCATGGTTTAATGACAACAGCTGGTGTAAAAGATGCTTTTGAAGAAGAGGATTTCATCTCTTGTTTGAATCTAATAAAGCAAAAGTTTGGGGATGCTGAGCTCGATAAAAAGAATCTTCAAGTGGCAGTAAACGTGGCCATTCAATTGGGAAACTGCATGACAGATTCTAAAGACGATGGCATCAACATTCATGAAAATGGGGATTTGTTTTGTCTTCCTGACTCCAAAGGAATAATGCAATCCGTTCGCGAGCTTTGTATGAGAGACTGCCCCTGGATGCCTGACGAAAGTGGGGTTCATTTTGTAAGTGATATGATTCCGCCCAAAACGAACATCCGACTGGGTGTCAAAACGCGTCGTGAAGAAGCACTAAGGCCTTTTTCGTTTGGTATTCCCTTTGGACAAAACGAAAAATTAACAAATCGTTTAAAACGCATTCTAACAGCCTACCCATGCGAGAAAGAAATATTGAAAGAACTTCTCCAGAATGCTGATGATGCTCAAGCAACAGAGATTTGTTTTATTAGAGACCCTCGACAACACCAAGATGAGAGAGTGTTTGGAGACTCATGGAAACCACTACAGGGTCCTGCATTATGTGTGTATAACAACAAGCCTTTCACTGAAGCTGATATTGTAGGCATACAGAACCTTGGAGAAGGAAGTAAAGGAGACGATCCAAACAAGACCGGGCAGTATGGTGTAGGCTTTAATGCGGTGTATCATTTGACTGATGTGCCGTCATTTGCCTCTAGTGGTAAAGAGATTGGAGATGTTTTGTGTGTGTTGGATCCACACTACAAGTACGTGCCTGGTGCAACTGCTTCGATGCCAGGAATGATGTACAGAGAAACAGCAAAGTTAAAACCCACGTTTCCAGACGTTTTTTCTTGCTACATTGAAGATGAATTCCCGATGCAAGATTCAACAATGTTCCGTTTTCCACTGAGAACCCAGCAGATGGCAAATGATTCCTTGTTATCTAAATCTGCAGTAACACTGGAAACATTGGATGACATGATGAAAGCACTGAAAGGAGAGCTTTTTGAAGTCATGCTTTTTGTGAATAACATCAGGAAGATCACTTTGTGTGAAATCGACGAAAAAAGTGGAAAGGTGGTGAATTCTTATTTCGTCGAAGCAGGTATGTCAGAAGAGGATGCAGCCAAGAGGCAACAGTTTATCACCTACGTCAAACAGATGGCAGAGAAAAGTAATCAGAAAGATCACTTCTTCCCTGAAGAAATTGGGGTAAACAAGTGTTCCTATGTTCTGAGGTTACGAGACAGTCTTGGCAACGAAGAAAAGTGGCTTATTGTCAGGCAAGTTGGCTTTGAAACCGAAGTTAACAAAAGCATCTTGAATGCTTACAAACGAGGTGATCTGGGAATGCTTCCCCGAGGTGGTGTCGCTTCCCTTTTGGAGAAGAAATCCAAGCAAATGAAATCAGAGACTAGTCGGAAAAAAGCTTACTGCTTCCTTCCGCTTCCTTTAGAAACTGACCTTCCAGTCCATGTCAATGGTCACTTTGCACTGGACCACGAAGCCAGACGAAGTTTGTGGAGGGACGAAGCTAGTGGTTATCGCAGTGACTGGAACAACGCTTTGTTGACAGATGTGGTAGCCTCATGCTATTTAACACTTCTGGATCAAGTGAGGAGTTACATGCATTTACCAGTTGCTCAAAATGCTGAAGAAGTTACGCCAGACTGCAGTAAGGATGCTTTGATCAAGAAGATCAAAGACTACGAATACCTGTTCCCACTGGTAGTCTCAAGCGATCCCTACTGGGAAACGTTGATAAGATCCGTGTATCAAGGCATGGACAACAAGAGACTGAGACTCCTTCCAGTGGTGCGAGATGCGTCATCAGGAGGTACCACTCGTACTGCTCATCTAAAATGGCTTCCTCCGACAGGCGAAGGAAAAAGCGAAGCATTCTTCAACAATCTTGGAGAGAGTGATTATTTTGCTCCGCAGAAAGGCAAAAGGGGGACTGAAAAAGAGGAAAAACGTAGAACTGAGGAGAAAATATCCTTTGAACAAATACTACTGCAAACGGGATTCAACCTTTTAAAATTTTCCTTATCCGTTAGCAAAGCATTGCAGAAATCGGGTGTGAGTTCACGCTGCGTATCTCCCTCTTCTGTAACAGAGTTCTACAAGACCTTCAATAATGAAGATCCCCTTTGCCGCCTTGGATCGATCTATTGTGATGTCGGAGAGACGCCATTCAAGGACACAGACGGTGTCACACTCGTGCTTAAGTACTGCAAGGATGACGAACACTTCTTAGCAAACCTGCCAGGGCTTCCTTTACTTGTAACACAAGACAATCGTTTACAAGAATTCAGCCCTTTAAGTCCGAAGTTTCTCTCGCGTCATCACGGAATCCTACCTGAATGCGGCGAAATGTTTGTCCATGATCGAGTTCGAATACAAATCTTTGGTGATGCTTCGTGTCTACAAGCACCTGTTTTCAAGCATTTTGGAGTGCAGGACTTTGCGAGTAACCTGCATCGAACTCTACCACGCGAATGTCACAGTACGGGTGGTTACGTGAAGTGGTCTCCGACACAAGACTCAGTACCAAATCAACTTTGGGTGGAAAAGGTTTGGACTTTCCTGAATGAAGAAACAAAAGATGTTCTGAGGGAAATCGAGTCAAGCAGATGGGTGGTCAGAAGCGTTTGTGAGATAGAACGGGAAGAAATCAAAAGCATTCGTACATTACTTCAACCTCTCTTAAACTGGAGCATCCTTCCTTGCACTGAGACGATTGAAAGTGCATTGGGTAAGGTACCAGAACACTTTCTTGTGCCCCTGATTCTAGCAGAATCTGTTCTTGATTTTACAGGTCATGATGCCAATAGCCGTTTACTTGTTGATGCGTTGAAAATGCTCAGCCTGGCTGAGATGAACTACGCTGTTTTGTTGCTGGATTCAATCTATCTTGCTCGCAAGTTAGTAGGCTCGCTTAAGACACCAGCATCCCTTATTACATCTTTGGAGCAGAAGATGAGGACCAACCCACAAGCTCTTCAAGGAAAACTAAAGGCCACACAATGCAAGACCATTTTGCAGTACTTCAGCACAAACGTAGCAAATCTCCAAGAAAGCCACAAGAACGTACTAAGAAGTCTTCCTTTTTATCAAGCAACACATGGTGGCCTCATCAGTGTAAATTGCACAAGAGTATGCGTACTTCCCATTGACATGCCACGGAAAGAGATGGAGGAGTTATGCCGTCAATTGCATATGGTTTTTTTGGAGGGCTGGCAAAGTCTATCCCCGCTTTTTGAATTTCTGGGATTCGAGTGTGTCTCGGCAGTTGACGTATATTGTGATTTCATTTTGAAGTATTTTGGCATTTTTAGCACGAAAGGTAGGCTGGCTCACCTTGAATACATCCGTTATTCTATTTTGCTAACGCCATCTACCAAAGAGAGCGACAAGCAGAGGCTACTAGCTTGTTTGAGAAGCACAGCGGTTGTCACCTCCAAAGATGGGTGTTTGAAAAGAGCATCCTCGTACTACGATCCCCACAACGATGTTTTCAAGATAATGCTTTCTGAAGACATGTTTCCACCAGAACCTTTCATCAAACCCGAATGGCTGTCATTTTTGAAAGACATTGGGCTAATATGTGAAGTTTCCCAAGATCTCTTCAAGACTTTTGCCACTGACCTTGCACGCGAGGGTGCAGCACAGCGGACTGAGATAACTGACAGAAAGTCCAAAGTATTGGTCATGCACCTTTTCAGCCGCGAAAAGGTTGTGGAGGAAGGTCTTCTACATGCTATTTGTGATGTCCGCTTTGTGGTTGCAGAGACTGTGGGGCAAGAACTTCGAGATATCTATCGTCAGTTCGGCGCAGGAAGAGATGGCCAGACTCCATACATTGCATTCAAAGGCTCTTTGTTAGCAGAACACTCCAAGATAGCTTGGACGACAACAGCTCTCCTTCCATATCGGGCTAATCCTAGGGCATATCAGTACCAGATGAAGAAGGTTCCAGGATGGCGAAGTACCAGTGATTACTGCAACGCCATTCTTGCAAATCTCCAGGTTCTTGTTGAGCCAACCGTGGACCTAGTTACGTTTCACTGCCAAAATGTCTCCTTTCATTTGGAAAAAGAAAACGATGAGCCATCTAGTTACGATCAGCAGAGAACAAGAACGTCAGTAATGTCGAGCATCTATACGTTTCTTCAAGAGAGAGCCGTCTCAAACACTGTTACAAAAGAGCGACTTCAGGATGCACCTTGCGTTCTGGTGGAGAACGGTAAACGGTTTGTTTATCCCAAACAAGTTGTCCTTGAATTGTACAAGAGTCTTGAGATCCATCCGTTTCTTTACGGATTACCTTCAGAGATTACGAAGTTCACGTCGCTGTTTAAATACCTGGGAAGTTCCCCATCGGTCACACCTTCGCACTACGCCATGGTCCTTGATATGCTACACAAGCGATGTAAAGCAAACGTACTGCACCCAAATGAAGTTGACAGTGCTTTGAGAGCCGTGAAAGGTCTTCTTGAGACGATGCAAGATTCCGACGTAGAGCACGATATATTTACCTTATACCTGCCAGCTACATATCCCTTCAGTATGAGTTTGGATAACAGTGTACCACCTGTCGTGTTAATGAGGGCTACTGAGCTCATTTTCGACGACGCTCCTCACTACGATGGTCGCATCAAAGACGTCAACCTGCCTGTTGTGTTGAACCTGAAGAGAGCCAATGTCGTTTGCAAAGGCAATGCAAATTACAAGGACCTAATCATGCTACTTCCCACAGCTGTACGGCCACAGATGATGTCTTGCGTAATCAAAGAGAAATTCGCAGAATCCGACGACAATAGCGAGCGTTTTGATGTTGGTGCTGCTAGCTCATTGAGGGAACAGCTGCACTCAGAACAATTCTATCGTGGAATTGTCAGGCTCATCCGTCATGCCAATCAAGATTGTTGTCCTGATGAAGCTGTGGTTGCAACCGTGAAGAGCAGTTTACAAGGTATCGAATTCCTTGGTATGAGTAAAATTGTCACTCATTTGGTTCATAGTGAGGAAGTGATTCCAGGGAGTGAACTTGAAGTGTCATACTTCTTGGAGAAGGTTTTGGAGTCCGGTCAGGAAATTTGGAAGGTATATGTAAGCGCCGTCGAAGACGCAGAAGAAACCATCTCTACCATAGCGCTAACTTTAACTGAAGTGATTGATGACGCGTGCAAAAGACTACTGCGAAACACAACTCATTACATTTCCGCAATGCTGCTCAGCCAGCCTGACAAGATATCCTCGTTACTGGATAGGATGAAGATTCGTCAAGACGACTCTTATGATGCAGACAAAGGAGACGTCTTCCCGCCTCCAGGAAGTTTCATTCCTATTAAAATGCATAACCTTCTAAACCCGGCTTTCGAAGCGTTTACCCCCGGAGAATACGTCGGATACGAGGTAGATGATCCGAGTCTTGAATTGCAGGAAGGAGATGCCACCTTCATCTATGCTGTGATAATTGAAGAAGTACCAAGTGACAGTGATAGCCTTTTTTCGAAGTCTTACAAGATCAACATTGGGCATGACAAGGAACGGAAGATTGTCAATGCAACCGACTTGTACAAATTTCATCGCGTTCGAGAGATTACGTCATCTGAGGTTGCCCTGTCTGAGCAGCAAGGAAGTTCACAGCCCCCTACGGATAAACAGCAGATTTTTGACGAAATTTCAAGAACGCTCGAAGAAGCTTGGAGACTACCAGAAGATCGAAGAAGACAAATTGTCAAGCGACTATTTCTGCAGTGGCATCCCGACAAAAACCCAGGAAACGAGATGTTCTGTACGGAAGTATTTCAGCACATAAAGAATGAAATTGAACGATTGGAAAGAGGTGAACCGTACAGAAGTGAAAGGTGGAGCTCGGATAGCCGGACCTACAGTGCTTTCTATGGTTTCTGGAGAACACGTGCAAGGCAGTATAACTCACAGCGCCAAGAGTACCGAGACAGCTTCTTCCGACACCATGGATCGAGTGGTTACAGAACACGTTCATGGTACGTTCCTCCAAGCTTCTGTACCACCAATCCCCAACCACGAGAGGCACGACGCTGGTTTCGACAAGCCGAAGCAGATCTAGCAGCTGTTAATAACGACATTGCTGCTGCGAAACCCTCCTACGAGTGGGCATGCTTTAAATGTCACCAGGTAAGAATATTACATGCCATGTTATGCCTTTTATAATTACTTCAAGGCGAGTTACGAAATCAGATTTCCAGTGATGAGTTCATTACTTCGGTTTTGAGAGTAAAGGGGAAATGAAGATTAGAAGATTCCGGTCTAAATTCCTTAAAGTAACAGCAATCGCCCTTCAAAAGGGAGATCTCGTGCATTGCAGAATTTACATCCCTCTCTCCCAAAATAAAAACTTTTTAACGTTCTTTTACCCCAAAACGTACTAACATGCAAACGTTCATCTCTGCTAGACCTGAGTCTAGGCTCAGTTATTTTGAAGGTTTTGTTTAAACGACCGTCTAGAATGACTGTTCTATTAAACAATCGTTAGAGTAGTCTTGCCTTTTCGCGGATCACCCTTGCGCCCGCAAGATAAAAATAGAAACTTTCGTGGACGGACTATTTTCAATGGAATTCTTATGTAAATAGAACTGCTGTTCCTTTTGCAGGCTGCGGAGAAAGCACTGAAGGCTGCCCAATATTCTGTAGATGCTCACAAGACCAATGTTCACAACTTAGTCCAAAACTCACTGACACTGGATGATTCCCAGTTAACCAGGTTATCAGGCCAGCTTGAGAATCATTTGGGCGATTCAACGCGCATGCGCTACCCAGACCAAGTTTGGTCTCCTCAGATTCCGAACGACGTTTACTCTCAGGAAATGGCACGCATCGCCCTGGAACTAGCCACGAGGATCCTAGACCAAATCAGAAGCAGAGTTTTATAAGGTGCGTACTTTGACAATACAGTTCCTCTCCTAGAGAAAGCAAGAGACAGGAAAAGAGGTCAGGACGATGTGATCCAAATCATTCTGCTCGCTTCTCTCTCCTGCCTCTCTATGGCACTCCTTTTAAATAACTTGTCAAATTGAAGCCAATTGAAGCTGACAAAAAAAAATCATGTTACCCGCTAAAGTCAGCTAAGGATGCAAGAAAGACATGTGGAAAGTAGAAGCTCCTAAACACACTTGTAACTTCCAAACACAATTATTGTAACATACTGCTACAATATAGGTGAGAAATTACTCTTACAATCGTGGCTTTTTGACTTGCTAATTGTATCGAGAAGTTTCGCGTCAAACGTTGCTATAGGAACTCTGTAATTTCACATTTCACGCTGAAATTTTGCGCCAAAATTAAGGAGTAATTTGTCACCCATGATATTACATATCAGTGGTGGATCTAAGGGAGGGGCCCGCTCCCCCCCCCCCCCCCTTATTTTGGGTAAAAAAGAAGAAATGACTGAAGGGAAAATGGCCGCCATGGCAAGTAAATCAAGACCGCCCCCCCCCCCCCCCCCTCCTTAGCTCAAGGTCTGGATCCGCCACTGCATATTAGTAAAGAAACGATACATTTATTGTCATTGATGCAAGTGGATGCCATCAATATTAAGGACCTTTAGATTGTAGTACGTGTGCGGGATTGAGTAGGAGTACAATTTTCGAATTTCAAAAACATGTTGGTTTTAGGAATAGAGGGTAGTTGAGCAAGAGCTGGATAACGCTCTTTAGAGGATTAACCACTATCCATTGGATAAATGTTAGCGAAGCGTACTAAGCTATCCACTGAATAGTGACATGTCAAGTGGATTGCGTTATCCACCCTTGGAACAACCACCCTTGGAACAACCGGGACTAGCTCTTTTTATTTTTTTAGTCTTACATCTTTTAACTTCCTTTTTGTTGTTTAGATTGCCATATCAGGGATGTACTCACAGTCAAGATTTAAGTGTGATTCTCAAAACAATAGTGTACATGTGCATGTAGCATCGTAGATACTTAAGCTCAGTACAGATTTTCATGGAATGCAGAAATGGGTGTACTCTGTAGTATTTTAGCACCGCGTATAATGGCTGAGCTTAACAAGAAACTGTAGCTATAAGTTAGAAATGTAAAGTAAAGTCTGCATGCGTGAAGGCCGACTAGTGCGTGAGAGTAAGATATTACGGACGATTAAGATGACTTTTTATGGACAGTTTAGATTTTCTTAATTTAAACAGCTGACACCTTGAGTTATATCACTGAATTTTACAGTGTACTTTGATTGTCATTAGTCCCTAGACATATCCAGTTTAAATTACATATTATTGAGTTAAATAGCTATGTAATAAGGTAAGGTGACAAGTAAGTCTCTCAAAGGCTTAAAGGCTTAAGTTAAAGGGTTTTTTTAGATGCAGTGATTTCCTCATCACTTAAGGCACGTTTTCTTGCATGATATTTACAGCGCAAGTTCTGTTGTGTTCGAGTAGCCTTTTTTGTGTCTGTCGCTCACGGTAGTCGTAGCAGCATCAAGTGTCTATAGAAAAAGTTAAGATTAAACAACATGTTTTACTTGAACTGCCGTGTTAAGTGGTGTAGTTGATGATCATTGCAAAACTAGCAGTTAGATCACTAAAGATAATGCTGTTACTCGACTTGACTCCATCAACTCCTTTGGGTTCCACCTCAAACGACGTTTTTCATCGCTTTCAATCAAATCTAGTTGACATGTTGCTGTAGTTTTGATTTACTGTGACTTTCGTTTTTTATTACAGTCAAACCCGATCGAGATCAAGTGCCTGGTATAAAAAGTTGAAGTTCAGTTGCAACGAGGATTTTACTTTCGATTTGAATGGAAATTGTACACCGCTCCACAAATTAAGACGTGATATATCTTAGATTTCAGACAGCTGACAGAGAGCCATCGCGCGAGGTTACTTCATTTTTATCAAAATATCGCTGCTGGAACCTGTTTTTCTTTATTAGCTTTAACTCTACCTAGTAATATAAATCAGTGTGAGCATGTCATTGGGTAACGCTGACACGACTTTATCCGAATTTTTTTTAATGAAAATTGTTAATTTGCTACCAGTGAGTTTTACTTGTTTGTTTTGATAACCTCCAAGTCACTTTCGGTATTCCAACTTCAAGTAAAAGTCGCCGATCTTCGGCCGTTCAGAAACCATGACGTAATTCTATTGAGGTATACCTATGACAAAATTCAGTATTCAGTAATTGAAAAAAAATCATCCCAGTTAAGAATATATCAATCCAGAGCTGAATGGCAACAAGCTGATTCTGCGTATGGCTATAACGAAAATAGGCATAATGCAAGTGGGCATACACAGAGGCATAATTACGTAAAATTAGGCGTAACGCATAGAGGTCTAACGCAAAGAAGCCTAACGCAAGGAAGTATACAGCTTTGGATTGATGTATTCATGATTGCGATGATTTTATATCAATTACTGAGTATTGAGTTTTGCCATAGATATACGTCCATAGTTTAAACATGCGACATAGCCATCAAGTCTCAATGTTATAAGTTTAATAGTCGTTGCGCCCGGGGGGGAGGGGGTGGGTGGCTACTCTACGAAGTTTTATGAGGGGACACTCAGCGATCCAGCCCCTTAATTTTTTTCACTGATCATTTTGACAGAAAAGTTACACCTTTCGTATGTCTTTCATTAACTGAAAAATGGTAACCCTTTCACAACCATAAGGTGCGTATTTTCGAAATGTCTCAATTAAAGGCCCTTTTAAATACCTAATGGACAGATTTCTTTACCCATCAATATACCTGAACTTGAGAAATTCCTACCCTATAGACCATGCCCCTGGTTGAGTTACATATAAAACCAAGTACTTTCTCTCGTACACTAAACGCGTCTAAAATACTAAGATGAAGAAGGGAGGACAAACTCTTATTAGTTTTAGCAATGTTTGCAAGACACAACTTCATCAATTTGAGATATAGAAAAATGTAGTGCAAGATAACACCTAGCTTTAGCAGCCAGCAGGGCACGAGTATAGCTTATGTAGTTTATAACACTACACCTATATTTTTACATGTATGCATGTATTTGCATTTTGGCTTTTGAAATTGGCAGTCATGCTCTTGACAGGATAGTAGTGTCTCATCTGAATGCGGTATTATACTTTAATATTTTCAATTGGTTCTTCACGCGCCTATTTGTCACGTTTTTTGCGCGTGATCACGTTGGTCTCCAAGTACTAGTATCCACTTACAACCTTCTGTAACTGGATACGACTTCATTCGCAAGTCAATAGGCCTTTTGCAACAAACGATCACATGGTACAAAATCCGCCATACTGGAGGGCAAGCTCATTATTATTCCCGCACTGGGACGTTAAAACAAAGAGACCTCAACCAGTCAAGCTTGACTGGCCTTTGTTTTAATGTCCCAGTGCGGGAATAATAATGAGCTTGCCCTCCAGTATGGCGGATTTTGTACCATGTGATCGTTTGTTGCAAAAGGCCTATTACGTAAGCTTCCTTCTCAAACTCATTAATAATTCATCAAGCTAAAACAAAGAAAATCACAACCGTGAAGGAGGTTTTGATACCCGGTCTTAATTAGCATAGATTTTGACGATTTTACCTCTTGATTTTCTCCTTAGTTTTTGCTTCGATTGAGAAGATACATCAAACACTCGAGACAGTGTTTCATCGGCTATCCAAACACCTCGAATTTCGTCAAAAATACTCCGCTGCGCGTCGTATTTTCAACTCTCTTCTCGGTGTTTGGATATCCCGATGAAACACTGTCGCTCGTGTTTGATATATTACTTCTTTAATGCTTTCTGGGGTTCCCTCAAGTAAACGCTCCCGATCTGTCAGCTCCCTGACTCTTGCAACCTTGTGGGAGCTCCCATAAGTACTTGTGACTCAATAACTTAGGACCAGCCATTTTGAATTGTATTGAAAGCGAGTTCTTATCCCCGGAGTTGTAGGCGAATTTGTTCGAAAATACCTTATGGATCCACACTTGTATAAGTATTTGGTTTCGTAGAGTAAGGATTACCTTTCTGAACAATATCTAACCCCCGAAGGGTTACCTTTGCAGCGAATCATACCAAAGTCAAAGCGAAATGAAAGTGTAATCTTGACGAGTGGAGCATTTATTTGTAAATCCAGACGTCTTTCAAGCTGCTGACATCGGGCTGTACAACAAAGTTCGGGCGACCACACCTACTATTTTCATAGATATGATTTCGCCTAAATGTCCAAGCGCACTACATAAATCAGCACATTTCACCTCTAGAGAACTTCGTAATACCAATGGGTGTGGAGCATAGTATTCATACGCCCTCCACACTTGTTGTGATCGTTGTCTGAAGAGAGGTCTCTTCAGAGTTCCCTTTTTGCCCTACCCACCTCTTCGCACCTCTTCGCATGCGTGGAAATTTGCTCATATCTTAGTATCCTCGGGTGTGCCATAGAGGTGCAGCATAACAATAACGACAAGGAGTTGGTGAATATTTATTGGGTGTTATTAACCTTCTCGGCGAAGGAATACAGAATATTTCAACCATGCTGGTTTTCAGTGTCACGCCATTCAAAATAGAAATCAAAACCGTTCAATAGATTAAGTGAAGAACCTGAGAAAAGAAAGAAGGTAAGTATGCAAAGACTCTCGCCAAGATTCAGGTCACAATATTTTTTCTTATGCAAGATATGCCGAGAAACTTTTTACCCAAATTTATGTTGGTGCCCATCCGGATGGGCACCAACATGGCGGCCGGAAACCAAAAGAAATATCTGTCACTGAGTTTTGCTACAACCCGGGTGCTACAGAAGAGTGGATTTATCTCTCGAGGAACTCAAAATCATTAAAATAATACTTTTTCTAATACAAGAACTGTTCAGATAGCCAAATTTCCCGAAATAAGTCCTGAAATAAGTAACTTTTTAACCAACACGGCCGTCATGTAAATGTCGCGTCACGCAAAAGCTTAAGAAATTCTAGCGTTTTCTATCACAAAACCAAGAACCCATTCTGAGCAAAAATGTTTATGGATATTAGTTTTCAGCTGCTCTTATACCTCATGAAAGTAAAATATCAGGAGGATCAATAGTTTTGTAGTTTGAATTTTAGTGACGTCATGTGAAAACCGGCAATATTGCAATATCGATATCAGCGTACTTCTCGGGAGTAACAGAAAATATTTTATACTAAAAGATGAATTTGGACAGGTCGAAATGCAGCGGAAGTAATCCTTATTTACAGCAAACTCTTAAGGTCGGCTTCCTCCTGCAACCTAAGGATAAGAATAAACGCAAGCATACGCTAGTGAGGATAATCAGCAATCTAAGAAACTGACAAGAAGATACATTTATCATGACGATGCATTTATTACAACGCTGGCTTGGAATAGCTGCAGGTAAACAAATACATTAGTGCAAGAAGAACAGCCAGGTTTGTTTATCATAGACTTATGCTTGTGCCATGTTGATTCCAGCAACATGTGACGCTGCATTTGTCGCTGATGTTTTCACTCAACATGGTTGAACTTATTGTCATTCATATATTTATGTTCACGACACTAATGCCGTTAGGCGTCATCTAGGCCAATAGAACTATAACAATAGATAGAAGAAATTCATTTTCACCTTCAGTTGTAAATTGTAAGCCTGTTTGCCCTAGGCGACCGGATTCAGGGCATGGATAAAGTAACAGAGATAGTAGAGTTATATGTGGTCACTTTAAGTTAGAAGAGACTGCTTTGTTCACTTTTTTCGTAGCAAAATAGCTATCGCTTTGAACGAGATTTGCTTTTGGAGGTATGTCGCATTTTGTTCCTTGAGGGATGCTTGGTAAAAGCCAGTGTCAAGGGGAGGAGCTGGGTACGTGTCATAGTCAAAGGTAGTTACTCATCTCCTTTGTAGGCCTTTATCATTTATGGCTCATTGGTTTGTTTCACGTTTAATTTACAGTTGAGTAGTTGTGTTGTATTCAAATGCATTATTTTAGCGAGGTTATTGGTAGTAACGTAAAGTGACTAGTGGAAAAAAAAATAAAGGGCATGTTCTGTAAGGGATAGGGGCTCATCAAGATCAAACGTAGCTATAATTCTGACCATAATTTATTTGACGAAAAAGCATCAATAACCCTTTTCAAGTTGCATGGAGCATTGCTTTATCTCATGGTGATCTGCGTGAGGTAGATGCTGTACATGTACTGCCATAAGACACAGCGTAGCTAGTATGGTAAAATAGCTGCTGGGCTCACTTCAAGTCGCAGTCAACCAATGTTACGGATGGCCATTGTAAAGCAAGAAGTTACTTTAAAAAGTTCCCACTGACGTTTTTACCTTCTTTGGGTCACTCCTCTGTGAAGTTTGTCACGTAATATGTGACTCTCCTGTCAATCAAACGAAGTTAACACACTGTTTATTAGAGTCAGGCCTGATGGACATTACCTCTTGGGAAGGAAACGTATAGTTAAATAAACAATAGCCTCATTTTGGGGCGGCAGTATATGCTCGGATGTTTGTCCGCGGACATTATCTGATCCGAGAAGCGAACAGTTTTCTGCGAGCTTTGAGGAAGTGTCTAAGAAAAAAATATCCAGCATATTTTCGCGCCAAAATGGGGTCTAGTGCGTTTATTATCCCCCAAAATGTAGTCCGATATGGAATCGGACAAATATCATTTCTGACTCCTCGTGAATAGGGTTATTGACCTAGCGTGAGGTCAAAATAGTTTGATATTGGCAAATTTTAGAGACGGAATCGAGATCCATGCACTCACAAAAATGAACGAGCCCAATATCAAGCTTACAGGGCCAATAACTAAAATCAACCAATCAAAATGCTCTATTGCCGGTCCAATATTCGCTAAGTATTGGACCTGGCCTTGTTTGTGAAAAACCTTCAAAGCTTTCTTCAGTCGTACAATAAATCTCTTATTAACCAAGCTTGCTCGGGACCGTACTGGGAGAATATCGGCCCGAGTCGTACTGTCAAGACCTCTGGCCGATATTCTCACAGTACGGCCCTCGCGCTTGGTTAATAAGATTTAGTATCACCCAACTAGTGGACTAATCCAAATCCTGCATTTTGATTGGCTACGCTACTAGGGGACTATTAGTAATAGTCATCGAGTAGCGAAATTCGCCCGTTTTTCTTTCGTTTTTTCCCCAAATAAATATTTCTTCAACTTGCATTTGCTAACCTTTTTATTGCCTTTTCTGTCCAACTAGTTGGGTGGTACTAAAACAATTAGACCCTTCGTCCTCAAGGGCCACGGGTCAATACCCATTCGGCTTCGCCTCATGGGCTATTGACCCGTAGCCCTTTCGAGCTACGGGTCTAATTGTTAAATAGTCTTACCTTGCGGGACACAGCGGGTAGCCCCGAGCGGGCAATATAACATCCCAGCGGCGGATTTGGTTTATCTTGCCCACTCACGGAGCTAGCCATATAGTATGTGGGTTTTTTTTTCATTACATCATTGACGTGAGGGCTTCCGATTTTGTCGCGGCTCTCGTCATTAAATAAAGATCTAATCGAACTCAAATGAATTTTTTTCTAAACCAGACCTATATTCTGGCAAAGTTTGGGGAGTTTCGATGTTTTTTTCATTTCGGACACCTTCAGGAAAAAATTCAGAACTGCCGCCCTTTTAGTCCTTCAAGATTTTTCCATTCCTATGATTTTCCAGAATACTGGCTTTGTCCACCCACTTTTCACTACCTTGTGCTTGCTTTAAGGGAGATCATCGCCAGGAAAGTTGAATCGCCTTGCGCAACTGAAGAATGGCACTTAGAATTTTCCCAACTCTACTTTGATCTATTGATTACAGAAACAGGGTTGGCGCAGTGGCGAGAGCGCTCGTCTCCCGCCAATATTGCCTGGGTTCGGTTCCAGCCGGGTGCCATATGTGGCTTGCTTTTGTTGTTGGTTGCTCCGAGGGTTTTTCTCCGGGTTCTCCGGTTTTCCTCCCTCCACAAAAACCAACATCTCCAAATTCCAACTCGAGCAAGAGAGAGGACCCATTTACTCCTCTAAATAGTGCAATTTAGTTCTCTGGGGGCTTCAAACATCTTAAAATTTCCAAGCTACTTTCCAAGATTTAGATTTTGATGTGTCATTATAAACACTCTATATCGGTTGATGCCAAAATCCAAAAAAATGCCCAATCATTGGTGAACATGTTGCTGTCAATTTTTTGGCACAATAGGTTACCATGGTAACAATACGATCTACTAAAAACACCCTTAATTTTAGCTTTAAGCGCTTGTAACTAAAAAACGAGCTCGGTAACCCCCATTTTTTATTACCGCGTTGTAATCAGCATGATAAGATGCAACTTTTTGCAAAGTTTAAAACAATTCAGTAAAAGAAATTCAGAGCCACCTTTAGTGTTTTTAGCGGATCATATTGTTGCTATGGTAACCTGTTTTATAAAAGGATTAACCGAACTTGTCTTCAATGATTGGTAATTTGTATGATACCATTATTGTAGCATCACTTGTTAAACAGTGGTAGTACTCATCCTTCAAAGTATCGCTGTTAGAAAAGTGCTGGAAGCTGTTGCCAGCCTCCTTAAGTCCAAGAGCGGGTAGTTTCCGCAGCTTGCCGTGTTTAAAGGAGAATAGGGGCTGATAAAACTTGCTTGCCTAAAAGTTGACCTATTGACTCTATCCGCCTGCACCCCTTTGAGTGCCAACTTTTTAATGCAAACGTTTCACGCAGTGACCCATTTATGTTATGCGGTCTAGCCAAACTAAGCGTTGAACATTGATCCAGAAATTAGCAACGCACCGACAAGCAAAATAACACGTAAAGGAAAACAAGGCGAGTCTTATAAGCCCAGAGATCAATGCCAGGACTATTGATATTTAGTAAATTCTCAGCTCCGACTAAAAAACTCCGACTATGAGCCAATAGTCGGAGTTTTACTTCATAAGGAAAATAGTGCGCCAACTTAAAAAATTTTCCGCACGAAGTTTTCAACTTCAGCCCTCTATAATGGCCGAAATAAAAAATCGGCGGCAAACCCCGGCTTGAGAATTTACTAAAACAATTTTTCCATTCGCCCTTGTTGGATATGAAGTGATTATAACCAACTCGCGCTACGCGCTCGTTGGTTATTTTATCACTTCATATCCAACTCGGGCTCATGGAATAATTGTTATATAGATTACTTCATGGAAAGTGCACACGTGCGGTATTTACGCACGAGTTTTCTGAAACAAAAGACAAAGTGCGTAAATACCGTACCGAGCACTTTCCATGAAGTAATTTGTTTATTTCATACTTACCGAGATCTGACCTTCAACGTACTTATAAACTTTATTTGCTTTTTCATTCAGAAGAACAATAAGCTTTGTCAAGTTATGTTTTTATTCAGAAAGTGCAGGCGGCACTTGATGCATCGCTTCGAACGCCTAACCATTTTTCGTACAGAAGGTTTACCTCTTTATCAATCAATGCTTTAGCTGCCTTTGCTTTTTTTTTCTTCCTCATTTTGATTACTGCAGCCCCGTCTGGGACTGTTTGAGTGGTTACTTGAGTGATAAGCTCCAAAAATTACAGAATCGCGCAGCCAGAGTTATTACTAAATCACCCTTTGATGCGAGCTCAAACCACCTTCTGTCCACCCTCAGCTGGGAGAGGCTATCTCTTCGCCGAAAGAAACAAAAAGCCTTAATGATGTATAAAACCATGAATGACCTTGCTCCGGAATATCTACAAAGTCTTTTCTCTCAGCGTCACTTTGCTTACAGCTTAAGAAACTCTGAGGGAAGGCTGACCCTGTCCAAACCAAGCACCAATTATTTGAAACGAAGCTTCTCTTACAGCGGGGCCATGCTATGGAATAACTTGCCCAAAAACTTAAAAAATGCTGCATCCGTTGAGCATTTTAAGCGAAATATTAAGAAGGTAGCTGATATATCGGATTCCCACACGGCAATCATGTAAAGCAGTTGTAATTAGTTTTAGTTTTTAACTTAAGCTTAACTGATGATTTTCCGTGTATAAATAAAGATTTACATACATACATACATACACATACATACATGATTGAATGAAGAAATTTCCGCATGGGATTTTCGTGCGATGATTGATTCTACAGGAAAATTCATTACCTGATGCAACCTCGTCCCCAGGCTCTCTCTCCTCTGCCTCCCTTTGTCGTTGGGAGAAAGACCCTGGTTGCGGCTGGTCATGTGACCACCTAGAATCTGGGTGGTAAAAAAATCTGGTTGGCGGGAGGGGTGGCAGAGTACTTTAATTGTTGCTGTGGCAAACTTTGTGGGTTTCAAAACCTCGAGCAGTCGCTAAAAAAACTACCCGCTCTATCGGGTTCGAAGTCGGATTTTGCCGATGAAGAAGGCTACATTATTTCTGCCGTCTCCAAAATATAGAAGATTTTCGTTCACAAAGAAATTCGGCAGCCGAATGGAGCTCAAAATTTCCGACGATTATCACATGTAAAACGTCACGTACCGAATCGAAGTGAGACCAGTGGATCAGTCTCTTGAATCTTTGCGTTCCGAGGTAATTTATTTTCTTCTTCGCGCGGTAATTTGTATTTAAAGAGTATTTCTGTCACATGGCCGATTAGCCGAGCTGACTTGCATTTGGTTTAACGCAATGTAAAATGATTTGCAGTTTTGTTGACTTAAGCCCGCGCTTATATTTCATCTGCATCAGGTTTATGTAAGTATATATTTAGGCAGATGTTTAAACACGATTCCTTGACATAGTCAAGAATTATGTTCTGCAAAATAGTAAATAAAACATCGTTTTATATAGCGAACAATGTGCCATGAGGTTAATTCAGGCAACCGCTATGAAACAGTTTACGCTTAATTCGACCGGCTGGAATTGAAATAAAGAGTGGTAATTCAATACGCTGGATACATAACAAATATATTGTTTGTCCTGCATGAAACTTAGAATAGGACTGAAGAATTTCAAAGGTGTATTTGCCAGTGTGCAATTTAATACAGCGACCAGTGATCGCCTTTCTTTCGCTTCAGTTGATATCGGCAAAAATTATTTGTTGACTCCACCCTGGTGAAAAGTTTGTGTCACAGGTGGTCACGTGACCAGCCGCAACCAGGGTCTTTCTCCCAACGACAAAGGGAGGCAGAGGAGAGAGAGCCTGGGGACGAGGTTGTACCTGACGAGGGAATTCCGCGTTAAATTGAACGCGAAAACCGATATCGCACGAATCGCGAATCGATGAGTGCGATATCGGTTTTCAAGTGCAATTTAACGCGGAATTCACGAGTCAGGTAATGAATTTTCCTTGAATCGCATAATTGAATAAAATTGTAGAAAAAGACATTGTAGAACCGTTTTTGCAGTTGTTGTGTTACAATTTGACGACAGTTGTTACGTAGATGCGAAACAATATCACCTAGTCTCGTTTTGAACTCGCAATTCCACGCTAAATACCTCGCTTCGTAAACCAATCAGAATGCAAGAATTTATTCAATTATGCGATTCTATCCGAAAATCTCAGTAAGTATGGAATACACTCCATTTAAGATTATAACATGCTCAGGAGTGTGGTTTGATCAATACATGCATGAGTGGACAAATTTGGTTGACATGCATCAATAAAATCTTATCATCTGGTTGGAAACATTCAAAGATGGTTTGCCGTATATCGGCTGGCCGTTTTTTACTCTTCTGATTTTCCACCGGTAACCACCAGCGGAAGCATCTCACTTTGGGAATGGCGCTATCTTGCAGGCTCCAGCATAGGTAACAACAAATTATTTCTTAACAATAGCAGATTAATGTTTGGCAATTTCGAACCTCGCTTAGTCCTGAAATGGTAGAAGAAGAGTGTTTTGTATCATGCGGTACACGTTTTGTTCAAATATCTCAACAAGTTTCTATGACTTCCACTCATAACGCTACCGACTGCTAGTCTGTGATGCTGCTGCTTTGCTGAGGCTGAGCCAGGAATCTTAATTCCAAAGGTACAGGATTGCTCGCTGCTGCATTGGGCAGGCTGACAGCTTTTTCATTGGATATGTTCGCCAGCATGTTTGGCATGGATTGCTCTTGTTTTGAGGAAAGCGAACTGTAGTTCTCGATGCTTTGAAGATTCTTGTGTCCCAGAGAGTTGTGCTATGTGGGTTGGTGATACTCCTTGGTCGCTGAGAGTTTGCACCTTGGTTTTCCAAGCACTGTGATTTCTCTCAATTGCGGATTTTCCAGACCAGCCTTCTCTGCCATCAGCCCGCCAAGTTTGATCACACCGACCTTGCTGCCTTTGAATCACGATCTGCTCGAAGTGCTTCTGGCCTTTACATGGTTTACTGCCAAATAAAAAGGGCTCTCTGCTGTTCGTTTCATGCCGTAAGGTCTTTTCTGTGCAAATAGCTGGCTCTCTCGTACAATCGTTGATGATACTGGCTAGATAGTTTTTTTTCGTATGAGATATCGTTCAAAGCTGACAATCATCCCTCGCAGTGATGCGGGCCCGTAGTTATGTCTATCTGTTGGTTCGGACGGTGAGTACAAACTCGCTCAGCAATTCATTGAGTTGAGCAGGAGTAATTTCTTCAACGTTCCTGAGCTTTACCTTTCTTTGAAGAAAGGTTCTTAGCAGGCTTACGTCTCAGTCGGTATTGCTCTCGTGTTTTTTGTTTTCTTGCTCATCTATGAAGTCATCTATTGTTACTTCAGAGAGAGCAAATCGTGGCCACTTCTTCCATTTTGTTTTTAAGCTGGTTGC
>OZ026601.1:26257413-26272413 GCA_964020085.1 Micromussa lordhowensis
TTCCAGTATCTCTTTGTATTCATTGTCCATTAATTCGCGTTATTTTCTGAGTTTTCTGGGGAAATAGGAAAATCTAAGATCGCGGATCCAAGAGGCTGTCAGACTTGATAACTTCATGTGATGCCATATCGCGTCATAAACAACAGAAAATTACATTATTTTTGTAAACTTGTATATGTAGAAAGCTAAAAAGAATTAATAGCGTTGAGAATAAAACACTTCCAAACATAGAAAAATATTGCCTATTTGGAATAAGGATCATCTGTAACAAACATGAGATCAATTTGATGCAGTCTTTGTACTTGTTGGAAACTAAAATCCAAGATTAGATTCTTAAATCTCTATAAAACCGAAAACGGATTTTGCGTTTCTTTACTAAACAGATTAATCCAAGATCGCTCGGATCATCGGATCATAGTGCGTTAAAAGAACAGAAAGATCCACTCTGGACATGTATTCTTCGCTTCCTTCGACGCGCCATGACCCGAGTGATCTTAGATTAGTCTGTTTAATTTAGTAAAGACACGTAAATTCCGTTTTCGGATTTATCGATTTTTAAGAAACGCACCCTAAGTTTGAGATCGCTACCTTCGTATGGTCACAATTAGGATACCTGCTACTTTTGCGATTTGAAGAAAAATGACCGTAAAAATGTTATCTCTAGTTTCGGGATGTAAAACGTTAATAATCATGGGTCTACAAACCGTCTCGCAGCGCAGGCCGGGGATTATCTATTCATCGTAAAATGAAAAAATGTGTTATTAGAACGAGAACACACAAGAGGTGCTCCATCCACCACTCCATTCTACCACGGTGGGCGCATGAGTGTGTATGTACGTCCGAGGGTTTATGGCCCCAACCAACAGCTAACTGATTAACTAACAGACTCCTAACATGAATCCATTCGAAGACGCCAAGCTTCTTTCTGCCAAGTAGGTCGTTTTGGGTAGTGTGCAGGTCTACGGGTTCTCTATACATAGGTACCGTTCATAAGCCGCTTCTCCACTGCCATGCGGTACTTGACTCCTAAAACAGCCAGGGCTATGACGGCAACCAGGCCAAATCCACCAACTGCCGCCACGCTACCAATCAGAGCAGTTTGTTTCTCGTGCACAGGTTCTGTAGATATCATACAAGTAAACACGTTTCAGAAAAGCAGGCAAAGGCTTTCAGAATGTATTCTAAAGCATTTTGTCCAAAGAGGGGTGAAAAAGAAACGAGTCTTTCAGTAGAGCATCAGTAATTTCGGTAAATGGGCTATTTTGCTATTTTGCGTTCTGAAAGAGGCTTCAAATGTATCTTGGGCGCTGTGCATTCCTTGCCTTTTTTTCAGCCGAAATAATCAAGATTGTCAGGGTGCAAAACACCTTTCGCAGTCGACAAATGGCAAAAATAGAATAGATAGCGGACAAAAATATCCGTTAAAATCAAATCAGGCTATATGCTCAATTAACCTGTTTGTACCTTTTTCGCACTAGTTGAGAGACCAACGACTAATAACCTACAAACAACGCTCTTTCAAGCGTATTACTGACCAAGCACCATGCCAGTTGCTACAAGCAATCTGATGGTAACACACCTTGTCGTCTTTGATCAAAACGCTCCGAGGAAGAATGATAGCGCGCACTTTCTATTTCATCAATTGTGCGCCGTCCACAAGAATGGAATTGAGCAATCTGACTTTTTCAACGAGTGGTACAATAACATTTGTTTTTTCAGTCTGGGCTGCTAGTATTTTAAAGTGCGACTACTCGCATCGGGCCACTTGGAAAAGAATTACCCAATCAGAATGTTAATTGAAAACAAATGATATCGATCTTTTTCTCAAATTAACCAATAACATTGAAGGGTACGAACAATAGTTCTTAACAAAATTGAAAAACCCACAAAGTGCAAAGTGTTGCGAACCTTTCATGAAACTTTGTTGATTGGTTAGTTTTGACCCTAAATTTGTACGCTTTTCAGTGGTTGCGCTTTAGTTGTCGAAAAATGAGTGTCAAGCTAATTTTTTAAAGCGAGATTTATATTCATGATAAATCCCGTCAAGGGCTGAATCTCTCTGTTAAGAGTGTATATAACGCAGAGGAGTCGTTAGTGTTTATGTTTTCATGTCAAGCAGACCCTTAATATTTGCCGTAACGAGAAAGCTACCATTGTTCCGAGTATGCATTTTGATTGGTTAGTTTTCGTCGAGGTGGCTCGGTTATTTCGAACCGCTCGCGCTGGTCAATTTAAGCAGCCTTTTTTAATGTTAGAACTAATCCAGTCGCTGACTATAGAGCCGGGACAGGAAAGCTCAGGGACTAGATTATGTTAAAACGAACAAACTTCAAATACTATTGACACAGCTTCTTTGTTCCTGAAGCAGAAATGTTGACCTTATTCATTTCTTTTTTCGTTCAGCAGTTGACGCCTTTAATTTCTGTCGGTCGACCAATGTGACCAAGAAAATACTCGATCGGTCGAAATTTCTACATCTGGACCTCATGCTGTTCGAAAGGCGGATAACGCTATCCAGCGGATAAATCACTATCCAGTGGATAGCGTGGTTTGTTTTGTTAACACTTATCCGCTGGATAGTGATTTATCCGGCGGATAGCGTTATCCAGCTTTTGAACAACTGGGGCCAGGACCTTATGCTTAGTATGTAACAACGTAACTTCTGCTAATAATTAACCTTCTCCATTAGAAGCTGGGCTTTCTTTTTCTTTAATCAACAGGGGTCCGCGTGTGAGAATGACTTTGGCTGTGCTTTCTTCACGTTCTGTGTCGTCACGTGTCACATCTCTTCTCTTTCTCTTTTTACCGCTTAAACAACCCTTGCTGCACCTGTAAGTTGGTCGATTGTCAAGGTTGTGCACTTAGCTATAGTCAAATGGCACAAAATAATAAAAGAACTTGTGATCTTCGAAGTTATTTACATGCAGCCAGTATATCAGAGGACGGCGCTTGATAGAAACATGCATTAGGCCCACGTGACGTGAGTGGAAGTATAGAACCTTTGCTTCTGTCTCACAGTTACTAACAGCACGAGGGACATATGAATTCTTAGAAGAACCGAGGAACTATTTTTTTACAAACTAAATAAGAAGAGTGCTTAAGTTCTCAGAGCCATTAACTACGATTATCAGTTGAGTAAGGCACGACTGAAGTTTGGTGGTGAAGTTTTGGCCTTAAATTACGTGCAACCTTCTTTTTTAGTCTTATTATCCATTTGTTTCAAGTGTTCGTGCAAAACTTTGGAGAAACGAGGAAACGTCGCAATTTTGTCGACTACGCCACTGCAAGCTAACGGCGGATAGTGTGCAATGGCTAAGCCAATCAGATTAATGTATTTGCATTAATATACTAGTAGAATTCTACCAGTGTCAGATAGAACTCACCTGGAATTTGTGGAAGTCTTATGACAGGCAAACAACTCACAATGGACGAAAACGGTGTCATAATCGTTGAAAAACCGGAACGTTTTGATTTTAAGCTGCTGAAAACTTCGGGTTGGATCGTAGCTGTAATCCAGCGTTGTATCTTGCGGACATCTGTTAAAAGAAAAAAAGGTAAGAAACGGTGGTGCTGCGTCGGTGGGGAGTATTACAGGATAATTTGGTTTTATCAACTGAGTTGATAATGTGAATTGGCCACCGTAAAGAGATTCGAAAGCTTCGACGAAGGGCTAACACTCGAAACGTCAGCATTCGAATCTCTTTAAGGTGGCCAATTCACATTATCAACTCAGTTGATAAAACCAAATTATCTTGTAAAAAGAAAATTAAAAAGAAAATTAACGTACAGTACTTTGCAAAAGTAATAGTGTAAAAGAAATTTAAAAAAATCGAAAGTTTTTTTTCGAATTTCAGTGAAGAAAAATTGACGCGCTGTAACTTTAGGGCAACCAAAAGTCAACGTACGCAAATATTTCAAGAACGTACTTTCAGTTGATTAGAAACGAACTTTCCTTTGGTTAGAAGTAAACTTTAGTCAGTTTGGGCGAATCGAAAGTTCGCTTGCGCGAAACAAATAATTCGTCGTCGTTTACTGTTACCGAAACCTCATCTATCCTAAGTGTCCGATGAAATTGCATTTCTTCTCAGGACCTTCAGTTGCGAAGATCTCTTTTCGTTTTTGCAGGGATGAACTCGAATACCGAAACCGGAATATGCACGTACATTTTTGTTTGTTTCAGTATTTCCTTAACTTGGCCTATTTTAAACAAGGAAGCTATGTTGCAGTGAGCAGATATCAAGAATTACTTTCCAAGAAACTAAGTCGTGCCGTTGGTCTTTACACAAGCTATAGTGCAATCACATCATCTCTCTAAGACTCCTTAAAACTGCGTTTTAATTTGCTTGAATTGAATTCCTTAGGTTCCTCTGTGTCTTGTTCAAAGAAGCAAGCAACCGAATTTAGCAGCGCGTCGTTCAAATTAAATAAGCCACTCAGCCGGCTAACAAAATTTGTTCGTGACGAGAGTAAGGCAACCGCATAAGAAATATAGAGATTCAGAATTCTTTTTAAGAAGGTAATTTGCTCTCGTCGTAGTATTCAGAACTTGACGTTAATACGCGCCAGAAAAAGAAAACCTTCTAATTGCTGCTGTCATCCGTGGCTAAGAAACGTACGCGTGTTCTTAATCTCACTTCAAGTATGAAAGCGTCTGTGTATCTGTGTGAAAAGTGTTGCAACAGAGCGCACCTACCCATTTTCTATAATGGTGTACTGAGGCCAGGAATAAAAGCTTCCGTCTTTAGTGGCCTTACAGTTCAAAGTCATTATCACCAGATCAGCACTTGATTCCACGCTGTAGCCCAAATACACAAAATCGTCGAGAGGCATTTCCAATGGGTAGTCCTTCTGATTGTAAGGCGTGGAAAATGACGAACTATCGTAAAAGTCCATTTTAAAGGTAAAGTTACCGTATCCCGCTAAAAGAAAGGAGATAACTGTAAACAATTTTAAAAGAACCTCTACTGGAGGGACAAGCTGACGTATCAAAATTTAGTGGAGACTGAAAGTTGGTAAGAAAATAGATAAATAAAAACAAACCGAAAAAAAAATTCAGGGTATGGAAGAATTGGGTCCCATAGCCGGGGGGGGGGGGGGGGGATTCAAAGAAGGATAAAAACAAAATGAAGAAGCATTTTTAAATTGCACTTGAGCGATATCGCTGCTACCACACTAAGAGTGGTTTGAATGTTAGGTTCTGTACTGTACTGGGGCGAGCTGTTCGAAAGCTGGGCCGGGTTGTTCGAAAGCTGGTTAACACTAACCCAGGATTAAAAGTTAATCGAAGAATTGATTTTTCTTGTATAAGATTGTTTTTCTCTTCCAATTTTTTGTTTAGTTGGAGATTATTCAAATTAAAAAGAGAAAGCCAAACAATACAAAGAGAAAACCTTTCCTTAAAGCTGCAAAACTGAAATCAAAATTGTCGCTAACCCTGGGTTAGCTTAATCGGGTTTTGAACAACCCGGCCCTGGTTATTGCTAACCCAGGATTAAAAGTTAACAAAAGCATTAATTTTTTCTTGTATTAAAATGTATTTCAGTTGTCGTGTTTTCTTTAGTTTGAGGTTATTCAAATTCAAAATTGAAGGACAAACAATATAAACAGAAAGCCTCACCGAAAAGTTGCAAAACTCAAATCGAACTTCTCGCTAATCCTGGGTTAGCTTAATCGGGCTTTCAACAACCCGGCCCTGGTTGGTAACTTAAGCTTCGATTAGTTGAGAGCACAAGGTATAACTTTGGTTCAACCATAGTTAATTGAGGGAAATGGCTATAAAACCTGGCGAAGGTTTTTGTTGTATTTTTTTGTGTGGCTATTTTGGGGGTTGACCCTGCACAAAACCTGGCAAAATACAAAAGCTGGTTATGTGTGCTCATACAACTAACCAATAGAAGCATTGCGATTATGTAGTTCATACATATTCTATGAGCACAAATCAAAAGATGTGCTGGTTCAAGGACCTTCCAACATAAATCTTAGCGTTTGATGTTTGTAGGGCTTCCTGACCATTTCCCTCTATTCACTATGGTTCAACTAAAGGTCTTACACCTATCACGCATCAGCTTGGTTTAAAATCCATCTGAACAATGCCTTGTTTCCTTTACTTCTGTAATACTAAAGTGGATGACTTACTAAATATACACAATTGGACATTGACGAGGCAGAATCGCAGAACTGACATTTTGAACTGGCATTTTTGCATTACCTTCGTGTCCAAAGTAAATACTCTGAGGTGTGAATCCGACGCTTTGTAGGGACTTTCTGGAATAGCGGCAAGAAAATGGTAACTTGATGTCATGAGTTCGAGTGATGACGTTGTCGATAATCAGGGCATGCGCTTGCACTTCATTCCAGAAGATAAGAACGTGCTCTGTCTCGTTCACAAATGTCCCGCAGTCATTTAAAGGGGTACTGATCATGAAGTGTGTTTCATTCTCCGTGGCTCTACATGAAGCATAGCGGAGGCGCAGTTGCGTGACGTTAAAGAAATGATATGCTTCTTTTTTTAACGTCACGGTCATGCTGTTGCGTGTGCATGTAATACCACTAGGCTCTGAAATGAAATAAAGTTTAAAAAAGAAGGAGGCTGACCTAAGGTTTGAAGAGCTACTAGAGTCCAATTTTTCACTCTAGAATAAAATTTTCCAATGTGGTTGTTCTTTCTCTAATTACCAGTTTGCGTTTCCTGTCAACCATCATACGCAAAGGGAAGACTGGGCACTAGTAGCTTGATTGATCGACCCCATAAACCAACACCAAAATTTCAGGAATTGACTCCGATTAAACATTCATGTAAAATTAATAAAAATCTGCATGACAGATTTTACATTATTCTCGTTATTTCACATTTTCTTTGCAAAAATAGCGTCTTACAGATTTTATTTATTATAATTATTATCAGTTTTTTTTGCATGAACGTTTGCGCGGAATTTTTTGTGAAATCTTCAGGTAGGATCTATCGGGTAGATGTTGACCATTTGTTAACGTTTGTATTGTTTGTTCGAGTGTATGCCGCATATTGATGGTTAAAGACTTAAGGAAAGATCTAGAGTAATGGGAAACAGATAAAAAACCGTGGAAAACTTTACGAAAAAGTTAAAAGTTGGACCCTTTTATCCATCAAAATTGTGGTAGGCCATCTTAAATTGCTCTGTGATAAAGTATGTATTACCAAACAGTGTGTAATACTCTTTATAAAATAACTGATGCTACGTACGCTTTACTGCGTCCAGTGTTTGCATAACTGTCTCGAATTCTCCCAGCCCCACTCGTGTTTAGAGATAAGGCTATGCAAACACGAAAAAAGTCTTCTATTGTTCTCATACAATATGCCAAAAATATATATTAGTAGAAATTGCCCGCTCGAGGACTCCAAAAGAAGTTTATGCGCGTGCATTATGTTTCGTCTGTACCGCACTTACCATCACAGGTCAAATTGTTGGAACTCAAAGCTATTCCCTCAGGGCATCCGCAATAAAACGATCCAGGGATGTTAAAGCAATAATGACTGCAGCCGCCATTGATGCGAGAGCATTCGTCAGTGTCTACAGAGAATACACAATTGTTTAGTTAAAAGGGATTCCTGGCCGCTCATTTTTTAACCAAAAACGTTCACTCCTTTAAATGTATCCCATTGAAAGATTCTGATAAAAGAAGATTTCGTAAAACATTGTAAAATAAACATTACCGATATTTAATCATGACGTTTCGGCGAAGACATGTCACCATTATCAAATGCCGATAAGTTTGGTAACGTAAGATATAGAAAAGAAGGTATGAATTTACGTTAGGATAAAACAAAGAAAAACACTATAATCTTCATGAGCAATTCACCATCCTAAAGAAATGGCGTGGAAAGTTAGAGTACCTTATTTTCCAGATGCCCCTTATGGGGAAAAAGATACCGAAACCCAAACAGACTCAATCCAAGCGAACTGTTCACTTCGTTATTTACATTTATTTGTTTTCCAGGTTTCAATTCATTAAAGCAGCTTCACACTTTCGTTTCTAAATACCAGGAGTAATCGTAGATTAGAGAGTGCGTTCCATATGTTGTCTAACTGCTGTCTGATGGGGTATATGTTATTATTGCTTTGTGTTTTGATGTGCATGAGGTCTGGACTTCTACAGTGAAAACTATCAAGATCTTTGGGATATGACCTTATTAATTCTTTGACTCGTAGAATCGGCGAGCAACATGACTTTGTGCAAACAAACCATGGTCGTTTTCTGTAAGTGAGCTGCACAACTCGGAGCTACAATGAAGGACAAAAGTAGTTGAGACAGTTGCCTGAATCGAGTGCTAATTGCAGCATTTCACTTATTCTATTTGAAATTCGGTTTACATTGATACCCACACCCCCTCCCCCTTTTCAATGTTGTTTAGGAAAAAAGCAAGTTCTAGAGACATGAAATCCGACATTGTTTGGGGGGGATGGGGTAGAATCGTGGGGTTGAGGGGGGAAATTGGCCTTAAGTACTCGAAAATGCAAAGTGTCTCAACACTTTTGTCGCCCATTGTAAGTTCAACAGGTTTAGTTTCCAATTCATTCACGACGCAACACTTGTTTGTTGACAAACGCGACCGGGAGTCGTACATAAATAAATGTTAGATTTTGGAGACTTAGAACTCTTGAATAACATCATGGCTGATTTGATTCCTTAATTGCCAGAAAACTTAAGTCGCGAACTTCACGCTCTTGAGCATGAAATCTGGATCTATCAGCATAAATTAAACTTTAACTAACCAGCTAGCAAATACACAACATTGATCGGAACAATTCTGTTAATGATATGTTGTGTTAAAATATAGATATATATTTAGCAAATTCTCAGCTCCGACTATTGCATTTCTAGCTTTCTGATTGGCTAAAAAACTCCGACTATGAGCCAATAGTCGGAGTTTTACGTCATATGGAAAATAGTGCGCCAAGTTCAAAAATTTTTCGCACGAAGTTTTCAACTTCAGCCCTCTATAATGGCCGAAATAAAAATCGGCGGCAAAACCCGGTTTGAGTATTTACTAAACCAATTATTCCATTCGCCCTTGTTGGATATGAAGTGATTATAACCAACTCGCGCTACGCGCTCGTTTGGTTATTTTATCACTTGATATCCAACTCGGGCTCATGTCAGTAATAACTGTTATATATACTGACAAGTGGAAATATGGAACGAATGAGTGAGACTGATATATTCATGATTCATACCAATGCAAGACTTTCCATCAGAATCCTGTTCATATCCGCTGGGACAGGCACAGCTGTAGCTGCCTGGGTTGTTAGTGCAGGTATGATTGCAGTCCGCTGGTATATGCAACTCGAAGTTCAGAGGACTTTCCAGCGCGGAAAAAAGGTTCGCGGCCGTAGCACTGGCTGTGTAAAAAGGAATTCGAATTGCACAATTTGACGCTTTGTCACAAAGGACAAGTTAAGATGCTATTCACCTCTTGCATGGATGGTTCAGGAAAAAACAAATTCAAACCAAATGTAACATACTCTTGCAGTTCAAGCGTGTTGTTTAGATCAAAATTTATGCGCTTTGAGCCAATTAGCCAATTAGATTTATGTTGCAAAGGGCTAATTATAGTACACTGGTCAAAACTGTTCTGGACCGACGTTTTACAACAAAAAATGAAACCAATTAAAGCGACGCGATTAATTTTGCGATTGCATTAAAATTTATTTCATTCCACACTTCATATAGATGGCGCATGCAGGAATCGCATCACAGCGTTATCAAATCAATCTCGTACCCAGAGGTCGCGTTCCCCTAGTCCCTTGCGGGCGAAAACGAGAACCTCTGTGATAATCCATTTCAGCGCAACAGAAATCTTGTTATCGGCTCAACTGCGCAGGTGTGAACTCATGTTGGAAAATGGCTGCCGAAATGGCTCAGAAACCGCAGATCTCGGAGGCTATGTTCCGCGAAGCTATTAGGTTTTTATTGGGAAAACTCGGACAGCCAGAGATGGAATTAAAACAGGAGCAACTTGAAGCCATAAAGGCAATCTGTGTAGACAAAAAGGATGTCTTAGCAGTGTTACCTACGGGTTTTGGTCTTAGCAGTGTTACCTACGGGTTTTGATTTACCAAAATTGCAGCATCTACAAAGATGATAATGACTTGACGCTGCCTTTACCGGCGTCTTGTCCGCCATTTTGAGCTATTGAAACTACTGCTGATGCTCTATTTTCGACCATTCAACAGTTGCGCTGAAATGGATTATTAGTTCTCGTTTGACGACCGCAAGGGACTAGGGGAACGCGACACTGTTATCAAATTAGACATCGATCCATAACAGTTTGTCCAGTGTTCAATGTAATAGCGTTTATTTTAATACTTTCAAAGTAAAATCCTGAACACGCTTCTTACCAGGCACATAAGAGGAAGCCGGTGTTGGAGCTTTTCCTGTGTAGAAATAGAAAAAAAGGTATGTTGCAATAAAATAGGCTTAAGTTTTTCTTCTGTACCGGTTCAAGGCATTGCTTCAGGACACTACTTCTGGATGGTTCGGAAACTCTTTGTAAAACCAGTTGCTCTTAGTAATAGTAATTGGACCGAGTAAAGTAAAATTCAGCGAGTAATTTCAAAATAGAACGAGCACGAAGCGCAAGGCCGATTTTTAATTACGAGCACGATTACTCCCTGAATTGTACGATACAAGGTCCAATTACTAATTAATCGTATCTATAACAAAATTTCGGAATTATAAATGTCTTTTAAGACCTTTTTTGAGTGAAAACGTATGCAGCGCTTTTCATAAGCTTTGAGAATTGTAGGAAACGTGGGAAGAAATTCAACTGGATACCTGTACTTGGACACCCACGTTTCGGGTGCTGATAACGTGCAAATAAGTGCGCGGAGAATTAACCACGATCAAGAAGTTTGTTATAGATACGATTAATTTTTATATATATCCACTAACTACAGGAAGAGAGAGAGAGAATTCCATCAGATTTCTAAATACCTTAGCATACCCACCCATTGCAAGGTAACTTTGAACCAAACAGGAAAGTAATCAAACGCAACATAGATTCTGGTTACGAAATGGACAATAATTAATGTACTACATTCTACTTGATTGTGTGGTAATACGTCAAAATTTCAATCTGGATCATGATTTTCTTCGTTCAAATTTGATGAATTATTACATGCGGTTGGACAATTTACGACCCGTGCATAATGGAACGTAAAAACACTCGCGAATACTTATTTTTGATTTCTTTCTTCCTTGAAATCTCGTAACGCTCGTTAATGAACAAAACAATAAGAGAGGAGCCCCAGCGCGCGAAACAGGCCAGCTGAGCATCATTGGTTATGACGTCACCGTATGAACGAGGGACTGTGTCCGTCCGTCCTTAGGGACTCTGGGGGAGGAGGAGGAGGGGTCTCAAGGTAACCCGAACGGGGTAGCTCAAGCTAAGAATGCCATGTTTTCTTAGTTGGAAATCACGTGCACGTGATACCACGCCTTTGGGCAGCCCGTGTTGTCTTGGTGGGAAATAACATGCAAATCACATCAATCATTTTGAAAGTTGAAGTTTTTTAGCAAAACGATTGTTCATTTAAGAACAGAAAACTCATTTCAATTGTTATGTCAGCGAATGATAGCGGAGTTGATATCAAGTTTTCAAGGCAGGGAAGCAGTAAGTGAAAGAGAACGGAAGAGAGCAAGAATTAACAAGCATAGAAGTAGCCAAGAAGATTGGGAAAGAGAGCGGGCCATGGCTAGAGAAAGGAGGCGAATCAATACTAAACAATGCCGGGAAGTAGAACGAGTCATGGCTGCCGAACAATGCCTTGAAGTAGAGCGAGCGAGGGTTAGGAGAAGGAGGCGAAATAGAAACGAGGAACGACGCGAAGCGGAACTTGCCAGGAATAGAAAATGGAGGCAAAATATAAGATAAGAAAAACGCAAAGCAGATTGAGTCAGGAACAGAGAACTGAGGCCAAAAAAAAGTGAGGAACGTCAAGAATTGTTGCGAGCCACCCAGAGAATGGCGGGGAAAAGATTCGTTCGGTTCAGTCTTCACAACTTTTGCTACAACTTTTGTTAGAAGTTTCTGCCTCGGTTACCGGTTTTTATAACATAGATAGGACACTGCGCGCGCTCTGATTGGTCAAAAACCCATGTTTTTTTCAGAGTATAAAGCATCGAAAAAGCGTGTTTTATTGTTTTGCGCGCGTAAAATCTATATCATAAAGCAAATGAAGAAGACTAAGCCGTGTATTGCACTATGATAAAACACTCCGGACATTTGAGAGCACTCGAGAAATGTAGAAAACACTCGCCTGCGGCTCATGTTTTCTACACTTCCTTCGTGTCCTCAAATGCCCGTCGTGTTTTATCACAGTGTAAGAATTCTTTATTTGTTAAATGTCAATCACAATTTTTTTTATTCCGACACTATGTCACCTTTTAGCCGTCTTAAAAAGATGCAAAATGACCAGGTATTTTGGGGAAATTAATTATGACGGGTAATTTTTCGCACCCACTACGGAAGTGAATGTCTTCTTCATGTGCTCCTCTTGACGTGAAGGTATTAGACACTCATCTTCAAGCACTCGTTCAACTTGGATAGGCCTGGCACAAGCGTGAATCACAAAGATGGATCACCTTTTAGTGTATCTGTAGTCTCTTGTCATAACTGTTGTCAATTATTATTTGTAATACCGTTAGCTTATCAGTGGTGTCTAGTCATTCTTGTCAAGTTTAGTTTCTTTAGCTCTCTTGTTGCCTTTAGTTGTATGTAGGTTGTACTTAGTTGTATTTATTTCCTGTAAGCATGACCCGCCTAGATTAGCTACCCTTGGGCATCTTATGTACTTTTACTTAAAACACAGTATAATGTATGTATACCAGGGAAAATGAGTCGCAAACAAAAGTTCCTTCGAGACTAATATCTACGCTTTATAGAAACACGAGAACACAAAAATAATGACAGCTGTAGGCTACATAGTCACGTTAGAGTTCAGGGTACTTACTGGATCTTGAGGGAGCTTCACACTCGTTTATGTCTGCAAGCGAATATTTATGATAAACGTGAAATTGTACATTTAACAATAAACTCCGCTAGAAGATAGAACGATTGTTGCCAAAGCCATTGTTTACAATTTTGTCTCATTAACATACCAGTTTGTGTAGGGAAGGCATCAGGTAAGATACGAATTGACTTCAAACATTGTGAAACTTACTGATAATTGGCGAAATGTTTGGCCCTTTGGGTGAAATAATCAGGAAAAACTTGGCTTTCAAAAACTGCAAAATTTCTTGGCGGCAAAAGCACTTAGAGCTCATATATACTTTGGGTAATTTTGAGTTTTAAACCCACGTCGCACAAAACGTATATGTATACAGTCAACTCTCTCGTGAGCAAACACCCTCGGAAATTGAAACAGAGTGTCCGTTAACAGAGCTGTCCGCTTACGAGAATTATTCCGGCCCATAAGAAAAAATAGGTAAAAAAGGGGAATTGAAAATAGTGTCCGTGAGTAGAGCTGTCCACTTAAGAGAGGGTCCGTTAGAGAGAGTTGACTGTTCAATACATCAGGCTCAAATTCGTTTGGGTAGTTAATCGTACTATTCAGAACTCGTCACAACCCAGTATCACTTGGTACAAATCAGCCAATCAGAAAATCGGAATTCGTACAGTGTATGAAAGTTGAATAATAAAATTATGACAAATGACGTTATATCTTACTTTGTTTTATGATAATTCGGTATATGGCCATTGCTGTTGTTGTTGTCTTCTATAGGCGGTTAGGCTAATCCGGAGAGCTTTACATATCCTTATTAGATTCTAACTAGTCTAACCGAGTTAGTCTCTTGATTAACCTAGTTAACTTAGTTGGTCTCTTGATTCCGTTCAGGATAGTTTCACTGGTTACTCGTTCGATCGCCAGTAAGCAAAAGTACCCATTTATTGTAACATTATACATACCAACGCAGCTGGTAAATGTTGGAGGGCCGAGGTAGTACCCAAATGGACAAACACCATTTACAACAAATTGCCAGTCGCTCAGAGATTCTATGCCCGGTGTGGGTGGTCCATCATATGAGCAGCCTACTCCAACTACTGCACCTTTATCTATTAAGATGGCGTATGATCCATTCATGCTAAGCGCTGCTTTGGGCATTCCAAAATAGAGCATTGTGCCATTTCTACCGATTTTGACGTATTGAGAAAGTGTATCCACTTTATAAATTGTGAGTCCACTGGGCAGCAGAACTAGCCTGATGTAAGATGAGGTGCGCGGCTTCTTTATCTACATAAAGCAGCATAACAGATTATCAATAGCAATCGAGTCACGTACTATGCAACACATTTTTAAAAGACTAGCAGCGCTTTTTCCAAACTTCAGACATATAATAAGGAGGATTAACTCTCTTGCTTGAAATCCTCCCTTGAGGCTGCTGAGGATAAAAGATTTTATTAATGTGACTGTGATGAGGTCAAGTGCAAACCAAGTCGGCATACGAGCCAAGTGGCCCATCAGAATGGAGCTTATCCCAGTTCCTGTACCATGAGGTGCATAGGATGCTAGTCTATCGCAGGGCTACCCCCAGCATTGCGTTCGCCGGTACCCATTTATACACCTGGGTGGACAGAGGCACAGTGAGAGTAAAGTGTCTTGCCCAAGAACACAGCACAATGTCCCCGGCCAGGGCTCGAACCCGAACCGCTCGATCCAGAGACGGGCGCACTAACCATGAGACCACCGTCACCTAACCCACAAGTGCAACCAAAGACTACGATTATTGGGGATGCTGATGACAAATGTTGATCTTACCACTCGGTCAAACTCGATGCTGAACTGCACAAAGCCTGGTCCTTTTGTACTGTTATGAGTTCTTAGACTGCGACTTCCTGTAATCACTCGTGGAGTGTGACCTAGGAAATAAACCGTCTCATTCAACTATTACCTTCTTTTGTTTTATTCTGTTAGAAATAGATAGGCAAAAGTATAGTCAATCAATCTCAATACAGGGGTTGCA
>OZ026601.1:26277413-26289913 GCA_964020085.1 Micromussa lordhowensis
GCGTACTACTACCGACGAAAATAATTTAAAATATTCAGAGGTTAAAACATAAAGCTTATTCTTCCCCCAGGTGGCAATTTTGGCTATAGAGCTACGAATCGAAGCAGGCGTTTTAAGCAAGAGTTGTCTCGTGACAAGACCCGAAAGCAATGCAAGGGTAAACTTGCTAACGTAGCCAAAAAATACAAGAACATGAAGTACAAGCTGTGCTGTGCTTTAAAAGGGATTTAAGACGATTAATAACCTTCTTTAAGCATTAGCCGACACTTCAGGGAGCAAAGGCAAGGGAAAAATAATAAAACAATAAACAGCTGTGAAGGTTACAAGTTACGTTTTCAACGGCTGCTGTAAGACTCCCCCGAGGTTTTGTGTAAAAGCTGAATTTCTTGCGTAAACTGGAAGTTGTCTATTGTCCACCTTAGTTATTTATTGCTGTGTAAACAGCTTCTCCATTAACTGAGTCACCAAACCATGATTAGCAATAAACCGCAGTAACCCTCTCTCGTGCAAAGTCAGCATAAATAACCGAAACATTGTGACATGCTTTAAAGAAAAAAATCTATCCATTTGTTCCGTAAATGGTCTATACACAAAATAACATACCTTACAGACCACTCCTCACTGCTAGGAGGAAAGGTATAAGTGAATGTATTTCCACCCATTGTCCAGTCTTCACTTGTACTATAGTCGGTACAAAGGTAGTCAGCGCTACCAACCGTTATCTCGGACGAATTGCATTGTTGATTGGAAGCGCTTATACACTTTGCTTTCCACGAACCTACACTAATAAGAACACCCTGGCTTATTGTGTCCTGGTCACAATATTGGGATGATCTCCGAAAAGCCAGACGGAAATTAAAACGTACCTGTGAAGAAAACAGTAGACGATATAAGAGATATACTTTTAACACACAAGGAAATTGAGAATTTCCTAGCTGATCGACAACATATTTAGACTAGTTCTGGAAATTATACATTGCACTGACGTTTTCGTCATGTTCCTGTAACTAGTTGCTTTTCAAAATTATGATTTCGGTGATAATTTGGAACAAATCTTATAATACGCCAAATAAACAGTGTTTTACCAAACCAGTTAGCACGCTTGAAGCGTAGGAGGTCGTTTTCACCCGAATAAAAAAAAAAATTTAGTACAGCTAGACCATCACGTGACCTACTTTTCATAAAATTATGGGCTAACATTATGCCAAAAAAGGAGAAAAAGAATTGTGTGTTGGCAATTTTGCCATTTTCCATATGCTCTTTCCACTTCTGGAATTCTTTAAGTTATAGCCCATAACATGATTTTTTAAAGCAAAAAAAAAAAATTGCCACGTGACCCCAGCTGCAAAAGGCCTATTACTTTAATTACTTCAAGTTTATAAGTTAGAGGATCGGAATGTCTGTGGCATGTCTACGCCGTCATCAATTTCATTTGATCCATATGTGATCAACAGGAGATGAAATAAATGAGAAGACAACATAATGTTTGCGGTCTCCACCATTATGTGAGACCAAAACTACAAGGGTGTGAAATGTACTTGGGCTTTCCTGGGGGGTAGGCAAATGCCCGGTCCCCGATAATATTAAAATTTCAAATGCTCCACTCTCGGGATTTAGACGTGAGCAAATGCTCGGCTATGCCCGGGGAGTGGGCAATGCTGGAACTGAATGATGCATAACATGAAAATTGTCCTATGGGTTGCCATGTAGGAATAATCTATTCATCGCTCAATTAAGATAGTTTTTTTCGTAAGTTAGAAAAATCTAGAGTGTTTTTGGGATGCCGTTTTGTGGCTACTGCTGCTTTACAGTTCAATCAATCAATCAATCAATCAATGCATTTAACGCGGTCGTTAGTTTACAGTTACGCCACGAAGAAATTGAATAAATGGGCAAAAAACAAATAAAAGCATTTTGTAGGAGTATGAATTTAAGATAACTTAAGATTAAAAACTAACAAATATCAAAATATAAAAATTCAACAATGTCTTGTCACTAACTTAAAAAATATAGAAAAATATGATTAATATAAAAACGGTAACAATTCTGATAAAGAATAGATCGGTTTCAGATTTTGAATTCCGTCCCCCCTGTCAAAAATTGGTGTTCAATTGCCTCCACCCCCAGAAACGACAAACAATGATTAGAACAGAATTTTACGAGATTTGGAAATACAATTTTGACGCGCCTTGGCAAAGAAAATTTATCTGTTAACTTATCATCTTTATTGGTCCCATAAGTTAAATATATACATATTTATCAAAAACTGGATCATCGATTAATGCAATTCGAGAGTTTTCATTGGCTTAGCCATCATGGTATATGAGCCATTATACCATGATCTACAAAAATGGCGAGCGTTTGCGTGATTTTTTGGGCCTTTTTGTTTTTATTGTAGCCTAGTTTTCTATTTTTGGGAGGCGTTTTTAACAAAACAATTATTCCACTCGCGCTTGTTGGATATTAGATGATTATAGCCAACTCGGCGCTACGCGCCTTGTTGGCTATCTATCATCTCATATTCAACGCGCGCTCATGGAATAATTGTTAAATAGTAAATCAAAGATTGCAAAAAGTTTTTAGTTTTTAGTTTTTAACGTTTATCTGAAGAAGGTTGAACAGCCGAAACGTCATTAAATCGAGCCAGACCAGTAAGTAGTTCACCCCACTGTTCTCTTTCAGTATTTATCTATAAATTCACGTGGTGGTGCTGCATCCTTTGGATCCTAAGAGTTCATTGTTTGCGTAAACCTTCTTATTCTGCCTATATAGTAAATCAAATGTAGAAATTAAAAGACCAAAAGGGATTGCGCAAACGGGAAAAGTATCCCATGCGAGGCGCAACCTAAACTCTAATAAAAAACAAAAAACAAAATAAAATCTGATTAAATTCAATAAAACTACAAACAATAAATCTAACTAATTACTAATAGTGCACAGTAAAAAGCAAATAAAATCAGTCAGATAAAATTAAGAGCGGTGGCAAGTGCAGTTACTAGAGAGGAACCAGGTGCAGGGCATATCAATATTATAAGTAGTGTCCAGTAAAGTAAAATAAGTAGCCAGCAGATAATTTTAATTTTAAACATACTTAAACTAGAAAACTTGTCATGAGGGGCAGATTAGATATAATGTTCCAGGGTTTACAATATAGGCAAAACAGCATATTAAATAAAGGCAAAACAGCATATTGGACCTGGACCTCAGAAACGAACACGATTTTCCTTTAACCAACGGCCAAGATTTCGCCCTGATTTCGATCAAAGTAATCCCCTAATTCCTCCCCCTCCCCCTCTCCCCTCCCCACACCGGGTGCAGCAACGAGTCAAGAAATGCCTAGGGTATGCCAGGATGATGACGTTTCTAGTTGATCAATTTCCGTTAGTTATAACGGAAAAATTTTAATTCCTGTATCAGAATTTTTGTGTGTCGGAGTTATTGAAATTTGCAAAATAATGTCCTCTGGGGTTACGACGCGTCCGTGTGATAGACACGAAAAGTCTGTTTCCTTTTTATACATTTTCTGTGATTTTTTGAGATTTCTCCCCCCCCCCCCCCCCCCTTCGGAATTAGGTTTATTCTAGTGTTTCAATTTTTTAATTGTAGCGGTAACTTTGTCTTTAATGAGCTTTATCTTTTGTGAAAGGACGTAAAACACGCTACTGTATTGTCCACAGCGCTAACCAGAAAAGGTGTCAGAACAGTCTAGCTCAAAGTTTATGCAGTTCTTGTTAGTAGTCGATCAAAAAATCAATTACAACGCCTTCAACGCAAATTGCTGTCAAACTTTAACTGGACGAACTCAGTTTTTTCTTGGCTTCTAGCTAGATTAGTTCCGTGTGAGATTTTATTTATCTTTTGCTGGCTTCACTGCTTGATTTCTCTGTACTGTAAGCTGATCTTTTTTCCTCCAGTCTCTCCATTTTTCTTTGCCAATGTACAATAATGCGTAATGCACACTGTGTAAATAAGCGGCTTCATTTAAACCCAAGACCCTCCGTGATCTAGTCGAATGCCCTAACCACTGTTCTACTGGAGACTATGATGAGAAAGGGGCAATTTGTGGATCTCGACTGGAACCGCATCGCGCACCTACACAGCCAAGTAATGACTAGCACATGTGGAACTCACTAGCATCATCATATCGCGCTGTCACATTGTTTCGTCTTACATCCCGTTAATACGGACACTATCCCGCATGGTCCCTACGGTGTCCGTATTAACGGGATTCGATTGTAATTGTTTTGGGATTAGTGCGATAGAGTTCTCCAGTTTCGAAATATTATTTGCCGTCGAATTCTCTTGTATTGGAAAAAATGTTTTGTAGGTATTCTGGTCATTAGAATCCAATCTGTTTAATGGGAGAACGTGAGAACTTACTTTCTACGCAGCGGGGTTTGGGAACTGCTAATAAACAACAAAACGGCGAACAAGGAAACAGCGATTCAAAAAAGGTGGAGATGCAAAACTGGAATAGGAAGCTGCCCTGTGTGGAGAGCACTAATTAGGAAAGCAATACTTTCCTTTGTATGGCATTTCCTAGTTTATTTTAATAGCGCGACAGGTAAAAGTTTGCACTAGAAAGAAAAGGTTCATTTCTGAAAGTATACTGTAAGCGCTAGCAGTATCCTTTACGATGGCGTGGACAGTCACTATAAATCTTAACACGTTTGCCGGTCTCGTTTACTAAGGTGGGAGTGGATGCGAGAGGATATTATGTCTCTAAGCTTGTACTACTTACCTTTACGAGTAAAAAAGCACTTTAAATGTCACCGCACGGAGTTTAGCTTCTTTAGCCTTCTTGTTGTAATTAGTTTTGCGCATTATGTTTTCGGTTACGCAGGGTTTCATACTTTCGTGTATTTTTTACCTGTTTCAGTTTTTCTGTATAGAGTCCCCTGTAGTTGATTTTTTTAGTTGTCATTGTCAGTGAATTGTGTTGTTCCTATTTTGCTTCAGCGAATCACCAATAAAAGTGCGAGTGTACTTTGAGGTGTGGAATTAATTCGACTACGGGAATAATTAAAAGTCATATACCAAAACTTTTAATTCTCGATATAGGTAATAGAGGGAAATGGTTATGAAACCCGACAGATTTCTTTGTTGTAGGGTTTTGTTCGTTCTTTTTATTTTGGCTCTCGACCCTGCACAAAACACAACAGTTGTTTATTCCGTACTGAGGAACTAACCAATAGAAACGTTTTGGTTACGTAATTCATGCATAGTGTATGAGCGCAAAGCAAAAATAAATCCTGGCATCTTTGATGGCTCCTTTGATGTTTGCGGGCTTCATAACCATTCCCCTCTGTATAAACTATGTTCTCGTTTATATGTTTCTTCTCGTTTATTGTCGCCCTTGCAAGTATTGTGATGCCTTATTTTAAGAACCAGTAATTTTACACTATACATGCAAGTCTTGAGGTGCTAATAATAAGTTCTGACAACCAAAATTGCTGCAGCCGACTATTTTTTTTACCCGTCCATTGATTTGCAAATGAGCATATATACAGCACAAGATAAAATGCAAATCACTTAGATCTTATCTTGCCAGCCAATCACGTTTACTCGCCTATGCATTAATCGTGAATGACACCATTGTCAGAAGAACGGAAGTCACAGTTTTAAATGACACTTCAGCAGAAAAATCACGGTAACGAGCCTTGCGAGCCCTAAAGCTATATGTCTAGCGTCAGTGTTATTACTTAAGTATAACGTAACGTCTTTTCTTATTGATGAAGGACAAAAGATGATAACAATTTAAAAAAGAAAAACCTTTTTGCAGTATAACGAACTCACTATTCTGGTAACGATTGAATCCCTCCAGTTTATATTTTGCAACAATGGAGCTTCATGCAAAACTGAAACAAAGCATTATATTGGCCAATGAGTTCCCCTTCCCTGAGGATTCAATGTTGACTCTCAATACTTTTTAAAGGGGCGATAAATCATGACAATAAAATGAAAGACGACAATTTGGACAGAAGATATTCATGAAATTTGCACAACTATGAACCGCCAGGTCTTCATGAGTGCCATTCGGGAGATCTGAGCTCTTTACACCTTTAAGTCAACAATACGGTTACCACGGCTGGGCCAAATTTGTAATGCTAGAATGATCGGCAACAAGCTTTCATCTACTAATAAGACTCATTAAAATGTTTATTAGAATGCGGTGTAAGACATTTGCATGCTGCAGACAACATTTGACTAGTTTAGGCTTAAAATGCGCTCGGGATCGCCTGAATATCATTCAGGTTGGCCTGAATTGCACTCAGGTTAGGTTGTTTCATAGCTCTCGGTAATCGAAATGGGAAAATGATATCATTAGTTGAAAATTTCTGCAGTCTGTGGTGTGTAGTCTTGCAAATGTCATATACGGATTAGAATATAACTAACTTAATTTTGCGATCAAAGTTCAACTAAACATGATGTTGTTCTTTATTCGCCAGCTAATCTAACGCTTCTCAAAGGCTAAGGTAGCCCTGCGAGGCACTAGCATCTCATCAAGAGTATAGCAGTGTTACTTCTAATCGCTTCATGATACAAAAACCGGAGATATTCGTCAGCCTGATGGGCTTCTTGGCTGGCATGCATACGTTAAAGTTAGATTGACTGAAGAAGTTTTAGATCTTCGATCTAAACCTCAGTTCCATTTTAAAATTCAAGTTTACAGTGGTCAATGCGCTTAGCAACACAAAGCTACTTCTCAGGCATGCCACTTAAACTGAAGGAACATGTAAACACTGAAAGCACCAATAAACATCAATTGTCATCGAAATAATTAGAATATGGATTAAAGCATGGAACATTCTCGGTTGTTTACCAGGGACCTTTAGACTGGACTACGAGTACGAGATTGAGTACGAGCACGATTTTCGAATTTCAAACCAATGACTTTTCCACAGCCCTCGCTGTTCATGTTGGTTTTCGGTATAGAGGGTAGGTCATGGGATAAGATGGGTAAGTGACGTTATCATGTGGAGTTTGAAAAGTAGAATTGAAAGTCGTTCTCGTACTCGATCTCGTACTCGAATTCAAATCTAAAGTCCCCTACTGATTGAATGATACCCAGCCCCACAGATTCTTGCAAATATCGCTGTAAACTTCACTTAAAATATTGTGACTCCGCGAAAAAGCACTTGGGAGATAAAAGAAAATGTCGTGAACGATTCCGAATTGTTTTACAAGCTGGATTCGAAATTGATTGAAATAAAAGACCTCAAGCATATAATTCATATTGTCTTCTCAAAGACTATAGGTGGCAGCATGTAACAACGGGGCTGCTTGAATGATCTTTAGTCATGACAAAATGAACAGCCACAAGATGTGGAAAAATGCAAAATTGTTGCCAAAGACAGGTATTGATTACGAAAGGACAAAATCAAAAGAGAACAAAATGAGCTTGCAAATGGTTTTGGGAACGATTGGGAAACGGAGCAGTACTCAATTTCCTGTAGATAACTCATACATGGACAGTTTGTGAAGGGCCTGTATGAAGGGCCTGCATTTGAAAACTCAAATAAATTCATAAAGTCTTAAGTATTAGATAAACATATGAACAACCACTACATACATGGCCATAAACTTCTACTACTACAATGATACTGAGCGTGCTAAATGATTTGCTCTTACCGTGTTACTGTTGGAGTCTGTGGGAGCCCACATGATACTGCCATGCCGAAAGTGAGATCCTTCCGCTAGCGGTAACCATTGGAGCATCAGAAGAGTAAAATGATAAGCCGATATTCTGCACGCCATCCTTTCGTCGAAGTGTTGTTGTCAGTTCTGGAGGGTTCCAGGAATGTGTTACGATATGTCGCGCCACGACGATTTTGTGATTGGCAGCGTGCCTTTGTTGGAAAGCAATTTCATCCCTCGTTGCTTCACACTGATAGCATTTGTCTTCACTGACGCACGAAACATGGTGCCAGAATCGATATTGAAAGTGGCTCCTTCAATTAAAGAAACGTTAGTCCGTAGAGGACGGATTTCAACGCGAAGAAACTTGGAAATTCAAGCAAAAATGTCGAATACCCAAAGTTAAAATCGTCCTTCAGCGAGTGCAGCCGCCGGCACTGTTGTCTCACCCAACCAAGTACATGGTCGTCAGTTCATGTCGCCGAATTTTCCTGTGCCTCAGCCGGCCTAACGATGTGTGAATGCAACGTCGCTTCAAATTGGGATCGAGGGTTAGGGTCAGTGAACAACAATGGGAAGACTACGAAGTCGCTACAGGGCTCTCTCAGCGGAAAATGGCTCGCCGCCTAGCTCAATGTGCTCAGGTCTATTATGGGCAAAGAAAGCTTTCAAATTTCTGTAAGTTTGAAAACTTGCCCGAGCAGCAAGAGAGCGCACAAAGCTTACGGTCTGGATGCAATGGAAGCTTACTACAAGCCACAGCGAAATGTTGTCTACAAAAGATGTGTTTAACGTGAAAGAGTAGACGCCTCTGTCGATCGACTGCTAAAACTAGCCTTTTCGTGAGATTTCGTACGCTAACCGATGAAGGAATTCAAAAAGAGCGGAGCGGGCCGCCAAGCGGAGCCCCATACCCATAAACGAAAGAAAAGGAAACCCATGAATTGATTTTCCCATGGTTATCATGGCTAGCGGTATTGCTCATGGGCGCGTAGGCACGAGGACTACAATGGCGACGGAGTCGCGCAAGATGGCGGTCATACTCCAGCTAATAGATTGACAGAGACATGTTTATAGCATCCTTCTTTGAGATTGGACATCCATTTCACAAGCAATTGACGCTTGACAAAACAAGGCATCCGCTGACGAGTATCGCGTGAACATATCGCGGTCTCAAGTTTAGAGCTCATCGAGGTCACGGTTTTTTTAAGTTGGCCGCTGACCAAGTGCTGGTTTTCGATTGGATCGCAGGCTCAAGTTAACTTGTAAATTCGGAAGCTGGTTAAAGAGGCTCGAAAGGGTATTTTGTCCGCGCGGAGAATGGATACCAAGATACACGCGAGTAACGCGCAATAACGCGCTCGATGCCATGGTCCTGCTTCTGTTTCCGATGAAAAATGGGGAACTTTACGTTTCGAAAACAGTCAGAGAAAAGCTCAAGTGGCACTTAGCTGGTCGAAAAGGGACGAAAAGGATTATTTGAAGAGCGAAAGGAGGATGGTAAAGTCGGCAGCCTCGCATTACGAAAAGCGCGACCCTTGTGATTTGTAGCTCACATTTTGTTTTGCAGAAAGTTTAAGTGGAAACTTCTAAGCATATCTAGACCTGTTAAATTCCCAAGAAAAACACTAATTAGCAAGAATCGTTCCTTAATAACTCACAGGAAGCTGAAAAAGGAAATGAAATAATCGTTGGGTCTAGGATCGTGAACTTAGACAGCTTTATGATAGAAGTGAAAATCTTGCCATGAAAGTAAACATATTCACAAGGAAACAAAAGTTCGTATAAATGTAGCTAAGACTTTATTTCAAGTTCAAAATGCTTACAGTAATCACATAAAAAAAGATTATCGACTTTCCCTCGATAACATAACAATTTTAACCGAAAAGTGAATTAGGCACGGCCTCATTTACAAAAATTGTTTTGTCAATAAGAGTGCACTTATTTCAGTACTTCTCACATTCATACACATGCTAACAACCAGCCAAACAGCACAGTTTTGTAATCTGCAACTAATAAGTTGAGCGACAGAATTCTCTCTTATCCTGGGTTAACACATCCCGGCCCGGGAGCTCCGCTTTTAGGCTTGGCTAAATGTATATATTAGGTTGGTGATAGAGACAAGGATTTGTTACTCACAAAGGGATTATCATTGCAAAAAACAGTGGAGTCAAAGCCACAAAGCAGCCGCAAAAATGCTTGGAAAACGAATAAAATAAATGCAGTGTAGAGGAGGTACACAAGTTCACAGGAGTTCAAACCTGATGAAGGCCGACCGCGACACAAGGAGCCAAAGAATTCCTTTAACCATAATACTTAGAATTAGAAGAGAAAACAAGCAACTCTTAAGATAAACCAAGGAAAGGAAAGTGTAAGGTATGTGCAAGTATTGTGGCAATAACATGCACCACAAAACACGAGACTTTCCTGCTTATAGTCAGGTGTGCCTAGAATGTAATAAAAACAATCAGTTCGCGCCATCTTGCAACGCAAAACGTTCGAATCCAGTCAATATTGTCTTAAACAAAGACGGATCTGACTCGTATCTTACAGTACAGTGCTTCAAGTGGAAACCGTGTTGACCCTAGCTGGTAATTAAAGGCTGGCAAGTTCTTACCGAGTTAACCTTCTGCATAGAGGACGCGGTCCACGTTAAGTACAAGAAATCCATGGTTTGCCAACTAGAGAGTGGAGCGTCGTGAAGCGTGATCAATTGTCGAGACATCTCGATTCCTTTCCAGAACGCAATACCTAAATTAGGACTGAGTTCAGTCAAGCTCAAGAGCTACGATGGCTCATTATGAGACCCACAGGGGAAGCATGTCTAACAGCGATGCATAATGGTAGCTACCACAACCTAAAGTTTTAAGTAGTGGAACGCCCGAAAAAGCCCCTCTTGTCAGCTCATCAAGACTTAAACAATGCCTTGAAGCGAGTCAAGTGCAAAATGCCCAAATTGGAAGACATTCTTGCCCGACTAGGAAAGGCAAAGGTATTCTCCGCGCTGGATTCAAACGGCTTTAACCTGATCGGTCTTAACGAGGAAAGTAGCATGAAAACCATATTCCGGACCCCTGATACTTGAGAATACAATTTGGAGTAAGCCTGACGCCAGACGAATTGGAATACAAGCTCCACGATTGGTTAAATGAACCTCCACGAGAAGTGTTTTTGCGAGATGATGTATTTGTAATGTGATATGGAGAGATAATAAGACCATGACAACAGCCTGACCAGGCTTCTCCAAAGAGCAAGAGAAACAAACCTGAAGCTGAACAAGTCCAAACTTATGTCCAGACAGCCAGAAGTAAAATTCATGGGACATGCCATCAAAAAAAACAAACAACCAATGTTTAAAACCGGATCCAGAAAAGGTGAAAGCAGTGAAGAAATTCCTAGGCCAACCTGAAAGAAGGAACTGGTAACCCCTCTGGGTTCCTAAAATATCTGTTGAAATATCTGCCTCGGCATACAGAGGTAATTCAGCCATTACGTATGTGTAAAATCAAAGCCAAAGAAGCTTTAGCTGGTTAAATCAATAGGAGTCAGCATTCATCGACATCAAACAGTAAGTCATCATATCAGTTACCCAGTGCTTACGTTTTACGACCCTGAAGCTGAGGTCACACTGCAGTGCGACGCAAGTGTGTACTGCTTTCGCGCTACATTTCTTTAAGATGGTCAGCCAGTAGCGTTTGCGTCACGTACAGAGCGAAACTATGAGCTAATTGAAAAAGAGTGATCAGTATCTTGCAAAAGACAACAAAACAGTGGTTGAATCAGATCATAAACCACTACAGACCATCTCCAAGAAACCTATTAACTTAACGCCATACCAAGTTCAAAGGTTGCTATTACGACTGTTGTGCTACATCCTGAGATATCCGCCACAAGAAAGGAAGTCAGATGCTCTTGAAGGATCACGTCTCTAGAGCTACGGATGTCGCCTAAAGGAATAGTCCAATCGCAAACGTGAACAGTACCAGACCCAGTCCTCATGACACAAGGCTACAGTCATTGCAGGTTAGCCAAAGGTAGGAGAGCAAGTGCCTATGCCTGTCAGAGAGTATTGGCTCTATCGAGATGATTCAGTCTCTGAACGCAAATTTGGAGTAAGCTTCAAAAATCGACGAGTATCAGTTATTGTCTCAAAGCTGTTAAGAGCAGAGATTCTGTCTAGAATTCATCTCAGTCCAATGGGCGCAAAATTCCGTCTGAGAAAAGCTAGAGGTGTTACATTTTGGCCTGGAATGAGCAATGAAATCAAAGAAAGCGTCACCGACTGTCAGATCTGTGCAGACGTCCAAGCTTGCTCTCCCCTGACAGCCACTATTGACATAAGAGAACCAAGACAAACCTTTGAGCAGGGTAGCAGCTCACCTGTTCAGTCTTCATGACAGGAGCCAAATTGTGTTTTGGACTACCATTGACAGACATTCACTGATTGTCAGCTAATTTTGCCACTGACTGACAGCTCAAACATGAAACTTCCTCTCCCTACTACCTTACGTCTAACGGAAAAGCAGAGTCAGCAATCAAAGCAGCGAAGAACGTGGTATCTATAACCCATGGAAGAGTACAACGTGCGTGCTTAAGCCTTCTGACCGTTCTTACTTGGTAAAGACGTCGAAAGAAACGGTACGTAGGAAACGACATAGTTTGAAACTTACACGGCCCAGCTGTCTGCGATGCACCCAATATCACTCTCGCAATCTCGCATTCTCTTGACGAAGAAAAAACTTGAAGCTGCAAATGTTGCATCGCCTGATCTACAGCAATCCGCCGTCAAGGCTCCGAGTGTCATCTGTTCACAAGAGAAGACACCTTTTGCAGCAAATCCACCGAAAGGTAGTAGCTCAGGG
>OZ026601.1:26294913-26339913 GCA_964020085.1 Micromussa lordhowensis
GCACCTCTTGGCAGACCCTCGAAAAGGAAAATACTGCTCGTTGCAGAAGTGCCAGTGGTTTCTTGTAAAAGAATACGCTAACCATTCCAATCCAGACTTTCGTTGAACGAGATGTAAATCACTCACCCAGACACTGTCCAGTCATCCAGTCCTGACCCTCGCAAGATTTGTCAAGAGTTTTCTTTACCAGGCTCCCTGACTCACATACTTTTGTTGGCTCACAATAAGAACACTAAAAGAGAATTAACAAAAAAATGCTATAATGCATTTTACTTGTGGTGGTTTGCACTCACGTACATACATTGCAGAATATGTAACATTTTGCGAACATTCCAAAGGATTGATGACATTTGTTTTTGAGAAACATGAGTCGATCCTAATATGTTTACTCTTTTGTCGTTAGCGGCATGGAACAGATATTGCGTTCCGTGCTACTAAATGACACAGAGCTTATGTATGAAATGAATGAGTACCACAAAATCAGCAACGAGCACCGAGGGGGGAAGCAATAGTATTCTCCATCCACCCCTCCCGTGGTATGGAGCCGAGGGTCTCATTTGACCAATCACAATCTGAAGGCAAAGAAGGAAACATCGGAGAAAGAGTGGGGGGACGGGGGGGGGGGGGTTGGGTAGGTGGTGTTGCCAAGGAACCCATACCAAACTTATTGAAATGCGGTTAAAGGAAACAAACAATAAAAATGAGACAAAAACATATATTCTCGAAGCTTTATTATTGACACTTAAATGTAATAAATAAACTGTTTGTTTGTTTATCATTTTCGGGACACCTGGATGACAACAGTACAATGAAGAGACTGTGGTCTAAAATTTGGTTGAAAAAAGGTTATCATTGGAAGATGCCAATGTATAAGGGATATGTTCTCTTACATCAACTTGGCTACATTCCTTAGAATAGTGATTACATTCCTTAGAATAGTGCTTACATTCCTTAGAATAGTGATTACATTCCTTAGAATAGTGCTTACATTCCTTAGAATAGTGATTACATTCCTTAGAATAGTGCGGGTTACATTCCTTAGAATAGTGGTTACATTCCTTAGAATAGTGCTTACATTCCTTAGAATAGTGATTACATTCCTTAGAATAGTGCTTACATTCCTTAGAATAGTGGTTACATTACTTAGAATAGTGATTACATTCCTTAGAATAGTGGTTCTAAATTCGTAACAAAGTGAACTTACCCCTGACACCTCGACGCAATCTTTACACGACTTGCCGCTGTGTATGGTACAATTAGCATCTAGGGTGAAAAGAAAACAAGGAAACACGATCAGACGACTTTTGCACTAGAAGTTAAGGGAGGCAGGCGAATTGTAACAATCCTTATAGAGGGCCCCAAGATTATTAGTATTCAAGTATTAAGCTAAAGTGTCACTCTCTTTAAATGAAGATCGATTGATTGATTATTTGAATATCAAGTATTACAAAAAGAAGCCCGTTTCGGTTTGGTCGCCACTCTTAATATTTATAATCCAAAATGCAAACCGAATTCGAATAGTGTTACATCCTAGAATACATTCGAAGTTTAGTTTCACACTGACTCTGCTAAAACAACAAGGTCAATAGCTACTTATATAAAGACGTTTCGACCGAACAACTTCGGTGTTCGTCGGTTAAAAAAAAAACACTGAAATTACTGTCTATCACTGTCTATTACTGTCTATCTAACCAACCAACGAGCGAACGATGCGTGACATAACAAATCACACGAATAATTTGCAAATATATTCGGAATGACAATACGTTCGTTGCCCGCATTTCGGTCTCTCTAAGAATGCCAGGCGTCGAGAAAAAAATCTCTTATGGTAATCAGGAGCCTTATGTCCACAACAGTGGCGTGATTGGCGTGTTCTGTAATTATTGATATTAGTGTGTGTCACAAATTCTTCAAATGAAGCGAGACATGTGCCCAAATAGTCGCAGACTGTGTTGAATGGTTAGCAATCGGAATACCGTAATTACGATTAACCCAAAGACATTGAAGCATCCGGAACAACATTGTCTAATGTAGAGGTAGTCAAATTCAGCGCTTGAAAGCAGCCTTAAATAAGTTCCGTTTTCAATAAGTCTTACGCGGAAGTTTACTGTGGTCGACCGTTTGTGAATTCTTTAACATAATAGTGCCACATAGAAGCATGCGTGACTTTCGTTAAAGGTATTAATCAGACACACAAGGTTTTCTCTAATCTTCTTCCGCTTCAGTTATTTGACCGTCACACAACGTCTGCTTAGAAGCTTTGTTTGACGCCGTAACAACAATTTAGCCTCTTCATTCTAAGCCGCAGAGCTGGCCACAGTCTGCACTCAGTCTGTAGGGTACGTAGATCCTAATGCTTTTAGTGTTAACCACACAATACAGTTTTTTTTTCGATTATACTATGGCGATGTCACAGTCAATTCTTTCACATTCGATCTAGGCAATTCCTTGATATTTAAACACAAACAAATCAAAATCTGTCTACTCAAACGCAATGACTTACCAGCTTTGGCCTCGGGAGACCAGAACTGTATGCAACAGAGTATTAACAGCAAGTTAGAAGTCGCGAAAAAGCCTGAACGAAACATCGATAACCGCTTTGTGGCGCACAAGTCAATACAAGTATTTACGTTGCCGTCACGGTGCGTATGGATTTCTGGGAAGGAAATGACGTCATCGTGATGCCCTAAAGGGAAAGAACAAAACGGAGATTTTTTTTATATCGCAATTTTTTGCTTGTTGTTGAAATGGAAATGTCAAAATGTCAACCAGTAAACGAAGTCCATGAAGATCTCAAAACTAAACTAAAAAATAGATAGAGGATATTACACGGTGGCGAGAAGATATGAATTTTATGTTCGAGTGGCAAGAACAATATCTCACGAGTGAGCGAAGCGAACGAGTGAGATATTGTTCTTGCACACGAGAACAAAAAATTCATATCTTCGAGCCAACGTGTAATGTTCTTTTTATTATATGGAGACTAAATATAAAACATAAAACAAAAGCATAAATATAAAACAAAAGGCGGGAATCGTGACGTCATTTAACGATACGACACTCACAAAGGTGACATACGGAAAATACGCCACTCGGGTCCCGGATGAAGTGGCGTATGGAATCTACGAGTGGTTTAGTTCCCAGTAAAACACTCTCCTCCATATAATAATAACAACATGACCTCGAGACCGAAATTATGATTATCATAAATTCTTGTTTGACGTTGAATTTACGATTATCGTAAATTTAGAACACTGTTTCCCAGGACATTTCAGAAAAGAAAAAAAAATCATATTATTTGGACCGGATTTGAACCCGGAACTACCCGGCGCTAGGAACGACTACTTACCACTAGACCACTGAAGCACAAGACGACGGTAACGGTATTTAACTAAATATTTAATAGAATCTTGCATAGAATATCGGCTGATTAGGCCTAAGCGCAGATTTCAAATGGTTAGCTTTTTGTTAAGGTTTGGTGATCGACCTTTCAATTCATTAATGATATATGCTTACCGCAGGATGTAGAATAAGCGCATGAATTATACTGTTTAAAAATTGAGATTTGTTCAGCTAGCGACGTGGTGGTCTAATGGTTAGAAGACAGGATTACAAAGCGAACAATCCCAGGTTCGAGTCCCGCGTCCAGTCACTTGGGTTTCCTTTTAAACAAGATATGTTCATTTCCCAGAATTCCTATCAAACTTTGAGTGTTCTAAATTTACGATAATCGTAAATTCAACGTCAAACAAGAATTTATGATAATCATAATTTCGGTGTCGAGGTCACGTTGAATAATAACTACTATTGTCAATCAGTAAAGTTTAAGTTGAAAACTTAGTTTAAAACTGTGCCCGAGGTCTTGAGTACGCGTACTCAAGACCAAGGGCACAGTTTTTTCCCATACGAACCGATCTAGCCCGTTAAATAACTTTTTTTTTTCTTGAATGTTGTTTAAGTGCCTGTCTTGTTCAACTTCGTCATGATTTATAGGCGTCGCCTTTTGGTTCAAAGTTTCTTCCTCAGGATAATAAAATTCTTTCACTGTGTCCGCTCTCATCCGAATATATTTTCCTTAACAGTTATATTTTGGTAGCATATTTTTCCCTACGCGGGGATGTTTACAACACACTTTGTTACAGCGGACCGGGGAAAAAAAGTGTATTTGCGACTATTTCCTCGAGTGTAATACACGGATTAGGCTTCTTCATTTGCTTTATGATATAGAGGTAATGAAGCGAAAACAATAAAACACGCTTTTTCTATGTTATATACTCTGACAAAACATGGGTTTTTGACCAATCAGAGCGCGCGAAGGGTCCTATCTATGTTATAAATCTAATAAGAGATCAGTCTCAGCGGTTACGGGGCGAATGCCGAAACAAAAACAAAATCTCCAACTTAGCCTGTTCTGTTAGTGTGCCCTAGGGCCCCATTCTCCAAGAGGAGAGCTAGGACTGCGATTATGATGATAATGATGATGACGACGATTCAACTAAAAAATAATTCCGCAAAAAGTCATGTTATCTGTCTTATTTATCTCATTAGGAAAAACACAGCTGATAAGACGCATTTTCTAACTTTGCATTGTGCAGCTCACGGTTTAAAGGCTGCTTCGCACATTTTGGTATTTTCTTATAGGCCGGCCCTGGTTGTTCGAAGGCTGGATACCGGTATCCACCGGATAAATCAATATCAAGGAGATAAGTGATTTATCGTGATTTATCTGGATAGTGATTTATCCAGTCGATAGCGTTCTTCATCTTTCGAACTACCCGGGCCTGATTTTAAATTCGTGCTTATTTAAGGCGGGGGAAACCTAAAAATTGGCCATTTTTTAACAATTTTTCACAGCTAGGATTTAATTGAAAAGTTGAGGAAACTATATATCCGTGGACAGCGTATGACTTGTAGATCATAAAAAAATATTTCACACTCCACATGTTAGTTCCACTCATTTAATTCTGCCACCTGCTGGGTTCTACCAAGGCTTACTTAAGAAAAGATAGCTCCTTCTGGAATTGATAAAAATTAATGTTTTTTTGTATCACTTTAAAAAGCACATGTTGCTTATTGTTATAAGCAGAAGGATTTCTAATACGTTGAAAACACTTCAAATAATGATCCATTGAACTTGACATGGGAAAATTTAGTTAGTTAGTAAACTTTATTTTACCAGGGTGGCCCATTCAGCAACGAGGCTGATATCCAGAGAGGCCCTGGACTAAAAATATAATAATTAAAAATACAGCACATCATGATAATTTAAAAATACAATTTAGAAATACAAGGTATAGATTTAAAAAAAAAAGCATGCAATAATTAAAAATATAGAGTATAAACAAGCATGCAGTAATTCATAAAAATCTAATGTCTATAAAATCTAAAAATTGTAGGTATTAATTAAAACTCTGAAAGAAGAAAGTGACTTGGCGTTTTGAATGTTACGGGGTAGGAGGTTAAAAAAATCTGAACCGGAATATCTAAAAGTTCGTTTAGCAAGACTAAGTTTGGGTTTAGGCAGGTGCAGATCTGTTCTTCTACGAGTATTGTAGTTATGCACATTGAAATTTCTTGTGAAATATCCACTCAAGTATTTAGGCACTAGATTATTTAGACACTTATATACTAAAGCACATTTATGTCTTTTCCGTTTCGTTTCTAACTCCACCCACCCTAAAACGTTTAAAGTGTCTTTAGAAGAGTCACGCCTTAGAACAATGCGGGCAGCGCGATTTTGTAACCGTTGTAAAGATTTGCTGGAGGTCGCTGACAATTCACCCCACACGGTGTCTGTATAACACAAGATTGGCTCTATAAGTGTATTGTAGACACACTTCGCTGCATTAAGAGTAAGGCAAGATCTTATTCGTGCTAAAATTCCCAGTCGCTTGTTGACGTTTTTACAAATCGAGTCGACATGCTCTTTCCAGTGAAGTTGTTCGTCGAACATAACCCCGAGATAATTAAACTTCGTCACTCTCTCTATGTCATTTCCTTGGATCTGCAGTACAAAGTCTGATGAGGTTTGAATGGGTGTCTCTACTTCATAACTTCAAGTAGATACATCATATGGAAAATTGCTCTGCTTACAGAACTTACTCAGAACAACAAATCCTGAAAATTTCAGCTCAATTGGACAAATCCTTCTCATAATATCGTTTCTCAAAGGCGAAAATGACTCCTTTTGAGAAAACGAGCAGTTTAAACCTCGAGCTTTAAACTTCAATACCTTAAGATTCGAATTCCGTGAAAAAAAACTTCGAATTTTTTTCAGAAGTTTTAGCTTAAGTCCCGCTTTAAGTTTGGTAAAACACATTGTTTCAAAACGCGAGTGGTTTGGTTAGTTAAACTGTGTTAATTAGTCATAGGTTAAGAGGTTTTGTGTACACAGGCAAATATTGCGCTTATCGAGAATTATTAAATGTGTCCATTGTGGGATTGTCATTGAAGTCAACACAACTGAAGACTGCAAAAATGCACCTACATCTGCCACACGCTCGTATATTTCTAGTAATGTTCTTTTAATTTCTGAGGTCGCGATAAGAAAGAGACATGTGCGAGTCATGCATAGAAACTGGCCTGCATGTTATTTGAAGTAATATCTTAAACATGAGGGACCACGTTTTGCCAAATTTCCAAACACGGAGACGAGAGTGGAGAACAAAATGCCCAATTTAAAGTGGCTCTGAACCACCTATACAGAATCAAAATGGAGAAAATCAGCAAAGGAAGTGATCTACGAAAAAAATAAGAGGAGGTTGTCGACCATTTATGAGATCAAACTGCAGGCGACAATAACGTAACCGGTACCAAGCCTTATACTTGCTTATATTTCCTATTTGATGTATGACGTGGCGTGACGTTGCGACGTGAATTACGTGACATGCTAATCAGTACTAATCAGGGAAAAAAGGTGAAAAATCAGTAAAGATAGAGAAATGGCGGAAAAAATATTGATGAGTGGGATGAAATATTTTTTTTAAAATATCGAGCAGGAAAACGTATCAATTGCCCGTTCTACTTCCCTCGATTTTGGAGAAACTTATTGTTGCTACAAAAAGAGTGTTTTATTGTTCTGGGAGTGGATAAGGATTATTGACCGCATTTGGGGTCGTAATGGTACACCAAGAGTCCAAAACTATTCTAATGCGATAATTGCCTTTGCCAATGTTAGGAGGGTTAATAATGTCAGTGACATGGTCATGAGACCATGTATGATTTGCAATCTGGAGTTTGATGTTTTGACGTTCCATAAATGCAGTGTTTGCTCACAAAAAAGATCTACCCTTTTCACATCGGACATAATTCCACGAACATTTGGTACAAGGAATTAAAAAAAACAAGTTGAGTTGTTAGTCTAATTAAGGTCAAGACTTTGGATCCAGAAACTCTTGTTGAAGCGATCTCAATGGCTTGTTGCTTTTGTTGCTGTTAATCAGATGTTAATCGATTCTAGCTGAGAAATGCTCGACGTGGTATTTTAAAAACTGGTCACGCATACAGTCCGATCAGATTCTTATTCACGAGAGAATGAGAGACGACCACGTATGAACCAAAATGACTGGTTAATTTATCAGTTTTTAATGGTAAATGTTTTGTAACAGTGAGTGGCGCACACAAGAATAACTACTTGAGCTATCCGCTAGACATCTAACGTCTAACAATCTTGACTTTCATCTGTGTTTATCTGGCATCCCGTACAGAAAGAGGCATCAGGCATCTTAGCATCACGCAGGTACCTCAACAGGACGGATTCAAACCACTCTTTCGCTTGAGTCTGCCATAGCAGCACATGTAGAAGGTGGCATCGTACGCGATCCTCCCACAACAGGCTGGTCTCAATCCTGATCTGCGTGCTTTGTAACCACTGCAGCACATGTAGAAGGTGGCATCGTACGCGATTTTCCCACAACACGCTGGTCTCAATCCTGACCTGCGTACTTTGTAACCACTGCAGCACATGTAGAAGGTGGCATCGTACGCGATCCTCCCACAACAGGCTGGTCTCAATCCTGACCTGCGTACAACATAACCATTGCAGCACAAGTAGAAAGTGGGATTGTATGGCCTTCCTCTGCATTTGGGCTTGTACCACCGGCGCTCTGCGGCCTCCATTCTCTTTGTCCCTGTTGTTAGTAAAAGAAACTCTCAGGAAGGTTCTAACTGCTGGGTGTGGATACCTCGCTTCCTGATAGCGAATAGGTTTTGTAAATTTGTATATACGAAGAAAACTAACGACAAAGTAAATTATTGCCTATTTGGAATTTAACAAACACGAGATCACTTTGATACAGTTTTTGTGCCTGTTCAGAAATAACAAATAAAGTTTAAGGTCGCTCCTTTCGTAGGGTCGTATTATTTTAGGAGGGTCACTGCTTTCGGTATTTGCTGACGTTATCTCTACTTTTGGGACATAACACGGCAATTATCATGGGCCAACGTACCTTCTCCCTCCATTCCGTATTGGTTCGCTTTCACCTCATCGAGCTCGTTAACGTCTTCAAAGTTTCCTTTTTCACCCCACACAGCTTCCGTGTCTTCGATTCCAGCAATTTTCGCGTCTCTTTTCAGCTCTGATTCGTCTGCTTTGCTGAAGGAATCGCAGCGGCAGACAATGAAGAACAAAACTGCACACAGAACAAATGAAGTTGCAGGCGACATACTGCACTCGAGGCTCAATCCTGTTCAATACCAAAAATCTGGATAGATAAATAAACAAATAAATAAACAGATAATGAATTTAAAACATTACTTCCTGCCCTTATAGTGTTTCAGATCAAGTCACTTCACGTGAAACGTTTTGGTCAGATCGATGCTCCTGACAGTCATGTACTTCAGCACTCAACACGAGAACAGCTACGCATTCTGCTAACGTACAAGTCAGTTATAACGCTGACGTTTTCGTAAAATCGCAGTTTTAGGGTAGCAGTTTTAGAAGTAAAGAAATTGTTCTTATCTGGCAATTCTGGTTTCCTTGTGAAAACTGATTTAAAGTTACGGCCATATTCAAATGATCCTTTTTTAATAATTGCACCTTTTTAAAGCATTTTATAACTTAAGATCTTCGAATAAAATAACCAAACATTTTATTTACTTTCTACTTTGTACTGGACGAATGAGGGTTGAACATTTTGGCTCTTCTATTTCGAAATGATAAACTTGTTTGGTACTTATCGGTTTATGCAATTTGAACCTAAATTTTGATCAAAATATGCCTTAATTTCAATTTTCATATAAATAGATACGAAATGGGCAAAAATGTTAGCAAGTCAAGAGTTAGTTGTTTTACTATTTTGTCAAAAAAAAAAGAAAAAAACATTGGAGGTCGTTAGTTCCCAAACGTTTTAAGTTCACATCGACCATCTTAGCCGACGGAAAAAAAATTTAAAGGCAATATATATGTACAAGTTAGTGTTCCTTTTTTGTCTTACCTGAGATAATAGTGCTCAAACTGCAGCAATCCTGGGAAGCCTTTCTCTGGAGTCTTGCACCGACAGCAGAAGTAACGTTCAACCGCAACGAATTTTCTTTATATAAACCCCTTTGTAATGTGTGGATCGTTCAGTTTGGCAGCTTAAAGCAGCTGAAAACATATTTACAAAGCCTCGAGAAGATTTTGATCTGTTTAATGAAAGCTGCTATTGTGTCTAATTCTTTATTAATGTGTAGTTGTCGATATGCTCAAGTTGTAAATAACATATTTGATTTTGTTAATTAATATATACCACCTTAGTTCCACACAAAGTGTATATCAATGACTGTTTTTCATGATCGTTAACTTAAGAAACTCGACATTTTTCCCGTACAAAATTAGCCACAATTCAATTATTTTTACAAAGTAGAGCTAAAACAAAGTTTATCATACTATTTATGCTACGCTTAAAGGCGACCTTATCCATGTTTACCTTTATTAAAAGCCACCGAGGCAAAAATATAAAGCAAATACTATTTAGTTTAAAAAGCACTTTTAAATTGATTAGTCAGTTTAGATCTGTATAAACAGAAAGAATCAAAACAAGGAATGAGTTTACGTGGTTATAGAGTTAATGCCCAAACAAACAAAATCTTAAAAATTGTCGTTTCCAAAATTGTCATATGAGGAATACACTCAGCTTCTGTTCGCACATGTCATGTTGTTTACGAAGCTTCCACACGCTGTGTTCATTTTTCTTGCACGCATGATCACTTGACAAACAATTGCTCTTAACCTTATAGCACTATCCGTAAGTCTCTTTTCAAAATATCTTCAACAAGAACGTCCAACTTAAGACCTTAACGCCCTTAACACTGTCATGTACATTTTGGCATTTCCTTATTGGTCTGGGTTTTAATTCGTACCTAACTAAGTTTGGAAAAAAACGCTTTGAAAAGTTAGGGTGTGTAAGAATTGAATGTGGTATTTTCCTAGATTAAGAGGTTTTTGCGTATACAGGCAAATGCTGTATTTATCAGAAATTATCAATTTTGCCAATTATAGGATTGTCAATTAAGTCATCCACAGGTGAAAAACTGCAAAAATAAAGCCATTTGAGTCAATATTTTTGAAAACTTAAGGACAAACGAAAAATATAATGTCGTTAAAAAAATATACAATCAAAAATTATACAATTCAGATCAGATATCTAACAACGGTTACGATTATGATATAAGTTTGCACGGGGGGAGTTAAAAAGTTGAAATTGGAGCAATTTGAAATGGAAACATTTTCACCAGCAGCTGTTATTGTCAATACTTAGCAACTGACATTTCCTCTAAAAGCCAATTATTCAAAGACAACAGCAGTGAACAACAGCAGTGAGATATCAGAATATCACGACAGCTGGAACTTTATAAGGTTACTGAGTTTCTCAGTGACTGCAAATGGGCATTTTGTTTTCAATCTCCTTTGTAAAATCCAACGGATAATAATAACCCATAGTATGTTGTCTTTCAAATTCGGAAATTGCTAGATGTATTTACTCATTGTGCTTCTGATCAATCTATCTCTAGATAACTATTTAAAATATAAAGCAAATACAGGTTAAAAAAAAAAAGATTTAAAAAAATCATAATAGTTACGAGGCTACCGATCAAACAAACAACATCTCAAAATTATTTTCATCTTAAACTTGATCTGTTCTGATAATCTTAGTTCCTTCAAAAAATAGTCACTTATATTAACATTAATTATAATAATGAGGATATTAAGCTTCCTTGAGCCCCTACACCGTGTCACTCTCGCGCAAAGTTCCCACGCTGTCGTCATTTTTTGATCAAATAGTAAACACTTGTTTTAAACCCCAATTAGCGCCTAACCGACATTTAGTTGGAAAATATTTTCAACACCTGTATTGTTGACAACGGTCGAACTTATTTTGTAAAAACACAGCGGGTAAGACGGATTCTCGAACTTCCCAACTGTAGAACAGACAGCCTCAACCTGACTGCCTTTCACATTTTGGCAATTCCATATCGGTCTTGTTTTTAACTTCGTGCATAATTAAGTTTGGAAAAACTTTTAATGGACACGTTTTAAAAAGTTAGAAATATCGTTAAGAGTTCAACACTCTTTTTAATTGAACGTGGTATTTTTCTAGATTAAGAGGTTTTTGTGTACACAGTCAAATGATATCGTGAATTTTATATTTGTTAATTTGGGGTTGTCCATGAAGTGAGCCCAAGCTGAAAACTGCAAACATAGTCCCAGTGGGACGAATTTCTTTCATATTGGTATATTTTTATTGATATTTTCCAAATAAGTACAAGTCGCGATAGTAAATTGACATGCAGGTAAAAATAATAGCTTGTACGTTTTTTAAAGCAACATCTTAGGATGATAATGATGCTGATGACGACGACGACGATTATGGTGATGATGGCGGTAATGTTAATTTAATTTATTTAAGCGTCAGAACTTAAGAGCTTGGAATAACAGTCCTATAAAAAGACATTGGGGACACCAAGCGCGGCGTCAATCAACCTCGCTCCCAGGATCTGTCATCTTCCCAACCTCCAGGGGCGAGAGAGGGGTCTGGTAACGTGCTTCTTTTACAGGGAGGGTTCTTCTCTTACCGGGCAATTTGTCGCGTTAAGCTTTGACGAATTCAAAACATCGCGCTGCGGTCGCCATTACCCGCGTTGCTTCGGACTGCAATTTCGAATAGTTTAAGAAAGACAAACAGTGGATTCTCGTGCATTGTATTTCTCAGTTTCAGGTGTGGATTCATCAATAATATAATTTCGGAAAATAAAAATGCACTACCTGAAGCACGAGGCAAAAAAAGCCGTACATTAATTCGAACAAAGTAGAAAAAAGTATAACATATTCCCAATGATATTCTTTGTTCCATTTCCCCTTTGTGAGCTCTTTGAAATATTCTCCAAACAAAAACACCACATCACCACCCCACCCCCCTCTTAGAAACTACTGATTCCTTCTGGAGAAAACTGGTTTGTTTAAACAATTATGCAGGCAACTGGCCGGGAGTAAAGGATGTCGTGGGAGCGACCACCAGTGATCATGTTGCTGAACTCGAAGGTTTAATTCACAGTTATGTGTTGGAATGCAGAAAATATTTGTTTGTGTCCGGAAATTGGACCACGTCAATTAAATATTATGCTAGGAGCTTTGAAGTTCATCTTAAAACAATCATTTTTCTGCCAGTTGCTGAAACTAAGAGCTTCGCTAAGATGGTAAACCTTTGATAGTTTCAAGGCATTTTTCCGAGGTAAGTATATACCTTACTTCTGCACTAACAGTTACTATAGATCCAACGTTGCCCAGTTATTTTGCCTCTTAAATTTGTATAATTTTTCAGTTTAATATAAGACATTTCGAAGGTCTAAAATAACACAAGGATTGTAAGAATAAACGTCTACCAGGGACCATCAATTTAGATTTTAAGTAAGAAATGCAATGAAACAGGATTGCGTGTTGTTATATTAACTACCGAACTTTGTAGTAAGGCCTTGTTATTTACTCGGGCTTTCCAAAGGAAACGCCCGAGTTGAAATTTCGGCTTCGTTTTTTTTTTTCGTTCAGCCACAGTTTGCAATTCTTTAATTAATACGCATGCGCGAAGATTTTACTGATGAGCACATGGCATGGTGTAATGGCGGACGGAGAAGAGTTTATGCGGTGGAAGATCAGCACAAATACTGTGAACGGATACAAAACGGATACAAAATCTGCACACAGCGTTCACGGTAGACCCACACTTAAAGATGAAGAGCGCTTTCGGAACGGGTTGGTCCGCAAACCTTACGAGAGATCTCTTTATGAGCGAACATTTATGAGTGAACCTTTCATCGAGAAACATGCTATATCAACTGAGTTACGTAATGTTAATCGAGAGAAGCATAAACTAAAGTCTCATCGTGTATGTAGACGCGATCGTGAACCAAGCAGAATACCAATAAGAAGTTTGAAAAGTCTAAGGAACAAAAGCAGAAAGGTTAGAGAATTTGTCTATGCACGTATTCTTTCGTGTTTTCCCATGTCATCTACATTGTACTGTTATGTAAATGCTAAAAATATATTTAAAAAAAATTGATGTTCAACTGTCGTAGTCGATTTGGTCAAAGTATAAGAGAGGTAAAAGATCGTGCCAGTCGATATTTAACATTGTTTTCTTGTAACAAACTGACGTGTCTTACCAAAAAATCCTTTCGAAACTACGTCCAACAAAAACCAGAGTTTCTCCCAAACATAAAGCCTGAGTGAACGCAAATATGCGTCTAGTTTATTATGTGTCTGTAGCCAACATAACGCGCGCTATGATTGGCCAATGCTAGGGCCTGCGTAAATAAAGGAAGATGCCAGATAATAAACAACTTATTTACCTCGAAACGTTCGGCCTTTAAGGGGAAAATCTCAAACGTCCCCGTAACGACCTCTTTATAGCCGGGTCAATACTGCAAGGTCTCGGTTTGAGATTCTCCCGTAAAGACCTCACTTTCGGTTAATAAGTAATTCATCAGCCCATGTTTTTTTTTTCATACAACTAGTCCTAGACGCATATTTGCGTTTACTCGGGCTTTATGTTGGAAAGAAACTTTGTTTTTTGTGCCTGCATTTGCCTAAGTTTTTTTATGGAATTATTGGTTTATCCTGTAACTGTTTGCCTGGCTTGGTATGCAAGAGATGCAGATCTCTCACATATGTTGTATACAAAGCTGAAAACAGCATGTGTTATGTAGTAAAATGGGGTGACAAGCGTACACGACTTCTACGGTTCATGACATTTCAGTGTACATTTGCCGTTCTCTGTTCGGTCTCTCGACCTTTTGTTGCTTCACTCGTGTTTATGAAGGGCGCTTCGTGTTGTGTTATAAAGAGGAATTTTAAGTAGAGTTGAGCCGTTAGACCGTGCCATGGCAAATATTTAGCGGTCATAGGTTTGCATGATTTCCTTTGTTATCGGCATGTCGCTTCGCTAGTTTGACACCTCTGTAATTTGCCATGTGTCTACGTGTTGTTTAGCAAAGCGCGCGAGTGATGTCATGACTCAGACAAGACTCAGACAAACAAACCGGAATGGCGGACGATTTTCCTAAAACAGTTTCTAAAACAGCCGGTGTTCTTAAAACACATTTTTTAAACGAAAACTTCGCCTGGATCCCCTCTAGTTCTCTCACTCAGAATACGAGCCTCGTGGGGGTATAATCATTTGCATTCTATTTTTATATCTCCAAGCATTTGCTTTCGAGGAACAAAATATGAAATTTACCGCGAACATGTTGCTTACTTGCATTGTATATTGTGACGCCGGGCCCGGCTGTTTCATAGAACTGTTTGCAAGTACAGTATGTAGATTCTTATCGCGGATATCATTCGTCCTCGTACGCTTTTCTTCGGAGACGCCATATATCTTTACTTCGAGAAAGCTATACCTTTGCCTAGAGACGTTTTTATGTTTCTTGAGTTCGATGTATAGGTTTATTCCTCCTTTTGTTCGTTCTAGCACCACATGATTCAAATGTAGCTGTTTACACTAAGGACTTGACTGTGATTTACCACGCGCATGCGTGCTAAGGACTTGACTGCGATTTGCCATTGACCGAAAAAAAAAACGAAGCGGAAATTTCAACTCGTGCGTTTCCCTTGGAAAGCCCGAGTAATTAACAATAAGCTTTCTTATCTTCATTTATTTCAGCTTAACGAGGTGCTAATACGATGTAGTGTCCAGTCGGCACTCGGGAGCATAACCTGAAATTCATTAAAAAACTAAACTAACAACATTCCGAGTCACTGTGCATGGAAGAATGTATGAATGACAAAGAGGAAACAGTTGAAACAATGAGTGCAAACTATTTTTTCCAATTTAATAGTTGACCATGTATATTTCTACGAGACAGACAGCGACTGGCATCCAAAAAAACTGCTTAGTTTACATATACACCCTGATTAAAAAACTCTTTAACAAAATTGCATCTAATGAAAACGGATTATCGTGGAATAAGCGATGGAGACGCGCGCGTTACCTAGCGTTCGATTAGCTGGGGCGCAGCCCGAGAAAAAATGGGGGAGGTACGAGAGAAAAAATAGGGACCCCCGTATTTTTCTCTTGTCGCCTTGTCGCTTGTCGTACACATTCAGTTAGGCCGACTGCAATGTTCTCTGGTCATTTTTACATTATTTCAGAAATACTGTGAGCGCTAGCTTTATAATCGTTTTTTCCTTGCTTTAACCTTGCTTTCCTTGCTTTAACCTTACTTTGTCTTTTTCAATTTAAAGAAAGAAACTTCTAAACGAAGATATCTTCAAATTCCACCATAGTAAGGGTTTCCTAGATTAATCGCTTGAGATTTGCCGGGGGACGTCTCACGGTTCAGTTTTGGCGATCTTAACATGGGAAGCACTGTCATTTTTAAACATGAATTCTTCTTGTGCGTGAAACCTTAAGAGAGTCTGCCCGCCTCCTTCAGTTGTCTTCTTTTGTGCTTTGAAGCATCTACATGTAAGGTGTTTTTTTTTGAACGTCCAATGATAAAACTGTGTTGCACAACTCGTCAACGCTGCACTGAGGTGTCACGTAAGCTGTCACCGTACGAACAATAATCCTCGAATGCGGGGGATGGCAGATCATATCAAAGCCATTAGAGGGTTCGTCGTTGGCTGGAATTCAAGTTTACAACTTTAGACTCGATCTCCATTCTCCATTGGCAGCGCTGCGGTGGCAGAGTTTGTGATAACTTCGTTTGGTTTGTTGGGTATCGTCACACATCCTAGAAGAAAGAAAATGCACACACGATGCAAGGCCCTGTCAGACGTCGTGCTTCTGCCGTGCCGAACTAAATTGCAAGATGGTTCGACTGTAGCACAGAAGAAACGCGACTCTAATTCGTGCCAGAGTCGTCTCTGTTTGCTCAAGCCACGTAACCTATTCTCCTATATGTTAAAATAATTTATCAATTTTGTGCTTGACGTTTGAATCGCTGCCGTTCCAGAATCTTGCAGCACTGAGGGCAGAGCTTGTCGAACTTTGTTGCTAGCCGAACTTAATTCAAACGTTTGAGTCGTGCTTTTGTCGAACTTAATTCCCGAATTTAGTTCGGCGTAGCAGAAGAACGACGCCTAAGCTTTCTAAAGGAGGAGAGTTTAAACCCTGCAGTAAATGACGGATTGCCAGTCAGGCACAATGCAGATGCCTACCTGTCACTACACACAACAAACCTTTGCAAATTCGGGCGATCTTCTCAGGGACAAAGTGCAACACTGCCATGTAACCCTCTCTAAACTCCAGTAGAAACACAGCGAAGAAAACCGGATTGAGACTAGGTTGCAAGAACGATGCAGCTATGACGTACTGGGAGAATTCAGCGCTGATCTGGTAACCTGACATTATGCAACCTATAGCAACCTGGACAAAGAAAACAAGAACAATGAGCAGAAATAATTCAAGATGAAAAGGGGAGGCAAAATTGTAAAATTCGCATGAGATTATTTCTTAACTTAATTCGCTTGTGTTGATTCAGTTGTCCAATGTTCATTTTCGCGGAACATCATCGCGAGACGAGTTATAATAAATACCCGCCAAAACAGTTACTGCTGTAAAACCCTTTTATGAGGCGAAACGCCAAATTTCAAGACTACATGTACGAGTTCACGATCTTTTTCACGGAATCATGCAACGTAGAGGAGACATATCGTAAAACATTATGCAGTTTTATTGTGATCTGTCCAATAGGGTCGGGTAGAAGCTCTCGTACGGTTTCACATGAATGGCTTTATACCCTTTGAGAGGACAATAGACCGTTCCGAAATTTAACAGGGAACTGGGGCGAGTTTCAAATTTAAACCAATCAATAAACTGACACCACCACATGAAATATCATGTCAAGATTGATCATTTGACCAAGTATGATGCTTTTAGGGTGAGCAGAGACCAAGTTATGGACCTTGAAATATGGCTCAACATCCATACAAACGTCTCTAATTTTGAGACAGCGTCCCCCAAAACCATATAAACTCTTAAAATTTTTCATGATTTCCGTGATACTCTTTAAAATGGGCAAACATAGTGATTTTCATCTCAGCTTTTTTCAAATAGTAGGTGCATGACGGGATTTTACAAAACTGATTGACAAAACTGAGTCACAAAACTGATAAAAAATTTTAAGGGTTTATATGGTTTTGGGGGACGCTGTCTCAAAATTAGAGACGTTTGTATGATGGGTTTTGAGCCATATTTGAAGGTCCATAACTTGGTCTCTGTTCACCCTAAAAAAATCATACTTGGTCAAATGATCAATCTCGACATGATCTTTCATGTGGTGGTGTCAGTTTATCGATTGGTTAAAATTTGAAACTCGCCCCAGTTCCCTGTTGAATTTCGGAACGGCCTATAGAACAAACTACAGAAACAATTCCCCTAGCCCCAAAACAATAACAGCTGCTAACAATCAAAAGAATTACAAGCTTACATGCCTAAAACTTTACTCGCTTTTACGGAAACGGATGTAACATGTTTGGACCAGTTCAAATCATCAATCATTAATACACCCATGTAGGAAATACATTCAGTTCGATACCACAAAAAACGTATTTCCTTTGTGGTACCGAATTTTAATGCAAATCACGACGGATACCAATGTGTAAGCCAGTATTTTTACTTGGCAGACACTGTAACACGCAGGCTGGGCATTATACTTCCCGCCTTTCCTTGCTGACCTCTATAAAGTTTACGACATTCCAATACTTTCTACTACTAACTGATAAAGCTGTCAATTCTCCTAAAAAATTTCCCTTGATTTGTTATGCACAGTTGGGAGTATTAAGTGATGAATTATTCAGGTGATTGGAAGGATAAAATCCCACCAGAGGTTATAAGAGTGATATATACATGGTTGATGAGGCATTAAACACGATAAAATCCATATGTTGTTTCGAAGCAACTCCGTAATTATCGCAAAAGACTGAAAATACTATTTTGCAAGTAAAAATACATCATTTTGCTTTCAAGGCCTCCAATCTTTGTTCTAGATGTAGATGAAAGTCTTTATTGCGGTTTAAAAACTCTTCCAGAATCCAAACCAAATCTAATACATGTAATCAGTGATCTCCATCGATGCCCTCAAGGAATCATTCCGTAAATAATAACAATAGAAGACCACAGTTCAGACATACTAAGAGATAAGCAGATAGCAAGATCAGTGATTGTGCAATATTGCTCTGTTTAAAATGTGCATACATTTTCATTGCCTTCAGACACGTTTGCTTCACTTGCACAACAATGCGTTCGCCTTGTAAAATCAAAATGTGCGGGAATTAACCTTTTTTCACCTTAGCGAGGAGATAATTAACAGAGGCTTTCAACTTCGCGTGTCTGACACAAATAGCCTTTTAATGCTCAATTGAACGATAGTGTGGTACTTCACCGCCAAAGCTGAAGTTTGACTTGCTAATTCGTTAGCCTTTATCATGTCACCATGAAATTAAATACGCGCTAATGAATTTGACTAAGTGTGTAAATCGAGATTTAAAAAGACCACTCCGTATTGCACGCTCTTGCAGATTTGGTTCTTAAATCCGTTAATAGCATGCGGGGAAGGAATGTAGAACTTCTTTGAAACGATCTGTAGCCGTACAATTCGTTAAATGTTTTCGTACACAGGCCTGAAGTGAGAATTAAACAACGAACCAAACCGAACGAGTGCTAAGGAAAGGTCACGCGATATGTCTTGCAGTAAAAATAAAATCCATGGCTTGATTGAAAGTGGATTACCTAGATCGGTTTCTTTTTCTCGCTGAATATAAACTTAGATTCAAACTTACCATGACAGGAATCCAGGTCAGATGAAACGTCAACCCGAGCACACATATCATTTTTGCAAAGTCTCTCTCCGCTCCGAGCCTTCGGTTGTAAAAGGCAAAAGATTTCGAACCGCGCACGGCAGTCGTGAACGAAGAAGCATCACCAACAGAGTAACTTGCACAACTGAAACAGCTTGGAATATTGTGAACGATCTGTAGCAAAAAGCAGGCACTACTGCTCATTAACACCGCAAATAGAAACGTATATTCTTTGTTCTGCCTTGGGTAACTTATTTGCTCCAGGGAGCAAAACAACGTTGTTGTGAAGTTCGTTTCGGATGGTGCTGTGTCCATAGACAGCTGCGTCGCTTTCCATTGTGTTGTTCCTCCCGGGCCCAGACCGATGTAGGGCAACGAAGCTATTAAAAAGGCCACTATGGCTATTCCAATCACTAAATTCGCAATGACAATGGACGAATTCCTCTTTTCTCGATGTTTTTGCTCGTATCTAGAGCAGGCTAAAGAAGACGAGAGTTTGTCCCCGATACTTCGATAGATTCCTCGCGCCGTCACAGCCAGGTAGGAGGTGTAGTTTACCGTCGTAATGATGAACATCGCAGCTAATTTCAACCAGACGAACATCAAATAGAAAATCTCGCAAATCGACGGTCTTTCGATGTGGCTATTTCGCTGAGTCCTTGAGCAGTTGTTGTTCATCGAGAGGTATATAGGAAGCGGGATACAAACAGTTAAAATGTCCACCAACACCAAGGACATTAACAGCACATCCCTACTGCTTCGACCACACATTGTTCGAAGTTTGGCGTAGCACACCATCCATGGGAAAATGTTAAACAACAAGCCGATTACTCCAGCCACGAGCAAATATAAATTCATCGAACTCAGAAAGGAGCAGTTCAAGTCGATAGCGGCAGAATTATTTGGTTGAGTTGATTCGCCCACCATTTTGATCACGTATAGCTGCGTGTAGGCAACAATGGGGAATCTTGACCACGGCTACAGCCGCCGATCAAATCGTCGCCAACTTTTCATCGGAACATCAAACAGCGCGTTCTGATGTCAGGCCAAATGAATGTCATTTATTAAGAAAATAAAGAATCGTCGAACCTGTTTTAAGACCGCAGGACACTAACACCACATCCGATTTGCCCATTGTCATGATTTGTTTGGTGTGTAAATAACCGTGACTCGAACTGTCTATGAACCACACTGCCCCTGAGGGTACTCAAAATGATCTAATCTAAATAAAAATGAAATCGAAGTAATTTCTTATTTAAGTGTATGCAGATATTGCCTCAGGGCTTTTTTAAACTTTAATACATAGCAAGGAAGAAAACATATTTTCCACTCTTGAACTGACATCTTCATTTTTCTTTGATGATATAATAAGGTGTCCTCAGCAAAGCGATAAATGTTTTCCATCAGTGAGGACTGAGAAAAGACAGCAGGTTACGCCGGTTTCAGGGACTTTTTTGTACTCTAACAGCTTTTCAAATTTAAATCTAGTCGAGCGAGTCATATTTATTTTTGTTAGCATTTCTCGCATTGAGTCTAAGACAATGTTTGGTTTCTTTTCTTCAGCAACATGAATTGAATTTGCTAGAGACGCTTTGAAAACAAGCAACCTCCAGGTTATGAGTTCAAGTTGTTATTTTTTTGCCGGTGTGAGTGTCGACCCGACTTCCCATCAAAAACATTTTCCTTTCATCAAAGATAATGTCGCGGCTATATTTATTGATAAACGGCTTGAAAACTCGCCAAAATAAGCTGTTTTTAGCCGGATTAGTCTGAAATATCGGGTGGCGCGGATCGCGACCTGGAGCACGCACAGCTGAGTCGTGAATGGGAGAACTGTTCACTTAAAGACAAATCCTCCGTTGTCGAATTAGCCTTATTGATCTAACCTTTTACAAGCTAAAACTTCCGTATTTACTGCTTTAGCCGACGATGAGCAATTTTTCAAAACCCGCAATGCAAAGGGTTGAATAATAACAGCCGTCGTCGATGACTATACACTGTTCTTCAGTCACCTTTAACTTCCAAATAGGATGCGAAATCACACATAAAAAGCTCCAGTTGGAAGCGAGCGGCAGGTTTTGTGAGTAACTCCCTCTGCTATCAGACCTTTCGTAATTTTTTCTCATCCTACATACGGCTCATAAATAGAACGGCTGAGATCTATCCAGAATGTTTTCTTTTTCTTATAACGACACATGGAATAGCCTTTTGCAAGTGTTAGGAAGAGCAACCATTCGATTCTACTCGTACTTCTTCGACCTACTACCTAACTAATTGAGCTGGAACAAGCTGATATTCGAATTGCAGTAGGGGTGGTTGGGGGTAAGTCCGAGGGGTGAAGTGGTAACTTGGCCAAATGATACACATTTGAAAGTCAGCTGTAACTGACCTCGGACAAATCAGTGCATCAGACACAGTCTATCAACGAACTACGGAACAGCCAAACTGTTAACAGCAAGCTAATGGCCGTTAGATGATCTTGTTTTTATACCTCCCGCCCTGAGACTCGTGCAAAGACCGATTAACACTAATCTGAGATTACAATTTTCTTGGATTTAGCAAATTTCAGTCCTTCAGTCAGCGTTTTCTCATTTCTAATTCCAAATGATAAAGTAAGATTCTTAAAAGACCCAGTTTTTTGCGTCCCAGGAAAGTTTGCGTGCTACAGGTAGAGGAAAGACAAATTGCACTGATTAATGTTTTTTTTTTCATTCTTTGGAAGCTCTTCTCATATGAATTCTATTCCTGACCCAAGTCAAGAGACAGATGCCCCCTGCACAAACAATACCAACTGAATGAACGGCGGAGAAATGAGTAGACAAACGAGTGCAAAGCAAACAAACGCCCAAACACAAAGTAGCCGAACAAGCAGATGGTCCAAAGGGTAGACAAACGGCTGCCGCCGTACACCTAGCCACAATTTTTTTTCGCTAAAATAATAAAGCTTATTTTGTGTAGTAATTTGTCGCAAAATTGTTGCGATTTGGTTAAATCTTTGCTTTTCCATGGCTCTTCAAAGTACGTCAAAATGCCTTCCATTTTGGTTCACGACCGAGTTTAACGAGGCATGGGTCGAGGGCCGGATGTGACGTCAAATCGAGAACACGATTGTCTACTTTGCGGCTAAAATCTGTCATCGGGGGACATTGCCAAGTGCGACCCCAACTTTTCCGGTTGGCAAAAACTTCGAAAGTTGGCAAAAAATCAAAGACACCTTAGTGCTTGGGTGGGGCAGGCAGATTTCAGAAAACTCTAGCTGAACAGTAAGAATCACAGCGGTAACTGTCAACGCTTGTCACTGAATGAAAATTTAACAAGATATTTTGGGATAAAATTTAAAAAAGCGAGCGATTTTGCTTTAGTTCGTGCTTATTCTTTGCCATGAACGGACGTGGATTTTACAACCATTACAATCCGTCGCAATTCCCCACTTTTTTTGATGGCCCAATGCTAGCTTACATACGAGTTTCCATAACCCAGGCAATAGAGTACTAACGCAAGTATTTTCTCTGGTGGTAATGGATCTCTATAAAACGATTGTTGTCGTACTAAACGATGGCCCATCACATTCAAAAGGCGGTTAAGAGTATGTCTTGTCATACGAAGCTGCTGACGAAAAAAAAATTGGGGTGTCTGTGGATCGTAGAACGGAAGGTCGAACCAGGATTCTACTCAGTGGACAAGGAACTGACCAGGCATATTGTTCGCTGACGTCGATTTCTTGTTTTCATCATAGCGGCAGTCAAAAGAGTTAGACATTCGTTAGCCCATCTTTCATGCATCACACGAAAGACAAAAATGCTGCTGATTTAACTGAGTGAATAGCAGAGGTACCTCTGTGATAGTTATCAGCAATGCTGCAACGGGACACATTTTTTTGTCTGTTTTTTCTCTGGAGTTTAAGCTCCTGTCTTCCGACAACATGTGGATAAAGACCGATAAACGTATATCTGGTCTACTTCAGTTGTCATCACATACACTTTTCTACCCCAGTGCGACCCTACTCAGTTTGACGCGGAGTGAGTTCGGTGATCTGTTCTAAGCATTTCAAACCAGGTTATTTCGCTCGACGCTTGGATTTTCAGGGAAGGGAAGAGATGGATCTTGCTGACATCATGGCTTAACTGAGGGAGACGCCGAATTAGGGTTAACCGCTATTTCATCGATTCATGCAGACATTGTTGCATCCGATCTGAAACAGCAGCAGTCAGTCAGCTCAGCCGACAACGACACAAGAATGGTGAGATATTTTTTCCGAGCAACATTATCTTAAAGTCCATTTCTGAAGACATATACAGGTGTTATTAAAACTTGGTTTGTCACCAGGTGGGTACATGTAAAAATATTTTAAGTTACACTGGTGGTTAAAAGCGTTTCTGAAAAATATACAGGTTTAATTCCTGAATATTCAGTCACAAACTTTAAGATAACGTTAGCGCCAATATCTTCAAGAGCACGATCACTCTTCTTTGAGTCTTGACAACCTTCTAACTCACTACAACAATAACATTCGGTGATATTTTGAAGGGAAGCCACCCTACAATTTCCACACTTGCACATAAAAAATACAAACACTGTGTCAAGGAATAATAATTTCGATCTACATTGAACGCATGAATTTAAAATAATTTGAGAAAGTGAACGGACTTGACTGTGGTTACAAAAGTATATGAATGCGAGATCGAAGAAGGCGCGAAAATAGTAAACACTCGCCACGCGCTAAAGGAATCCTCTGACTTCTACATATCATTGCCTTCGAGTCTGTCCTTCAGAGCTCGTTCGAGTTCTTTGTCAGCATCCACCTCCTGGGTATTTGGCTGTTCATTCTTCGTTGACCGTCAGCATATAAATAAGCTCGGTCGTCATCGTTTGAATTAGGTCTGCGATGTTGATAAGCGTGACTCGTCATTCTCTTCGATTTCTACTTCAGCGATGTAATAAATTTCAGAACTCATTTCAGAATCCGACGAAGTAGAAGATATTGTTAGTAAAAGCGGAAATATGTCGACTGTGGCGACAATGTACAAAGATTTATTATGCACGTTCACAGTCATTGTTCTGCTCATTTATGCCACACACTCAATGTTCTGCTCATTCTGCTCATTAAACGTAAAAAAACGACTTTTCACCGAATTTCCCGCCATTTCGTCGTTTCGTCCCTTCGGCTGTCCACGCATCGCGCGGGTAATATCCTCGGTAGAACTGAGTACCATGTCTAAAAATAACTTAAGAGGGATTACCTTGCTTATAAGGCCTATATGGTGACTCACTCTCTTACTTTGATAATCTATTGAATATATGCAATGTAAATAACATTTACAAATAAACTGATTGCCTGCTAAATTTTCGAAGCGTCAAGGTGGCTCTGAACCCCCTTCGTAGAATTTTTCTAAACCTTGCAAAAAGTTGCATCGTATCATGCTGATTACAATTCGATAATAAAAAATCAGGGTCACCAAAAACTAGTTTTTGAGTTATAAGCGCTTAAAGCTAAAATTAAGGGTGTTTTTAGCAGGTCATATTGTTGCTATGGTAACCTGTTGTGCCACAAAATTGAGAGCAACTTGTTCACCAATGATTGGGCAGTTTTTTTATACCATGATTTTGGCATCAACTGATATAGAGTGGATATAAGTACCCATCAAAGTATGTCTTTGCAAGTACTGGAAACTGTTTCCAGCCACCATTAGGTAAAGGGGTGAGAAGGGCGCAAAGTAAAAAGCACATGCTCTATAGCCTCCCATTCACATTTGCGCATATACATGTTCTCTGTTTTCCCATCTTGAATATGTCATCTTGGATTTCACTATTTTCTTAAAAAATCCGAAAGTACTTTCATAGAAAATCAAGCACCTCCCCTCTACGTCCGAGGGGCTATATTTAGCTGGGAGGGGCAACCTACCTTCGTTTAGATAATAGCGATATTATCGTTAAACTCTCTCTTAAACAACGTTTAAGAAACAAAATAGTTCAAGGTTCAAACCTTGCGACTAAGTGGAAGTCAGTATACAACACTCTTCTCCCTTTGGACCAGGCCTCTGGCCTGAAGCGCGTGGCCGTCAATGGACTACTTTCGATATATTACAATCCAGCTTGGCAGCGAGGCCTGGAGGACACAAACAAAGGAAATTGAATGACCATGTTTGCTCATATCTTTTGTTTGTGTCCTCTATAGGCCTCACTATCAAGCTGAATTATAATATATATCGAAAGTAGCCTACTGAATACTATGAATTTCAAATTGTAATGCTTACACACTTAAGAGAAAAGTCAGTGTGATGGGCTCGGTCTACAAACAAACTAACAGCATAAAGTAATATTATTTCAACCCCAGAAAGTAACGTTCCATGAATTTCAAACGAATAGCAACGGCTTAAGCCTTTTGTCCGTTGGCAGTAAATATGACTACAAATGTCAGCTGCCAGTTTAAAAAATTTCTAGGTCTTATCAGTTGTCAGTTATTTTTTGTTTTATTAGTTTTTGCTGTTGTTATTGTTGTTGTTGTTGTTTCTGCCATATGTAAGTTGTCAAATAATCCCATCCAGACCCTAGCCATGCGCGTCTCTCAATTACGTACACATAGTATAAATAATATATTTTGTCAATCTCTCCCATCCCACCCCCTGCCCGGCCCCATCAACCCCTCCCTCCATATGCATGTTGATACAAATTTGTTCTACTGTTTTCGAAACCAAGAAAGAGTATCCACTAAATGAGCAGGTTCAGTTTTCGTCTTTGTTGAACTACAACCTTTGTTCAAGGACTATTAAGGTACAGAGATTTTTAATCTTTGACTCAATTTGTACATCACAGGAACGGAGATTTCGTTCCTTGAACTGCATAAACATACAATCTAATCTATGAAAAGCAATCTCTGGTTTGTTATCAAACTTGTGATGTGTACTTGCTATCAAACCTGTGCTTTATACTGGTTTAATTGTATTATAATCCCGGATAGAACTGTTGGGACAGTTCTTTATAATGTTGTTACTGCGCGCGACACTGCTGTGTCATCAAAACAAACAAATTCTCCCCCGTCCTCACACCCCATTCAATGTTGCTTGAGTCTGAAAACCAACGCATACAAAAGACCAATTTCGATATATTAGAGCCCCACAAACTCTGTAGTTATTCCCCGGAGCTTCGTGCTGAGGTCTATTGTTTTAGGCTGAATTTTAATATATCGAAATTGGTCTATTTTTGTGTTACCCAGGAGGGAACATTGGAATTTTACTTCGAGCGACAATAAAATCCAGGCCTTTTTCAAGCTGTCTCAGGTAGTTTTGTTCAGGGGTTGCAGCTTCTATTCAACAAAACTGATCTTTTTATTTGTCAACAAAATAAAAATGCACAAACTTGATTATAAAACTACCAAAAGAACAAAAAGAGATAATTGTACTTTTCTAAAACATATACCACTGTAAAAATACGTCTAATTTAATATTGGGATGCAAAATTTGAACGCATTTGTTAAACGTCAACCGGACTAAAAAGCCATACTGCTCTCATCTACCTCTTTTCCCTATTCGAGTGGTACGCCTGCAAACTAGTTTTGAGCAAGTGCAAAATGACTCTAGAATCATGCAATTACCTTTCACTTGTCTCAGTTATATACTGATAAGTATACCAGACTTGAAACTGACAATATAATCGAGTTTACAAGTAGACTAACAGCTTTGTTGTTGCCTAGTCCTTTATGATTGAAAGGTAACAAAAGGAAACGTCCAATGGGGTCCTCCCGTAGGATAAAAAGTTCTACACTTAGAAAGGCCAACAAACTATTGAATATCATATTTTACTTCCCAATTCAACATGGTGTCTCTTATTTACTTGGAGCAAAGCACGTTCTCTTTGACTTTAGAAATAACTGAAACTAAGCTACAAACGCTCATAACAAAAAGGAAATGAGAGGCGGTGTTCCTACGAGATTAACGCAAGCTATGGTTATAATACTGACTGGAGTTCTCCTTTTATAGTTTGGCTAAATATCTGAACACTTACACTCTTTACCGGTAGATAACGAAAAAAAACGTGCACGCTTTAGGACTCCACGTTAAAACAGTACCTGGGTTTGAGTTTGGCTATATGAGCACTTCTTGACACATCGATCACTGTGCTTCAGTCTTATCGTCTAATTTGAATCTAAATTGATTACTTAAGTTTAAATCGTCCACTGCTGCAAACATGAGTAGGAACTTTGGCCACTTCTGTTCGAAATGTAATCCTGCTTGAATCTCTTCAGTGCCAGGTCCCTGTCACAGCCTGTCAAATTCAGTTCATAGCATTCATACGTTGATATCTACACTTCATGAAACATACGAAAAGACAGTTATAGATATGCATATTATCCTTGCATATGACCAAGTGACATCTAAGAAACGGAAACATTTTCCTTGTTTCCATCAATTTTTAGTGGCATGCTACTAGCATTCTATAATACAATCTGCTGGCTGAAGGTCGCGATCTTCCACAAAATTGCCGGCGACGGGCTCATCAGCTATGTCTTACGATAATTGGAAATAGAAACACCAGTGAAAGTTGACGATATCGGAAAAAAATCTGTGGGGACACGAGCCGAAATTTCTTTTACAAAGCAACGCGAGAAAAAAAGGATTCACAAAATGTAAATTATTTTTGGTCGCGTCATCATTGCGTTCACAGCTCGTTCTTGTTCTGTGTTTCCGTAGTATGGAGATATCATTATTATATAATCGTCCAGGGAGAGAGATCGCCATACGACTGTCTCTTTATCATGAATTTCACACCCACTTATGGTCACCCGGTACAGCATATCTTTCTTTACTACCCACCTCAGGAAATCCTGTCTTGAACACGCTCGACGATCTTCTTGGCAAGCTGCAAGGCTTGTTGAGCCATCTGGGCCGAGTAAACGTCGTTTGGAATCTGAGGGAAATGCATCCGATCTGGATAGCGCATGCGTGTTGAATCGCCAACTAGAACCTCCAACTGCCATGCCAATTCGGTTAACTCTGGGTTATTTAAGCCGCTGCAATTCTGAACCAAGTTGTGGACACTAGTCTTGTCGGCGTCTACTGTGTACTGAGCGGCTTTCAGGGCCTTCTCTGCTGCCTACAAAAAAACAATATTCGATTAGACCGAGCATGTGTCAATTTGATAGGTTATTTGGAATTTTTATCAAAACGGTCAGGAAAGGGAGTATTATTTAATGCAAAGGTAAATAGTCAACGAGTAATGAAAATAGGACACTTATATGCCTGTAGAATTTCATTGGGTTGTACATTTATCACCACATGCTTTCGTACTGGTGAGCGGTTGGATGGATCAATTAACAACCAATCCTTCGAAAATTGCTTCAAGATATGAATGTCAACGATGCTTCTCTTTAAAGCTGGTTCCCACTTGTGCGATAAGCATAACACAAGCGACATAAGCACAAGCATAAGCACAAGAAAAAAGGAACATGTTCCTTTTTTCTTGTGCTTATGCTTATGCTTATGTCGCTTGTGTTATGCTTATCGCACAAGTGGGAACCAGGCTTAAACCTTCCGCACTTTGACATTAAATTCAATTAAAGCTAGGAAAACACTTGTGAATCTCACCTGGTGGCATTTAAAACATGCCCACTCATAGGAACGATTGTCATACACAATATCATTCTCCACTGCCGCGACATCGGCCTTAGCTTGTCTAAACCATCGTCTTGCTTCGCCTGGTTGAGGATTTTTCCTGTGTGAGTTCCGAGGAAACTGTTGTCTTTCTCGGTATCCCTGGCGCTGGGTGTAATGTTCCCTAGCACGATCTCCCCAGGAAGTAAAGAAATCGGCGTAAGACCCTCCCGAAGTTCGGGCTTCTGAGTTAGATCTTCCAATACCCCGTGGTTCCCCTCTTTCCAATCGGGAGGTCTCGTTCTGTATATGTTGACAAACTTCCGTGCAGAATTCTTCATCACCCAAGTTTTTATCGGGATGCCAACGCAGATACAGTCGCTTAATGATCTTCTTTCTCCTCTCTTCTGGTCGTTTCCACGCATCCTCCAGCAGGTCTGAAATCTCATCAAACACCTCCTGTCTGCTTCTGTTTCTTGGAATCTCCCTTCGCTGATCAGATAAAACAATTGCTGATGAGATGGCAGCATTCAGACGATGGAATTTGTACAAATCAGTAGCATCGACCACAATTTCTCGATCATCTCCAATATTGATTCTGTAACGCTTTGCCAAGGGCCTGCAATCTTCATTCCCCACAACGTCGATAATTACAGCGTATATGTAGGTAGCGTTTCCTTCCTGCCTCTGCAGACTTGGGTCTTCCAGCTCGTATCCCACATAATCGCCGGGTTCAAATTCTTCGAAGGCATCATTCAGCAAATGGTGGTCTTCAATTGGGATAAAGCTCCCGGGCGGAGGCAAGATTTCGCCTTCCGCAGGACGATACGAATCATCTTGTCGAACACCCATATTATCTAACAGCGACCAAATTTCGCTGGGGGAACAATGCAGCATTGCAGGAATAAATACCGCCGTTGTTCCCAGAAGCCCCGAGCATATTTCTACTATAACATTGGATACTAATGCCATGGCTGAGATACTTTCATCCATTGCCGATGTAACATTAACATACACCCGCCATATCTCTTCATCAGAAACGACAACTTTGTTTAAAAAGCATTTCACTTCTTCTTCACTTTCAGGAATGGGAACTTCGTCGGAAAAAAGCGTGGTTTTTAGGCTTTTTACAACACAAAGTTCGATTCGACGAAGCCCTCTTGCGATATTTTCAATCACACTGTTACTGATATCTCTCTTCTGTCGACTGTTCTCGTGTCGAATTAGTCTGATAACTCCAGAACAAAACTGTTGCGAAGAGAGCTGGTGCTTCAGTTGCGTCACAGCTGGAGTCATCACCAATTCAATGGTCTGTGAAGCACTCATTTTTTCTTTGACAACTGAGGAAAGCATTTTTGGCTGCAAAGCTGTTGGCAACTTCATCATTAGCTCTTTATAGTTGGTCTGGGCAGAGCTGCATTTCACATCCATCAAACGAAGGTCAAGTAAGAAAAGTTGGTGAAATTTGTGCAGCCGATTCCGGAGAGTACGAGGCGCGTCATTGAAAATCAGATCTGAAGACTTGTGTAAGAAGACCGGCGTTACCGTCTGGATCCCCTCAGAGGAGCTTCCTGTTAATGGCATTCCCGGAAGGTAAAGCGTCGAAAGACTTTCCACTTCTTTGGCATTTTCCTCTAGTCTTTCGAAGAAACCTTTCGCTGCCTTGACACACATTCTGACCTCATTTGGGTGCAGTTTTGACTTCTGGCACTTCTTCTGTAACATGTCCAACACCATAGCATAGTGGAAAATCGTGACACATTTGGAACAACCAATGTTCTTAAAGAGTGGGTGAAATTTTCCAAATTCTTTAGGAATTCCGTAGAGAAACGGTCTAATTTCAAGGTGCTCATACAGCTCGAGGACTGCTTGACATGGTAGAATTAGTTTCTTTCCATGTTCAACCAAAATGCAAGGTGTATTTTCCAGAATTGTCTTTGCATCACTGTTTACGATTGGCTTTGTCAACAAAAATGTGTAAATGTGTTCCATTACTGCCATGATTGTGTGACATCGCTCAGTCATCTCCACGCTGTTGTTTGCAAGATATACGCATATATTTTGGCAGTGATCAACAACAAGATCTACCGGTGGCTTCTCTAAAATCTGAAGCTGTGCGACAAAAGAAGCACAGTACTGGCCCATGCTGACACGGGGAGGGCTGTTGAGCTCATGAAGACGACACCGTGGGTTTGCCCATCTTGGAAGTAAATGCGCCTTCGTCCAAACAATTTCTTCATGTTCAGAGGGAACGGCGTCTTTGAACGCAAAGAAAGGAATCTGACGACCTACGACGCCTCCAAATGGGGCAAAAAGTGCTTGAAGGGGTTCTCTTACAGGATCCCCGGCCACAAAACGAATGTCGCAAATACTTTGTAATAGTCCCTCAGCCACTACATTGTGTCGGTGTATGAGATGATTGACCAGAACTTTAGATTTCGTGTAAGTATTATCATCTGGCGCTGATGCGGCCTCTTCTGCAACTTCTGTAGCAAATCGCTTGAAATTATTCTTGGTAACTTCATGAACCAGACCAATACGACGCAACAACTGCAACCACTCTGCAGAATTGAAAGGCTTTGACGGAAACATGCTTTCTGAAAGCATTTTGCGGAAAACATCAATTCTAGGGTCGTAAAAACATGAAGCAGTCTTGAGAGTACCATCCACTGAGGGAATGACTGGGGTATTTCTTAAACAATCCAAGAGTCTTTGCTGGTCGCCATCCTCATCATCGCCATCCAAATTGCCCAGCATGGATTTCCGGATAAATTCCAGGTGAATCTGCCTGGCATTATCGCTAAGAATGGAGAAATTTGTCAGAATATAGGTGCAATACACGTCAACAGAAGAAACACGTTCAAGTCCCAGGAACTTGAACAACTCGGAGAGACTTGGCCAAGATTTCAGAAATACTGCATTAACCTCGCGCTCCAACACATCTATTCCCATTTGCGGTATTTCATTTGGTAGAACACACACTTCCCGATCAACAATTCTTATCAAGCCACCACGTGTTGCTTCATAAAAAGGGAGCCTTCTTAGGATGGTCCTGTCGGCATCTCGCAGGGACTTCACACTTCTACTGAAATACTCCAAGATGGTGATACAATCTGAGGGCGCCAATCTTCCTCGAAGTGACTGTGGATCTAAATCCATCTTTTGATCAAGTGAAGTTAGAAGTGATGCAGGGGCCTTCAGGGATGCCACAATAATACGAGCGAGATTAACCGAGTTTGGAGATGAGTACGCATAGACACCTAATCCCGTGGTTGAGAGTGCAGTAGAGTTAAGTTCAGGCAGACAAAGTTTCCGCAAGACGTCCACGAGGTCCTTACTTGAAGAATCAGCACTTCTGAAGTCAAGGACAGAGCCTGCTTTCCCCAAAGGCACAAGAAAATGTTCAGCTGGCGAGGGCGCACTGAACCGAAAGAAGGAAAGCAAGGAGGTTTCCCTTTCTGAGCTCTTCGACTCAGTAGCAGGAAGTATGCTCCAGTTGGACAGGGGTTCAAGGACTCGCTTAATCTGAAGATTCTTGGTCTGCTCATCCATTTCTGCGTCATCGACAACATCCCTCACAATCCCATGAAGAAAAACCCATACCCTGTACATCCACGGTTGGTTGGGGGTAGCTTTTTGGGCAGGAGACCACTGAACAAACTCCGCCGTTCCATGGCGTTCCTGTTGCAATGTCTGGGGTAAGTTCGCGGCAAATGCTTTTACATCCAAAGGCTTCAAAACGGACAAATTTTCGGTAGCAGCATCTTTAAATATCTTCCTATAAACTTGCTCATGAAGAAAGATATGTGGCGAACCAGGTAGAATATCTTGATATCGAGAGAGGAACTTCGGTTCTTCGCTTAAGAAAAATTGAAGACGGTTGTCTTGCGTAAGAAGCAGTGGAAGACCTTCCAACTTATGAAGAAAGCTTGCAGCACCTTTACAGTACAGCAGAACCACATTAACTCCAAGAACATCATTCAATGTTGTCTCATCCACATGACAGGGAATTGGCCCAATCGTGCAAAACGGATTCTGAGAACTTAGTGTTGTAAAGAAATCCATAACAGAGCTCGGGGAGATGCAGCATGTCATGACACCAGATCTCAGAAAGGATTCATGCAACGACAAAGAAAAGGCCAAGAGGTTAAAATCGCTTTGCAGAAGTATCGCCTCAAACCTCTTTCTTAATTTCGTTTGGGAGTCATCTGTTTCCTTGTCAAGTGACTTGGCAAAGGGACCTGTTACTGCAAGGTTGTTGAAAAATGCTTGCTGCCTTCCACAGCTAGTTGGTGGTAGCCACGAAACTTCAACAACAGTACTATTCTGTGCAGTTTTACGGGTGACTTCCAAAGGTCTGATTCGAACAACTGGTAAAATTCGCAATTCTTTTCTGTTGATTTCTTGATAGACAGATTCGACTAGTGTCTTCCAATACTGATCCGAGGGAGGTTGACGGGGGAAAAAGGTTTCGTACAAATTAATCTTGGACATGATCTCATCTTCGGTGCAAGAAATTGCATCTTGGATTGTAGGTAGCTTAAGAAAATCCCGCACCTCGACCAACAGCGTAATGTAGCACGATGCCACGACATCTTGCAGCAATGCATTATTCCAGTCACTCCGGTATCCACCAGCTTCGTCTCTCCACAAATTTCGTCTTGCTTCGTGGTCCAGTGCAAAGTGACCGTTAATGTGAACTGGCAGGTTAGTTTCGAATGGAAGAGGCAGAAAGCAGTAAGCTTTTTTTCGTCTTTGCACATGGCGTTTTTCTACAGGTCGTTTTTCCAAAAGGCAGGCCACCCCGCCACGAGGAAGCATCCCAAGTTGATCTTTCTTAAAGGCATTAACGATACTCGTCTCCACAGACTTGTCAAAACCCATCTGTTGAACAATTAGCCACTTTTCTTGATTTCCAAGAGTGTCTGTGATGTTCAAGACATACGACACCCTTGCTACTTGAATGTCAGTTGGAAGAACTTTTCTTCCTTCCTTTAATAGCCTTCCAATCCCGTTGATGTAACTGGCAAATGCTTGTCTCTTGACTTCATCCTCCTCTGACATAACTGCTTCAACTGTGTAAGCGTTCTCTAGATCCCCACTTGTGCTATTGACCTCACAAAGGGTTATCTTCTTTACATTGTTTACAAAAAGGAGAACTTCAAATAGTTCTTTCTTCAATTCTCCCATCATTGTGTCCAGCTTTTCAAGTGACACAGAGCTTGACGATATCTTGGATTCTAGAGCCATATGCGCTGTTCTCAGGGGAAATCTGAACACGGTTGCGTTATCTCTTGGAAAGTGTTGTCCCAGATAACAAGGAAAAACATCCGGAAAGCTTCTCTGAAGGGTTGGGCTGACTTTGAACATTCGTCCAGGCTCTTCAGAACTTGCACCAGGAGCGAACTTACAGTGTGGGTCAAATACGCACAAAACATCGCCAATCTCCTCTCCTTTTGAAATGAAGGACGGCGCATCAGTCAAATGATAAACAGCATTAAACCCGACACCATATTGACCAGTTTTGTTTGGATCATCGCCCTTACTACCCTCGCCAAGATTCCGTATTCCTTCAATATCGGCATTGGTGAAAGGCTTGTTGTTGTACACACACAAGGCAGGTCCTTGTAGTGGTTGCCAACTGTCTTCAAATACCTTTTCATTGGGATGGTGTCTGGGGTCTTTTATGAAACAAATTTCCGTCGCTTTTGCATCATCTGCGTTTTGAAGAAGTTCTTTCAAAATTTCCTTCTCGCATGGATAGCATTTTAGAATACGTTTCAGGCGGTTTGTGAGTTTCTCCCGCTGACCAAAAGGAATGCCAATGACATGAGACCGCAAAGCTTCTTCTCTGCGTGTTTTAACACCCACATAGTCACACGTTGGCCAAGGAATTCTGGTGTTAACAAAATGCACGTCTGGCTCATCAGGCATCCAAGGGCAGTCCTTGATGCAAAGCTCGGCAACCGGTCGCAAAACTCCTCTTGAATCAGGAAGATAAACAGTTCCACATTTCTCTTCTACTCTAGAAGGATCGCATTTCGAATCTCTGAGAGTTTCGCCCAGTTTATTCACCAGATGAACGGAGGTCTGAAGGCTTTCTTGGTCCAGCTCAGTTAGAGCAAAGCGGCTTTTCATTTTCAGAAGACTTGAAATGAAATCTTTTTCTTCAAAATGGTCCCTCACACCAAGCATCTTCATCAGTTTTGGAAAAGCCTCCGCCAAAGGTTCTGGAAGTTGGTAAAGATATGGCGAGCAGTCGACCTTAAGATGAAAGGCCACTTGGGTAGCAAACAGGAACTGTCTTCCATTAAGGATGAAGTTCTTGCCATTCAACAATTTCTTGATAGCCTTTGAATTGTTAACAAGCACTTTATCTAGATACGAATAAACAGCGTAGCACAAATGGCTTATCTCCTCATGGACAGTGAACTCTGATGATTCGACTTTGGTGGTCATAGCTACTTCCAGTTGAGCTATTACGTGAGCCAACGTCGCGTGCTTTGTGTTGAGTGCGAGCAACGTTTTAACATTTTGAGGGATATACACTCCAACTAAAGGTTCCGTGCAGCATACAAGGTACTTATTGTGTTCCAAAAAGACATCTTTAGGTGCCAGGAGAGCTTTGCTTCCACACTCATCACCTTTCCATCGAAGAGGAAACGAGGCTGGCTTCTTGAGAACCGGAAGAAAATTTGCCTCCAAAATGCGTCTTTTAATGACACTGTTTGAAGGAATTTTATCTTTGTACTTCATCTTCTTCTCCATAAATTGTAGCAATGCCATCGTCCGCTTACACGCTGCGTCACTGTTGACTTCATTTAGTGCTTGAATAGTTTCGGCTCTTTCTGCAATCTCCTGCCAAGGAAGAAAATCCGACACCATTCCCAGAGTCTCAAGTTTTGCAAGCCGTTGAGAGTGAAGGAAAGTATCTTTATTCCCACAAGGAAACCTTCCATCGCCAGGAAGAAACAGATGGGCTGCGTCTTTGCCTGGATGTATGAGTTGAGATGGACGCTTGAGAGTGGTACCACGTGGAGATGCTGGAATACAAGCATGCATTCTTATCAGGTCATCGCACTTGTTATCCAGAGCATGCAGCACCAGTGCATCTCTTAAATGTGGAGGTACAGTCGAGATGTTTGGGAAGAACAGTTCACGAAGAAATCTCTCCTTGTCGTAGATTTTGGGACTTAATACTTCTGCCAGTCCAAAAAATTGGAACGACCTTAAGACATCAACGGGAAGATCAATGACCACTACACCTCCTTTCATAAGCAGCTGGAATACTATGTGCGAGATATCTCCTATTCCAGGCTCCTTTCTAAAATCGGGATCAAGAAATGCAATTTGATGAATATTTAACCACTTCTGTCCGTCAGAAAACAGAGAGTAATTTCCTCTAGCAATTTGTGTATAGAACGACTTAACAACTGCCCAGCAATTATGGTGAGTCTCACAAGCTTTTGGCCACAACGAATGGAACTTGTAAGATCCGTCAACAGAAGCAATGGACCTCAGATCTTCGAGAAGGCAGAGATAAGCAGAAGCAACAGAATCTTGCATAAGGACATTGTTCCAGCTCACTCCATAGCATTTCTTGTCATCTTCAAGTTTTTCTTGCAAATGACGCCTGTTAGCAGCTAATGCAAATGCTCCATTTATGTGAATGGGAAGGCCACTGTGAATTGGAAGCGGGAGGTAGCAAAACAAGATCCCGTTGACATCTAATTCATCAACTTTCTTCTTCACAGGTAAGGGCAAAATGGTGCCAGATGTATTTGGAACCAGTTGAACAGCTGCCCCCGCCGATGGGAGAAGGCTTAAATCATTCTTAGCAAATTTCAGTGCTTGACCATTGCCCATGGAAGACGCCACAAGCCAGGTGCTACACTCCTTTTGAAAAGGTACGTCACATGCGAAGAAACGTAAACCGCACTCCGTAAAACTGCACTCGATGTTAACCTTCATAGCCGATTGTATTAGTTTGGTTGGTGCTCCATTCCTAAAAGTTCGAGTAATCTGTGACGAAGCTTGAAGAAAACTGCATTGTTTCAAGAAATCCTTTTCCTGTGTGGCCAACTTTGTTGCTGCAGCTGGTAGATTAACAGGGAAACACAGGCTTCTAACTATTCCATTTTGTGCTAATGACTTACTGACTTGAAACAGTAATGTCGCCTTTTGGTTTTGACTGGGAGATGCTGTCAAAGAAAAGACGCTGACATGGAGGACATTCTGCGTAAAGAGAAGTAAGGTTTTGGCTCCATTAACAAGCATTAGCAACAATTCTCGCATTTGCTGGTCATCGTAAGGTAACTTCTTTATCTCACTTCTTTCAGCTTGCTCGCTCGTTCTTAATGGAAATCGAAAGAGGGTTCCATTAAATGAATTGTCTTCCTTATCAAGACGCAAATCGCAGCCAAAGATACCATTGAATGGCTTGAACTGATTTGTGAATTTTCGAACCCTCTTCACATCCTTGTTAAGATCAATCTTCATCCCTGGCTTCCTTTTGTTCTTAATGGCCTTTCCGAGGTATGACGTGTGGGGATCAAAAATGACAAAATAGTTCCTGCTTAAAAACATGGGCACATCTGTCAAATTGTACACTGCATTGAAGCCAAGTCCAAACCTGCCTATCTTTTCCGTTTCGTGCTCTTTTGTTGCCTCATTCAATTTTGCAATGTTCTCAAAGTCTTCATCTTTGAATTCAGCGTCATTGTAGACCCACAATGCAGGACCTTGACAACCTTTCATGCCTTCGTCAATCAAGCAAGTCATGGCATCCGCGTTGGTCCTTTCGTCATAGAGGAATCTGACCTCGGTGGCACCGGCATCGTCTGCGTTTTGTACAAGTTCTTTTAGAACTGAAAATCCATCCGTGTACTCCTCCAGAAGTCGGTTCAGTCGAGTAGTAAGCCTCTCTTCCTGTCCAAACTCTTCTCCGATGGACAGCTCATCCGGGTCCAGCATACGATTGGTGAGGCTTGGGACACCAAGACGCTCAGCAGTACTGTTGGGGACATTGGGGTGTACATAAAAATAGCCGATGTCTTCATCTTCACCTTCTCTCTTCAGCCAATCGTGGTGGCAGTACATACACCACTCCACTGGTTCAAGCCTTAAATGTAAGTTGTCTTCAGTGTGTGTTGGTAGAACAATTTGCGCTTTTAGTTCCTCGGGCAACTGCTCACTTGCCAACTCATTCAGAATGTTAACGGATAACTGAAGATCGCGCTTCACTTCCAAAGCGCTGGAGAGGTCAATTCCATCGTCATAGTTCTCTTTTATCATGTGAAGGACTTCTACCAGAACAGCTGGATTACTGCGTTCCCTCATGCCAAAACGGTAAAACAGTTTAGCGTACTTAGCCATGTCGGGAGGAAGAGAACGTATGTAGGGCGTAAGATCAATGTGTGGCTTGCTGAAAAGCACGTGGCTAGGTGAGGAAAAGCCATTTCCATTCCACACCCAATCAAATTCTTCTAAACAGTCAAATGCACGATTCACATCAACGCCCTTCGCTGGCAATCGACTTAGCAACGAGTAAATTTCATTTACCACAACCATAAAGAGCGGCTTTTCTTCTTTTGAATACAATCTGATCGCATTCTGCAACTGCTGAATGACCTGGAATAAACCGGGTAGGTTTTGCCAGCCAAAATACGTGGAAATTTGATCGGATGGCTGTACTTTTACAAGAGGCGTAACCGTTCCAACGAGGTTTGCAAGATTCTGACTCTTCACTTCAGTTGGCTTGAAAAAGTGTTTCCCGTTTCCGCTGCCTGCTTCAAACCATGCCAGTCCCGGAGGATAGTTAGGGGGTCTCTCTTCCAATCTTGAAACCCAGGGAATGTCCTTCAGAAGCGATCCTAACTGTTGTCCATTGACTGACTCCGATAATTTGTGAGGATTGTTTCTGAGGAACTCCAAAACTGCTCCTGACTTCCGCTTTGCAGTTGGAAGGTGAGTAAGCCCACTCACTAATTTGGCACTTTGGTACAAATCGTCTCCAGTGATGTTATCCTCGCTTTTCATTCCAAGCTCTTCTAGCACGACCAGTACAGAACGTTCGTTGTACGCGACTGTGGGGAAAACATCTTCACTAACGAATAAGTTCTTTAGGATCACGTTTCTGGGATCAAAGAGGTCTGATGCTCTTGCGCGCCCTCTTTGTTTGGAGACAAAGGTCAAGGCCCGTAATGTCTGTTTGAAAATGGCATTTTTGCGAATTTCCCTTGTGTAGTTTTCCAATACATAAGTCATGAGTGTGTCAATCTGCTCTCCAGAGTACTTTCCTCGTTGTATGTCTGGAAACACTATTTGGCAGAGTAACTCGGTTGGTGTTAGAATCTTGACGTCTAAGAGAACTGCTAAAGTCTTGGAGTCGTGCTGAGTAATGTCAATCAGCTCTCGTAGAGGTGAAACCGGAAGAGAATCAGCAATAGCTGCACACAGACCCTCCTTCTTTGATACGAACTTCTTGGACAGCGTCTGGAAAATGGGAAGCGAACAAAGAAGATTGTACTCCGCTTGTCCTACATATGATGGTCTCACACGGACAAGAAATGACCTGAGGAGGCACTTTTCGTTGGCAGATAATATCGTGCGCACGATTTCTGAAAACTTTCCAGCTGCCATCTGGCTGGAGGAAACCACCATTGCTTTGAAAACGCCTTGTACAGACGGTGGATGCACAAAGGTCCCCAAGACTGCGGGATGGTGTCTTACATAGCTGGGAAAATCACTCATGATAATTACACCAAGCTTCCTTAAAACATTCGTCAGCGTGTCGTCGAGGCTATCATCATTAAGACGTTTGACAACAACTCTAGAAGGGTAGCAAAGTCGTGCCAAGGTTACAGGTGTTTGTGTCATGCTGAGTGGAATCAGAGGTAGTTTTCCAAGGCTCTGAATATCTTCCTCTGTTGTGAAATATTCTTGAAGATATCTCCAGACAACCTTGATCCAGTCTCTTGGAGGATGGTTGTGCTTACTGTCATCAGGGAACCAGGAAACGACATCACCCTCATTCCACTCAGCCGGTAGGGCCTCAGAGAGAAGAGATGGTACATCATCTTCGCATAATAGCCGTAATTGTGTAACTTCTGTGAAATAAGCATAATAACACAGAGAGTGACAGTCTTCTTAGTAAAACACGCAATATTAGGACGTTAATTAACATACTGTTGTAATACCATAATGTTGTTGGCTACATCTTTGATATGCCTCAATGCGAATGCGTGATGCAGTTAGTGAGTTGGTATATGCCAAGTCATCTTTTGGCTGTGAGAACGCGCGATGTGGTTCCAGTCAAAGAGCTACATTTCACCTTTGCTCAAAAAAAAAATTCGGCAGCTTAGTGCTTAGAGCGTCACATACGGTCATGGGCTTAAATCCCATCTGGAGCTAGGATTTCTGTCCGATTCGATGTAATTTCTGCATTTAAATTCCTTATAACATTGTAATACCCACGAAAAAGAACTAAAAACAATAGCCGGTATGTATTAGTCGTCTTTGTTACAATTCTGGTCAGCTTATTCGTTGTAAGGCCGTTCTACTATCCACTGAGCCATACGATCTATGAACGGAATGCTATTAACTACTGTAGATATTAAAATAAAGAATAAACAAATGCTCAGTAAGATAAAGCCATACTCTAATCCAAAAAAATCGTTTTACCTTGATCAGCTGCATCTTTCAGCTTCCCAATGATGTCCCCATCGACTGAATCATCAACGAAACGGTGTTCTAGACCAGGAAGGAGTTCTCGGGGATGATCAGGCGAGCAGATAAAAATTTCCTCTCCCCGATCTGAAAATGTTGTGAAGGCGCCATTGAAGATGGGCAACAACATCAAGCCGCAGAGATTGTCAAACTTGCGATCTTTAAGACAAAACTGAAGAAGGACTAGTTTCTCTCGTCTATCAAGTTTCTGGTAACAAGAAGGGACTTTCTTCAGTGCTGCTCTTGTACGACTAGGTGTGATATTCTTTACAGTGGCCCCTGCATAGCAGGTAATGGCGTTACTGACGTGACTTGGTACTGAAACAACAGGCACATCAGCTGCTAGTAACACTCGCTGAAGTAGCTCTTTAGGTTCATCGTAAGACAGTAGGTCAAAAATGGCTTTCTCTACTGCCAGCCATTGCCCAAGATGTGCCGGTGTATAAACAACTTGTTTCTGCAGTAGCAAGTGAAAAAATGGATCTTTAATTCTCTCCCACTTCGGGTCAATGGAGCTGATATCTGGCCATGCCCTGTGAGAAAAAAAGAAGTTAAGATGTGTTAAAAGTGTAAACACTGTAGTAGTTCCTTGGTTTAAATACCAGTATAGCAAGCATGGGTCTTCCCAAGATATACTACAGCCTTCTAGACATTTTTTAAAATCTAGGAGCAACTTCCGCCGCTTTCTCGAATCCGATCTCGTTCCTCTCCAGGAGGACTGATCCTTGGCTCCTTTGCAGAACAGCGCCTGGCAATCAAGCCTAATTTTAATTGTGAAAAACGTAGCTTGGTTGCACTACATACTCCGTGTTTGAACAAAATAATATTTTTCAACAAGTCTAGAATTAACAATTTATAAATCACGCCAAAAGTACGTCTAACAGCCAGAAACAACGACTTTTTTTGTAGTTGGAGTTATATTTATCCAAATGCATGACAGTTATTAACCGAGCTTACTTGAAGATGGATGTTCTTGGTACGAAAAATGATTTCTCGTGAATGGCTTCGAAAATCATCGTGGCGTATGCTCTGGGTATGGCCTCCTCAAGAAGACACCTGTTCCATAGTAATGACTTGTCCGTCAGCTGCCGACCAGTCGTCTCGCGGTCCTCTTGATCCGCATTTGGAGATTTGATATAACGCCTGTTCTGACTCAAAGCAAAGAAACCGTTAACGTGCACTGGCAAACCTGTCAAGCTCCTCTTTTGCACTGGTAGAGGCAAGAAGCAAAACACGTGACCTTTGATGTCGGGCGTTTGCAGTTTGGGACCTGTTGGTAATGCCATGGCGACACCTACCGTAGGTAGATAGTTGAGCTCTTTATCTCTCATCAGCCTCTTAAATGTCATAGAAACCTCTCCTCCACAAAAGTAATTGGTAACGAGGAAAGAATGCTGCTTCACGGTTCCATCATCAAAGAACGTGTCGAACGTCACTGTCTCTATCGTAACAGGGTAGGTTACAGTGACAGATTCGGTCATCACTTTTCCAGGTGTGATCTTTTCGAGAAACTCCTTTCTCTTCGCTCGAACTATTTGGAGACTTTGATCGGCGATTTTCACTTGAAACACCCTTTCAGGATCAGACTCTGACTCTTCTCTAACATAAAGCTCGATCGATTCCAGGTGTTGAAGAAACAGGAGAACCAGGTGAGAGTCAGCCTTAAAACTTTCAAACAATGTATCCATCTTTTCGGCAGAGTAGAGTGTTTCTGACAACTCGGAGGGTTTGGTCCTGAAAGGGAAACGGAACAGAGTGCCATCGTAAAATCCCCGGGAAAACACATCTTCCGTACAGTCAAAGATTCCCTTGTAAGGAACGAACTGGTCTGGTATTCCGTCCATCTCTGCGCGGTCTTCATTGAGTCGCCAGTGTTTCCCTGTTCGTCTGTGGCGCTTGTCAGAAAAGTGGACACCATGAGGGTCAATAAAGCCAATTTGGCAATCACTGAGTAAACTTGGTAAATCTGTGATAGAAGAGCGACAAAACCATAACTAAGGGGACGACTATGGTGTCACTTTCTTTTCAGTAAAAGAAAATTACTTATTATGACTTACATATTACGTTACTTAAGGAATTACAATACACTGCAATTACTTACTAACAGGAAAAAACTTGCAACAAATTACTAAGAGAAACGCTCTAAATGGTGACAAAGAATTTCCACTTCTGTTGAAATTCCCCTTCACCATTCAACGTGGCAGCAATAGGGATGGGTAACGGGTAACAGGGACGGGCAACAGGGACGAGTAATTCCAAATAATACCTCTGGCTCGGAGAAAAGGAAACTAGCATTACTAACGGTAGAATACAAACTTTGGAACTTATACCAAAAGGACGTCGCTTGCGGGCAGCTAATAAACAAATGAGGTATGTTTTGACTATATCAGAGGGGCAGAAAGGGTAGGACGGGGGGGCACCCTTTTTCATTTTGCATAATATACTGTTCGTGGCTAAAATGTTATGTATAATTTTGTGCTGGAACATTGCCAATTTAACTTTTTTGTGGCTATAAACGGCAGAAGATAAATTACATTCTCTTTTGCGATGAGGTATGAAAATAGTTTTTTCTGAAGTGAGAGGAGGAAGATTTTCTAAGGTTAACAGTTTGTCGTATAACATCTTACACGTTATAGTACCGATTGGCGGCGGGAGTGTAGTAGAGTCCTCAGCTCGTCAAAAAGGTCTGAAATTTGCATTATCCCTGCTCGGTGCAAATGAGGCAGATACACCATTTTTTTGCAATCGTAATGAATTTGTTGTTTCAGATTGTCTGCGACAGTATCTCGGCCTTGCTGTGAGGTGTCGTAGCCACGATTTCTTGCCAATGATGAGTAATTTGTTTGTAAAATTCAGGGAGATGGCCATTAAGATCAAGAAGGTTGTAGTCATAATTACATTGAAAGAGCTCTGTGCTGCCAACACTAGAGAGAGACGATTTTGGAATATACTTCCACGGTGCATCTGAGTCGGAGCACAGCCGTTTTACCCACGTTAGTTTCAAAGCCTTATCGACCAGAACAAAATATTTCATGCCAAGACCGCCATCCGATTTCTTCATGATGAGGGTTGTCTGTTTTTATTTTGGCAGGTTTTTGCTTCCAGATAAAATCGAGCACTATTTTATTGACCTCTAAAAATGTGATTCGTTTTAGCATGCTGCCAACTTAATTCTGCTTAAGAGGGTGCATTACTTAATCTGTAAGCCTTACATTCCCCAGGATTTAATGCCATTAGGATCAGAGGATTTTCGAGTAGGAAAATTTGGATTTGGTCGGATTTACATTTGGTCATCGATCTTTGAAACATACCGTTATCCGTAAAACCCCGGGAAATTCACAAAAACACTGACGCGAAATACCGCGAAAATCGCTAGCAATCTTACAAAATACATGTCGATACAACATATTTGAAACGTACTTTGGCTGTTGGGGCAGATTGGTTGTCGTAAACTTGTAAATTTATCTTGAGACTTCCTCACTACAACCATCGAGTAAACAACATACCAAAACTACCAGGCGTTCATAGATTAATGTTTCGAAAAACTGGGCAGTGGTTACGGAGTAAAAAGGTTGTCATTGGCGCATTTCTCGAGCGCATTGTTGTTAAAAGAGCAAATGATGATTTCTGTTAAGAACCTCGTGGTCAAATAAATAGTAAACCGCCTTCATTATTCCTTCTTGGCAAGTACGATAGTCAAAACAAGTTGCGCTCGAATTTCCCTACAAAATCGCCGGTTTTAGAAAGGTAACATTTATAAGTAGTCCGTTTTTCTGTTGCTGATGTTATTGCATAGACTAACGCCCAAAAATGGTAAAGTTGCCATTTATTCGATGAAAACGTTCATTAAATCAGTGTAAAACCGATCACTTTCACTTTTTCCGCAATTTGACTCTAAAAATCCCGCGAAATGTGACTGTTTTCCACAACCTATCAGAAGCCCTGTTTGTAATAAGTACTTTCCAAATGTCAATCACTTACTTATCTAACATATTTTAACAAGGCAAGGATAAAAATATAGACTCACAAAAAAAACGAATTTATAATGATTGCTCTGGACGTACCTGTCATGTGAAATACAGACTTGAATCCCAAACCAAAACGGCCAACTTTCATTGGATCCTCCACTTTGATGCTATCACAGACCAGTCGTATACCCCTCCAGTCCTCTCTTGTAAAACGTGCGTTGTTGTAGGCGTAAAGCCCTGGTCCCTATTTGAAAATTTCAGCAAAGGACATAAGAAGAAGTCTTCTTTGGCACCGAGATGAGATTTCCAAAATTTTCTGGTGCGTACCAAAACACAACTTGTGTAGTCATGCCTATGATTGTACGTTGCGCGTATTAGCAGATTATTTCCCTGCTTACCAGACAGTCTAGCAACGTCAGAGAAAAAGAAGACTTTTGTACTT
>OZ026601.1:26344913-26414913 GCA_964020085.1 Micromussa lordhowensis
TGCCCTTCTAAGCACTCCAAAACGTATTCGTGACGTCACTAGAAGTGGCGTCATCAATTATTTAAACAACAAAAACTCGTTCAAGAGGCCAAAACTAAAAAATCTAAAATGATACGATTTTTAGCAGCACTAAGTACTCTATATTACCAATTGAAATTTCTTTAAATTGCTATAACTCGATAAATATTTGTCATAGCGAGGAACGGTTTTCAGTATTAGAGTCCCCTAGTCATGCTCTTTCAGCTGATATAGACAATTTGTATAACACGTTTTTGTGACGTCATCAAATATGACGTCACAATATGACATTTTGACATTTTTTAAACTCCAAATGATCAAGACACCTATCCAAGGCAGTGTGCAAAGTTTGGCAAGAAAATGTGCAAAGAGTGCAAACTTGCCCTAGATGACCGATTTTAAGGTCGTTTGGCCCCGGCGTGATCCCACTATGCTCGGTGGTGGGGCAGAAAATAACAACTTTAAACACCCGTAGAATCACGGAGATTTTATCAATCGAGATCATTTTTTCCCTGAAGTAATTGGGAAAAAAATTGCGGGTTTGTTGCACTTTAAGGGAAACATCGAATCACGCGAAGACAATAATAAATGTGTGTCTGAATGATTCTACCTGTAACCATTTATTCCTCCTCCAAACATTTTCAAAAGCACTAATTATTTGACCAGTATTCAACCATATATTACTGAGGTTGGCCATTAAATGAACTCTCTTAGAGTGAAAGTAAAAAGTAGCAACTTAAGAACTGATTTCTTGCTTAATCATAAAAATTACAATTTCCTCGATTGTGATTGGTTTAAAAAACTCCTATTTTCCACTAATTCACTTGCCAAGTTGTTATCGGACAGTTTGTTATTGGACAGTTTGTTATTGGACAGTTCAATAAGCTAATCACATTCAAAGTTGTAGTTCAAATCAACTAATCTCAATTTGAGAGCGACGTGAAACAATTTAGCCTCCTTTGTCAGTCAAATTTTCCCTTTCTTTCATAACTTGGCTATTCTTCTTTTCTTGGAGATTGTAATTTTTATGATTAATTGGTAATACGACTTCGTGTCGTCCAATTCAGTCTGTAATCATACTCGTGATAAACAAATCGGACCGCGCTGCGCGGTCGTCCGATTTTGTAATCACTTGTATGATTACAGACCGAAGTCCTATTACCATTACTTATAAATCAGAGCACAGTTATCTAGCATATACCTACCCATATTCAACTTGTTCTTCCTTCACCTGGTAATCATCTAAATAGAATAACAATTTGTTAAAAGCGGTTACCATGCACTGACGAATGAAACAATGCTCAAAACAAGTAAGTGAAAAATCAGCGCACTTTGGATATTTTAAAGTTACCTAAATATTCCGCGACCAATGCAAGAAACGTTGTTTTTTAAATGGCAACAAAGAAACACGATCGCTCTCTCCTCGACATCATAATTCAAAGCACCAAGAAGGCCAAAATCCTGCTTTTAAAAATGATAAATACCGCATATACATTTTACACTTTTGAAACACGTCACGCGTCTCGTATCGTGTTATTAAATAGGGAGTTTTAGCAGACCACGACGGCGACGGCAACGAGAACGACATTGGTTCTGCACGTGCATTTTGAATCTTTGTCCATTTCTTTGCCGCCCCTGCAAAACAACAACGCGAAATGACAAAGTCGTACGTATTTTGGAGCTGAACGTGTACCGCAATGGCTAATTTTTCGTGTCTTCCTTTGGAATTGAACGCTGTCATTACATATTTAGCCTGAGCAGGTTTTAGACCGATAGGCGAACTGAGCAGATCTACACAGGTGCGACATTCGAAGGTAAAATATTATACTTTTTTTACAAGGCGTCGTCCTCGGCGTCGCCGTCGTCATTGCTAAAACTGCCATATTTACAAATGATGGGACCCGTCATTCTGAAATAAAGATTTACCGATCTAGCTTTCCTTGGGATACTGGCAGCGTGAATGAAAACGAACGGCTTTAATCCGTGCGAAATTTAACACGGGCCTTTAAGGTGGCCGAACACAGTTTTACCGCGCGCATTTGCTGATGCAATTCAGCACGTGCACAAGGATTTCAATAAACAAACATGCAGTCAATAGAGCGATCATTTTGTTTACTCAACAACCGCACTATCTGTGTTATTTTTCACTATAATTGAACGCAGTGTATTGATGGCTTTAGTCTTTTATTACAAAGATTTGTTAGGAAAGGAAATAACGCTAAGAACCCAGCAATTTTCAGCTTTTGTTTGTTACCGAAAGAACCCAGTTAAATGCAACGCATGCGCAGTTGCTCGAAAAATTGAGACCGATTGCTTTAGCAGAAACCTGCCGATTTCTAACGATCCAGTCGTTTGAATTCCAAGAAATTTGGCAAAAAAATAGAGCAGAGACCCCTTGAATGATCTATCACGAGAAATCTGGATTTTGACATAGGGAATTTTTAATAGTACAGAAAACGATTAACGGCGAATTGCAAAAATCGCTTATGTCAAAATTTTAGTAGAACAGTGTTAACAGAAGGGATTTAATGTCAATTCGTAGTGTGCAAAAAATGAAAAAAATCTAACGACTGGATTTTTTTTAAATAAGCAAAAACCATTATTTAAGCCTTGTATTTAATCAGACTCGTTGCCATGGCAACAGCGCACACCCTAGTCAAAATGCAAGAATAAACACTTCTGCGATTAATCTTTACTCTTGCAAAAATCGGGCGCCAAAGCATAAATAGTTCAAAAGTTATGGTGAATTACGCATAGGCACTTGAAAACTGTGTTCGGCCACCTTAAAAGAAGCGGGGCACTAAACAGTAACCAAGATTTCGGCCCATGGCAATCAATGAGTTTCAAATAACTATAAAGAAGAGTTTTATATTTTTCAAATCCAAGAACATTGAGAATAGAGCATTTTCATGGCGCCCTAGTTGGTGTTCCAGAACAATATACGAAATTCTTTGCACAATTAAGACCCAAAGAAGAGAAGAACACCGATATGGCTACCGTGACATCAGTTACTTCTTAGGCCCAGTTCAGACGCCGAACTTTTAATTTCATGAGCCGAACCTAATACGTTCATTTAAGCAAAATGAAACATTCGGCGTCTGAATCAGCCGTTCTTCCTGCCTAGCTCAGAATTTCGGCTTTGGTACGGCTTTGATAAGACGGCCAACTTTACAAGTGCCGAACCTAATGCATAAATTATTTTAACATATTTTACAAGCAGTTTACACTTTGCCCTAAAATGGCTGATATTTCCAGTCATGTCCAATATACACAAACTGATACAGATTGAAAATTCCCCATGTCGGTCCGTACTGTTTGTTAGATAGTGCTAGCGTTATACCATCTGTAAAGGTTGTTTTCAATCCGTACACGATCGGAAAATTGCATCTCATTAACGGGACTTAGAATATTTTCTAGGCTTTACCAGTGTGAAGGGGGGTACGGGTTGTCGATCCGTACGGTCCGTACAGATGGAATAGGTTGTTTTCAATCTGTACACGATCGGAAAATTGCATCTCATTAACGGGACTTAGAATATTTTCTAGGCTTTACCGGTGTGAAGGGTGGTTACGGGTTGTCGATCCGTACGGTCCGTACGGATGGAATAGGTCGTTTTCAATCCGTACACGATCGGAAAATTGCATCCGTACGGTATGCATCTCAAAAACATTTGAAGCGTAATAACAATTTAATCGTTTGAAGCGAAAGAATATATCTATCCAGGGATGCTGCCACAACAAAACGAGCAAGATATGCACGTATATCTCGTTCCTTAAGCGTCAGCGACAATATGACACCTCTAAAGCGAAAGAAATTATCAATCGAGAGATACTGCCACAACAAACGAGCCAGACAATTTAATCGTTTGAAGCGAAAGAATATATCAATCCAGGGATGCTGCCACAACAAATGAGCAAGATATGAATGTATACCTCGTTCTTTAAGCGTCAGCGACAATATGACACGTTTAAAGTGAAAGAAATTATCAATCGAGAGATACTGCCGCAACAAACAGCGAGCCAGATATACATGCATACTTCGTTCTTTAAGCGTGGGCGAGGATAGGACCCATTTAAAGCGAAAGAAATTATCAATCTAGAGATAATGCCACAACAAACGAGCCAGACATACAATAAACAAGCCAGTTATGCATGAATACCTCGTTCTGTAATGAGTGATGCGCGATGTTCACGCGGCAATGGTTTGTTTATCTTAATCAGAGTCACTTTTGGACAGCTAGTTCGCGTTTACTTGCTTTTGGCAGCAAAAATATATTCATGTAATAACAATTTAATCGTTTGAAGCGAAATAATATATCAATCCAGGGATGCTGCCACAACAAACGAGCAAGATATGCATGTATACCTCGTTCTTTAAGCGTCAGCGACAATATGACACGTTAAAGCGAAAGAAATTATCAATCGAGAGATACTGCCACAAGGCAGCGAGCCAGATATGCATGTATACTTCGTTCTTTAAGCGTGGGCGACGATAGGACCCATTTAAAGCGAAATAAATTATCAATCTAGAGATAATGGCACAACAAACGAGCCAGACATACAATAAACAAGCCAGTTATGCATGAATACCTCGTTCTGTAAGAGTGATGCGCGATGTTCACGCGGAAATTGGTTTGTTGATCTTAATCAGAGTCACTTTTGGACAGCTAGTTCGCATTTACTTGCTTTTGGCAGCAAAAATATATTCATGTAATAACAATTTACACAACTTTGATGTAAAACTTTCACGTTATTGAATTATGATTCTGTAGGAATATCCTTAATGAGATGCAATTTTCCGATCGTCTACAGATCGAAAACCACCTATTCCATCCGTACGATCCGTACGGATCGACAACCCGTAACCCCCCTTCACACCGGTAAAGCCTAGGGAAATTTTCTAAGTCCCCCTAATGAGATGCCATTTTCCGATCGTCTACGGATTGAAAACGACCTATTCCATCCGTACGATCCGTACGGATCGATAACCCGTAACCCCCCTTCACACTGGTAACGCCTAAAAAATTTTCTAAGTCCCCTTAATGAGATGCAATTTTCCGATCGTCTACGGATTGAAAACGACCTATTCCATCCGTACGATCCGTACGGATCGACAACCCGTAAGCCCCCTTCACACCGGTAAAGCCTAGGAAAATTTTCTAAGTCCTCTTAATGAGATGCAATTTTCCGATCGTTCACGGATCGAAAACGACCTATTCCATCCGTACGATCCGTACGGATCGACAACCCCTAACCCCCCTTCACACCGGTAAAGCCTAGGAAAATTATCTAAGTTCCCTTAGTGAGATGCAATTTTCTGATCGTTCACGGATCGAAAACGACCTATTCCATCCGTACGATCCGTACGGATCGACAACCCGTAACCCTCCTTCACACCGGTAAAGCCTAGGAAAATTTTCTAAGTCCCCTTAATGAGATGCAATTTTCCGATCGTCTACGGATTAAAAACGACCTATTCCATCCGTACGATCCGTACGGATCGACAACCCGTAAGCCCCCTTCACACCGGTAAAGCCTAGGAAAATTTTCTAAGTCCTCTTAATGAGATGCAATTTTCCGATCGTTCACGGATCGAAAACGACCTATTCCATCCGTACGATCCGTACGGATCGACAACCCGTAACCCCCCTTCACACCGGTAAAGCCTAGGAAAATTTTCTAAGTTCCCTTAGTGAGATGCAATTTTCTGATCGTTCACGGATCGAAAACGAGCTATTCCATCCGTACGATCCGTACGCATCGACAACCCGTAACCCTCCTTCACACCGGTAAAGCCTAGGAAAATTTTCTAAGTCCCCTTAATGAGATGCAATTTTCCGATCGTCTACGGATTGAAAACGACCTATTCCATCCGTACGATCCGTACGGATCGAAAACCCGTAACCCCCCTTCACACCGGTAAAGCCTAGGAAAATTTTCTAAGTCCCCTTAATGAGATGCAATTTTCCGATCGTTCACAGATCCAAAACGACCTATTCCATCCGTACGATCCGTACGGATCGACAACCGGTAACCCTCCTTCACACCGGTAAAGCCTAGGAAAATTTTCTAAGTCCCCTTAATGAGATGCAATTTTCCGATCGTTCACGGATCGAAAACGACCTATTCCATCCGTACGATCCGTACGCATCGACAACCCGTAACCCTCCTTCACACCGGTAAAGCCTAGGGAAATTTTCTAAGTCCCCTTAATGAGATGCAATTTTCCGATCGTTCACGGATCGAAAACGACTTATTCCATCCGTGCGATCCGTACGGATCGACAACCCGTAACCCCCCTTCACACCGGTAAAGCCTAGGAAAATTTTCTAAGTCCTCTTAACGAGATGCAATTTTCCGATCGTCTACGGATTGAAAACGACCTATTCCATCCGTACGATCCGTACGGATCGACAACCCGTAACCCCCCTTCACACTGGTAACGCTAAAAAAATATTCTAAGTCCCCTTAATGAGATGCAATTTTCCGATCGTCTACGGATTGAAAACGACCTATTCCATCCGTACGATCCGTACGGATCGACAACCCGTAACCCCCCTTCACACCGGTAAAGCCTAGGAAAATTTTCTAAGTTTCCTTAATGAGGTGCAATTTTGTGATCGTTCACGGATCGAAAACGACCTATTCCATCCGTACGATCCGTACGGATCGACAACCCGTAACCCTCCTTCACACCGGTAAAGCCTAGGAAAATTTTCTAAGTCCCCTTAATGAGATGCAATTTTCCGATCGTCTACGGATTGAAAACGACCTATTCCATCCGTACGATCCGTTTGGATCGACAACCCGTAACCCCCCTTCACACCGGTAAAGCCTAGGAAAATTTTCTAAGTCCCCTTAATGAGATGCAATTTTCCGATCGTTCACGGATCGAAAACGACCTATTCCATCCGTACGATCCGTACGGATCGACAACCCGTAACCCTCCTTCACACCGGTAAAGCCTAGGAAAATTTTCTAAGTCCCCTTAATGAGATGCAATTTTCCGATCGTCTACGGATTGAAAACGACCTATTCCATCCGTACGATCCGTACGGATCGACAACCCGTAACCCCCATTCACACCGGTAAAGCCTAGGAAAATTTTCTAAGTCCCCTTAATGAGATGCAATTTTCCGATCGTCTACGGATTGAAAACGACCTATTCCATCCGTACGATCCGTACGGATCGACAACCCGTAACCCCCCTTCACACCGGTAAAGCCTAGGAAAATTTTCTAAGTTCCCTTAATGAGATGCAATTTTCCGATCGTCTACGGATTGAAAACGACCTATTCCATCCGTACGATCCGTACGGATCGACAACCCGTAACCCCCCTTCACACCGGTAAAGCCTAGGAAAATTTTCTAAGTTCCCTTAATGAGATGCAATTTTCCGATCGTTCACGGATCGAAAACGACTTATTCCATCCGTACGATCCGTACGGATCGACAACCCGTAACCCCCCTTCACACCGGTAAAGCCTAGGAAAATTTTCTAAGTCCTCTTAACGAGATGCAATTTTCCGATCGTCTACGGATTGAAAACGACCTATTCCATCCGTACGATCCGTACGGATCGACAACCCGTAACCCCCCTTGACACTGGTAACGCCTAAAAAATTTTCTAAGTCCCCTTAATGAGATGCAATTTTCCGATCGTCTACGGATTGAAAACGACCTATTCCATCCGTACGATCCGTACGGATCGACAACCCGTAAGCCCCCTTCACACCGGTAAAGCCTAGGAAAATTTTCTAAGTTCCCTTAATGAGATGCAATTTTCTGATCGTTCACGGATCGAAAACGACCTATTCCATCCGTACGATCCGTACGGATCGACAACCCGTAACCCTCCTTCACACCGGTAAAGCCTAGGAAAATTTTCTAAGTCCCCTTAATGAGATGCAATTTTCCGATCGTCTACGGATTGAAAACGACCTATTCCATCCGTACGATCCGTACGGATCGACAACCCGTAACCCCCCTTCACACCGGTAAAGCCTAGGAAAATTTTCTAAGTCCCCTTAATGACATGCAATTTTCCGATCGTTCACGGATCGAAAACGACCTATTCCATCCGTACGATCCGTACGGATCGACAACCCGTAACCCTCCTTCACACCGGTAAAGCCTAGGAAAATTTTCTAAGTCCCCTTAATGAGATGCAATTTTCCGATCGTCTACGGATTGAAAACGACCTATTGCATCCGTACGATCCGTACGGATCGACAACCCGTAACCCCCATTCACACCGGTACCTAAAGCCTAGGAAAATTTTCTAAGTCCCCTTAATGAGATGCAATTTTCCGATCGTCTACGGATTGAAAACGACCTATTCCATCCGTACGATCCGTACGGATCGACAACCCGTAACCCCCCTTCACACCGGTAAAGCCTAGGAAAATTTTCTAAGTCCCCTTAATGAGATGCAATTTTCCGATCGTTCACGGATCGAAAACGACCTATTCCATCCGTACGATCCGTACGGATCGACAACCCGTAACCCTCCTTCACACCGGTAAAGCCTAGGAAAATTTTCTAAGTCCCCTTAATGAGATGCAATTTTCCGATCGTCTACGGATTGAAAACGACCTATTCCATCCGTACGATCCGTACGGATCGACAACCTGTAACTCCCATTCACACCGGTAAAGGCTAGGAAAATTTTCTAAGTCCCCTTAATGAGATGCAATTTTCCGATCGTCTACGGATTGAAAACGACCTATTCCATCCGTACGATCCGTACGGATCGACAACCCGTAACCCCCCTTCACACCGGTAAAGCCTAGGAAAATTTTCTAAGTCCCCTTAATGAGATGCAATTTTCCGATCGTTCACGGATCGAAAACGACTTATTCCATCCGTACGATCCGTACGGATCGACAACCCGTAACCCCCCTTCACACCGGTAAAGCCTAGGAAAATTTTCTAAGTCCTCTTAACGAGATGCAATTTTCCGATCGTCTACGGATTGAAAACGACCTATTCCATCCGTACGATCCGTACGGATCGACAACCCGTAACCCCCCTTCACACTGGTAACGCCTAAAAAATTTTCTAATTCCCCTTAATGAGATGCAATTTTCCGATCGTCTACGGATTGAAAACGACCTATTCCATCCGTACGATCCGTACGGATCGACAACCCGTAACCCCCCTTCACACTGGTAACGCCTAAAAAATTTTCTAATTCCCCTTAATGAGATGCAATTTTCCGATCGTCTACGGATTGAAAACGACCCATTCCATCCGTACGATCCGTACGGATCGACAACCCGTAACCCTCCTTCACACCGGTAAAGCCTAGGAAAATTTTCTAAGTCGTCTTAATGAGATGCAATTTTCTGATCGTTCACGGATCGAAAACGACCTATTCCATCCGTACGATCCGTACGGATCGACAACCCGTAACCCCCCTTCACACCGGTAAAGCCTAGGAAAATTTTCTAAGTCCCCTTAATGAGATGCAATTTTCCGATCGTCTACGGATTGAAAACGACCTTTACAAATGGTAGAACGCTAGCACTATCTAACAAACAGTACGGACCGAAATTAGGAATTTTCAATCTGTATCAGATTGTGTGTATTGGACAACCCTCCCTCGATATTTCGATGTGATTTGGTTCAAAACAAATAAAGGTCGGCGAATTAAGTTCCACGTCTGAATTTTTTATCATTTGGGTCGGTCCAAATCCGAATTAAGTTCGGCTCATGAAAACTTCGGCGTCTAAATAACCCTTAAGACGGCTCACTTCAACAATTTTAATTCAGCGCTGTTCTAAACTGGCCATTGACATAAGTAAAGTATATAATTAATCAACGTTAGTAAGCAATCGTATGCGAAACTTAACATTTCCATCCATTGGAATAGACCAATATGAAAATATTGATTCGAATAATGGAAACCATGTCTGCCACAATGCCGGAACACCGTTTTGGCGATTAGCAATAAACCGGAATATTTAAACCTTTTCCCGAGTATACAAAAGCATACAAAGCATACAAAGCAAAACAGTATCACAAAATCATTTCGTTTTACCTTGAAAGTCGAGAATGTAGCAACAACAAAGGGTTTTTCAGCAGAACTTCCGTGTCAGTCTGTACCTTCGATTAGCTCCTTTCCGTGAACCGAGTCAAGTTTCCGAGAAACTCCTTCGTCACGCTCTGTTGCGTCATTTGCCCATGGGAAATACGCTTGTCATCGATATTCGATATGATTTAACCTTGGCCTTTTAGCCCTCTACTGTAGCTTAAAAATTTACTTATTTAGCCTTAAATAATGTAAGGCTGATTTGAACCTTCTTCTAACTAGAAGCTTGCCTGACTAATTAGGCCCTATTTGTATGGTCTTGGCATGGTACCCGGGACAAACCCCCTCCGCCCCCCACCTCCCCACTTCCCCCGCCAAGTTAGCCTGGCCGAGCTCACTTATTTCTTTACAAAATTCAACCAACTAATGACGATTGCGAACCCGTCTCGGGGGGCAAGACAACACGAGTGGGCGAACTTTTCTTGATATAAACACTTTGGCTCGCCTAATCGTGACAACTCTCGGCGTGGCGGGTGTCGCGAAGTACCTAGATTAAGGGTTTAAAGCACAAATTTGTATCAGAGAAATGAAAATTAACTTGGCAAAACGCACTGTGATCGAATGACCTGTATGGAAACAGTTTTCACATATAAACGCTCGATAAAGTTGCCCCAGGGAAAGGGTTGTCTCGGGTACCTGAAGACCATATAACGAGCATGACATGTCCTTGATCGCTGAGAGTCCTTTGAAGTTTGCCGGGCTTTCTAAACTATGCGAAAACTCAGAACGCGATGATCAAATTCGTTACAAAAACAACACTGTCGTACAAGGAGTTTACAATTTCAACTTTTTTGCGAAACTCAATGCAAACGGTTGGACTTTTAGAAGGCTGTGGGTTTCAAGATATTGTAATCAGACTAATTATACAACACTATGTCTTGTATTTTTTGGGGGAAGGTTTAAATATTATTTTGTTACACTCCGTGGCCCAGAAGATCTCCTACCTTATTCCACTTTTAGATGACTTAGATGCCCCTGACTATAGTTTCTTACTAACTTAGGAAAACGGCCCCTGGCACCTGCAAGCACCGTGTTATGACTACAAAAATATCATCAAAGATTCTTACAGTTTTGTGTTTTGTGTTATTTATGAAAACTTCGGCGTCTAACCCTTAAGACGGCTCACTTCCACAATTTTAATTCAGCGCTGTTCTAAACTGGCCATTGACATATTAAGTAAAATATATAATTAATCAACGTTAGTAAGCAATCGTATGAAACTTAACATTTCCATCCATTGCGTGTTAGACCAATATGAAAATATTGATTCGAATCATGGCAACCATGTCTGCCACAATGCCGGAACACCGTTTTGGCGATTAGCAATAAACCGGAATATTGAAACCTTTTCCCGAGCAGGAGTGTGTACAAAAGCATACAAAGCAAAACATTATCACAAAGTAATTTCGTTTTACCTTGAAAGTCGAGAATGTAGCAACAACAAAGGGTTTTTCAGCAGAACTTCCGTGTCATTCTGTACCTTCGATTAGCTCCTTTCCGTGAACCGAGTCAAATTTCCGAGAAACTCCTTCGTCACGCTCTGTTACCTCATTTGCTTATGGGAAATACGCTTGCCATCGATATTCGATATGATTTAACATTGGCCTTTTTAGCCCTCTACCGTAGCTTAAAAATTTACTTATTTAGACCATAAATAATGTAAGGGTGCTTTGAAGCTCCTTCTAACTAGAAGCTTGAGTGACTTATTAGGCCCTATTTATATGTTCTTGGGCATGGTACCCGGGACAACCCCCCTCCCCCCTCCCCCCTCCCCCCTCCCCCCGCCAAGTTAGCCTGGCCGAGCTCACTTATTTCTTTACAAAATTCAACCAACTAATGACGATCGCGAACCCGTCTCGGGGGGCAAGACAACTCGAGTGGACGAACTTTTCTTGATATAGACATTTTGGCTCGCCTAACCGTGGCGGGTGTGATCAAATGACCTGTATGGAAACCGTTTTCACATATAAACGCTCGATAAAGTTGCCCCAGGGAAAGGGTTGTGTCGGGTATGTAATGCTTGATTGCTGAGAGTCCTTTGAAGTTTGCCGAACTTTCTAAACTGTGCGAAAACTCAGAACACGAGGATCAAATTCGTTACAAAAACAACAATGTCGTACAAGGAGTTTACAATTTCAACTTTTTTGTCAAACTCAATGCAAACGGTTGGACTTTTAGAAGGCTGTGGATTTCAAGATATTGTAATCAGACTAATTATACAACACTGTGTCTTGTATTTTTTTGGGAAAGTTTAAATATTATTTTGTTACACTCCGTGGCCCACTCCTGAAGATCTCCTACCTTATTCCACTTTTAGATGACTTAGATGCCCCTGACTGAAGTTTCTTACTAACTTTGGAAAACGGCCCCTGGCACCTGCAAGTACCGTGTTATGACTACAAAAACATCATCGAAGATTCTTACAGTTTTCTGTTATCTCTTTCCTAGAAACACAAATTCATTTGCATGACAACAGCAATTTGCATATGAAATGTGGCACTCATGTTTGACACAACCCTTCGTTTACATCAGATCCTTGCAGACACTGATACTAATTTCACCATTAGTCATAACTATAACAAAATTTTCGAATCTGATTGGCTACCAGAACGCCCTAAGCAGTATAGCCAAATTTAGGAGCATAACCAGATAAGGAGTCCATCATGAATAACAAGGTCTCCAATAACAAGCGTTTTATTCAAGTTCCTTCCGGTGACTGAGTATTCCTCTGTAAATAAAGGAAACGTTCAGGCTTCTGCCGGTGAATTTTGCAATTGAGATCGTAAATCTCATTGTCTAATTTTTTTTTCGAATTTGATTGTAGTTATGATTAATTCGTAACAAACTATCAGGACTTCGTGTCGTCCATTTCTGTCTGTAATCATACTCAAGATTTCCTCCAGGGGCTGGTCTGATTTTTTTAATCTCTCGTACGATGACAGTCGACTCCGAATTGGACCTCATTCGACCAGTTCTTTCACTATAACGCGCATACTGTTTCCACTTCTCGAAAAAGGGATCTCTGGGCTTCATTATTTCAGTTACAAGACATCTATCATAAAGAAAAATCTAACTTTCTAACATTTAACAACTACATTTCGAGATTTCTACGAAGAAATAGTTTTCATAAAAACAAATAATTTCTATTATTCCTCTACACAAGTCGAATAGCATTCAACTTCACTCTTTAATGCTTTCGGAATTAATTGCAGCTGTAGCTAGCCGCAAATGCCTTTTTATTTCTGTTCTTCATATTCGAAAGACCCAATAACATTTGTACACCTCTTCCTCCTCCTCCCCCGAAAGTTCAGAGATATGAGAGAAAATTCGCCATTTTGTTGACCATCTCAAGCCACTGTTCACGACACACTACTTTTAGCATTTACATCATGCCAGTAGGATTCTATTAAAAAACGATAGCATGGACAATTTTTTGTATACCGACATCAATATCAACAAGTATATATACCTCAAAATGTTTACGCTCATAGCTCGTGGCTTAAGTTGAGAATCCCTTTTATGTTGCACCAGTACCTTCCTCAGCGATCGGATCCAGTATTTTATTGTAAACACACCGGCGAGGACAAAAATCACTTACAAAAATATTACCGCAGTAGACATTGCTTCCTACTGCCATTAAGCGTCTACTACAAAAGAGATTTTGGCAATTCTTCGATCGTCTCCGGCGTTCGAAGACTTGATTCTAACATAATGAAAATGACGGTTCAAAGCTGAAGATATCTTTTCTCAACATTTCCGGCCGTATTTCATCTAAATTTCTTCTTAACTAAGGGTATATTGAGATAGAAGGTCACGCTAGCAAAACAGTAATGTCTGTTAGGGAAAGTTTTCCTAGCTGCTATATCCAGTATTGAGTACTCAGCTGACTTTATTCCTTCGTTAAATTAGACATTTCGAAATGTTCATATAATCACGAATGCTACGTTTCAATGTAGAACAAGACTTCAGCTCAACTGCTGAAGAAGGACGAGTTCAAGACATTTCTACCTTTTACATGAGAAACATATTTATAAGATGGCCCGTTTCAATAGCATTTGGAACATGGCAAATAGTAGTAAAGTATAAAACTTTAAATTCCTTTGTTTTACCATTCACTTGATTGTAATTTTGAGACTCGACTGAAGTCGACAAGCTCTTCATGGCTCGTTTCCAACACGATCGGTTTGTAGTTTGAAGCATATAAATTAGCTTAAATTGTATTTAAAACTGTGCGTCCGCTAATTTCTCCCGAGTGACTATTGTATTGACCTCGTCCCAACCAGAATTCACTCTGTTATTTAATGGCACGGCTGCAGTTCATGATCAATACCTGGTGCATGTTTCTTGACCATTAAACCACGAACGAGAAATCATCTTAACGAATTAATGATTGAATACGGCGGTGTCTAGTAATGGATGGCAATATTACATGGGATTTTTTTAGTTCTATAGTTTTCAAAACGAGAAAATACTAGGCTTCTGGCAAAAATGGTAATTTTCTTCAATATTGGAAGTCATAGAAAGTCCTGTCTAAGCAGCAAAACACTGATTTGTAATGTCTCCTTCGTATGATTATTTTGTGCTTGCCTTCTTCTAAGCTTGAAGACTAAATAAAACTCTTGCTGGGTATAAAAACGAGGCTCGGCGTGACTATTCAAGAGCGTTTCAGAAAACTTTTTAGCGATCATTCACTGCTAAAAGTTCTGTTTTTTATCGATCTTTATGAGTGTGTCCTTCCCTTTGAAACTTTCAGCAAGGCTATGAACTAAGAGCTTGCTGAAACCGCAATCGGCTGAGCTACTTGTTCAAATGCACTTCTTCGGTCGAAAAATTATAATTTATTAGGTTTTACTGGATGACTGCTATACAGAAATGTTTCCTGTAATCAACTGACGCTGTCATGTTTGCCTATGGGAAAGTGGGAGAAGATAACTTCGTCCATTTTGTAGAACGTCTCGTTGTTACAGTCTGCAGTTTAAAATCGTTTCGATAGCTGCCGATCAAGTAGAATTTATAACGAAAACCATGACTGCTCTTGTACAATTATTAGTAAACAAAAAGCTGACAAATGTGAGCGAATGACTCGATGAATGACTTTAGGAATGGCTTCATAAATTCACACGAGTAAGGCGTTGTTTTAACCGCTTGTTTACGTACAGTTTTAAATCTATCTTGTACCTACTCGGTCGGAAGATTTGTGTGCATGACACTAAATGACTTCGAAGCCGTCCTTTTGCGAAGCCGGATAATCTGACGGTCACTAAGTTGCTTCATTCGATCATCTAATCCTCAAACGCTTTCTAAACGAAATTATTAGAAATGATGTTTCGTTGGCACCCTGGTACAGCGTCTAACATTAACTCCCTATAGTTTCAAATGGTATTTAAATCTCCCTGAAGGATAACACTCGCAAATGTTACATACTGTATGTGTTTTGATATTACATTTGGTATTTTGTGATCGATCGAATTTGTTCTTGCGTCGAAACTAAATATCGTTGACCAACATCCGAGCGAATCCCTCTCATTCAAACAATGATATAAACCGATTCCTGCTAATTTAACATAACGATATGACATGCTGAATGATTTTCTTACCTTGTTCTTCGTGTCAAACCGCTTGTCATGATAAGTTTTCGCTTTACACAACTTAGGAATACAGCAGAAAATGGGAAATACAGATCTCTTTCCAAGAATCCTTAACGATTCTAGGAAATGCTTTTGCAGGCTCCAAAAATATCTTTCCGAGAAAACAAGATCATTATCACATGATACCGACACGTGACGCAAGCATTGCATAGTTTGTTATGCAATGTGGCGAGTAGAGCCGCCTCTCATGCTGAATCAAATGGCTGCTCGTTGTCTGGAAAAATCACGAGGAATTAAACTTTTCTAAAAGTTTGGTGTATTTGGGCGGCGGGAAAAGGATAGGTTTGTGCAGTGGATCGGCCCAAACACGTGTTCATGACCACACAATTATCTAACCAATAATGTGCACGGATTCACTATTTTTCGTCGTGATTTTTTGTTTTTTGCAAATTTAACGTATGGCAAGTAGATTGATATGCTTGGACTACTTTGGATTTTGCTCGTTATATTGTCGGGAGGGGTTCGGTTTCAAAACCTTCCCGTGTTCTCCATAGACGAAACTTCTGAATTCTGATGTTAATAAAAAATACTTGAGATTGGCGGATTTTCCGGCCTAGAAACTACACCTGATTTTCACATGACCCCCCGCTCCCCACCCCCCTCCCTCATTCCTATCCCGATTTCTCCTCTTGACCACCAAAGACCGACTTTCAATAACAAGTGTTGGGTGGGACCCACGAGAGACTCGAGTCAAACCGAAAGGAGAGAGAGAGCCCTAGACCTTTCTAAACGGTTCGTTCAAAAGTTGTATCAGAAACAGATGGATCAAATGCATAATTTGGCAGTTTTGCTCGGGGTCCTGGCCTCTCTCCTGCCTGCCACCTGGTCCATCCCTTGTGGAATCAAGCATGAATGTCAACTAAACGCAAATTGCTTTTATTCATTGCTTCGTTTCTCTAACACACAAGCCTAACTAAATCTATTTCAATATACTCGTCTCTGGCATCGTTTAATTCTACTGAACGTGTTCAGAGTTCACTTAATCAGCAACAGAAACTCAACCTTTTAAAGACAAGGCTTCTCTAGGGAAAAGTGATTTATGCTATCATAGTTGTATGCTTTATATTACAGTCTTAAAAAGGTCATTGCTTCAAAAATAGCCTACATCAAGCTTATTATATTGGGAGAACCAAAACCATCAAGAACGTTTTGGTGCTGTGTATTAATAAAACCGCTGCAAAAAAAAACGACAAAGAGACGGTACACGTCTCTAAAACATGCCCTAGTATAAAAACTATTTTCTACTTTAAAATTGGCATTGAAAATCAGAACACATTTCGTTATTTAAACCATCAACTGAAAGGTGTACCTCTCTGTTTCCTATGTTTGACAGGTATGTTTTCAAACTTATTTTAAGCAATTACTGCTATATTCTTGCATTTACATTTTACTTCACGTATTCTGAAGTATGGACTACTTCATATATTCTACTGAAAACTACGTAGCAGACTGTATCTAGAACGAGTAAATAGGAATTACATGCAAGAGTTAAACTAGAAAAAAATTGCTAACTGTGAAATGACGCACCTACGTTTAAAGAATATAATGGAGCTATTGGGTCAAGTGTATTAAAGGATCATATTTTTACATGTCTGTAATTCAAAGGCAAACCTAGGACATGTTCAAAACTGAGCCTTCCTACTGTTCAACAAGTTTGAAGTTACGAAAGGCAACGGCTAACAAACAATGGTAATCTCATGTTGCCACTGTCAATATGGAAGAGCCGGCCTACATTGTATTTGCCTGCATTAACTCAACGTCTGTCAAAGGCAAGATCTTTTTGCCTTCTTAAACCTTACAAAATAACCCAAACTAACCTAATATCGTCTCTATGAGAAAAAAACAACTGTATATTCACGAAATAAAAATAAATATTGTAATACTCGCTATAGGCATGCTTTTACACTTTGCTAAATATTTGGAAGCTTACAGCGACGAATTTTACGGTTTCAAGAAATAAGAACACCATTCATTTGCTGGAACTATTAGTTCATGCTAGAGAACATGCACGGGTTTGACCCATCAGCACTTCTAAAAGCATGGATCACTCTATATGTATTACTTGACTTTTCGACTTTTTTAAAACTGACTTGTTCGATTAAGTTAACATCCGCTAATTAACACATTCGTTGGAACATTGGCAGTAACATCTGAAATGCATCCTTGAATATTCTCAGCTTCTCCAAACACTTGCCACGCCCTGTCAGATCAAATACAGTATATACCATACATTAGATTTTAAGTAAATTTTCAGCTTCGACTATTGCATTCCTAGCTTTTTGATTTGCTAAAAAACTCCGACTATGAGCCAATAGTCGGAGTTTTAAGGTGGCCGAACACAGTTTTGAAGTGCCTATGTCTAATTCACCATAACTTTTAAACTGTCTATGCTTTGGCGCCCATTTTGTGCAAGAGTCAAGGTTGATTACAGAAGTATTTATTCTCAAATTTTGACTAGGGTGTGTGCTGTTGCCATGGCAATGGGGCTGGTTAAAAACAAGGCTTAAATAGTGGTTTTTGTTTATTTAAAAAGGATCCAGTCGTTAGATTGTTTTTATATTTGGCACTCTAAGAATTGATATTAAATCCCTTCTGTCAACACGGTTCTAATAAAATTTTGACATAGGCGATTTTCGTAACTCGCCGTTCATCGTTTTCTGTATTATTAAAAATCCCCTATGTCAAAATACAGATTTTTTGGTAAATCATTCACGTGGTCTCTGATCTATTTTTCTGCCAAATTTCTTTAAGTTCTAACGACTGGATCGTTAGAAATCGGCATGTTTCTGCTAAAGCAATCGGTCTCAATTTTTCGAGCAAATGTTTAACTGGGTTCTTTTGGTAACAAACAAAACCTGAAATTGCTGGGTTCTTTGCATCGTTACCTTTTCTAGCACATCTTTGTAATAAAAGACTAAAGCCATCAATACACAGTAGTGTAGTAATTGGGGGATCTGGCGCAATTTCCGGATTTTACGCATCTCAGCGTAGTTAGTGTAAAAATCTGAGTCTAAAATATATGATATAATACACTAAAACAGCGTAGTTATGCGTAGGTAGTGTAAGTAGCGTAGATATCGTAAAAATTAGACATACTATTTTACGCACAAAAATGCCTAAAATGCGTAGGATAGTGTAGGATATAGTAAAATTTAGATTGTTCTCACGATGCGTAATTTTTTAAGACTTGATAAATTTCCAACCAGCGTTCTCACCACCTAGATGTTCACAGATTTTTTTCCAAATTTTATCATGTTCATAGAGTTTTAAACGATCTTTATACAATTTTAGCTTTGGTAAAAATTCATTATATCCAAGTATTTGGCAAAATTTATAGATGATATATGAATAGGAAAAGAAATTGCTTCTATTTTTACCTTTAAAAATTTCAAATGGCTCTTGAATTTGTAAAAACCTCATTTTCATTTTTTCTTCCATTATAGGAGTCATTTGTAATGGAGGTATTTTTGTTATTCGATACAAAATTTGTGTGGCATGATTATAATAACGTAATTTACGATGTTTTTTAAGATATCTTTTAATATCTGCTTCTGTTAACTTTTCCAAAGAATTTTCCATCCTTTCACGAATGATTTCTTTGAAAATATTATTAATAACATCTTCTGAGACTTTAAAACTTTCTTTGCCTTGGATATTGGCTAAACAGTCACAAAAATGATTATATCTTTTGTAATCATTTTCTGCGGGTTTTATAGATGATTTTTCTGGATTTGTTGAGACATTTATGCTTATTCCACAACTTAGACAAGTACTTATCCCTTCATCGACGTTCAATACTCGAAATTTTTCACATGTATAACAATAGTTATCTTCATTTATATTATTTTCACTGTATTGTAGTTCATCAGGGAAGATATTATATTTATACCTTTTATAATAAGAATTATCAACACCATGGACAAAATGTTTTGCTCTATTTTCTGTATGTAAAAAAAGTAAAATAGCATTCTTTAATAAATAACTAGTACGAAGATTTTTGATATCATTTATTTCATTTTCTAACCTTATTTGTTCAATTTGATCAATTCTAGAATAATCTTTTTTGATGGATAAATTTAGAATTTTTTTTTTAAAATCTGGTATTTTTTTTTCTTTCAGAACAATTTCTGAAAGTTTTTTACGATGTAGATTGCCAATGGTCTCTTTGTTCATCATAATAACTAATATACTTTATTCTTTAAAGTAGAGTAATCTTCACTCTCACTGCTCGATGATTCCTCACTGCTCGTCGATTCCTCATCTGAATTAGGATCATAATCACTATCGCTACTATCAGTATCATGAAGTGGGTCTTCAGTCAAGAATTTTTTAAAATTAGGAATTGGCATATATACTATAAATTATTATTTATTTTATGATTCCCATATGCGTAACTACTGATACCATCATCTAAAATATATCTTTTATCATCAAAAGGTGATAATGATACTTTATTAATTTGGTAACTAGATATCTGATGATACTCTGACCGGATAGTTCGCATCTTATGCCTCATAGTATTACATTTTTGTAAGGTATCACGATAATCAGAGAGAGATAATTCACTCTTAATGACATTCTTCTTGACACCTTTAGCAGTCTTGTTTTCCTTGTTTTCTGTCTTGTAACTATACATTTTACTTTTTAGACCAACAAATTCAGTGATTGGATCACCAGCTGCTTCATCTTTGAATTTACCAATTACTTTTTTATTTTCTGCAAAAAAGAACTCTGACGATTTGGGATAATCACTATTGTCAAACCTTTCCTTATCTTTATATAAATCGCTATAAAGATCTTCTGCTTTTATATGGTAAAATAAAGAATCAGTATCAGTAAAAAGTAACTTTGCATCAGGGTATTTTTTTCTGATATAATTGTAATGGAAGTCATACATTAATGTTTTACTTAGATCTAGAATAGAGAATCCAACATAAGAGGGTTTATTTAAGACTAGTCTAGCCTTTTTCATTTGTACCCCAACTAAATTTTCATCAAATATTTTACTAGAAACGTACATTGGTTGCCTTGTCAATTTCAATAAATGATCCGGATCAGTTTCTAATTTGATATTAGATCTTTTTCTAATGTTTTCCATGGTTTTACCAAACACAGAGTTATTCATCAGCTTAAAGAAGTCTTTCTCAAAACTATTCTTAGCCATTGTTCTCTTTTCAGTGTTAAAATCAATGTATCTTTTCATCCAAGGCTTCTGTGTAAATTCCAATACTCTGTGAATCTTCTTTAACTTCATACCAAGAGATAAATAAAGCTGCAAATTTCTGTAATGTAATACATACTTTTCTTTATTCCTTAGATTAGGAACCAACTTGTGAACTCTACCACTGCTAATATTTTCTTTTGCTTTTAAATCTTTGCAATACTTTGACAACATATCATCAGTGATTAAAATCTTTTCTGGTGCTAATGGATAATCATTATGCAAATCGTGTAGCTCTTCCGGATATTCTAAATCTACCTCTAAAATGGCACCTTTTCTAGTATTATTTGTGTAATTTTCTAAGATGAAATCTTCAGAGGGAATCCATTTGAAATCTCCAGTTGGAAGTGACTGTGACATAGCCCATCCATAAAGATTATTTGCATCTAAATACATTAAATAACTACTTTCATCTTCTGGATTGTAACCCTTCATATACTTGTTGTTTGCAACAGCATGTCTATGAGTAATAGTACTAATACCACCTCTCATTCCCTTTTCAATGAATAGTTGTTGATCTAAATCTGAAATTAAGTCTAGATTTATTTTTGTCATTCGGAGTAATGCATCCCATGATAACCCAGGTGCAGAGTAATAATGACAAGGATCCAACCTATAATACCCCAGACAAGTCTTTCTAAAGCTTTCAAATACATCCGCTAAGAGTAGAACATCTGTACGCAAATATAAATCATGATAATCACCTAAGTCTTTAATTTGGAAGGCACTCCATACTCGTTTTGCGTGCTCATAGTCACTCTCTGAAATATTTGTATCATTCAAAATACTATAAAAATCTTCTCTTGCGGGTAAAGACTTCTCACTGAATCGCTGGAATGAGTCCATGTAATCATAAGGGTAAACACCTTTTCGCTTTATTAATCTAAATTGATCATCATTTGGAAAAGCTTTCTTTGAATAAAAGAATGCATTATCACTTAGATTACTGCTTAGTCTGTTTAAACTCTGACTCATAAATGAAAAACTGTCAATGAAAGTCAAATGATTACCTAGTCTAAAGCCAATATATTTCTCAAAATTACTTGCTATAACACCAACATCAATATTAACATCTTGTCTTACTAAATGACCAATCTTTTGCATGATAAAATGGCAGTCATAGCCTTTAAGATTATGAAAGATTACAGGAATTTTTAACTTTTCTGCACTAATAGCCCATTTAAGATTACAATCACTATGAGCAGCGCCACGATATTTACCAGTAATATGGCAATGATCTCTAACTTTTTGTTTTGAAGGTTTTTGCTCATTAAATTTTCTCGCACAAATATGACATTTAGTAGAATTTTGGAAATCTCTTTCATTTTTCTCTGTCATAACTAATGGTTTCTGGAATTGTTCGCTAACTATTCTTTGACAATCTTTTACTTCACTCAACATTTTCATGATAAATTTTTCGATACAATCTTCTCCACGGTAAATTTCTACTGGTTTGGAATATCTCTTATCATATCTACAGACTAATTTATATCCGTAACTACAGGCCTTATGACTCTGATAAGTACTCGTGTAAGATTGACCATCACTAGGTTGGCAACCGTCTATTTTTTCTGTGATTGCTTCAAAATCAGCGTAAATTACAAAAGGCGCAGGTAACATTTTCTTGTGATTTTTGAAATAAATTTTTGATCCTGCCTCAGGCATCTTGATCGCTTGAGTTCCATTAAGGAGCAGGCAATCCTGCTTGTGGTTTTCCAGGACTCTAGCAGAACTGCAACAATGAAGACAACGCAAACAAAAATATTTCTTTTCTTTGTGATCATTGAATGAAAACATAAATCGATCGAAATCCTTGATAAGTACATAGTGGCTCTTGTCTCCTTCTTCAATCCATAGTAATTCCAAGTGGTCTGTAAAATTAGTTTCTGATATTCTGATAGGATAAGCTTCCCCATCATAACCAAATACACAGATATTAATCTTATTTTGCTTTTCAATCTTATGAATATCTTTTACAGTGACCGGAAAAGTGATACCGGTGTAATCTAAACGTTTCACTGATTCCCTATCTGCCTTAGTTATTCTTTGAGGGTCTTTTTTTAATGGATTTAGGTGCCTGTTATGACACCATAGGAAACATTTATTGTCTGTATTTTGGGGATTGATTAAACCCTTCATAGGGTTACGTAGTTCCTCAGGTAGTTCAATATATGATGATCCTCTTAATGGAAAGTAAGAGACAATATTAATGATATGTAATTTTACTGATTCAAAGACCCAACCAGAACCTTCAGATAGCCAAACAGCTATTAACTCTAAAATTCTTTCAATACCATTATCGATAGACTCTTCTATATCTAGTCTATTGGTCACCGTAAAAGGGCCAGCGTTAAAATAAGGTTCTCGGTAAATCTGCTCATTCTCAGTAAGCTTTGATAATCGAACCCTTAGTGTAGTATTGTATTTAAAACCCCTTCTATCTGATAATGATCGCATTAAAAGATCAAATATTGCTCGTTTAGTACTACTTAACTGTACCCCTGGGTCATTTCTATTGACAATTTGTACATCATAAGATTGAACATTACCTCTTAATGCATTGGATCGCTCAGTAATAGTGATGTCTTTAGGGATAAATTTCAAATTTCTTCTGAATTCTCTTATAGTTTCAGGCCTATAATATGGAGCGATTTGATCAATCACATTTTTAACCTTACTTTGAAGGCTTGTAGGTACAGGTTTTATAGGTCTTATTATTTTTAGCCTCGGTAAAGGCACTGGAGCGGCTGGTGGTTTTGTACGTGGTTTTGGTACTGGTGGGGGTGGTCTATATTCAGTAGGTCTTAATGGTTCTGGTAAATTGACTGAGGGACTTATCGGATCATCTATTAAAGTACCTCCAAGGTATGAGTCCCTTAGTCTCCTTTCTGCAGTTGATCGGATTAGTCGATTTTCAACATAATCTCCATGTTTCTTAGATCTTCGTGGTTGTGGGTTGACAGGTGGGGCTGGTAGTGGCTGACCTTGCGGACCTTTTTTTGCTTCATTAAGCTTATGAATATCTGTCTTTAAATGCTGATATTTTCCCCCTTTTGAATATTTTTTCTTGCATATATTACAATACCAATCAGATGGTTTTGGTAATGTGTCTGCAGATATCTTTTTGTATTTAATTTTGGGTTTAATTTTAACTTTGAAATCCATCTATATATAATAATAATATATGTCTAATTTTTTTTTTAAATTCTTAACTTTTTATTTATTATAAATCAATTAGTGTGCCAGTAACTGGATTAGTGTATTTTAGAATGTTACGCTCATGTTTCTTTGTCTTTAGATGCATATATTTTCCTCTGTAAGTGTAATTTTTTCCATTTCCACATACATCACAGTACCATTCAGTATTTTTCAGTCTTTCATTAGTAATTTTGTTCCATTTTTCTCGTTTCAATTGTTCTTCTGTTTTTTCCATCTATATAATTATTTATAATATTCTAATTTTTTTAAATAATTTTTTTTAAATCCCCAGCTGGCACCCAACTGTTAAATTCGTCTGGGTAACCTTTCCATTTGACTAATGCTTTTCCTTTTGACTTTCTGATAATTTTCTCTATTCTATAGACCTCTTGATCTGTCTTTTGTAACTCTTCTCTGTAGAAAGTACCCTTAATCACTTCACCATTTAAGTCTTTTATCTTATAAGTAATAGGATTAGTGAATCTAATTTCGTCTATGATGAAAACTTCTTCAGTCCAATTAGGAGTATAGCCTTTATCAAAGGTCACCCTTTTGTATTTGCTTATTCGGACTCTATCACCTACTCTAAATTCGGGTTTTCTATTGTCTCTCGCTAAATCACCATATAAATTAAAATAAACTTTTCCATAGTTTTCAGGTTTTCTAGCTTGGATAGGCGTCATTTCTATTGATCTATGTCGGCTGTTGTTATAAGAGGCGAGTATTTTCGGAAGGATGTCAACGTAGACTGTATTGTTTTGCATAGTGAATCTCTTATACATTTTATCTTTGATAGTTCTATTCCATCTCTCACAAACTGATGATTTCTCTTCATTTTCAGTGGAATAGACCTTTATCTTATCCTTAGCTAAGAGATCCAACACATTTTTGTTATAATATTCTTTTCCTTTGTCTACCCATAACATTTTAGGCTTATTTTTCACTAATAAGCTTTCAAACGCTTTAGCGACTTCTAAACCTGTTTTTGTCTTTAGAGGTACTATCCAGCCATATTTACTGAAAAGGTCTAAGACCATTAGTAGATATTTATAACCTCGATTCCATTTGCTAAGCTTTTGCATATCAACTAAGTCTGAACACCAGATATCATCTACATTATGTGCAATGACTCTTCGCTTGGTAAAATTTCGTTTTATAGGTTTGTGTAACTCATTAGCTAGCGCTTCCCATGTGTCTAAATTTTTAGCGTTTTTTTTTTTTTACTCCTAAACCAAGTTTTTGTTTTGTATTAATAGTGTTTCTAGCCAGCCAATGACCCCACTGTCTCTCATTCCAGGGAATTGCATCTAAAGCTTGGACCATTTTCTTGTCAGCCACATTTTTACATGATTTTACATTACCTCCCTTATCAGCACATACTGAGTAATCAACATCGTGTTGCATGGCTATAGCATCTGTCTTACCTGTTGGCTGATCATAGATTTCATAGATTTGCCCTGTATCACGATCCCATTTTACTTGTCGTTCTAAATCATTGTAAGGGCCAGTATATTTGTGTCCTGGTAAAGTCCAACCAGCTTTCGGTTTAGGTAACTTACCTATTGCTTTATGTATATCAAGACCCCTTCCCCTCCCCCTTCCGCTGATTTTTTTAGAAATATCATCAGCCAGAGAGTCAATTGCTCTATTCAAATACCTTTTACCAATGCCTTTAACTTTGTCTTTTACATAATCAGATTTTATTGCTCGGCTAGCTCCCCTTTTACCTAGGTTGAACAATCCTTTTGCACCAGCAGCCAACCCTTTGACAATTAGTTCATCAAAACCGCTCCCTTGCATTTCCGCTTTAGATATAAAACGAAATTTTGTAATTCCACACTCAGCACAAATACATCGCATTGCATTTCTACCATTTTTTGTAATTACAAAAGTTTCAGAATTAGGTACACATTCTGTCCTTTTTCTTTGTCGAACGCAATAAGATAACATATATTAATTAATATTATAATAAATATATGTTAATCTATTGTTAATCTATTGTTAACAAAGTTATCTATTGTAAACTATTGTAAAGTTCCTTTACTATAATATAGCTCCTATGAGGGGAATTCCCTTAAATGGACTGTTTTTACCCAGTAATAGCCCTTTTCCTTTTCTACCTCTCCCAGTCATACCTGAAGAGACAAATTTAGTTTTTGTTATCCCGCATTCTGCGCATTTACATCGCATCATGTTACGACCATTTCTTGTCTGTACAACCCTTTCTGAACCAGGAACGCACTCTGTCTGTTTACGTTGTTTGACACAATAGCTTTTCATCTATATAATAATTTTTATTATTTTTTTATTAATTTAATATATTATATAATGGAACAAATTGTCATTGAAAAAGAAATACGTAGAATAGAAGCGATGTATAAACATTACAAACTTCTTTATAGAAAAATTGCCTTTTTATGTTGTTCTGGAGAAACTAAAAGAGTGAGAAATATGAGAAATAGTTTGAAACGAGATTTAAAAAACATGAGAAGTCTTCAAAGCAATTTAGTAATTTAGTAATTTAAATTAATGTAATTTACTAATTTAAATTACTAATGTAATTTACTAATGTTTACTAAAATAGTTTTCTATGAATTTTTCATTCTCTTTGGTGTCAAAGCTAAAAACTTGCAATAAATCGAAATAATCTACTCCTTTATGCATTTCATTCAAGAAATACAAGCAAAAATAGCCACAGGTTGTAGTATAGAGATTCTGTATTTGCTGGTTTTGGTGTAATAAATTTAAGTTTTTCTCTTTTGCATGGTTGACCAACTCTTGAAAAGGTGGCATACCAAAAGAGTCAAAGTAGTTTATTGTACCATCACGAACATAGGTTGTAACCCAATGACTACCACTCATATAATGAGGTTCTAAATTATAAATAAAAAGCGCTAACTTATGATTATGAGGTACAGTCTGATCTCTGCTTAGGACATTTTTGATAGGTATCTTCAAGTATTTACACCAATCTAAAAGATCAAAATTACTCATTGGGATATCTTTATGGAATTTAGGCTTTTTTACCTTTTTTTTTTTTTTTTTCCTCCCCTGCCCCATGTCCCAATAAAAGGTGGTGGAGCCATAGGCATTCCCATACGAGGACCTCCTCCTCCATCCGATTTCCCCATTCTAGGACCTCCTCTTCCTTTTATACTTCCTCCTTTTAATGCATCAAGAATCATTGGAATACCAATACTAGCTATTAACGTTCCAATACCATTACCTACTTGTCGTTGTGTCAGTCGGAAAAGTAAGTCTTCTCCACCTTTATGAGCTCGGGCTAAATCTCCTATTTGTCCTTTAGTCAGTAGATCACCCAATTGAGCTAACATAAATAGTTTATTATTTGGTACTTGATACATTTGTCCGCCACTAATTTTCTTAACTATTTGACTAGCACCTTCAGAAGCTAACCCTGCTAGAGCAGACAATCCTAGTGTTTTACCGATAGTTGGTGCTACATTCTTTAATACTGGCAATATTGAGCTAAAGATACCAGACCCAGATTGACGCCTGATATTATACTTTGATATAGTAATTACCATTCCTCGATTAGCTGTTTTGGCCTTAGCGAGTCTCTTAACAGTATTCATTGGCACCATAAGAACATCGGAACCACTTAACGCATTTTTACTTAAGCGTAAACTTATTTCTTCTCTGTGTCTGTAAGCCTTAGTTAGTTTTCGTTTTTGCCCTTCAGAAAGTTTGACAGAAATTTGATGTAGTTCAGTCATTATATATTATTTAGGGACTTTTTTAAATTCCTAAATAATATTTATTCTATGACTTTGGAATAGTTCTTATAAATCAGATCCAATAGATAGAACATCTTCTTCTTCATCATCTAAGATGAAGTTATCGAAAATATCTTCTACTTCTCGATATGATACTTGCATTAATTTTGGTTTTAGAGTAGCTCCAAAAGTTCCTGTTGTAATTGAAAACCAGGAAGCAATAAATTTCACTTTACTTTTTGGACCAATTTTTACTGAATCATATCCTAAATTTTCCCCATCCCATGTAAAAAATTTTGTAGCTATTCGATCATTTCTAAAAAATAGTGAAAACTCCATCTTTGATGGGTAATCTTGATATACTCTTTCTTCATCAACAATTTTATACGGTTTTTTACAGATTCTTTTCCAAGAACCACCTTGACCGTGTTCATCATATCCCGCTACAGCTTCTCTATGTATTTTTTTATTGTTCTTTAAAGAATATAAATAATCAATAAAAAATTCGTCTAATTCTTTGGCTTTTTCTAGATATTCCCCATCACAATTAATTTGCATGCTAGTACCTTGGTAATTACCATCTTTATCATAGTTTTCATTTAAACCGAAGGGTGTATATCCTTTATATTTAACAAATAATGTACTTCCATTGTATAATATTCCAATCTGTGTTCCATTGTGATTATTTGGCTTTGGTTTTTTAAAAGTTATCTTTGAAGTGTCAATATGGAGAAAATCGACTATTTCTTCTTTGTTCTGACTTTCGTTCTGACTCTCTTTAACTCTCATATATATTATATTAAAATATTTTTTCTAAATATATATTTTTTTTTTAGACAATAACTAATTGATCTCCCACTTTATCAACAACAACATCTTCTTCATAGAGAACAATTGCATGCACTCTAAAATCAGCAGCTGCTGCTTGTGAGAGGCGAAATCTTACGTTAAGTTGCTTTGGATCTCTGCTTACCTGTTCTGTTTGATAAGTCAGGTCAAAATATAACATTGGGTAAAGATTCGAAAAATTAGTGATATTGAGCTGAGTACCTGTATTATAATCATTCTTTTTCCATGAATAATTCATTAAATCATAATAGATTCTTGTTTTACTTTCTGTATCATATTCAAGTTCTGGATAGAAGACACCATTACCATATTCAAGACGACAAGTAGTAAGATGACTATTAGCATTAGCAGCATTAAGTTTAAAAGTATCAAAAATATAAGGATTTGCTGTCATATCATTAGTCTTAAGTCTCTGGAAGTAGAGGAAAACATGCTGTACTTTATCAATACTAGCTGAGATTCTGAAATCACCACTGTTTCTAGTAGTATCTGAACTTTGGTACATTTCTTTGAGGTATTTCCATTTACTGGGTTTTTGGTATTCACTGATGAATTTAGACATAAGAGCATCTTTTGGTTCTAGTCGGGGTACCCATAGATAAAAACGATCAATTACTAATCTCAATGTATCAACTGCCCCATATAATACTTCAGCGTCCGGTGTCAGTTCTATTTCAAATTGGAGATCCATTGGAGGTAACAATCGTCCTTCTAATTCTTCGAAAAAAGAATACCTATTTAATGGAATACTTGTATTAACATGAGCTCTGTTTTCTGTTAATAAACGCCTACTTTCCAAACCAGTGTTTGTATCATCTGAAGTGGTATCTGTATCTAAATACCATAAGCTATTTTTGGCCGTACTACGCCCAAAATCATCTGAATATTCTAAAAGATTTTTTGCAAAAGTTACAAGATGAAGATTATCAGTGTCATAGACGATTTTTCCAGCACTCTTAATAACCATATGCTTAATCAATGAATGCGATCCATTAATAATTGTTGTTCTGACGTCTGCATTGTCTCCACCATTTGCTTTAAGGTCTAATTTGAATCGCACTTCAAAAAAGGCGTTAAACCAATCAAGCATAATACCCCGATCAGTAACATGAAATTTGTATCCTTTCTTATTTTGCTCTTGAGTATTGGCAGGAGCTCTTATAGCATCTTGAAGACGAAATTGCACTAGTTCGTTTCTCTGTACGTACTCTGGTGATCTAAATGCCATTATATATTTTTTATCAGATTTTTTTTCTTTAAGATCGCGCTATAAGATTATTAATCAGTGTATAAACTTCCTCCTGCGTCCTTGGCTTTGCTCTACCTGGCTTTGACTTTGTTGACTTTGTTGACTTTGTTGACTTTGTCGCTTTTTTAGACCCTGAGGATAGCCTTTTTCGGATAAGCTCACCAGATCGCTCTATAACTTTATCAGCAGCCTTTTTACCAACTCGTTCTCCCGCTTGAGATACACCAGCTTGTATTGCTTTTTTAGCAAATGGTTTTAAAACCTGTCCAGTTAAAGCACTAGCTACCTTTTTTAGTGGTTTCATAAGATTGTCTACTATAATTCCATTGCCGCGGTGTTTGTATACATATCGTCCCGTTCTTGGGTGATAAATCTTTTTGAACTCTCTTGACTTCATATATAATTAAAATGGAACTTTTTTTAAGATTAATGAAAATGCTGTGTCAGCATGATTTAAATAGACTGGTCTTCGCAAACCATCAGTTACATAGATTCGAACGCTTGAAACTCTTGTTTTATTGATAGGATTAAATATAACACGACGCGGTTCAAGGGTAAAATTGTAAGAAGGTCTCAGCGTTCCTGTACCAAAACTAAAAACAATATCTGATTCTACCCCATCTACTAATGAATCAGAGACTAAATCACAGTGAATATTTAGGACATCTGTATCTTCTGATAGGTTAGGTACTTTGGGGCTAACGTTTCTCTCATCTCTTAAGATCACCTTATCGAATCCTATTAGTTTACCAAAATTAGATTTACGCAGGTCAAGCTGATAGTTAGCGTCTAAAGTCACTAAGACTCTAAAAGTTGGTTCATCAAAAGTCACCGTAATTGGAAATTCTTCATCACCATCACCGCGGACTGTTTTAGTCTTTTCCTTAATGTAATTATCAATATCAGTGTAATCCCAAACTCCTTTTGGAAAATCAATATCTGTAAATGTTTTCCCACCGTCTTTACTGTAAGCTATCTTTTGATTGTTATAACCAGAATTTATATTTGTCCATGTAAAAGCCATTGAAATAATTTTATTAAAACCAATATACCAAATCCCATCACTGTGTTCATAGTCTAAAGTTCTAGAAAACCTTGTAGTAAAATCACCAGGTCGATTACCAGGTTCATCTTTAACTGCAAAACTGCTTAATGAGATTTCTCTCTCCATATTCTAATGTAAATAATATTTACTAAACCCCGAAATATTTTTTGATAATGCTAAATAGCAAAATATTTTTTGACTAACTTTTGATATTGCGACTTATTGATTGATTTTGTTCTTAATAGAGTGTCTAAGATAGTTTGACCCATATTTCTCATCTTGACACTTGTATTGCCTGCTTCCATTTCGCCAATAATTAGTGTTAATTTCTTTAGTAATTCTTGAGCATCATTATAGAAATAGACACCACTTCCCCTCTTGACACCACTTCCCTTTGTACTTTTCTTTTTCTGTACTTTTAGATAGTCTCTATATTCTTGAATAGGTTTTAGTCTACTATCTGCAAATTTATGAGCCATATCCTTTTCTCGCTCTAGCTTTTCTATTACATCTTTTGGCAATCCTTTTTTTATGGCTTGTTTTAGTCTATTAGTTGTATTTGTCTTAAATTTACTTGTAATACTGCTTATTTCAGAATTTGCTCTTTTTATGTTACTCTCGAGATATTTACTACGTTTAACTGGTGTCATTTCTGTTTGGGATAATCTCATTTCAACATCATCATAATTAGGAAGATTTGCACTATCTAAAATCCTATTAATATCTCCTCTATCTAAATCTTCATCATCATCATCATCATCAGGTGGTGCTTCAATTGCTAAAGGTCCTTCTTCCACAAAAGAATATTCTGGTGGTAAAGGTTCATCTCCTCCTAGATTCCAAAAACTAGGATCCATTTCATATTTTGGTGGCGCGCCTTTAGGTATTATTTGTTTTTCTGCCTGGGGCGCTACGTAATCTTGGAGATCTAATAATCCTTCTACATCCATATCTTCATATGGATCTACTTCTGGTGCATAATCAATTTCATCTGGTTCACCCGCTGGGGCAGGACGTATTCTCATTTGCGGTCTATTCTTAGGCTTTTGTGCCTTTAACCCATCTATGATTTCATCTAGTCTAAATGATTTTGTTATCCGCTGGTCTGAAGTCTTACTCTTTATCTTCTCTTCAGTGATCTCATCATAAAGCTGATTCTTCATCCTTCCAGTCTCAGTCCGTTTCTGAGCTAATCGTTTCCAATTTGAGAGACTCATATAATATTTATATTTTTTATATTATGCGAAATAATATGCGATATTTATTTAAAAAATATTAATTATATAGATGAAAATTCCTAATTATGATTCAGCTTCTAATAATGACCGCAATTTCAAACGACTGCTACCTTATATGCCTTCAGACACTTTTCGAATGTTAATTTGTGGACCAAGCGGTTGTGGTAAAACTAACGTTCTTATGCATATGCTTTATAATCTACTCTACTATGATAAGATTTACTTGTTTTCTAAAAATCTCGAGCAACCGAAGTACAGACAACTATTAGAAACATTTCGACCCATTTCAGAAGAGGTTGGTTATGATGTCATAGAAGAGAGTAATGGTGATGTCATTCCTCTGGAAAGCCTAGACCACGATAATCAAAAAATAGTTATCTTTGATGACTTTGCTTGTGAACGAAACCAAAAACCTCTCATTGAATATTTTATTGGTGGCCGTCATAAAAATTGCAGTGTAATCTATTTAAGTCAATCTTATTATCTCACTCCCAAAGACATCAGGTTGAATTGCTCTCATTTTTGTATTTTTGACTCTCCAAGTAATGCAGAGACAGCAAGAATGTGTAAAGAAGTCAATGTACCTAAGAAGCGATTCGAGAGTGCGACTAGTGAGCCTTATAGTTTTGTGTACATTGATAAGACTAAAAAGACAATTAGAAAAAATTTCAATGAAAATATATAGGATGGATAGAATTAGTTTGCCGAGAAGATTAACACACGAAATATTTAATGTGTTTAATGAGATAAATTTTTTATTAGAGAATCTTACTAGTAAACTAGAATGTTTAAAAGAAGTTGAAAAAAAATACAACGAATCTATTTCTGATGAAATATTATTATTAATTAAAAATCTCAAAATGTTAGATTCTGATTACTTAAGAGATAAAGAAGAAGAAGAAGAAATTTAATTTAGTATATTATATATGGGTTTTAGCAATGGACAACTTGAATCAACATCAGCAACTGGAAGAGGTGAAAAAGGTGATCCTGGTTTACCTGGAATTGGATTTAGTCTAACTGATGATGGTAATTTTGACATTGATAGTAAGCGATTAACTGAAGTAGCCCTTCCTATCCATAATAATGATGCAGCAACAAAAGAGTATGTAGATAGACATATTTCTTCAGGGAGTGTAACAAAAAAATATGTAGATGATGAAAACACTAGACAAGATATTGCTATTAACAGTAAAGCAGAAAAGACTGATGTCCTTCTCAGAGATGGGACTCAAAGCATGTTAGATAATCTGAATTTAAATAATCACAATATTATTAATCTCAAAGACGCTAGTGAGAATAATGAGGCTGTCACTTTCAGTCAATTAAAAAAGATGACTGATCATGTTCAAGTTAATTATCATTTACAACCAAATATGAGATTCTTTAAAAACTACGGGAATAATGCTGAATTATCTAAATTACTATTAAGACCAAGATTACCATCAGACCATTTTATGAATAACCATTTTCATGATACAATAAATGTAGTAATAAAAGAAGGGTTTAATAGTGGTTTTGGAGGGCAAGCTTGGGCCTCTCTGAAGATGACTAATGACTCATTAACAGCGGGTATTTACACAGTTGTTTTTGAAATATTTAGCTTTGCAGTTTATTTTTTAACTGATGAAACTTTGATTACACAGGTTAATGGTGATAGTAATTTTAATGTAATAACATTTTCTCACGACTATAATGGACAATATACCAAAGCTTTTATTCAGTTCAGTAGTAATGGTCAACCTGGTGAAATTACCTTCCAGATTAGATATTATGGTAGTAAATATAACAATAATAGATTAGTTTTTAACTTTTATTCAAGAGTAATAGCAGGTAAGCAAAATACTCATTTCAATCACAATCTTTTAAATGTCAAAAGTACTGATTATTCTGGCACTATTTTGTATTTTGAGCCGATTAATATGAATAATCAAAAGATAGTCAATCTCTCCCTTCCAACAGATAATAAAGATGCAGCTAACAAAGAGTATGTTGACGATAGAGACGCTAAACAGGATATTGCTATTAATGATTTATCTTCTCGTAAAGCAGACAAAACCTATGTTGATGATAGGGACGGTAAACAAGATATTGCTATTAATGATATATCTACTAGAAAAGCAGACAAAACCTATGTTGATGATGAGATTGTTAAGATTGATTTAAGTCACTATTTCAAATTAGATGGTTCTCGTGCAATGACAGGTGATCTGGACATGAATGATAATCTTATTACTAATTGTGGTCGATTAACAATGGTAGCAGATGGTAATAGCCCAATTAATATGAATAATAGTTATCTTTATGGTTTACCAAATCCGCTCAGCGGTGATGATGCTGCAAATAAAACTTATGTTGATAATGCAAACCTTTTGAATTTACCTTTAAATGGTTCCAGACAGATGACTGGAAATCTCCAAATGGGTGATAATGCTATAACAGGAATTAGGAGTAGTTCAGCAGACGATGCAGTCCTAACAGTTGGTGGCGCTAAGTCCACTTATCTACCGCTTTTAGGAGATAGAGGTATGGAAGGAGATCTCGATATGGGGGGTAATTCAATTAGAAATATAAAACCTTTTGTTGAAGATGATTCAAGTCAAGCTGCACAAAATGCTCAATCTAATTATGTTATTAACTTTGGATATTTTCACGGACAGAGAGGAGATCTAAAAAGAGAAATAAATGATGTCTCTGCAGCAGCGCTTAATAGAAAAAATCCTGATCCGATGGAAGACGATCTCGATATGGCTAATCATAGCATTATCCGTTTGAAAGATCCAAAGTCATCAGATAGCTTTCACGCTTCCACTGTTAACTATGTTAATAGGACAATTAGTGATAATAACGCTGTAATTAACTCTTTGATAGAAGATAAAGTCAGTGAAGCAGAAGCACTTAATATTAAAGCAAACCGACAAGATAATGAATTCTCTTTTGTTATGGATGATGATTTGTTTAAGGAAGATGATGATGATATTGTCAAAGTAAGAAAAGTCGACAAAGATTACTATAATATCAACAAAGCTACTTATCAATTTAAAATTAAGTATGACTCTGCTATCGGTTATTATAGCACCCGATTAACTATTGATTTAAAATCGTTAGATTTAGGTGAGTATACATTAGCTTTTGAAATGTATTATGGTAATCTAGTAGATCGAAACGAAGTGGTTGTCAACGCAGTATCCGAAACATTAAATGTTTCACGTAATAATACAAATACTTTTACCGATCACAGTAGAACAATTATCAATTTTCATAAATCTGGAAACATTGGGATTATTGATTTAGATATTGATTTAACTTTAAAGTATAAGAGTGGTAACACTTATGATGCAGAAACAGGCATCTTTGTAGTTGTTTATGGCGTCAGTGGTCATCAGAATGACGTCGACTCGCGAATTTGGGATAGATTCTATACCATCAGAAACAAAATCGTCTATTATGAAGCACCTATAGATATGTCTAATTATCAAATAAAAGGATTAAATGATGGGAATGAAAACGGTGATGCTGTTAATGTGAAACAACTAAATGAAACAGAAAATAATGTTGTAAAATATGTTGATGGTGAAATTGTAAAAGTAAATAGTGAAATTGCAAAAGAAAATCCTACTATTAATGAAAATAAAAATGTTATAGAATTAATAGTAAAATATATATTAAGTAATGATTCAAAGATTTCTTTAATAAAAGATTTGTATTTTTCTGATAGTAATGAAGGTAGAACACCAAATACATATGCGTTTGTAACTACTGGTGATAACACAGGTGATTTTACTTTTTATTATGTCTTCCAGCATAGTGCAATTACTAATAATGTAATGGCTGTACATTTTGATATTAAGAATACAAGAGGTGTATTTATTTTTGTTGATAAAAGCAAAGTAGTAATTTCACGTAATCCTACAATAGATGAACCATCTTTAAGATCATTTAATATTCCAAATAATTCTTTAGGAAAGCAAGTCCTATTTTGGATTTGGGTAAAAGGCACAGTTATGAATATAATTTTTAGTGGAATTAGTGCTCCAATTAATGTGGGTAATGCTTTTGTAGATACTACTATAAGAAGAGTAAATGTAGAAGATAATCCTTTCACTAAAAAGAGAGGATTAATAACTAAAAATATTTATGATAATACCAGTCAAGCTTATCAGTTAATAAAAGAATTTGAGAAGAGCGAAGGAACTATTATATAAATAAATATATATATATGGGGTTTACTAATGGACAACATGACAAACCTTCAACAACAGGAAAAGTAGAAAAGGTTAAAAAAGGAATAGGTTTAAAATTAACTCCAGACAACCATTTCCATTTACAAAACAAGAGATTAACTAACATTTCCGCTCCAATGAATGACCATGATGCAGTGACTAAGAAATTCGTCGCTGATTTATTAAAGACAAAAGCGGCTACTACATACGTTAATAACGAACTAGCTAAAAAGACTAACTCATCTGCTTTAAAGGATTACGCTTTAATTACTGATTTAGGAACCTTAGCAATCCAATTCAATGATGCATTAAAAGACAAAGTCGATTACAATGATTTAGAGACTAAGACGCAAGATAATAATTTAGCAGCTAATACGCAAAAAACATACCCGTTCATCACCGTCTATGCAGAAGAGAATGGACCACTGATTAAAGGTTCTCTCCAATGGAGTTTCGGTAATGGATGTGAGAGAAATAAGCAATATGGTTGGCCTAGTCCTGTAGACGGTAAAATAATTCGTGGCAGCATTTGTGTTTGCGCTGGCATTCATCAAGCATCTGAAGTGATCGTCGGCTTAGTTCTTAATGGTGCTGATAAAGATTTAAAAATTGCCAAACCTGTCAATGAATGGTCAAATCACACTATTTTCAGCGATCCGATTACGATAAAAGCCGGCGACAGGATCGATTTTCGAAGCAAAACATCGAATTCATCCGTAACACACGCGATGGTAAACTTATTGATCGAAATTGATATAGCTGTCTAGATAATATTCAAATGAGTTTATGAAACGCGTTTCATCCAGACAATACAACTCACGCACGTGTAAATTCACGTTTTCTATTGACTAGCCTCAGGGGCTATTTTTTTAAACCAATATAAAGATAGCTACAAACTAAGCTACAAACTCACGAGATAAAAATATTTCTATAAGTTTGTAATCTACCTTGAAGTTTGTAATCACTAAAATAATTGATGACTCATACCTACAGGGGATTCCCGGAAACGCGTTTCATCTAGACATGGTTGACTAAAATAATTGATGACTTTTAGAAAAATTTATCTTATCCAAAGAATATATGGATATTAAAAGTTTATCTTCTTTGATAGATGAAAGTAGAAAGTTTATTAAAATTTCTCTCGAAAAGAGGGGAAAAAAATCAATCACATCTTTTGAAAAGTTTGAAGGTTTCAATTTAAAAGATTGGAAGAAAAAGTTAGCGTGTAACGGTTTTATTAGAGACCAAACTGTAAACCTACAAGGTGATCAAACTGAAAAAGTATATGATGAATTAATCCAAATGGGCTATGATAGTGATCAAATTATTTTTAATTTATAAATATAATAAAATAATATAATGGTGGCTAAAAAGAATATTTTCGATTGGAATCATATTTCAGACAAATTATCGACTGATGAAGTAGACGAACTAAAGTCTTATTATCTAAGCTATCATAGGAAATGTTGGGCTTTCAAAAAGGCTTACAAAAGATTTAAATTGCTCAAATTCATTGGTAATTCACTCTCTGTTCTGACCGCTTCAGGTGGGATTGCTAGTGCTATCGCTACTGGTGGTATCAGTCTAATAGCGATTAGTACAGTGGCATTATTAGTTAAAGGCTATATGGAACACAAAGGTTTAGACTTAAAAATTCAAAATTGTACCTATGCCTACCAATCTTACCAACATTTGTTAATAATGATTCGAGAAGCGATGCGCTCAGGTGATCTTAACCGAGAAAGTTTAATTAATCAAATGACAAACGTTGACAATTTCGTGATTGACAATAGCCCAATTATTGATAAATATTTAAAGATGTATGATGCGACTAAATAGTCAGTCACGGTTTCTGATGACTGCGTGGGAGTCAAAACAAAGAAATTTGTCTTATGGCATAAGACACTGCGTGGGAGTCAAAACAAAGAAATTGTCTTATGCCATAAGACACGCGTAAACAGCATCGTGAGAACAATCTAAATTTTACTATATCCTACACTATCCTACGCATTTTAGGCATTTTTGTGCGTAAAATAGTATGTCTAATTTTTACGATATCTACGCTACTTACACTACCTACGCATAACTACGCTGTTTTAGTGTATTATATCATATATTTTAGACTCAGATTTTTACACTAACTACGCTGAGATGCGTAAAATCCGGAAATTGCGCCAGATCCCCCAATTACTACACTACTATACACTGCGTTCAATTATAGAGAAAATTAACAGATAGTGCGGGTGTTGAGTAAATAAAATGATCGCTCTACTGACGGCATGTTTGTGAAATCCTTGTGCACGTGTTAAATATTGCATCAGCAAAAGCACGTGCGAAAACTGTGTTCGGCCATCTAAGTCATATGGAAAATAGTGCGCCAAGTTTAAAAATTTTCCGCACGAAGTTTTCAACTTGAGCCCTCTATAATGGCCGCAATAAAAATCGGCGGCAAAACCCGTTGGATATGAAGTGATTATAACCAACTCGCGCTACGCGCTCGTTGGTTATTTTATCACTTCATATCCAACTCGGGCTCATGGAACAATTGTTATTTATTAAAAACTGGATCATTGGATAATGCAATTCGAGAGTTTTCATTGAGCCATATTGAGCCATTATACCATGATCTACAAAAATGACGAGCGTATGCATGGTTTTTGGGGCCTTTTTATTTTAATTGTAGTCTAGTTCTCTATATTTTGAGGGCGTTTTTAATAAAACAATTATTCCAGTCGCGCTTGTTGGATATGAGATGATTATAGCCAACTCGGCGCTACGCGCCTGGTTGGCTATCTATCATCTCGTATCCAACGCGCGCTCATGGAATAATTGTTAAATATTTTTACCTTTCCACGTTATTATAAGGTCCATTGCCTAAAGCGAATTTTCACATTTTCATATTGTGACTTTGTTTGTCTCTACACGAAAATTCAGCTCGATTTCACAATCGGGGGAAAATGAAAATGAATTCCGCATGCAATCGCATTTTGTTTTCAAAAGCAATCAGGAAGCTTGAATGTACAACAAAAACGCAAGTTTCTGAAACTGGGTCATCTCGCTTTGGGATAATATCCTATCACAATTGAGTTTTATCCGTGTTACATGACTTTTCACATGTAATAATAAACGACTGATATTGAGAGAAATAGTCTACTGGGTTAATGAAAGGTTTTATTTTTTAGTGTCACTTATCTAGTCATTAATTTGATTTGGCATCTACCTTAGGTTATCCTGTCTTTGACTCGCATCACGACATTCTCTGAAAGCTGTAAGGCCTGCCGAGCCATCTGAGCCGAGTAAACTTCGTTTGGGATCTTGGGTGAGGACACCTGATCCGGATAACGCATGCGCGCTGAACCACCAACAAGTCTCTCCAGACCGCCGGCTAAGTTGGTTAACTCGGAGTCGTTTAAACCATAGCAATTGTCAAGCAAGTTGTGGACGCTAGTCTTGTCAGCATCTATTGTGTACTGAGCCGCCTTTAGTGCCTTCTCTGCTGCCTATAGGAGAACACATTCATGCCAAATATTCAACAGAGGTACTGGTTACCAGTTACTATTCACGAGGGTTCTAGCTGTACCTTTATATCTAATAAGCATAAGCCGTTGAAGGGAGGACACTATCGCACATTTCCTAACACAATAATTTTAACAATAATGCAAGTAAGAATGTGTCAGTGTTTTGGTTCGCTTTGTCGCGGTCGATCCACAGTACACAAAACACCATTTAGAGTGGGAAATCCCAAAGTTGAGTTTTTATATCCTTATAGATTTCACTGCGGGTTAGTAAAATAAGTCGATATAAGCCTTTTTTACCTGATGGCATTTAAAGCATGCCCACTCATAAGAAGGCCTGCTAGAATCAATTTCATTTGCACCGGCTCTAAGGTCAGCTTCAGCCTGTCTTAACCATCGCTTAGCCTCTTCTGGCTGAGGATTCCTAATGCAGAAGCGTGGAGGAACGTGACATGATGACGCTTCCCAGGACCTGTCGGCTTGAGAGAGCCTTTCTCTATACTCCTTACGCCGCGTTCCATGCTCTATTGCACGTGTTACCCAGGCATCAATGTATTCGTCGTATGAGCCGCCTAATTGCGAGATTTTTTTCTTGATGTGTTCAAAAACCTCTGAGCAGAATTCTTCATCTTCCAAATTCTTTCCTGGTTGCCAACGTAAAATTAGCCGCTTCACGATTTGTCGTCTTTGTTGCTCTGGTAGTCTCCATGCATCCTCCAGTAGCTCTGATATCTCACCAAAAATCACATCTCTATTCTGTTTCTGGGGGCTTTCTTTGTCCCGTTCAGATATTTCTTGTATACGGTGGAATTTGTGCAAGACGGCAGCATTGACCTCAATTGGTTCTTTGTCGTATCCGATGTTGATTTGGTACATCTTTGTCAAGAGAATGGCATCTTCATCGATCACTTCGACCTGCTTGATAATCACAGCGTAAATGTACGTGGCGGCCCCTTCCTCGAGTTGAAGACTCGGGTCATGTAGCTGATAACCTACATATTCCCCAGGTTCAAATTCCAAAAAGGCGTCATTCAGCAAATGATGCTCCTCGATTGGAATAAAACCACCTGGCTCTGCATAAATGTCTATTTCTGTTCCATCGCAGGTGTCATCTCGTCGAATGCGCCTACTATCCAGTAGAAACCATATTTCACCAAGGGGACAACGCAACAGCTCAGGAATTAGTAACATTTTCTTTCCCAGACGTTCACCATAAATATCTTCAATGACCTGGGATGTAGCCGAAATAGCGTCGCTCATTCCTCTCGCAGATTGCAAATACACCCTCAACTTTTCCTTGCCAGACACTACAACTTTCTCTTGAAGATATGGCACATCTTCCTCACTTCCGGAAATGAGTTGACCGTTGTGAAAGAGTAAGGTTTTAAGGCTTTCCACTGCACAAAGCTCTATGTTTCGAAGACCACTTTCAATATCAGCAGCTATTCCTTCATCAAATTGCTTCTTCTGCGAGTCAACGTGTCGCATAATTCTGATAATTCCCCGAACAAACTGTGGAGACGAAAGCCGCGTCATCATTGCGTTGACAGCTCCACTTGCTACTTTTGCACCGTCGCTGAGTTTTTCTTTTACCACAGAAGACAGCATCACTGGTTGTAAAGCTGCTGGCAATTTCATCATTAGCTCTTCGTAGTTTATCATGGCAGATGTCGGTTTGACATCCATCAGACTGAGCTCAATCACAAAACGTATGTTGAGCCTCGCGATCCTTGGTCCGTAAGCAGGTGCATCATTGAAAACCAGCTCGGTGGATTTGTGCAATGTCACAGGGATTTTTTTCAGAGGCTTATCAGAGGAGCGAATTTCTGGGCTGGTAGGTACAAATACTCAGGAAACGTAGACGGTAAGTACAGATCACATATTGCTGACGCTTCATAGGGATCGTCTTGAAGCCTTTCAAAGAAACCGTTCACCGCCTTGGAACACATTATTATTTCATTTGGATGCAATTTGTCATTCTGGCAACTTTCCCGCAACTTCTCCAAAACCATAGCATAATGGGTAGCTCTAACAGCCTTGGAACAGCCCAGGTACTCAAACAATGGCTGAAACTTGCCAAACTCGGGGGGAATTCTGTATAGATATGGCTTAATCTCACGACTTTCGTACAAGTCAAGGACTGCCTGACTGGACAGAATGAACTTCCTTCCTTCTTCAACTAAAATGCAACGAGTAGTTTCGAAGAGCCTTTTGGCTTCATTGCCTGTGGTCGCGTTGTCTTGCAGAAAGTCGTAAATACTTTCCATGACCACCATTACTGTGGAACATTCTTCAGGTGAAGCAGTTTCCATCTTGCTTTTACGTTCAAAATGGGTGCAAATGTTTTCGCAATGACTAACGACAAGATTTACCGATGGCTTCTTCACAACTTGGAGCTGTGCAAGAAAAGAACTGCAGTACTGCTCCATGTTGACATTATCATGACGATCAAAGTCGTATTGACGAGACCTTGGATCTGCCCATCCTGGAAGCAAGTTTGCTGTCGTCCATACGAGGCATTCGTAATCATTGAAAACTGCCCCTTTGAATGCAATGAAGGGAATTTCTCTATCCATTGTTGCTCCTATAGGCGGACAGACTGTTAACAATGGTTCTGTAACAGGGTCGGCAGCGACGAAGGGAATATCACAGACCATGTGCAAAAGACCTTCACCCACTACATTGTGTCTAGAGATTAGGTGATCCACCAGAACCGAAGACTTCGTGTACGTATTGTTATTTCGCTTTGTGGCAGCTTCTTTTGCAACTTCTGTAGCAAATCTCTGAAAATCGTCTTGGGAAACATTCTGCACCAGACCTATCATTTCCAAAAAGGGTAACCATTCTTCCGAAGCGAAAGGGTCTGGTGGAAACTCGTCCTCTGTCAGCATGGACTTGAAAACAGGATTTCGGGGATCATAGAAACACGATGCAGTCAACAACGTGCCCTCCTTGCTCGGAATGAATTTGACTGTTTTCAAGTTGTCTAACAGCCTTTGCTTCCCGATTTCTCTTTCATTTTTATGTTTAGCACTTCCTGAAAAATTAAATTGGCAAATATATCTGATATGAGCCAAAGTTCCTTCCTCACTGAAATACGGAAAACACTTGAAGACAAACTCGAGATACGCTTCAACAGCAGAGACACTTTCAACATCCAAGAATTCATAAAGATCTGACAAGCTTGAGGTGGATTTCAAAAACAAGTAGTCAAGTACTGATTCCACAACATCCATCTCTTCTTCAGGTAATTCATCAGGTATAATGCAGGACTTTCTATCCTCGAGTTTTGCAAGGCCACCTCTTGCCGTGGGATAAAACGGCAGCTTCCTTAAGATTTCTTTGTCAACATCTCTGAGACTTTTTACGTTCCGGTTAAAGTACTCTAGAACAACTGTGGCATTTGAGAGCTGTAATTTACCATCAAGGGACCGAGAATCCGTTTCTAAAGCCAGTTTGAGTGCTGTGAGCAGGGACTTTGGCGTCTTGAGAGAAGCTACCAAATTACGTACGAAATGGTACGAATCTGTTTTGGTGAAAGGTGTAGTAAGAAAGTATATTGTTGTAATTACTACTGAATTAACCTCTGGCAAGCCCAAAGACCTCACAATAACAGCCACATTCCGATCTGAAATACCACAGTCACAAAAATCGACAACGGATTCTGCCATACAAAGTGGCACCAGGAAATGATCTATTGATGTTTGTTTGTTCACATCAGTCTTTGAAGAACAAGATGTGGAGGATCGTTTCCCCTGGATTGTTTTAGTTGCTGGGAGAAGGCACCATTTAGATAGTGGCGAGAGCAGCGTACGAAAGAATTCTTCTGTGCAGTCCTCACTTATCTCTGCTTTCACCATTGCATCCTTGGCAAACTCATGCAAGAAGTTCCAAACCCTATATATCCACTGGCGATTAGGTAAGGTTGCAGACGGGTCATCTGGGCACCATTTCACATAGCGATCTTCGCTAATGTACCTGTACGGTAGGCTTTCATGTAACATCGAGGCAAACATTTGTACATCCAAAGGACGAAAAAAGGGCCACTTCATGCATTCAGGGCTGCTAAAAATGTCGCTACGGACTTCCTTGTGAACAAAAATGGACGGGGAACAGGGCAAAATATCTTGGTAGCGACTCAGACATCGAGGACTACTTCCGCTAAAGGCATCCAAGTTGTTGTCCTGAGTAAGAAGCAGTGGCAGTCCAGAAAGATTCTTCGGAAAATGTTCGTCGTCTTTGCAGTACTTCAGGACACGGATCACTCCTCGATCGTTTTTGAATGGTGTCTTGTTCACTGGGCATGGAATCTTTCCAACATTGCAAAGCGGATCAGCATCACTATAGGATTTGTAGAAATCCATAACTGCAATGGGTGAAACACAAACAACTTCCACTTCTGCCTTCTTGAAAGACTCGAAAGTGGTCATTGAAAATGCGACAAGTTTTAGACCTGTCTCGAGCAAGGTTTCTTCAAATTTGGACTTCCGCGTGATTCTTCCTTTTTCCCTTCTTTTCCTTTCCTCTTCCTCTTCTTTGCTTTCAAGTACACTTTTTGGGGGTTTGGCAGCAAAACAGCCTTTTATTTCGAGATTGTTGAAGTAGATTTTATCTTTACCGGTACCTGACAGTGGAAACCACTCCACCTGGACTCTCTCAGAACCGTAGGATCCCTCACGGTGGGAGCTAGAGCTCCCTTCCACTTTCTTCACTAATGGGATCAAGCGTATCCCCTTCTTGCTCATCACTTGGTAGACTGCCTTAACCAATGTCTTCCAATACGTATCTTCTTTGGGAAACCTTGGAAAGAGCTCCTCGTATGTGCTTAACTTTTGTAAAGTCGTACTTCTACAATGACTGCGAGATTCAACGCGATCTTGTACGATTGGCAAATGGAGGAAAGGACGAACTCCGTCTAGAAGCGTCAGATAGCATGACGCAATGACGTCGCGCAACAAGGCATTGTTCCAATCAGTCCTATAGTCGCTGGTTACATCTCTCCACAAATTTCTCCTTGTCTCATGGTCCAATGCAAAGTGCCCATTGATGTGAACTGGCAAATCAGTTTCAAGTGGAAGTGGAAGAAAGCAGTACGCTTTTTTCTTCCTTTCTAGCTGCTCCCTTGAGTTTGTACTCTCCAAAAGGCACGCAACGCCGCCTCGAGGAAGCATCCCCAGCTTTTGTTTCCTAAAAGCACCGACAATACTCTCATCCACCGCTTCCTCAAAGCCAACCTGTTGGACAATCAACCATGTTTCCTCTCTGCCGGAGGTGTCTCTCAACTTCATAGTATACATACACTTTTTGACATTTACGCTTGTGGGCAAAAAATTGTGGCTCTCTTTCACGCGATTTTTGATGATCTTTTTGATGAAATCAGCGAATTCCTGCCTCTTCCTCTCATCGTCTTCAGACAAAAGCACTTCAACAGAGTATTTATCCGTCAGCTTCCCAGATGATTCATCTATTTCACACAGACTAATCTTCTTCACATTGTTAACAAAAAGGAGAACGTCGAACAGCTCTTTCTTCAGTTCTTCCATCATCTCGTCTAATTTCTTCTCTGTTACCGCAGCTGACGATATTTTAGAAATTTCTGCCATTTCCACCGTTCTAAGGGGAAGCCTGAACATTGTTGAATTTTCGATGGAAAAAAGATCCTCGAGATAACAAGGGAAGACATCTGGAAACTTTCTTTTCATCTCCTTGACGTCTTTATACATTCTGCCAGGTTCTTTCTGTGTTGCTTTCGGGACATACTGGCAATGTGGGTCAAATACACACAACACATCTCCAATTTCTTCACCCTTTGACCTGAATGAGGGCACGTCAGTCAAGTGGTAGACAGCATTGAATCCGACACCATATTGGCCAGTCTTGTTTGGATGATCGCCCTTACTACCCTCGCCCAGGGTCTGTATTCCTTTGATATCTGCATTAGTGAAAGGTTTGTTGTTGTACACACACAATGCCGGTCCTTGCAATGCTTTCCAGCTTTCGTTCAACACTTTTTCATCAGGATGGTATCTTGGGTCCTTAAAGAAACAGATTTCGGTTGCCTGCGCATCATCTGCATTTTGAAGAAGTTCTTTCAAGATGTCCTTCTCACATGGGTAACCTGTGAGAATCTGTTTCAGACGAGTTGTGAGCTCCTCTCGCTGTCCATAGGGAATCCCATGGTCATGATGTTGTAGGGCTTCGTCTCTTCGTGTTTTAACGCCCAAGCGAGAACATGTTGGCCACGGAATTTGGTCACTGACAAATTCAATACTTTCGTCGTCGTCATTATCGGATATCCAAGGGCAGTCCTTCATACAAAGTTGAGATACCGGTTTCATTTCTCTCCTAGAGGAAGGAAGGTAAACAGATCCCCATTTGTCGGATATTTTAGAGCAATCGCCAATTGACCGTTCCAATGTCTCCCCTAGTTGAATCGCCATGTGGACTGTCACTTCTAGAGTTTGTTCATCAAGATGCCTGTCAAGGAATTGGCGCTCTACCCGTTGAAGACTTGAAATGAAATCTTTTTCCTCGAACTTCTCTTTCACGCCAGCAAGTTTCATGATATCGGAATAGGAGTCGGCAAGACGTTCTGGAAGCTTATAAAGGTACGGGGAGCAGTCTGCCTTAATTTCCAGGGCCACCTGGTCTGCGGGGAGAAATCTCTTCCCTACAAGAATGAACTTCTTGTCAACTAAGAATTCTTTAATTTCAGGTCTATAACTGCTCATCATTCCCTGCAGAAATGAATACGCCTCAGTGCAAACACGGTAGACTTCGTCATAACTTTTGCGATCCAATGAATTGATGTCAGTGGATATTGCTTCTTCGAGCTGCCTCATGACATGCTGGATACTGACACCTTTGTTTCTCAACTTCAACAACTCTATCACCTTTTTGGGGATTTCCAGGTCAGCAAGCGGCTCCGTGCAACACACAAGATACTTCTTTTCCTTCAGGAAGACATCTTTTGGTGCGACCAGAAATTTTTTTCTACGTTGAAATTCGTCCCCTTTCCAGGAAAGAGGAAAGTGCTCTGGTTTTCGAAGAACGGGGAGAAATTTAGCTTCTACAAGGCGTGTCGTAATGGGTTCTGTAGGAACTTTACCCTTGCCTTTCAGTTTCTCATGAATAAATGAGAGCAACACTTTTACACGCTTGACTGCCGCTTTACTGTCAACTGCATTTATCCTGTCAATACTCTCTGCTCTCTCTGCAATCTCCTGCCAAGGAAGAACATCTGACACCATTCCAAGCTGCTCAAGTTTGGCTAATCGTTGACGGTTGAGAAAGGTTTCATCAGTTCCACAAGGAAATTTGCCATCGTTAGGGCAGAATAGAGAGGCTACATCTCTGTTTGGGTTTACAAGTTGGCTAGGACATTTCAGACTTCTGCCACATGGTGATGCTGGAATACAGGCATGCGTCTTTATCAGTTCAGCTAAATCTCGGTTGTTGCTATCCAAAACATGCAGCACCAACACATCTCTCAGAACGGAACGAACTTTGAAAACGTTTGGAAAGAAAAGCTCATGGAAAAATCGATTCTTGTCGTACGTTCTAGTCTGAATTACTTCCCACAGACCACAATCGTTGAAAGACTGGAACACGTCTGCTGGCAAATCGATTGCCACTTCGTCTTCATTAATCAACTTCTGAAACACGGCAAATAAAGTGTCACCTATTTGAGGCTCCAAGCGAAAACCTGGATCGAGAAACACTACCTGGCGTATGTCAACCCATGTACTTCCATCTGCTGAGAATAAAGCATGACCTCCAACGGCAAGTTGTTCATAGAAGGACTGAAGGATAGGCCAACAGTCTCCACGTACCTCGTCAGCCTTTGGCCATAATGAATGGAACTTGTAAGAACCGTCGTCTGGAGCAATTGACTTCATGTCTTCAAGAAGAGAAAAATAGGCAGTCAAAATGGAGTCTTGCATAAGCACTTTGTTCCAGTCGAACCCTTGACATCTTTTGTCGTCTTTAACTTTCGACTGCAATTGACGTCTGTTAGCAGCTACTGCGAAAGATCCATTAATGTGTAATGGTAGGCCACTATGGATTGGAAGTGGGAGATAGCAGAAGATGATACTATTAAGGGTTATTTCATCCCCATCAACATTCGCAGGCAACGGCAAAAATTTACTATTTCTGGTTTGTGCCAAACGAACAGCTGCTCCTCCTGATGGAAGAAGACTTTCGTCGTTTCCCGCAAACTTCATTGCTTGACCACTGCCCATTGCAGAGACCACAAGCCACGTGAAACGCTCCTGGAAAATATATTCGTGGCTGTTGAAGAATGTCAAGCCAAGTTTAGTAAAACTACTATCGATATCAACTAGGATCGAACATTCCGGGAATTCACTTGGATGGACTGTGTGATACTTTGCCTCCCTCGCGACCTTCGATGACGCTTGAAGAAAGCCACATTGCCTTAGGAAACGCTGCTGTCCAGCATCCAGTTTCTCTGCAGTAACTGGTAATGTCACGGGGAAGCACAATTCTCGAAGAATTCCTTCCTGTGACATCGATTTGGAGACCTGAAACATCAAGGCAGGCAGAGAATATGGACTTGCCTTTCTTGGCAAACTGTAGATTTCCACACGCAGAACATGTTGTGTAAAAAGAAGCAAAGACTTCGACCTATCAATTAGCATTTGCAGCAATTCTCGCATTTCGCGGTCGTCGTAATTCAGCTTCTTTATCTCACTTCCCAGGGCTTGCTCTCGAGTCCTCAACGGAAATCGAAAAAGCGTTCCATTAAATGAGTTGTCTTCCTTGCTCAGATGCAAATCGCAGCCAAAGATGCCATTAAATGGTTTGAATTGATTTACGAATTTGCAAAGCCTCTTCACATCTTTGTTGAGATTAATCTTTATCCCTGGCTTCCTTTTGTCCTTGATGGCCTTTCCGAGGTATGACGTGTGAGGATCAAAAATGACAAAATAGTTCCTACTTAAGATCATAGGCACATCGGTCAAATTGTACACGGCATTGAACCCAAGTCCAAACCTGCCAATCTTTTCGGTCTCGTGTTCTTTTGTTGCTTCATTGAGTTTTGCAATGTTCTCAAAGTCTTCATCTTTGAATTCAGCGTCGTTATAGACCCACAATGCAGGACCTTGACAGCCTTTCATGCCTTCATCAATCAAACAGGTCATGGCATCCTCGTTCGTTCTTTCATCATAGAGAAATCTGACTTCAGTGGCCCCGGCATCGTCTGCGTTTTGCACAAGTTCTTTCAGAACTGAAAATCCATCCGTGTACTCTTCCAAAAGTCGATTCAGTCGAGTAGTAAGCCTCTCTCCCTGTCCAAACTCTTCTCCTATGGACAGCTCATCCGGGTTCAGCATTACATTGGCGTGGCTTCGAACACCAAGACGTTCGGCAGTACCGTTAGGGACATTGGGGTGAACATAAAAATAGTCCAAGTCTTCGTCGTCACCTTCTGTCGTCAGCCACTCGTGGTGGTGGCACATACAACACTCCACTGGTTTAAGTATTACCTGTGAGTTGTCTTCAGTGTGTGTTGGGAGAACAATTTGCGCTTGGAGCTCCTCGGGCAACTGTTCACTTGCCAACTCGTTCAGGATGTCGACGGATAACTGAAGATCGTGCTTTATTTCCAAAGTGCTGGATAGGACCATTCCATCGTCATACTTCTCTTTAATCAGATGGAGGACCTGTACCAGAACAGCTGGATTACTGCATTCCCTCATACCAAAACGGTAAAACAGTTTAGCGTACTTAGCCATGTCGGGAGGAAGAGAACGTATGTAGGGTGTAAGATCAATGTGTGGCTTGCTGACAAGCACATGGCTAGGTGAGGAAAAGCCATCTCCGTTCCACACCCAATCAAACTTTTCTAAACAGTGAAATGCACGATCCACATCAACGTCCTTTGCTAGCACTTGACTTAGCAACCAATAAATTTCGTTTACCACAACCATAAAGAGCGGCTTTTCTTCTTTTGAATACGATCTGATCACATTCTGCAAATGCTGAATGACCTGGAGGACACCGGGAAGGTATTGCCAGCCAAAATACTTGGAAATTTGATTGGATGGCTGTACTTCTACAAGAGGCATAACCGTTCCAACGAGGTTTGCAAGATACTGACTCTTTACTTCAGTTGGCTTGAAAAAGCGTTTGCCGTTTTCTTCGCCTGCCTCAAACCATGCCAGTCCCGGAGGATAATTAGGGGGCCTCTCTTGCAATCTTGAAACCCAGCGAATGTCCTTCAGAAGCGATCCTAACTGTTGTCCATTGACTGACTCCGATAACTTTTGCGGATTGTCTCTGAGGAACTCCAAAACCGCCCTCGACTTCCGCTCTGCGGTTGGAAGGTGAGTAAGCCAACTTACCAATTTGGCACTTTGGTACAAATCGTATCCCGTGATGTTGTCCTCGCTTTTCATTCCAAGCTCTTCTAAGACGACGAGTACAGAACGTTCGTTGTACGCGACTGTGGGGAAAACATCTTCATTAACGAATAAGTTCTCTAGGATGTCGTTTCTGGGATCAAAGAGGTCTGTTGCTCTTGCTCGCCCTCTTTGTTTGGAGACAAAGGGCAATGCCTGTAATTTCTGTTTGAAAATGGCATTTTTGCGAATTTCCCTTGTGTGGTTTTCCAGTACATAAGTCATGAGTGTGTCAATCTGCTCTCCAGAGTACTTTCCTCGTTGTATGTCTGGAAACACTATTTGGCAGAGCAACTCAGTTGGCGTTAGAATCTTGACGTCTAGGAGAACTGCTAAAGTCTTGGAATCGTGCTGAGTAATGTCAATCAGCTCTCGTAGAGGTGAAACCGGAAGAAAATCAGCAACTGCTGCACACAGACCCTCCTTCTTTGATACGAACTTCTTGGACAGCGTCTGGAAAATGGGAAGCGAACAAAGAAGATTGTACTCCGCTTGTCCTACATATGATGGTCTCACACGGACAAGAAATGACCTGAGGAGGCACTTTTCGTTGGCAGATAATATCTTGCGCACGATTTCTGAAAACTTTCCAGTTGCCATCTGGCTGGAGGAAACCACCATTGCTTTGAAAACGCCTTGTGCGGACGGTGGATGTACAAAGGTCCCCAAGACAGCGGGATGGTGTCTTACATAGGTGGGAAAATCATTCATGATAATTATACCAAGCTTCCTTAAAACATTCGTCAGCGTGTCGTCGAGGCTATCATCATTAAGGCGTTTGACAACAACTCTAGAAGGGTAGCAAAGTCGTCCCAACGTTACAGGTGTTTGTGTCATGCTGAGTGGAATCAGAGGTAGCTTTCCAAGGCTCTGAATATCTTCCTCTGTTGTGAAATGTTCTTGAAGATATCTCCAGACAACCTTGATCCAGTCTCTTGGAGGATGGTTGTGCTTACTGTCATCAGGGAACCAGGAAACGACATCACCCTCATTCCACTCAGCCGGTAGGGCCTCACAGAGAAGAGATGGTACATCATCTTCGCATAATAGCCGTAATTGTGTCACTTCTGTGAAATAAGCATAATAACATAGAGAGTGACAGTCGTCGTAGTAAAACACGCAATATTAGGACGTTAATAAACATACTGTTGTAATACCATAATGTTGTTGCCTACATCTTTGATATGCCTCAATGCGACTGCGTGATGCAGTTAGTGAGTTGGTATATGGCAAGTCATCTTTTGGCTGTGAGAACGCGCGATGTGGTTCCAGTCAAAGAGCTACATTTCACCTTTGCTCAATAAAAAGTTTAGGTAGCTTAGTGCTTAGAGCATCACATACGGTCATGGGCTTAAATCCCATCTGGAACTAGGATTTCCTTCCGACTCGATGTAATTTCTGCATTTAAATTCCTTATAACATTGTAATACCCACGAAAAAGAACTAAAAACAATAGCCGGTATGTATCAGTCGTCTTTGTTACAATTCTGGTCAGCTTATTCGTTGTAAGGCCGTTCTACTATCCAGTGAGCCATACGATCTATGAACGGAATGCTATTAACTACTGTAGATATTAAAATAAAGAATAAACAAATGCTCAGTAAGATAAAGCCATACTCTAATCCAAAAAAAATCGTTTTACCTTGATCAGCTGCATCTTTCAGCTTCCGAATGATGTCCCCATCGACTGTATCATCAACGAAACGGTGTTCTAGACCAGGAAAGAGTTCTCGGGGATGATCAGGCGAGCAGATAAAAATTTCCTTTCCCCGATCTGAAAAGTTTGTGAAGGCGCCATTGAAGAGGGGCAACAACATCAAGCCGCAGAGTTTGTCAAACTTGCGATCTTTAAGACAAAACTGAAGAAGGACTAGTTTCTCTCGTCTATCAAGTTTCTGGTAACAAGAAGGGACTTTCTTCAGTGTTGCTATTGTACGACTAGGTGTGATATTCTTTACAGCGGCCCCTGCATAGCAGGTAATGGCGTTACTGACGTGACTTGGTACTGAAACAACAGGCACATCAGCTGCTAGTAACACTCGCTGAAGTAGCTCTTTAGGCTCATCGCAAGACAGTAGGTCAAAAATGGCTTTATCTACTGCCAGCCATTGCCCAAGATGTGCCGGTGTATAAACAACTTGTTTCTGCAGTAACAAGTGAAAAAATGGATCTTTAATTCTCTCCCACTTCGGGTCAATGGAGCTGATATCTGGCCATGCCCTGTGAGAAAAAAAAAGAAGTTAACAAGTGTTAAAAGTGTAAACACTGTAGTAGTTCCTTGGTTTAGATACCAGTATAGCAAGCATGGGTCTTCCCAAGATATACTACAGCATTCTAGACATTTTTTAAAATCTAGGAGCAACTTCCGCCGCTTTCTCGAGTCCGATCTCGTTCCTCTCCAGGAGGACTGATCCTGGGCTCCTTTGCAGACCAGCGGCTGGCAATCAAGCCTAATTCAATTGTGATAGTTGCACTACATACTCCGTGTTTGAACAAAATAACATTTTTTCAACAAGTCTAGAATCAACAATCTATAAATCACGCCAAAGTACGTCTAACAGCCAGAAATAACGAATTATTTTTGTAGTTGGAGTCATATTTATCCCAATGCATGACAGTTATTAACCGAGCTTACTTGAAGATGGATGTCCTTGGTACGAAAAATGATTTCTGGTGAATGGCTTCCAAGATCATCGTGGCATATGCTCTGGGTATGGCCTCCTCAAGAAGACATCTGTTCCATAGTAGCGACTTGTCCGTCAGCTGCCGACCAGTCGTCTCGCGGTCCTCTTGATCCGCATTTGGAGATTTGATATAACGCCTGTTCTGACTCAAAGCAAAGAAACCGTTAACGTGCACTGGCAAACCTGTCAAGCTTCTCTTTTGCACTGGCAGAGGCAAGAAGCAAAACACATGACCTTTGATGTCGGGCGTTTGCAGTTTGGGACCTGTTGGTAATGCCATGGCGACACCTACCGTAGGTAGATAGTTAAGTTCTTTATCTGTCATCAGCCTCTTAAATGTCATAGAAACCGCTCCTCCACAAAAGTAATTGGTAACGAGGAAAGAATGCTGCTTCACGGTTTCATCATCAAAGAACGAGTCGAACCTCACTGTCTCTATCGTAACAGGGTAGGTTACAGTGACAGATTCGGTCATCACTTTTCCAGGTGTGATCTTTTCGAGAAACTCCTTTCTCTTCACTCGAACTATTTGGAGACTTTGATCGGCGATTTTCACTTGAAAGACCCTTTCAGGATCAGACTCTGACTCTTCTCTAACATAAAGCTCGATCGATTCCAGGTGTTGAAGAAACAGGAGAACCAAGTGAGAGTCAGCCTCAAAACTTCCAAACAATGTATCCATCTTTTCAGCAGAGTAGAGTGTTTCTGACAACTCGGAGGGTTTGGTCCTGAAAGGGAAACGGAACAGAGTGCCATCGTAAAATCCCCGGGAAAACACATCTTCCGTACAGTCAAAGATTCCCTTGTAAGGAACGAACTGGTCTGGTATTCCGTCCATCTCTGCGCGGTCTTCATTGAGTCGCCAGTGTTTCCCTGTTCGTCTGTGGCGCTTGTCAGAAAAGTGGACACCATGAGGGTCAATAAAGCCAATTTGGCAATCACTGAGTAAACTTGGTAAATCTGTGATAGAAGAGCGACAAAACATAACTAAGAGGACCACTGTGGTGTCGAGTGCTTTATTTTAAGGAACGGAATATTGAAATCAATCTTCAAACAATTGTTTCACTTTTCTAAACAAAATAGGCCAATTCAATCAACTTAAAGAAGACATAAATTGTAAACGTTTCTCTTTGCAGGTACGCTGGAAATTCATCAGGTTTAATAAATACATTAAGTTTTTAAGCAGGCTCTCAGATGCAGTTACGATTAAGAGGCGCATGTGTAGAACTATTCGTTACTCTGTGAGTCTTAGATTCTGTATGGTTTAATCCACTGGGATCATTGGATTTTCTAGAATGGAGTTATATAAACTTAGTGATTTGGTCGTAGATCTCTGAAAAATACTTTGTGTTAAGCGTGCTTCAAAGGCAGATATTTTACTTTAACAACGTACATGAACACGAATTTATTATGAGTGTACTGCACATACCTGTCATGTGAAATACAGACTTGAATCCCAAACCAAAACGGCCGACTTTCATTGGATCTTCCACTTTGATGCTATCACAGACCAGTCGAATGCCCCTCCAGTCTTCTTTTGTAAACCGTGCGTTGTTGTAGGCGTAAAGCGCCGGGCCCTGTTTGAACGTTTCAATAAAAGACATATGAGGGAAATTTCTGTGGCACTAGGGAGAGATGTGTATGAATTTCTAGCGTCCCCAAATGCAACTTGTGTAATCATGTAAACTATAGCAGTATGCTGTACATATTGACTGATTTTTCCCTTATCCGACCCAACAACATCAGAGAAACCATTGAACTAGAAAAAACCCCAAGTATAATGCTCTACCTTTGTCAAAAATTATTGTGAAACTGAGCTTTGTAGTTATTGTGAGTTATCCATTCAAAGATTTTTCAATTTTGGCACAATAACCGCTGTACAGGGGAACCCCGTTAATACGGTCACCAACGGGCCACAAGAACCGGCCATATTAACGGGGTGGCCTTATTAAAAGGGATTTTTTAAATAAGAAAATGACTGACTGAGCTTTTGTTCGGGCCAGAATGAAGTGGCTGTAATAATGAGGTGGCCGTATGAGCGGGGTGGCCATAAGGCGCGGTTCCACTGTACCTTGAACAATTCAGACAGTGTCTTTTAAGTGGTCTTCCAGGCGCTTTTCGTTATGCGAATTTGCAAAGTTACTAAGCCATAATCTTAATTCGCTCCCATCAAAACTGAGAAAAAACGATGTGTTTACCTGAAATTGTGCGAGGTCCTCATCAAAAAGATGTTCTGTGTCATGGCTGTGTTTGTCGTGTAAGAACTTCACTTGAGAGGCATTTGCATCCTCAGCATTTTGAATCAGTTCCTAGACACGAGAGACTCGAGTGATTAACAATCGTAAAAATGTATATGCTACCACAGGAAACTCTTTAACTTCTAACGCTAAACGTCATCAATTTCTCAAATACAAACTGTTAGAAAAATAAACGACGAGTTCTGGTACAGATCCTTGCTGGTTTTTATCATGAATGTAAACTTGACGTTGTAATTTATGGTAGTTCAATCTGCTATTAGTCCAGTTCTCACCCTCTTTCTGTCATGCAACGCTACGCTCTCGGAGAGAGTGGAACCTGGGACAAGAGACCATTTTACAGTTGTCTGCTCGGTGACCTAGCCTTTGAATGGCAGCGAGGCTGCAGGTGACCTTGCTTTGATACAGACCTCTCTGCTTTTGTCATGTAAATGAACCTAGTTAGCATTAGAACAACTTGATTTACACAACAAAAGCAGTGAGGTCTGTATCAAAACAAGGTCGCCTCCAGCCTCGTTGCTTTTCAAAGGCCAGGCCACTGACCAGACAACTGTGAAATGGTCTATTGTCTAAGTAATAAAGGGGGCAAGTTTCTAAAGAAACAGTGGTGCTGCGTCGGTGGGAGTATTACAAGATAATTTGGTTTTGTCAACTGGGTTGATAATGTGAATTGGCCAACGTAAAGAGATTCGGAAGCTGACGTTTCGAGCGTTAGCCCTTCGTCGGAGCGAATCGATTCGCTCCGACGAAGGGCTAACGCTCGAAACGTCAGCTTCCGAATCTCTTTACGGTGGCCAATTCATATTATCAACCCAGTTGATAAAACCAAATTATATTGTCTAAGTATGCTCGTAGTTTCCTAGCTAATCGCCACTGCGCATGTACGATATAAGACGAATAAGAAAACAGAAGGGAAGGAAAGCAATGGCGGACGATTTGTTTGTGCGGTCGGCAAAACGAAAATGATATTTCCCGAATTCGATCGTGTTTGTTCCATGTTTGGTTAGTTGTACTGAGGGATTTCCTCTAGCAGCTCAGATTATTTTCCAGAAGAAACAAATGCTGTGAGCGTTACGTGAATTCTTGAAGCTCAGAGGAGCAGCAGAGTTGTGCTCAATTCAAAAAGACTCGATACGGGAGACAAGAGAAGGCTAAAGCTTGGGTAATTACGAGGACTAACTGCCAATTTTGTGATGTTTGCAGTTTATAAAAACATTTTTCTCAAACTTTTTTTGTAACGCTGTAACTAAAAACCTAAATGTTTTTGGAATTTTACCAACTGGTAGTCTCCCAGTTGCTCCTCCTGGAACTTTTAGGACGTTTTACAGTTGTAATTGTTGTGCCTTTACTATCAGTAATGAAGGACCAGGTTGAGGGCTATCGAACATAGGCTTCGGAGTGTAGTGAAACACTCATTTGCATCAAGCATATTAAATGAGCTTTCTCACCATCTTCTTTCTCTCCTCAAAACTTGCCTAAATTCGTTTCAAAACCCTATTCCTTTCCTCTCTCGAAGAAATAAAACTAATGAAAGCGTAGACATGCCAAAGACATTCCAATCCGCCAAGTTAATCTTGAACTAAACTTGAAAAGTTTTCCGAGTGTTGCCAACCTAACTCGCCACAAATATATTTTCAACATCCTGCGCTCTGATGATCTGATCCCCTCTGATTGGTTTAGCGTGAGCATGCGCAGACAATTGTCCTTGGACCCTCTCTCTCCGAGAGCGTAGCGTTGCGTGACAGAGGGAGGGCCAGAACTGGACTAATCTGCTATGTGTTGTATTGTTTGGCAGACGGACAATATCGTTATTTATTATATGGCTAGCTCCGTGAGCAGGCAGGATGAATCAAATCCTGCGCTGTGATTGGCTACCAGAGCGGGCAAGATGGAGCTATCTTGCCCGCTCGGGACTACCCGCCTTGTCCCGCAAGAAACATTTCCCCGAAAGCCATATAATAAATCCTTTATTGATCAAGCTTGTTCGGTCAAAATGGCTTGATATTGGCCTTGTTCGTTTTTTTTGCGTGTTTATGGACCTCGGCTCCGTCTCGGTCCATAAACACGCAAAAAAGGAACGAGGCCAATATCCAGCCATCTTGACCTCACACTTGGTCAATAACCCATATATCTGCAAACCTTACTGGAGCAGATAGATGAAAGAAAATTTAGCTTCCTGTAATCTCGGCGATTTTTGACGAAAGTAGTGTGTTCTACCTTCAGTATCTGTCCATCGTCTGGATACTGATCGAGGATGGACCTCAACTGTTGGATGAGCGATGGCTGAATCAAATCAAACCCGTCGTCGTCATTGTTCGCTGAGAAACAAATTAAACAAACAGACATTAGAGGTCAGTTTCAAAGAAACTAATCACAAAGACCTGACTTTAGATATATCGGAACTACTTTAATTTCCCTCCTGACCGATCGAGGCTTTACCTTGCATGCGGACTAAAGTGTCCGTTCATTTGACATTTCTAATACCAGGTCATTCTGGTACATTGGGACTTATAAATGTACACCATGCAGTATAGATTGAGGAAAGGCGTCTCTGATTTAAGAATGCCTCCCTGTATTTCCACGAGGTACTCCTTTATATGGGCTATATAGTTGGTCATAAAAAGGGTTTTGGGAAGCAGGCCGCACACCCCACCCATTTTTCCTGGGAGTTCCCCCCTCCCAGGCTGTATCTGTAGCTAATGGTTTCTTCCAACTTTTGTTCCACCCACTATTTTATTCCACAAGCGCGCGTTGGATATGAGGTGATAGATAGCCAACGAGGCGCGTAGCGCCAAATTGGCTATAATCATCTCATATACATCCACAACAAGTGCGAGTTATCAAAAACTGACCCCAAAATATTTCTTACTGAAGTCAGTGTTCAGTTATATGGCATAATTCATACCTACCCATGAGCAAAATTTCAGATGGCTATTTGCCGTTCCTTCAGCTGGTAATCATCTAAATAAGACGACACGAAAAGAGCGATTACTATAGGCCCTTTGCAGCTAAGCAATCACGTGACCTACTTTTCATAAAATTATGGGCTATAACTTTAAAAATGACAGAAATGGGAAAAGCATGTCGAAAATAGAAAAATGGCAAGGTTTGAGGCCTCTGACATTAAAGGATGAGACTTTATGACGGTTAAAGCATCCCTAAATGCAAGGGGCTTCAAACTTGGCCATTTTGGTATTTTCGAATATGCTCTTTCCATTTCTGGCATTCTTTAAGTTGTAACCCATAATATAAATTTTTTTGAGCAAAAATTTGGTCACGTGACCCAAGCTGCAAAGGGCCTATTGAAGAAGAAATGCACAAAAAATATTTTCTTTTAAGCCATATTGAATATGTAAGCACTGTATATTTTCAAGGTGGGTAAATACTCTGCGACAAATACAAGAAGCGGTAATTTTAATTCAGAAAAAAATGCAACCGATTAGGCAAAAAGAAAACAATGCACCGCTCGATCCTCTGCATCTGTTATAAGGCATTAGGTTTAAATCCTGCTTTCAGTGACAAATCCTGTATATTTTCAACTTTTGAAGCACATCTCACGTCTCGTCTGTCAAATTTTACGACCCAGATGTTTTTGAAACCTTGCAAATATCTATCAAACTACGTTTCTTTGGGAAATTAAAAAAGTCGCTGAAAACCGGTGATGACACACAGGCACATAATATGTGATTCTGTCAATATTCAGAACGACAAAAATTACGCCATGTTCTCAATATGTGGAAATTAACACTTATATAGAACCGCTTTCTCTCCGATGATCAACTTGATCAGCGGCGAGGTAATTCAAAATTCAGCCATAACAAGTGATAAATTACCGCCCTGAATAACGATACAGTGCCCCGCTCAGAATTGCTTAGCCGCTTATCATCGGCGAGATTTCCGTGCCTTTATTAGACAGACAGAATTACCTCGCCGCTGATCATGTCGATCATCGGGGAGATTTCAGTGCCTTTATTATACAGACTGAATTACCTCGCCGCTGATCATGTTGATCATCGGCGAGATTTCAGTGTCTTTATAGATACAGACAGAATAACCTCCCCGCTGATCATGTTGATCATCGGCAAGAATTCCGTGCCTTAATTGCTGCGGAGCGAGCGTAGCAGCAGTTCATAATTGCTGCGGAGCGAGCGTAGCGAGCGTAGCAGCAGTTCATAATCTAAATATAAAAGAAAGGTAGGAAAATTTGAGATTTTGCCATGGTTTTTAGCCTCGCTTTCAGCGGACCACAATGCTTTGCACTGTGGTAGAGCCTCGTTTTCAGCGGACCACAATGCCCTGCGCTGTGAAGAGCCTCGCTTTCAGCGGACCAGAATGCACTGCGCATTGCCTCAATTCGAGACCAAGACAACAAGCAACTGAGAAGTTCTAACATAACATAACATAACATAAGGTCTTCTACACTGTCATCTTGCTTTTTCGAGTTTCGACGTCAGTTCAGTTGAGTGCCAGTGCATGATGATGATTTCATTGCAATGTTAGGTATCAGCCAGGGTTCAGAATGCGAATTTTCGAAATTTTTGATTTCGAGCCGTTCAATACCCGTTGACAAGTCCTGTCATTCTGGATTAACTTGTAGGTCAAAGCGTCACGAAATAATTACAAGGTATCGTGGTGTCATTTTATCACGCATTACATACCGCAAGATTGATTCAAATGCCTGCGAAAAAAAAGAAGAGGTCGTGTTTGTTTTCATCTGCAACGGCAAGGCGGAAGAAGCCGAAAGACTCGTTTAGCTCTGATTGGGCTGAAGAATTAGCGGAGAGTGACAAAGGCTCTTACTTCGACCAGGAGCAATGGCTAAAGGAGTTGACCGAGCCGCCAAGCGCCGAAAATGTAGTGCAAGCCGGTCAAAAATTACGGTTGAAGAACCTCTTAAAGATCTGGAAAGCACTGAAACATGGCAAAAGTTCTATGGCCACGCTATCGTAGCCGGTCAAAGACTGCAGGAAAAGATCAATGAATCGGTGACCTGTCGCTTTTGTCAAGAAAGCGTTGAACTTGTGGAGAATTTAGGAAGTAAAAACGGACTTGGTTCCATTTGGATGTTTCAGTGCCAGAACGAAAGCTGTCCGTCGCACGAAACTAATCTTCCATTTCCGACGATGGAAAAAAAGCAGGGCGCTCGCGATAAATTGTGCATCGGTTCTTGGCTTTCGAGCTATCGATGGCGGTCGCGCGGCAGTCTCAAAGGTTTTTAGTTCTCTTGGTCTATCGCCGATAAACAGAAAATACAGTTTATTCCCGCCACGTCCCGCGTAAAGATTTGGCCTGCTGCATATCACCTGTCAAATGCCTATTGTTGTTGCAAGATGATCCCTCGCTGGTAAACTGGATGATTAGGTGTTATAATTGTAGTCCTGGCAGGTGACTTTAATGCCCGCACGGGTGTACAACATGATTTTATAAACTACGACAATTGTAACCTTGCACCCGGGGGAATTTCTCCTCCACCAAAGATAACGCCCAGGAAAAGTTTTGATACTCATGTTAATGATCTAGGAAAACAGCTTCTTGAAATGTGTAAATCCCTAGATTTACGAATCTTGAACGGTAGATGCAAAGGTGACTCGCTTGGACAAAGTACCTTCTATGGAAATCAAGGCTCTAGTACGGTTGACTATATTATTGCCAGTCATGAAATTCTATACCTTTTCGAAACTTTAGTAGTCCGTCAACCATCACCTTTCTCAGATCATTGCCAATTAATCACTTGGATAAATATTGACTCGTCACTTTTAACAAATGACGAGGAAAGTTTCGAAAATGAACTCCTCAGCCTTCCAAAACAGTTTAAATGGTCCGCAGACTCTAAGGATTCTTTCACTTTTGCACTGAATTCCGATGAGACAAAACAACTTATTGAGGATTTTGAACTTTTAAACTTCGAACATGTAGGGGATATCAACATCATCGTTGAGAAATTTGCGCATATATTAGAAACTGCCGCAAAGCAATCGTTGAAAATTGTAAAACAGAACAAAAAATCAAAACGTAATTACCAACTCTGGTTTGATAACGAGTGTAGCCGCGCCAGGAAAAATTTAAATCGCCTTTCCCATAGGACACATAAAAATCCTCTAGATCAACAGACCCGACTTCAATACCTCTTGACAAGAAGTCAATACAAACATTTATTACGAACCAAAAAGCTCCAACACCGAGATAATAAAATTGATGAACTAATTAAAACCAGGCATCCACTTAAGTTTTGGACCACTCTGAAATCTCTTTCCAATCAAGTAGAAAGTTCACTTGATTCGACTGTTCCTATGCGCAAACTGTATAATCATTTTCAAAAATTACATTCAGAACCAAGTGCAAATCTACTCAAGAAACAAGAAGAAATAATGAAAGAGTTAGAACACAAAAAAACAACACTATCACAACTAAATATTCTAGATAAACCTTTCTCTGAGGAAGAAGTTAAACAATCAATTAAAAGGCTTAAAAATAAGAAAGCAGCTGGTCTTGATCGAATAAGGAACGAAATGTTGAAAAGTGGAGCCCAATATTTGACCACTTCGCTAACAAAATTATTCAATTTCATACTTAACAAAGGAAGCTATCCAGATTCATGGTCTACTGGGCTTATAAGTCCTATCTTCAAGTCAGGAAATAAATCTGATCCTTCAAATTATAGAGGCATTTGTGTCACTAGTTGCTTAGGCAAATTATTTTCCGCTGTCTTAAATAACAGATTACTTAACTACCTCCAAGATCACAGTTCAATACATCCCTCTCAAATCGGTTTCCTCAAAGGTTTCCGAACATCAGATCACATCTTCTCGCTAAGAACACTTATTGATAAATATGTCACTAATGCAAACAAGGGAAAATTATTCTGCTGCTTTGTAGATTTTCAAAAAGCTTTCGACTCTATTTGGCATGATGGTCTGTTACACAAATTATTACACAAAAACATAGGTGGACAATTTTATCATTTAATTTCTGATATGTATTCAAAGACTAAATGTGCTGTAAAAAACGGTAACAAGAGAAGTTCCTTCTTTGATTATGACAGAGGAGTGTGACAAGGGTGTATCCTCTCTCCTTTATTGTTCAATTTATATCTAGATGAATTTCCCCGCTTACTAGAATCTTCACGTGACCCAGACTCAATTACTTTACCAAATGGGCTCCCTGTCAACTGTTTATTCTATGCAGATGATCTAATCTTAATATCAAGAAGTGCCGCTGGTCTTCAGAAACAAATCAATATCCTCCACAATTATAGCGAGAAATGGCTGCTAAAAATTAATCTTAAAAAGACAAAAACACTAATTTTTCAAAAACAAAATCGCAAATCAACACGTGATAAATTCTCTTTCTTTTTAAATGGAACTCCAATTGATAAGGCCTCACAGTACAGTTACCTTGGCATTAATTTCAGCACAAATGGTAGTTTTGCTAATTCCAAAAACGTTTTGGTTGAAAAAGCCAGAAGATCAATATTTGCTTCTAAACGTTATCTTGACTTTAATAAACTACCTATCAATACATGTAATAAACTATTTGATACTTTATTTCTTCCCATTCTTTTATACGGGTCTGAAATTTGGGGAGCTTATGATAACATGAACATCAAAAAATGGGAAAAAGACCCAGTAGAAAGGCTACACATACAATTCTACAAATATTTTCTTGGCCTTAATAAAAGAGCACCTAATGTGGTAGCTCGTAATGAAACTGGACGACTTTCTTTAAAGTTGAATATCTCATTAACAATAATTAAATTTTGGATACATCTTGAATCTCTTCCAGAAAACAGTATTGCCAAACAATGCTTAATCATTTCCAGTCAATTAGCAACCGAAGCAAAAACATCTTTTTTGTTAACGGTTAATGAAATTATACATAATTATATAGACATTCAGCATCAAACGTACAACAAAACAATCATGCAAACTAATGATATACCAACAATTAAAAATAATTTACAAAAAATAAAGCATCACATCTCAAACAATCTAAAACGACATCAGCTCGAGTTAATCCGTTCTAATAAGAAGTTATGTTTCTACTCTATATTTAAAACAGATGTAAGCAAATCTCATTATTTAGAACAAGTAAAGAACCTGAAGCATAGACGAGCTGTAGCTAAATTACGCTCAGGCAATCACAATCTTAGAGTCGAATCTGGACGACACTGTGTACCTAAGTTACCTGAATGTCTTAGGATTTGTCAACACTGCCGCTCTAACCAAATTGAGAACGAAAATCATTTCCTATTTCATTGTGATTGTTATAGAACTATTAGGCAACAAATAACAAGTGACATTGTACTTAAATATCCATCATTTAATCTTCTGAACGATACTGAAAAAACTATATTCCTGTTTAATAATTCTGATTCTTTCGTCTGTAAGAAACTAGGTTACTTTGTTTATGAAGCATTGAATATAAGGGAAACTTTTAATCTTATTTAGTTTAAAATGATTAGTATTATATTAGTTGCTATTTTAGGTAATACCATCTCTATGTGGGAATACCAATAAAATGTTGTTGTAATCCTATTGCGGTTAAGATGCCCCAAAAATATATCTTTCTTGTTTTCTCGGAACGAAAATTTTGGAAAGTTAAGCGTACGTTTTTAACTCCAAGTCGGCAGCCCCTGAACCGATTTAGCTGAAATTTGCTCAGCTATTTGTCAGATTGTTTTTCTTGAGAAGCGTGTCGGCGATTTTTGTTTTCTTTTTCCGTTTTCGAATAATCGTCATTTTTTGGAAGGAAGTGCTGATGATTTGTCCCCTCTGACTTTATCCTATTGTCACAAAGCCGAAGCAAATGAAAACTGAGACACGGTTTTTTAGTAGAACGTGTCAAGAAGCAAATGCGATGTTTATCGTTCTCTTCCGACATTCTTAGCGGGGACTGGAGTTGACTTTACACAGATATAGGCTTTCGCAAGTATTTTTTCTGATAGCTTTGTCGTATACTCCTGTAGCTGCCATGTGCTTCTTGCCGAAGCTCCTCGGCAAATTTGACAGGCTTTCATGTGTTCGCACTTATGCACTAATTCGCACAGCTACATTCAATATTTTTTAACAAGCCGTTGCATAAATTTATTGCACAAAATCAGTTAATTTTGTTCATGAAATCTTAAACTTATGAACTTTATTGTTGCATTATTTCTTTCAGAAATTAAACGCTGTAACTGATGACATCATGAATTGAATATAACCACATCTTACTCAACAATTTCTGGGACTTGACCAAACAAAATAACTTGATGACAACCATTTTCACACAAGCTCTATACAATCCCTACTTCGATTTGCAAACAACATCCCAATTTCCGCAGCACTTTCATAGCTTTGGCTACACTAGTCTAAATATAAAAGAAAGGTAGGAAAATTTGAGATTTTGCCATGGTTTTTAGCCTCGCTTTCAGCGGACCACAATGCTTTGCACTGTGGTAGAGCCTCGTTTTCAGCGGACCACAATGCTCTGCGCTGTGAAGAGCCTCGCTTTCAGCGGACCAGAATGCACTGCGCATTGCCTCAATTCGAGACCAAGACAACAAGCAACTGAGAAGTTCTAACATAACATAACATAACATAACATAAGGTCTTCTACACTGTCATCTTGCTTTTTCGAGTTTCGACGTCAGTTCAGTTGAGTGCCAGTGCATGATGATGATTTCATTGCAATGTTAGGTATCAGCCAGGGTTCAGAATACGAATTTTCGAAATTTTTGATTTCGAGCCGTTCAATACCCGTTGACAAGTCCTGTCATTCTGGATTAACTTGTAGGTCAACGCGTCACGAAATAATTACAAGGTATCGTGGTGTCATTTTATCACGCATTACATACCGCAAGATTGATTCAAATGCCTGCGAAAAAAAAGAAGAGGTCGTGTTTGTTTTCATCTGCAACGGCAAGGCGGAAGAAGCCGAAAGACTCGTTTAGCTCTGATTGGGCTGAAGAATTAGCGGAGAGTGACAAAGGCTCTTACTTCGACCAGGAGCAATGGCTAAAGGAGTTGACCGAGCCGCCAAGCGCCGAAAATGTAGTGCAAGCCGGTCAAAAATTACGGTTGAAGAACCTCTTACAGATCTGGAAAGCACTGAAACATGGCAAAAGTTCTATGGCCACGCTATTGTAGCCGGTCAAAGACTGCAGGAAAAGATCAATGAATCGGTGACCTGTCGCTTTTGTCAAGAAAGCGTTGAACCTGTGGAGAATTTAGGAAGTAAAAACGGACTTGGTTCCATTTGGATGTTTCAGTGCCAGAACGAAAGCTGTCCGTCGCACAAAACTAATCTTCCATTTCCGACGATGGAAAAAAAGCAGGGCGCTCGCGATAAATTGTGCATCGGTTCTTGGCTTTCGAGCTATCGATGGCGGTCGCGCGGCAGTCTCAAAGGTTTTTAGTTCTCTTGGTCTATCGCCGATAAACAGAAAATACAGTTTATTCCCGCCACGTCCCGCGTAAAGATTTGGCCTGCTGCATATCACCTGTCAAATGCCTATTGTTGTTGCAAGATGATCCCTCGCTGGTAAACTGGATGATTAGGTGTTATAATCCTATTGCGGTTAAGATGCCGCAAGAAATATATCTTTCTTGTTTTCATTTTGGAAAGTTAAGCGTACGTTTTTAACTCCAAGTCGGCAGCCCCTGAACCGATTTAGCTGAAATTTGCCCAGCTATTTGTCAGATTGTTTTTCTTGAGAAGCGTGTCGGCGATTTTTGTTTTCTTTTTCCGTTTTCGAATAATCGTCATTTTTTCGAAGGAAGTGCTGATGATTTGTCCCCTCTGACTTTATCCTATTGTCACAAAGAAGCAAATGAAAACTGAGACACGGTTTTTTAGTAGAACGTGTCAAGAAGCAAATGCGATGTTTATCGTTCTCTTCCGACATTCTTAGCGGGGACTGGAGTTGACTTTACACAGACATCTGCTTTCGCAAAAAACGTCTCAATTGCGCTATCTCTTACGATTTTCGATTTTTTTCGATTTTTCTATTTTTTCGATAGTACTGTCGTCTGCCAAAAATTGAACGTAGTTTAAGTATTTTTTCTGATACCTTTGTCGTATACTCCTGTAGCTGCCATGTGCTTCTTGCCGAAGCTCCTCGGCAAATTTGACAGGCTTTCATGTGTTCGCACTTATACACTAATTCGCACAGCTACATTCAGTATTTTTTAACAAGCCGTTGCATAAATTTATCGCACAAAATCAGTTAATTTTGTTCATGAAATCTTAAACTGTTGCATTATTTCTTTCAGAAATTAAACGCTGTAACTGATGACATCATGAATTGAATATAACCACATCTTACTCAACAATTTCTGGGACTTGACCAAACAAAATAACTTGATGACAACCATTTTTACACAAGCTCTATACAATCCCTACTTCGATTTGCAAACAACATCCCAATTTCCGCAGCACTTTCATAGCTTTGGCTACACTAGTTATACAGACTGAATTACCTCGCCGCTGATGAAGTTGATCATCGGCGAAATTTCAGTGTCTTTATAGATACAGACAGAATAACCTCCCCGCTGATCATCTTGATCATCGGCAAGAATTCCGTGCCTTTATTATACAGACTGAATTACCTCGCCGAAGATCATCGGCAAAAATCAGTCCAGAACAACAAATGGAGAGTGTTTTCATGGCGCCCTGGGAGCTGGTTTACCAATTCCCAAAGGACAGAAGGACACCACAAAAGACGCAATATGGCTGCCATTGAAGAAGGCTCGACTACTCCGCAATTATAATTCACCGCAATTATAATTCAGCGGTGTTTTGAACTGACCATTGACATAAGTTTTGTAAAATGAATGAACCAACGTCATTTAGCATGTCCATCCTTGCACGGTTCTTAACATACCGATGCGACTCACGATAACAATGTCGCCAGAATGCCGGAAGTTCGGCTATAAACTGGAGTATTGAAACCTTTTTCCACGTGGGAGTGCATACAAAAGTATATAAAGCAAAGTGTTCTGATAAGAGAATTTCATTTTACCTTGAAGTCCAGAATGAAGCAACGAGAAAGAGTTTTTTTAGCAAAACGTCCGTGTCAGTCTGTACCAACCATCCAGCTGCGTTCTGACAACCGAGCCTAAATTCCGAAAAACCCAGTCGTCACGCTCTGTGACGTCATTTGCACGTGAAAAATGTGCTTGGCATCAATGTTCAAGATGATTTTAGCTTTGGCCTTTGAGTCCTCAAGCTTCAAAAATTAATTCTTTAGCCAATTAATAGTAAAAGCTTAGCATATATCAAACTAGAAGTCTCCGTGACTTTATCGTGCATGACATCTCAGTTGATCACCGAAAGTGTTTGCCGGGCTTCGTGACTAAACCGAAAACTCAGAACACGAAGATCGAATTCTTTAAAAAACAACAATATCGTACACGCGTGTAAGCGTGTAAGCATTTCTTTGAGTTTCACCTTACCTCACCTATCTATGGGATATGTTATTTATACAACACGCCTGTGTCTGCTTATTGTCTTGTATTTTTTGGGAAGGTATAAATAATGTTTCTGACCCACTTTCAAAGATCTCCTACGTTATTCAACTTAACTTTCACATGCACATGCACGTGCCGTGTTGTGGCTACGAAAATATCATCGAAGATTCTTGCAATTTTTTGTCATCTCTTCCTAGAAAACAAATTCTTGTGACACATCCGGCCCCTGCAGATGCTGAAATTAACTTTATTACTAGTCATAACTATAACAAAATTCTCGATTCTGATTGGTTACGAGAACGTCCTATTTTTAACCAAATTCAAACGCTGTTTATTTAGTTCCTCCTTATTGAAAAAACCGTTGAGATTAATCGTAAGCAGTCTAAAATTCCTTTTGTCGTTATGTTTCTCTTGATTTTGTTTGAAGTTATCATTGGTGAATTGTTAACAGGACCTCGAGTCCTCCAATTCTGACTGTAATCCTACTTGTGATGTAACCAAATCAGACTCTTGTATTTTGTTAATCACTCGTATTATTACAGTTCGAATTGGACTTTGAACTCTCCGATTCCTATCACCATAACGCGCTGTTCCACTTCTCAATAACGAGATGTCTGAACTTCATTGTTTGAGTTACAAGACATCAACCATGACCAGCATCCAACTGAGTAATATTAATCTCTTTCAGTATGCGCTGGAGATTTCTACGAAGTAATAGTTCAGCGATGAATACAGCTGCTATGAACTCACAAGCGCAAAAATCACCTTCAATACACAATACCCGGGGTACTCCCATATATAAGCCCCATTTACACGGCTCGGATAAAAGTGGTACGCGTACCCAAAAAAATAGTACTGGTTAGTCATTTACACGTCCTTTCTTCTACCGTGCTAAACGATGTAAAATTATGTTTTGGTACGGGAAAAAGGCTCAACATCTCGGCCAGCGTACTCGCATCTTGCCTAGTGCGCATGCTGCTAACATGGCGACTTTTGCAGCGTCCCTGGCTTCCCGCTAAGCGCCATGTTGAGTGAATCGCGGGTCGATTTGCACATGCTCTCCCAAATCGGTGCTGACCAACGGCGCGAAGGCTCATCAGAGAAAAGTTGGTTCGGCACGGCTAATCGTTTACACTGCACACCTTATCCGAGCTGGGCTAGATTTTCAGGATCGCGTGCCAATTTTATCCGTGTTCGGACTACCTCTCGACATGGTCCGAACACGGGTGAAAGTTTGGTCCGGCACGGATGGGGCAAAGTAGTTTACACGACAAAATCTATCCGTGCCGAACCAATTTTTTTGGTCCGCGTACTTTTTTCATCCGAGCCGTGCCAACTCGGAAGTGAGAACTTCGCATAAACCGATGTGACTTTGCAAAATATTGGTTTAGTTAGCGTATGCTAGACTACCATTGCGATAAAGCTTCTGCATGGAAAATAGCTAGTCCGGGATAGGGTAGGGGTTTTTGTTGCCTAGTCTAAAATAGGGTTGCAAAATCAAGCTGACCATGGTCTAGTATATGGTAAGGACTTTTTGTTTCGTACGGCTTTTTGTTAATTTTTACCAAGTTTTAATTGCTCATTATCTTATTTTTAATACGTGTAAATAGTTTATAATATGATGTATTTTAGTTTTTTTATATGATGTACATAATGTAACGCGCATTTGATCATATTCGAATGTTAATTTGCGCGCTATAAGCAATAATAATATTATTATTAAGGATTTCAGTGTCCCAGAGTACCCCCCCCCCCCCGGGAAACACCGCCGCGTTCGTACATAATCAGAATGAATATTCAGAGCTGAAGATATCTTTTCTCAACAACTCCGGCCGTATTTCATTTGGGTTGCTTCTTTATATAACTAAGGGTATATTAAAATAGGTCAAGCTTGTAAAAAAAGTCTGTAAGGGAAAGTTTCCTAGTAGCTATATCCTGTATTTAGAAATAAGTTGATTCCTAAAGGCTGACTTTGTTACTTCGTTAAATTAGACATTTCGAAATGTTCACATAATCATGGCAATGTAGAACAAGACTTCAGCTCACCTGGTGAGGAAGGACGAGTTCAAGACATTTCTACCTTTTACATGTAAAACATATTTGAAAGATGGCCCGTTTCAATAGCATTCAGATCATGGAAATAGTAGCAAAGTAT
>OZ026601.1:26419913-26429913 GCA_964020085.1 Micromussa lordhowensis
CATCAATTTTCCGGGAAAAAAAATATACCGGTGGGTTGAAGACGCACAGTGAGAGTAAGGTGTCTTGCCCTAGAACACAATCCAGCGAACCCGGCAAGGGCTCGAACTCGGACTGTCATTGCCCGAATGGGTGTTCAGTGTTGTAACAATTAGGTCAATGCGCGTTCCAGAAAATGTAGACATAATAAACGTTCATCGGGCCTAAAAAAGGGTTCTTATTGTAAAATGCCTCTTAGTTCGTCATTAATACCTTAATTTGGCATCTTCTTTAGGTTATCCTGTCTTTCACTCGCATCACGATATTCTCTGAAAGCTGTAAGGCCTGCCGAGCCATCTGAACCGAGTAAACTTCGTTTGGGATCTTGGGCGAGGACACCTGATCTGGATAACGCATGCGCGCTGAACTACCAACAAGTCTCTCCAGATCTCTTGCTAAGTTAGTTAACTCGGAGTCATTCAAATCATTACAATTTTCAACCAAGTTGTGGACACTAGTCTTGTTAGCATCTATTGTGTACTGAGCCGCCTTTAATGCCTTCTCTGCTGCCTGTATGAAAAAATTATGCAAAGTATTACAAAAGGCTAGGTGCACTGGTTACCAATAATGGTGACTTAGAACAGCGACAGTTCAAACAAGGGGCAACGAAGGAGAACTTCATAGAAATTCCGAGTGATCTAAAGTATATATAGAGGATATTACACGGTGGCGAGAAGATATGAATTTTATGTTCGAGTGGAACATAAAACACAGATATTGTCCTTGCCACGAGAACATAAAATTCATATCTTCTCGCCAACGTGTAATGTTCTTTTTATTATATGGAGACTAAATATTTCAAGTCAAAGAAACCAATTCAACAAAAGCAAAAGGCAGGAATCGTGACGTCATTGAACGATACGACACTCACAAAGGTGACATACGGAAAATACGCCACTCGGGTCCCAGATGAAGTGGCGTATGGAATCTACGAGTGGTTTAGTTCCCAGTAAAACACTCTCCTCCATATAATAAATCATGAATATTACTTTGCATACTTGGTTGTGTAAATCTTAAATCATTAACAGTGCGAGATATCAAAGTTATTTTTGTTACAAGATAAACAATATCACTGCCAGGCAATTAATGATCATTACGGGCACATTAAGCTATTTTTACCTGATGACATTTAAAGCAAGCCCACTCATTAGAAGGTCTGCTGCAATCAATGTCGTTTGCACCGGCCGTAAGGTCAGCTTCAGCCTGTTTGAACCATCGTCTGGCCTCTCCGGGCTGAGGGTTCCTTTTGCAGAAACTTGGAGGAATATTATGCCATAGCTTGCCACCTGATGAAGATTCCAAAGGCCCGAATTCTTGGAAGAAACTTTCTCTGTATTTATCAAGCTGCGAGCCATGTTCTCTTGCGCGTGTAACCCAGGCATCGATATATTTGTCGTAGGAACCACCCAGTCGAGCAATTTCCTCCTTGACGTACTCAAACGCCCTTAAGCAGAATTCCTTATCGCCCAAATTCTTCTCTGGGTGCCAACGGAGAACTAGCCGCTTCACGATTTGTCGTCTCTCTTCTTCTGGTATTTTCCATGCATTCTCCAGTATCGCTGAGATCTCACCAAAAACCTCATCTCTATTACTGTATCTGAGGCGTTCAATTGCCTGATGAGATAGCTCTTGTATGCGGTGGAAATTGTACAAAACGGCAGAATTGACCTCTACTGGTTCTTTGTCGTTTCCAGTGTTGATTAGGTACATCTTCGTCAGGTAAATGGAATCGGAATCGATCTTGTCAAGCTCCTCAATGATCACAGCGTAGATGTACGTTGCAATGCCTTCCTCAAGGTGTAGGCTCGGGTCGTGTAGCTGATAGCCTACAAATTCACCTGGTGTAAATTCTGCAAAGGCGTTATTTAGTAGATGGTGCTCGTCGATTGGAATAAAGGTTCCCGGCTCCGGATAGATATCCATTTCTGCTATCTTGCAGCTGTCATCCTGACGGATACCTGTTTTATCTAACAATGACCATATATTACTGAGCGGACAACGCAACATCTCAGGTATTAGCCATGCATTCTTTCCAAGGAGGTTACCATAAATGTCTGCAATGACGTTGGCGATCAAGGTTTTAGCCAAATCGTCATCGTCAATTCCATTGCCTACATTGATATACACTCTGTATTTCTCTTGGCCATCCACCTCACTTTTCTCTTTGAAGGAGGGCACTTCTCGTTTGCTTCCTGGAATAAAGTGGTCATTGTGAAAAAGTGCGGTTTCAAGACTTTTCACAGCAAAGAGGTCGATGCTTTGAAGACCTTTTTCGATATTTCCAATCACATCTTCGTCAAAATCTTTCCTGTCAAAGTTGAAGTCTCGCATAATTCTGACAATTCCACGACCAAACTGAGGACGCGAAAGCCGCTGCATCAACGCGTTCACCGCTCCGCTTGACACTGTCATACCACCAGTAAGTTTTTCTTTCACCACAGAGGACAGCATTATTGGTTGTACGGGCGCAGGCAATCTCATCATTAGCTCTTTATAGTTGGTCATGGCAGATTTAAATCTTACGTCCATCAAACTGAGATCAAGTACAAAAAGCAGGTCAAGGCCCAGAACACGATCACTAAGGCCAGGCGCATCATTGAATACCAGGTCTGTGGATTTGTGCAAAGTGACAGGGATTGTGCTAAGGCTCCTATCCAAAGAGCGACGTCCGGAAGCCATTGCAGGTAGGTACAACTTAGATGGCATAGAGGAATCCTCAGTATCCTCCTGGAGACTTTCAAAAACTCCTTTAACTGCCTTGGAGCACACGCTTACCTCATTTGGGTGTAGTTTGGTAAATTGGCAACTCTTCAGACTCTTCAGCAACATCTCCAAAACCATAGCATAGTGCTTCGGTGTCACAGACTTAGAACAGCCTAGGTACTCAAACAATCGCTGAAACCTTCCAAATTCTGGAGGAACTCTGTAGAGAAACGGCTTGATCTCAGAATCTTCATAAAGCTCGATGACTGCTTGACTGGGCATAATGAACTTCTTTCCTTGTTCAACCAAAATACAGGGTATAGCTTTGAGGAGGTTCTTTGCTTCACTGCCTACCATCATTGCATTATCTTGAAGAAATTTGTAAATACGCTCCATTGCCATCACTACAGTAGAACAACGTCCTGGTGAATCAATTTCCCACGGGCGAGTGCTTTCAAGATGCAAACAGATGGTTTGACAATGACGGGCAACAAGATCTACCGTTGGTTTCGTCACAACCTGTAGCTGTGCAAGGAACGTTTTGCAGTACTGGTCACGAGGGCAGCCAGGAGGACAGTTAAGCTCGTAAACACGAGACCTTGGATCTGCCCACCTTGGAAGGAGTTTCGCTTTAGTCCAGACTATTTCCTCATATTCGGATAAAACTGCTCCTTTGAAAGAAATGAAAGGAAGCTCCTCCTCCGGTCCTGAACATGGTGGACACAGTACTTGCAGTGGTTGTCTAACAGGATCAGCGGCCACAAAGGGAATATCGCGAACAAGTTGTAGCAAACCTTCTCTTACCACATCATGTCTAGAAATGAGGTGTCCAACGAGAACTTTAGACTTGTCATAAGTACTCTCGGTTCTTGCTGTGGCTGCTTCCTTTGCCACTTCAGTGGCAAATCTCTTAAAATGATCTAGAGAAACCTCGTGAACTAGACCAATTTTTCGCAAAAACGTTATCCATTCCAGTGAATTGAATGGTTCCGATGGGAAATTGTCGTCGGAGAGCATGGTTTGAAAAACATCGACATCAGGGTCATAGAAACAGGACACTGTCTGTAGAGTTCCATCTGCTAAGGAAAGTAGTGGAGTATTTCTCAAACATTCCAGTACCCTTTGTTTTACGCTATCATCTGTCATTAAATCTGCCAAAATCGATTTAAGGATGTACTTCAGATGACTCTGCCTTGCGTCCTCGCTAAGAATGGAGAAATTGGTCAGAATAAAGGTACAGTACACGTCAACAGCGGAGACGCATTCGAGTGCCAGAAACTCAAACAGCTCCGAGAGACTTGGCCAGGACTCCACAAATACTATTCCTAGTTCGCGCTCCAGGACGTCTATTTCTTTGCGTGGTATCCCAACTGGCAGGACGCATACTCTAGCATCATCGAGAGTTACAAAACCTCCGTGTGTTGCCAGGTAGAGTGGAAGCTTTCTTAGGGTGCTCCTATCGGTATCTTGCAGGCCGCTCACACTTCTACTGAAGTATTCTAAGATTGCTCTACAATCTGGCCGCTCCAGTCTTCTTCGAATTGATTGTGGATCTAAAACCACCTTTTGGTAGAGCGAGGTGAGAAGTGATGCTGGAACCTTCAGTGATGATACCAACATACCAACGAGAGTAACCGAATTTAGTGATGAGTACACTAATGTACTCGAGCTCATGGCTGAGAGGGCAGCACAGTTGAGTTCCGGCAGACCAAGTTTTCGTAGGATATCCACGAGTTTCCGACTTGCGAAATCTGGATTCTTGAAATCAAGGACTGAACCTGCATTCTTCAAGGGCGCAAGAAGATGCTCAATGTGTCGGGGCGATCTCAACAAAGAATGTGAAAGGGTGTTCTTTTTCTGTTCGCACCTTACCTCAGTAACAGGAAGAATGCTCCAGTTAAAAAGTGATAGCAGAACATCTTTTATCTTGAGGACTTTACACTCTTCATCCAATTCTGCATCGCAAAGAATATCTCTTACAAGATCGTGAAGGAACTCCCACACCTTGCATACCCAACGTTGGTTAGGGGCTGCTTCCTGGCTTGGCGACCACGTAACAAACTTGGCCTCTCCGTAGCGTTCTTGTGGTAATGTTTGAGGTAAGAAGCTGGCGAATACTTTTGCGTCCAAGGGCTTCAAAAAGCAACACTTCAGGACTGTATAACGGCTGAAAATATTCCTGTAAACTTGGTCATGTAGAAAAATATCCGGAGAACGTGGCAGAAGATCTTGATATCGAGAAAAGACCTTGGGCTCTGTGCTTGAGAACGATTGAAGGCGGTTGTCTTGTGTAAGAAGCAGTGGGAGATCCTGTAACTTCCCGAGAAAATCTTCCACTCCTTTGCAATACTGAAGCACAAGTGTTACTCCATTGACACCTTTAAACACTGTTTTATTGACGTCACAGGGAATCGGACCAATCGTACATAAGGGATAATCATGACCGAATGTTTTGTAAAAATCAATCACAGAACCAGGAGAAATGCAACAAGTAGAAACATCACATCGCTGAAATGATTCATGTACTGCCAAGGAAAAGGCCACAAGGTTGAAACCACTTTCAAGTAGTATCGTCTCAAATGTCTTTCTCATTTTCCCCCGTTTGTCATCTGTGTCCTCATGAGATGACTTGACAAAAGGCTCCGTCTCTGCAAGGTTGTTGAAGAATGCTTGATGTCTTCCACTGCCAGTTGGCGGAAGCCATGTGACTTCAACCTCGGTAGTTCTTTTCTGGACCCTCCGAGTGACATCCAATGTTCTGTTTCTAACGACTGGTAGAATTCGTAATTCTTTTCGATTTAGTTTTTGATAAACAGACTCAACCAGTGTCTTCCAATACTGATCTGTGGTAGGCTGCAGTGGGAAAATGGTCTCGTACACATTAACCTTCTGGAAAATTCCACTTTCGGTAGAAGCGGATTTACCTGGGGTTACGGGAAGTTTAAGAAACGTCCGCACTTCATCCAGCAGCCGAACGTAGCACGATGCCACGACATCTTGGAGTAAAGCACTGTTCCAGTCACTCCGATATCCGCCATGGCCAGCTTCATCTCTCCATAAATTTCTCCTTGCCTCATGGTCCAGCGCAAAGTGACCGTTAATGTGAACTGGCAGGTTGGTTTCGAATGGAAGTGGCAGGAAGCAGTAAACTTTCTTTCTTCTTTGCACACGATCTCTTGAAGATCTCTTTTCCAAAAGGCAGGCCACACCACCTCGTGGAAGCATCCCAAGCTGACGTGCCTTAAAGGCATCAACGATACTCCTTTTTACAGACTCCTCAAAACCGATTTGTTGCACAATTAGCCATTTTTCCTGGTTACCAAGATTGTCAGTAATGTTCAAGACATAGGAAACTTTTTTCACCAACGCCTGACTCGTAAGAACCTCCCTTCTTTCATTTGCCATTTGTCCAAACTTCTTGACGTAATCAGCAAATTCTTGTCTGTTGACTTCATCCTCCTTGGACATGGCTGCTTTAACTGTGTAAACATTCACCAGATTTCCGCCTGTTCCATCGACTTCACAGAGTGTTATCTTCTTTACATTGTTTACAAAGAGAAGGACTTCAAATAACTCCTTCTTCAGCTCTTCCATCATTTCATCTAGTTTTCCCAGAGACACAGAACTTGATGTTATCTTGGATTCCCGTTCCATTTCCTTTGTTCGTAGGGGGAACCTGAACATGGTTGCGTTGTCTCTTGGAAAATGTTCTCCTAAATAGCAAGGGAAAACATCTGGGAAATCTCTCTGAAGGGTTGCGCTTACTACAAACATCCTTCCAGGTTCTTGCAGACTTGCACCAGGAGCGTACTTGCAATTTGGGTCAAATACACACAACACATCTCCAATGTCGTCTCCTTTCGAAATGAACGATGGTGCATCTGTCAGATGGTAGACAGCATTAAAACCGACGCCGTACTGGCCAGTCTTGTTCGGATCATCTCCCTTACTTCCTTCTCCAAGGTTCTGTATTCCAACAATATCTGCCTTTGTAAATGGCTTGTTATTGTACACACACAACGCAGGACCCTGTAGCTGTTGCCAGCTGTCTTCAAACACTCTTTCTTGGGGATGTTGCCTTGGATCTTTGACGAAGCAAATCTCAGTTGCTTGGGAATCATCTGCATTTTGAAGAAGTTCTTTTAAAATCTCTTTCTCGCATGGGTAACCTGTTAGAATACGATTCAGGCGATTTGTCAGTTTTTCCTTCTGTCCATAGGGAATGCCAACGGCATGACGATTCAATTCTTCTTCTCGTCGTGTTTTAACACCCACTTGGAAGCAGGTTGCCCAAGGTATTTTGCCACTGACATACTGCACGCTGGCATCATCAGGCATCCAAGGGCAGTTTTTAAAACAAAGATCAGGCAATGGTCGCATCACTCCTTCAGAGTTGGGAAGGTAAACAGTTCCCCACCTTTCTTGTACCTCCGATGAATGAACCTCAGAAGCTTGAAGTGTTTCTCCAAGTTGAACTGCCAGCTGAATTGCGACTTGAAGATTATGCTCATCTAGGTCAGTCTCGCCAAACTGTTTCTTCACTTCTTGAAGGCTTGAGATGTAGTCTTCCTCATCAAACATTTCTTTAACACCTACTACTTTCATTAACTTAGGAAATCTGTTAGCCAGATGCTGTGGCAGCTTGAAAAGAAATGGCGAGCAGTCAGCCGGAAGCTTGAATGCCACGTGCTGTGCGGAAAGAAACCTCCTTCCGACAAGAATGAAACTCTCTCCGCTGAGATAGATTTTGCATTCAGCACCATATTTTTCAGTAGCTTGCTCCATGTATCTATACACTGTGAGGCAAACTCTACGTAATTCCTCGTATTCTTCAGCATTTAGTGCCTCGACGTTCACGGACATTGCTTGTTGAAGTTGCTGTATCACGTGGTCTAATGTGGCATGCTTTTCGTCCAGCTCCAAAAGCTCTTTGACTTTTTTCGGAATAAAAACCCCGACCAATGGTTGAGTACAGCAAACTCGGTACTTTTCCTCCTCCAAGAACACTTCTTCGGGTGCGAGTAGTACCTGCAGCCGGGTAGGGCTTTGAATACCATCTCCTCTCCAGGGAAGAGGAAAGTTGACTGGCTTGTTGAGAACGGGGAGAAATTTGGCCTTTATAAGGCGTCGGCGATCGGCAGGTGAGATCGGGTGTCTTTGTTCTAGCTTCGTGTTCATGAAAGCTAATAACGCCTTCACTCGCTTTAATGCTGTATTTCGGTCGACAGCATTTAACGTGTGAATGCTTTCAGCTCTTTCTGCAACGTCGGACCATGGAAGGTTGTCGGATACCATTCCCAGTTGTTCAAGTTTCGCAAGTCGTTGGAAATTAAGATACGATTCCTGATTGCCAAAAGGAAATCTCCCATCACAAGGACTGAATGATGATGCTGCTTCTCTGCCAGGATTTACAAGTTGGCTAGGGCACTTGAGCGTCTTACCAGATGGCGATACTGGAATGCAGGCATGCTGTTTTATCAAAGGATGGAAATTTCTACTGTTATCATCCAACGCATGCAAGGTTAGTACATCTCTGAGGGAAGCAGGAAGTCTTGATATGTTCTTGAAGAAGCATTCACGGAAAAAACGGTCCTTGCTGCAGCTTCTTTTACTTATCTCTTTCTCCAGACCACACCTTTCGAACGACTTGAATACTTCAGACGGTAAATCGATGATCACCTTGCTTTCTCCATAAATCATTTCAAAAACTTTAAAAGAGGCCTCTCCAATTTGAGATTCTCTGCGGAACTCTGCATCAAGGAAAAAAACGTTGTTGATGTCAACCCAATGAACTCCATCGGAGAAAAGTGGAAGACCTCCTCTGGCGACTTGTTCATAGAAAGATATCATGAGAGGGGAGTAGTTGTGGTGTACATTTGAAATCGTTGGCCACAGCAAATGGAATTTATATGAGCTTCCAATGGGGACAAGTGACGTCATATCCTGAAGGAGACTCAGAAAGGCAGAACAAATGGAATCTTGCATGAGCACTTCGTTCCATTTCACTCTATAACAAGATTTGTCATCTTCAAGTTTCTCCTGCAAATGGCGTCTGTTGGAAGCAACTGCAAATGAGCCATTTATGTGCACAGGCAAACCACTGTGGCTTGGAAGTGGTAGGTAGCAGAAAACAGTGCCATTAACATCCCGTCCATCGACATTCTTGACAACTGGGGATGGCAAATATTGGTTTGATTTTTCTTCTAACAACGGAACAGCTACTCCTGCCGATGGAACCAGACTTGGATCATCATGCTCCTTGACAAACTGCATTGCCTGGCCAATGCCCATTGATGACACAATAAGCCATGTTACCTTCTCCTGTTGAAAACGAGGGTCAACTTTGAAATAATCCAGACCACGTTTTGTGAAATTGCAAGCAATGTCCGCCGTGAATGTCAATTTCGGAAACTGCTTTGGATCGACATCGACATCTCTTGCTCGATTCGTAAATTTCGATGCCACTTGAAGGAAGTTGCATTGTTTAAGGAAATTCTGTTCCTCACTACTGAGCTTCCTTGCTGTGGCTGGTAGCGTGACATCGAAAGTAAACGGCCTCTGTATCCTTATTTTGGAAGCCGATTTGGTAACCTCGAACAGCAATGAAGGTTGTGGATTTTGAGATGAACACTGTGACAGGTGGTAGATGCTAACGCGGAGTACGTTCTGTGTAAAAATAAGCAAATTGTTGGCGCCTTGAAGAAACATTTGCAACAGTTCTTGCATTTCGTGGTCGTCGTAATACAGCTGCTTAATCTTACTACGTATTGCTTGCTGTCTTGTTCTCAGTGGAAACCGAAAAAGTGTTCCATCAAATGAGTTGACTTCCCCGTTCAGATGAAACTCACAGCCAAATATGCCATTGAATGGTTTGAACTGATCCCTATATTCCCGAAGTCCGTCAGCATCTTTCCTGAGATCAATCTTCTTGCCTGGCCTAGCCGCGTTCTTTTCTATGAAATCCCCGAGGTGCGACATGTGAGGGTCAAAAACTACGAAATAGTGCCTACTTAAAAACATAGGCACATCTGTCAAATTGTAGACTGCATTGAAGCCAAGTCCGAACTTTCCAATCTTCTCAGTGTCATGCTCTTTCGTCGCGCCACTCAATTTTTCTATGTTCACAAAATCCTCATCTCTGAATACAGCGTCGTTGTAAGCCCACAGTGCAGGACCCTGGCAGTCTCTCATTCCTTCATCAAAGAGATAGCTCATGGCATTTTTGTTCGTTCTTTCATCGTATAGGAACCTGATTTCAGT
>OZ026601.1:26434913-26467413 GCA_964020085.1 Micromussa lordhowensis
CAGTCCCCCTTTTTATTGCCAACATGGTGGCGAAGTGCCGTGTCCTTTGCGGATTGTCAAGGTAAGAATGGAAATAGATTCAACGTTTCAATGTGACTTACCATCCCAGCACGACGCCATATTGTTGCTAGAGTGAGCACGAGAAGATCCCAGGGTGGTCTGGGTAATATGTTGCGTGAGACTCCAAGATGGCGCGCGGCGCGAGGTGAGTCTGTTATTAAAATGTCCTACTGTGCTGCTGCTAAGAAAATCCATTTTGATATATTTTATTTCCTACGATATAGTTTTCTTTCCGGGACAAAATAAAAAGGAAGAAAAAAAATTTGCTTGACTCGTCGTTGACTCGAGGTTGACTCGTGACTCGAGGTTGACTTGGGCTCGCGGTTGGCTCGTGTAACCCCATAACTCCGTATGGTGTTATGAATAAAGGTTTCAAAGTATCATTGGGGATTCTAGGAAATTCTGCTGTAGTTTCCTGTTATGTCCTTCCCAGACAAAAAGCTCATTTGTATGATAATTTTATATTGACAGTAGCTTGAGTAAATAAATTTTAGTTTGTATGGCCAAGAAAGTGTTTGTTTTGACGTCGCGATAACAAATGATCCTAATGTCTCAATGCTTTGACAGAATTAGAATTTCTAGACATAATTTATTCACTTTTTAATGTCGGGAGTTAAATCTCTCACCGTCAAAATCTACTTGGCTTGTGTTTCGAAAAGTACAACAAAACTATTGCTGCCGCCAACATCAACAAGGCCTTTCAAAGAATTGTATACCTCCTGTTTCAAGGTGCCTGAGGTATTAATTTCGCTGCACTTATTAATAACTGGCAAGTATTGGTATTTCTATCAAATAGCCGAGGTTAGAAATACAGCGACACCTGCCTGAGTCCTGTTTCGGCATAGTTCGGCAAGAAATAAAACTTCTGAATACACGCCAAGCGAAGCCGGATCGGTGAAATGATTCAGGCACGTTTCAGAAAAACGTTTTAGCGCCGAAGCACAGGGCGGTTTATCGATCTTTACGCGTTTTTAAGGGTTTGGTTCGAATGAGGAGGAACATGTGATATACTAAAGCTGTACGTAAACAAAGCTATATGAACGCCTTACTTGAGGCAATTTATGAAGCATTCTTTTCCCAGTTTCTGTTTGCGAGTCATTCTATCGCAGTCCTCATTTTTTTCCCTTGTAAACATAATAGTACAGGAACAATCGCAGTGTACATGGTATGACATATCTGATCGCAAGTGAGCGAGATGATTTAAAACACAGTGACACATGTGAGGTCTTCAAAAGGACGGTGTTATTTTGCGTTTACGGTCTCCTGTATTTTTCAAATGAGCGAACTTGACAACATCAAATAAATATAGAAAACAATTCGGTACAATTCAGTAAGGCCTAAGAGATTTTACCAATCGGGAAGCCCAAAACCGATAGCGTGACTTTGTAGTAGTAGCTTGTAGTGCATAGTCTCTGAAAGACTTCTTACCTTTTTGATACTAAATGACCGTTGTTTTTGTAGGCCGTCCGACAAATCAGTCTCTACTAACCATTCGATCATGTGATCTTTAAATGAGTTCCAAACAAAATCATGATATAGAGAGGTTTGGCATTATGGACAGGAATTTTCATTGGCACTCGGATACTAGTAACAAAGCGTCTAAAATTAATAGTATTCCGATTGGGATTTACATGTAACTGTCGCCAATAGGATGGCAGTCGTAATGTTACTTATGTCTTGTGATATTATAGTTCGAATTTTGTAATCGACTTCAAGTTCTCGTTCTCAGAGCAAATCGTACTGACATCGGGCGGATTTCGCTATTAAAAAGCCCTCCTCGAGCAATCATACAAACCTCGGATTTCCTGCTAAAGACGTTTCTAAAATATAACATACTGAAAGATTTTCTTACCTCTTTCTTAGTTTCAAACTGCTTTTGAATACGTATTCGCTTATCACTAACGTACGAATACAGTGCATTCTTTGCAAGAATCGTCAACGATTCTGTGAAATGCTTTTGCAATGTCCGAAAATATCTTTCCGAGAAAAACAAGATCATTATCACATGATAGCGATACGTGACGTAAATGATCTTTCACTCTCGTACCCAGAGCCACCAGTCCTTCTGGCCCGGTGGGGCCTTGGCATGACGAAAAGGAGGCCCCTCTGGAAACGTGCGATGCCACGTCGTACGTGTGAGGGAGGTGGAGTGGGGTGAGAGAAGCGGAAGGCTTGAAAGCTGAAAGCCTTATCGCAAACCCAAATCTCTGGTTTGAGTAACTGTTACTACGTTCAAGTGTTTTGGTATGACTTTATTTCGATCACAGATGCTGCATCGGGATAAATATGTACAATTGACAGCCCTGAATACCCGTATTTAGCTGGGTGCAGAGTTTTGTCTGAACTGCCTCAGGCCTTGTAAGAATATCTTCTTGGTCTGATCCATCATCTCTTGGTAGAATTTCAAGTCCTCCTCTTTCGATTTCAGCGTCGAACTGAGCGCTTCTTTCAGCGCGTCGTTTTCGTCTGTTTGGATAGCGAGCCTGCGAACAGAGAACACACCCATACTGAGCGAGCCGTTAAAATTAGCGAAAATAAACAGGCAACATAAAACATCGAGCACTGAATTCATCCATAGCCTGGGAGATGAAAGTACGAGTCAAATTATCGTTTACCACAAAGCAATAATTCAGAACGTCCACCCGGTGCACTTTGTATAGGTAATCATACGGTTTTTCTCGTTCAATTTGAAATTAATTTGCACGAGAGAGTTTTTCAAAAAGCTGAAATTGCACGAGCCGCTTCGGCTTCGGCTACTTGCTAATAATACAAACATGAAAAAATTCGCGCAGAAAAATTGCCGCAAGATCATTCTTGAAGCCATTTTTTTCGCATTCGAGAAAACTTTTTTCAGAGTTTCCGTACAAAATTTTTGTCACTGCTTTACATGATATCATTCATGATTGGCCTACAAAATTTCTCATTGCCTTTCTGCCAATCATTATCCAGAATTAAGATGTGTAATTTGCACTAGTGCTACACTTTTTGCACCGGTGTTACACTTTTTGCACTGGTGTTACACTTGAACTGCACTGCCCTCAGCCAATCAGAATTGAGTATTTTTTCATGTGTATTATTAATGGCGGAACAAAGATTACTATTACTTCGTTATGCTCTTTAATAAACTTGCAGTAACGGATAGACGTATTCGGCTAACGTGTTTACATCCTTGTTGCCACCCAATTCAGATCACGTGATGATTCATTTGGGAGGATACAATTGTTCTGTTTGCACGTACCCTCATGCACGCAGTTACGCGTAGCAAATTGCACAATTGTAACCTCCCAAATGAATCATCACGTGATCTGAATTGGGTGGCAACAAGGATGTAAACACGTTAGCCGAATACGTCTATCAAGGAGATATTCTCGGGTACAAACAGCATCTTGCTCGTTATTGGACCGTAAATGGAACTGTTTCCATAGATGACACCAGCCAGGGTAACTGCTGTGGTAATCGATTGGTTGGAATTTCATTTGACGGTGCGCTTGTCCCACTAATTGCACAGAGCGCGTCAAAACATGCTCAGAGGAGCTGTCACATTCATTACTTTGTTCTTATCACATATTGGCGTTATTCATGCAATATATTACACGACAGGCTCACAGTCAATAACTACTTGTCCTACCTGGTCGCAAGTTCATCCACGTCCTCCGTCTTTGCCTGTCGTTCATGCACCGCACTCCCTGTACTGTACCCCTTCCCCCTTCCCTTGGCCGCCACACCCTGTCCCGACTGCACTCGGCTTAACTGCTTCTCCATGTGGGCCACTTGACGTCGCTCCTGTTGCCACTTGTTGTTTGCCTCCAGCTCGCTGTTTTTGGCTTCATCGACTCTGAAAATGCGCATAGATTTGGGTTTCACTTCTAAAGTTTAACCGAGTTAATTCAGACGTCTTTCATTGAGGCATCTCTAAAGTCTTCAAAGTTAACTTCTTCGAACGAAAATATTGAAATCCATGTTTCACTACATGCAAACAGCTTAAAAACCTGACTAGGTTCCCGTAAACAGAGTGCATGGACACTAAACTACTGTACACTATTCCAGTTGAACGAAAAAGAAAAACTAATGATTTAGAAAACACTGGTGTTTCAATTGCCGGTTTTCACATGACGTCACTAAAATTCAAACTACAGAACTATTGATCCTCCTGATATTTTACTTTCATGATGTATAAAAGCAGCTGAAAACTAATATCCATAAACATTTTTTGCTCAGAATGGGTTGTTGGTTTTGTGATAGACCACGCTTGAATTTCTTAAGCTTCTGCGTGACGCGACATTTACATGACGGCCGTGTTGGTTAAAAAGTGACTTATTTCAGGACTTATTTCGGGAATTTGGCTATCTGAACAGTTCTTGTATTAGAAAACGTATTATTTTAATGTTTTTTTAGTTCCTCGAGAGATAAATTCACGCTTTTGTAGCAAAACTCAGTGACAGATGTTTCTGTTGGTTTCTGGCCGCCATCTTGGTGCCCATCCGGATGGGCACCAACGTGGCGTCTCCTTACAAATCTCTATAAATTTTGGGGAAAAGTTTCTCCGCATATCTTGCATAAGAAAAATTATTGTGATCTGAATCTTGGCGAGAGTCTTTGCATACTTACCTTCTTTCTTTTCTCAGATTCTGGACTTCATCTATTGAACGGTTTTGATTTTGATTTTGAATGGCGTGACACTGAAAACCAGCAATAGGCCAGTTTTCAATATACTCAAATTCTAACCAGGCTCTGAGGATTAGGGGAATGAAAATAAAGTTAGAATGTCCTATTCCTCCTACGGCGCCAACAATGCCGCCCCTCCCTCTCCTCCCTCCCCGTTCGAATGATTTACCACTCACCTTCTTTGCAGGAGCGTCACGAGTTCCAACAGCCGATCCCTCTCAACTTCAGCGGTTTGACACAACGACTTGCTCTCCTGTACTTGAGATCTTAATACCTGGATTTCCTCGCTGAAACAATTCAACATTGAATAGAAATTAGGGGGCGACCTATGACTTTTGATGGACGGGGTAGGTGAGTTTGACAAAAAATATCTGCAAGTACACTTGCACCAAAAAAAAGTTCACTCACGTTCAGTGAGCCGAAAAAAAGCTCGTTACTCAAGGCGGAGGACAACATGAAGCGAAGTTATCGTTCATTCCTTCCTTCGACCAATAAAGATTCACAAAAATGACAACAGACTTTGAGTTGTCTTGCCTTTGAGTTTGCAGTCCACCAGTCATTAAAAAACAAATTCACACTAAAATTAGGGGTATGATGTTCCTTGCTAAGTAAGACCAAGTAACAGTGACTGCTACTGCTTCATGTGCCACACATGAAAATTCGACCTAAAGGAAAACAAAGGGAACCATTCTCGTGCACTGTACCTGCCCCCCGCACTATTCCTGCGTCCCCTGCTTCCTCTCCCTCCGCTGGGTGGAGTGGGGGGAAGCTGGTATCCCTGCGCAGAACCTCTTCCCGACATGCCATTCACGCTTCCTCTTGACATAACATGCCGTCGATTTGGGCCGCCGGGAACGGATGGAGCCTGGGTTCGACCGGGTCCTTCTCGCTGGAGTTTTGATGGAGTCGCCTGTCCCTTGTGTGGCACGTTATTTTGTGGCCCGCCGTTCTCGACCCTCTCTGCAAAAGGCCCTCTAAACAGTGGTTCTTCTACAGAACCGTTCACAGAGCCATGGACAGGCGTTGTTCCTCTATATAAGGGACCTTGAGGGCAATCGTCGTAGCGTGGGGTACTTCTGTCAAATCTTTCTTCCATTGTTTGTAAATCTTCCGTACTACACGCCACAGATTTGGTCTCGCGCTCTGATAATTCACGGTACTTTTCTGTTGTGTTTTGCAGTGCTTGCCTTGCCTTACCCAGTTCTTGTTCTAGTTGCTGTATTCGTCCGTCCCGTTCTTGGCACGCCAGTTTCAGATGCTCTATTTGGGCCTTGTCCTGGGGTGTACTGACAGGCTTTGGGGATGGCGGAGTTTCTTTTTTACTTGCCGCACTCTTGAGCTGTTGTTGTTCCCTCTGCAAAGGTACACATGAAATAAATACACTTTGCTTGCATCCATGGTTTTTCTCCTGGCAAATAAAGGATGACGTGACAAGCTACACCTGTATAAGCGAATGAGCCCGGCTTAGCGGGATAACCGTGACTTTCAACAGATCTTAGTCTCCTCCGCAGCCGTTTTTGGGATGTCACGCAACGCTCTTTCCCCCTCCCCCTTCCCCCCCCAAAAAGCGTTTAGAGCGTTACGTGAAATCCCTAAAAACGGCTGCGGAGAAGGCTAAACAGACATCGGATCCACTCTAAATCAGTGAACATTACCATCAGTGCCGCAATAAGCTCATCATCATGAGCGCCTTTCTCCAGCAGAGTCTGCACTTGAGCCTTCAGTCCCTTCAATTCGCTGGCCAGCACCTTGTTACGAGCCTTAGCTGCGTCGTGTTTCTGTTGTAGTTTGGTGTGTTCTTGGTCTAAGCTCTCGAAGTCCGCTTGAGTTTTCTAATGAAGAGCAATGAAAAGTCGTCTATGATCATTTGACAAGTTTGCGAAGGAAACCTACAGTGTAGGCTCCGGAAAGGGGGAGATCTTTAGTATTTCATCTCCAGTGAAGGACCTTTCGCTAATTCGATCGGAACACGAGTACAAGACTGAATATGATTACGGGTTTTCAAAACCTACATGCAGTGCTTGTGCTTTCGATTTAGCAAATTAACGTCAAGTTTTCATGCGTCTATCCTGTAGTTGATCATGAACTTCGTCATAACATTGTCAGAGTAATCACACGGCGATAGCCGAGTGGATCCGCAGACTACTATAACAATGCTATGACGAAATTCATTGTCAAAAACAGGACAGATGCGTGAAAAACTGACAATTTACTTTTTACAATGACATACTGTCAAATTGTCCGTTCTCGCTCGTCGCGTCAACATCGCATAGATTCATGCGTCTGTCCGCTTATCGACAATGAAAATTAGCCAAAGAGCGCGCGAGAATTTCAGCAGTTATTGTCAGATATCACGTTTCACAGCAATCCTGTACCGTTATGGCGAGGACTGAGTACTCCGGGAACGTAACTGGATTGAAATTCCAAAGTGTAAACGTACTCTTGAAGGGTGAAGAAACTTTTCACTATACCTTTTACAGGGATTTTTGCCTTTTGCATGATTTTTGCCATTCCTTTAATTAATATTCGTTAAGAGTACATATTTGTTTCTAACCTCTTGGGCCTCTTTTCGATCTTTCTCGATCTTTTTCAGCACCGAGCGGTGTTTTTCATCGTACTGTGACGGCGCTGTGGACGGTGACATCATGGCGGACCTCATGAGGATGTTGTTGGACGTTGCCGAACCGCTCCGCGCGACTTGATTCAACTGACCTTTTAACTCAGAAACCTGCGTGAAACAAGAAAATGTCAAGTGCACTTCAACGAGTCAGCGGTCAAAAGCACTGCACACGCGCGTACGTTTCCCGCCAAAACTGCCGCCTATAAACGTCTCAAATTTTGGAAATCTTCCAATGCGAAGGCACTGCAAAGCTAAGCTTTGTACGCCACATTACCTTGTTTTGCAAAGAAGTGATCTGCTGTTGTCTTCCTCGCCATCCACTGGAATCATTCAACAGTGCAGTGATGTTAAACCCATCTCCCACTTCCTTAGCAAGGACCTTAAAAGGTAAATAAAATTGTTTTAGCTCCCGACTCAAATACGTTTTCCGATGGGTGTCGTGGGTGAAAGCTCACTAACGAACAAAACTTACTAACTTCCTAGGGCGAACAACAACTTGAACTTTTGACTCTCACGTGATCAGGTCGTGCACCTTGAAACCGCGGCAAATTCGTTGTGCCAGCCGGCTTCAAGCAAATTATTTTCACGTAGTTTTTTTTTTTCTATTTTTGAGTTGGAAGGTAAAATATTAATGACTGGCCGCACAGGAAACAGTGAGTTTTTTCCCCTTGACCTCAGGGTTTCCCTCGCCTTCGGTTTGGGGAACATTGAGGGTCTCACCCGGGGAGGGGTCTCCCATATAAAGTGGCCAGGGGTGCTCATCGTACCGTTTAGGGGTTGAAAATAGCGGATTTGGTATCTCAGAGAGACAGCCTCAAAATGTCCACAGCATGAGCTGTCGCGGTATCTTTTAGGCTATTGAGCCGAAAACGACGGTGTGTGCTTTTAAGAATTGGTACCTCTCAGGGATGAAAAAAATTTCAAGTCACACCCACAAAACAGGATCTTGTTAACTCTTAGGGGTTCTTTTTCAAAATTTCCAACCAGCACCCCCCCAGTCCTTTTTATATGGGAGCCCCCCCGGAGTCTCGGGAAAATAAAACTCACTGTTACCCTTGGGGCCAATCATTAAGTGCTTAATGATTAACGCAGCACCCTACCCTAAAACGGACCAAAAAGTTTGTTAAAATATGGTGAAAAAAGACACAGCCTTTTGAGGTAGTGTTTTATATCATGGACGCCAACACTTCCTGCTCTTTTACAAAACAAGATTTGACTGTCAAACAAGCATATCGTGTAGGTTTCTGTTTTGTTCTGTGCAATTAACCTAAGTTTTGACAGTTACATGTAACTCTTGTTTTCAATGCTTTTTACAGGGTTTATTTGGAAACAACCTTGTTTTACACCACACCCAGTGGACAAATCACGTCATGTGATAGGTGTTAAAATGTCATGATTTTTTTGGTTTATTGCATCACAACACTAGTGGTCTTTGATTAGCCTAAGTTTCAGAAATTTTACTTAAATACGTTGCAAAGTAGAAATGTTGGCTTGAAGTCAGTCAATACGAATGTAGACATTTGAGAAAAATGCACTTTAAGTTTCTTACACGAAGGATTAAGCATTTAACAAGCCACAAATAGTGGGAGGGGGTGCAGATTGGATCTTGGGGGAGAGGATGCAATGGTTCTATTTCGTAAAAAGTAACCGCAGTTGTAGGAAATATTCGTTTTCATAAGGGAAATGAATGAGCCTGTGATGGCAATTCGAGGCAAAGCTTTTCACAAGTAATTATACCAATCGAGTTGTCATGTCTTAAAAGCTTTTTCCTACATAGTTTCGTTCATATATGTTAAAACTAATCTATATTTTTGGTCGCATTCTTATAGTCAACAGCCATTGCTATGGCCCTTACTGCGTAAAAAATTCATATCACTGTGTACTTTCCTAAATTCACACTAATCTAGAGGAAAATTCGGCAAGATCGTCTCAAAATATTTTTGACAAAGTTCTTTGTTCCTCCAGCAGAGAACTTTGCGCTTGCCCCCTGGCTTACATGTACATTTCAGGTGGAAAATGAGGGAATTAATGATGCAAATAATTTTACATCATGATCAAAAAGATTTAGAAATAGCCAAGCAAGCCAAGCAATTAGTAGCTATATATTAAAGACAATATGATTTACATTTCTCATACAATGAAAACATGGGGGAAGGGTTATCAATTCCCCCCCCCCTCACTTTGTGTACTCCCCAGTGGGGGTATGAATTTGTGTGCATCTGAGGGTTAGGAAACTCATGTCAGCATAGAGCACAAAGCACAGGAAAACCTATGTTGCTTAGCAAATTCAGAGCTATTAACAAAATATACTGAAAGTTAGCTCAGTTAGTTCTCAGAGACAGTTTGTTTCCATTGATCAGTACTTGTTCCCCCTCCCAACATAGTTATTTACAAGCAAAACTAACCTTGTGAGCAACCTTCAAGTCTTTCTTTAACTTCTCACACTGATTCCTGAACTCAGCCACTTTATTGTTTGTTTGGCTGAGTTTTTCTTGCAAGGCTGTCATTTCAGAATTGTTCTGCACAAAACAAAAAAATACAAAATGCAACAATGGTCTAACACCCAGTCATATTTTGTTACATGTATGCAGACAGAGATCAACAACATCACAATTAACAAAAATAATAGTAATTACAGCTATAAAATTTGAATAACAAGATCAATGAGATCATCAAGGGAAGGAAGTTACTGCATGATAAAAAGCAGTAATGTACCTTTTCTGTATCTGAAGACTTGGGCTTAGATTTTGACTCTGCACTGGATTGACTTTGCATAATTCCTGACGATATCATCTACATGTAAAGAAACATTGATTGCTTGATGTCAAATTAAACAGTATATTATTAACTAAAGCTGCATATATACAGCTCAACCATGCTATTTTGAATTCTTGAGGGAAACAAAATATATATTGAGATAGTGCAGGGGTTCAAGATGGCTGATAGCAAATGGCTGAAAAATATATGTACATCCAAGGAAAAATAGTGCCAGGATTAACAGTTTGAGATGGCAGGGACAGATCAGAGTTAAATACATGTACATTATACTGATACAGGGATCCATATCAAGGTTTTTCCAAAGTTGTCAGCCAGGCAAGTAATTGCCAGATGACATACTCGCCCTGGCAAAATTTTACTTGCCCATTCAGTAGGGAAGAATGGCAACTGAAAAGCATGTATTAGGAAAGTTTACTTTTTCATTATTTTCACATGACCAGCCTCAGTATAGTACATGATGTCAGTTAAGTGCAACTGTCGGCGGGCACAGAGAATCTAGGTACAAATGAAAATCAAGGCCATGCCATGAAGGCCGAAAGAAATGCTTTTGCTCTTCCTGCTCCTATTTGGCTTGTTTTTCGATAGTGTTTGAACACTACTAAACGCCATATCCTGATCAAAACAGCTGATGCGATTGTGCTGTGTGTTTTCATGGATACAGATTCAGATTCAGTACAGAGCCTGCAACGATTTCATTCACGGAGAATATCACATCATCCAAGATGGCAAACAGAAATGATGATTTTATCGCGAAAGAAAGAAGAATGCAGGGAACTCATAAGAAAATTTAAGAACCATTTTGTTTCTTCCTAGTAGAGTAGACATAGTAAAGTCGTCCAGCGGATGAGTTTTTGTATTGTTTTGGTCATCTCTACGATTTTTTAGTCATCACAAATGACCAGGTGACTCCAAATATGGATCCCTGCGTATCAACATTTTACACATAAATGTAGCTCTACTGATACAGTGTACAAGTCAATGTCATTGACCTGTATCTGTATGACTGTTAGCCACTGAACCACGGACTTTCTCTAGAGAATGCTGTATGTTGGGTGTATGTGTACAGTGTTGTACCAGGTACATGTAGCTTGCATAATAGCCTTAATGGCAGAAGTGGCTGAAGACGTTTCTTGCCAACATAGTTTATTGTGCAGAACCTCATTATTACATGTAGGTACCTCTCTCTCCATTTCTTTCATTTTCTTTGTCATTTGGCGTAATTTATTACGCTCACTCTCCAAGTCTGCTGTCAGTTCTCTATTCTTTTTTGAGAGTTCCATGATTCTGCCAGCAGCAGTGTCGGCAGCCACCCCAGTACCTAAGAAACAAAAACGTCATCATATCAGCCCAACAGTCTGCGTATCTGTATAATATTATAACATCCGTACCCACATACAACCAAATACCCTGGTCCCAGGTCATCGCAGTGATTAAAAAGGGTGGGAGAAGGAAACTTACTCATCACCGCCCAACTCTTTTTTTGCTGCTTCGCAGCTCACATTGAACTGAGAGATAGAAGAGACAAAATATCTGGAACCCCGGTATCAACTAGCCTGCTAACGCAGACATATTTCCGGCAGTCACTTGGTTCAAGTGACAGCTGGAAATACCTCTGCGTTCGCAGGCTAGGCATCAACCAATACAATAACCATTTAAAAACAACAGACCTTTTTTATAAACAAACACAGCTGAGCAGTACACAAATAGTACAGGTGCACATACATGCACAAATAGTCAATGCTCATACTGTTGTTCAAACTGTTTAATACAAGTATGTACATGTACAATGTAATATAATACAAGTACATGTGAAAATAACTGCACATGGTGCCGGTAATTCTCACCAGCCAGAGCTCTTTTCTCTTCATCTCGCGCTTTTCTCAGAATCCTCATTTCTTCGTCTCTTTCTCCAAGTAGTTTGTAGAGTCTACCATTCTCATCTTTTAAAACCTAAATTACATGTATGTGAAGTCTTTGTTACAGACATGTACTACAGTAACTGTAAAATTCTTTGAATCTGAAGTTGTAAATTTAATCTACGTGACTCTATAGAAACATTCAGCTGAGCACAGTATGTATCTGATGATGTGAGAGGCACATATCTTTAGAGTGACTGTACAGTTTTGTATGGTATAATGGCTGGCAACTGCTTAGAGGCCTCAGATCAAGCACTGACATTTGCATACTAGCCAAAGTCAGTGTGTTGTGTACATAATCAGTAAAGCAGTTTACTCTCATAGTACATGTACATCTAACGACTTACTGTCATTGAAGGAGTCAAATAGTTGTCTGAGGTAGAATTTTCCGCTGTAACCTCACAGTGTATCTTACCAATGTTTTATCAGTTACACAATCAAATGGACAAGTAAATTATAATTGTTAGGCTGTGATCAAGTAACCAGACAAAATGTTATCACATGCCACACTAAACAGACGGTCAAGCATTTTTCCTGATCATTTTGATGTTTGCACATGTACAGGTATGCACTATATTAAGTGCAACATGAGTCTCTTTAAAAGTAGAAGTCTTATGCAGCTACAGCGATTGTGTAAAGACGTATATGTTGCAGGTCAAAATGAAATTCAGGTTAAAATGAGACTCCTTAAGTTTGTCTCTTAACCCCAATTAGTAATGGGTCATGAATAATTAAGCTTAGTAGACAAAGGAAATTGAGCATCAAACTAGGTTAAAATTGTTTTAACCTGATAGTCATTTTGACCCGCAACATATACATTCTTTAAGAAAGAGAGAACATGTAACTTGTTTCTATTGAGTCATAGAAAGACAAATGGAAGTTTGGGAGATTGAGAATGATTCCACAGCTTTTTCTAGTCCTCTACGCTTTCACGAGTGCTTCTATTAAACAATCATTAGATTATGAGCTCTAGATTTCTATCGCATGATAGTTGACGACCAAGTCAGCTATCATGCATAGAAATAGAAAGCAGATAATCAAATTGTTTTCGTATAAATCTACTAGTCATTCAAAACTTTATCTAAATCTTCTTCACAAACACTTCAGAAGTGCCAAGAAGGGCACACTGCTATGCTACTCGCTATCTATCACAGAATAGATAGCGAGTAAATCTTCTCAAAACTTCTCAGTCTATGATTCTTAATTTATTGTTATATGTGTGCAAATTTTAATAACTTGAACAGGCTGCTAGACAGTGGTCTTTACATACAGGTGGTGGAATTCCACCGGGTCCCAGCTTCTACTGAGAACCCTGTGAGTTGCACATTAGAAATATGATTTTTAACCAATCAGAGCACGTTTTTGGGGGCTCTTCCTAAATACATGTACATATAGTAATGGGCTGATCATTAGAAAAGTTATACATGTACATGTAAGACTGGGCAATACACACTTTCTAAAAATAAAATAAAAAATTATATAGTTGATTTCTTTCTGGATTCTCCCTGCCTGTACATAAATTTAAATTCATATTTTTGATTTAATCCTCCTCTGCATAATGCAATAGACTCCCATGCCATGGACTAGCATCCCACCCGGGGGAGGGAGGTGGTAGAAATACTCCTAGTCATTTCACGCTACAGAAATCAGGATATTAGTTCCAGTCTGCGTACCTGGCTCGTACGCAGACTTTACCTGCTAACTAACTAATTAACACCAGTATATATGTTAATATAATTATGAAAAAACAGATGGCCATTTTACTGACCCTGACTGTATCCTTGAGATCTTGAACTTCCTTTTGCATGAACGCATCTCCATCACTTGGTACCACAGAATCAAGCTGAATGTTTATAAATAATAAGTACATGTAATAAGAATACCTGTCATTTAGGCTCAAATAAAGTTCAAGTAACGTGCTATTCCAGAAAATACTCATACACTTCTCAGAATCATGGAAGGTTATTTGGTTTGTCCCCCCCCCCCCCCCCCACTCACCCATGTGGGTGGAAATTTCACTTTAGCTTACATGTAAATCACTTTTCTTTTAGGTTTTTGAAGCACCCCTCAGCCACCCCCTCAGAATTTTGCATTAACCTTTTTAAAGTTGGCCCTCGGGATATTTTCTAGAACTGCACAGAGCCCTGAAATAATTTACAATTGAAAGTTTAGGCTAAAATTAAACTTTGCTAAGTGGAAAATTTAACACAATAACAGGACAACAAATGAATTAACCGTCAACCTACATGTACATACATGCACCTGCACTTTTGTAATAGTCCTGCTAATGTCAAAAGTACAGGTGTATGCCATGAAGCTACCAATGTCAAGATATACCAGAGAGGAAAAACTAACCATACATATACATGTAGAGCATTGCCATTCCCAACTAGGACAATTTAACTTAATTAATTAGTGTCCAGGTCCAAGGGTCAGAAATTTTGATTTAATCTGAGTAGGACTCCAAGACCTTAACCAAAATAATAAGTGCATAGCAACCATGTCTCAGTCCAGAGATTCTATAGTCAGTGACAGGCACAAAGTTTACCATTGGGGTGAGAGGTACACTGTAGTATACAGTAGAGGGCAAGTGTGAATAGCACTCTGGTTATCCTTAATAACACTTGCATTGCCTGTTTACGATTTGCTCTCATTAGCAACACCCTTCACCCCCATTTTAGACCGGCCGGCGACAGAAAGAACGCCTATTTCATAGTTGACTGACAGCAGCATGAGTTTGTGCTTTAGTGTGTGACTGAGCTTATGGGTCAAAGCTAATGATCTGATTTGACCCTGATCTTCAGGCCCTAAAAGGAGTCTTTTGTCAAATAATTCTTTTGAATTTTGAAAAGTGAAATGCACACCCCACATAAGCCTGATGTTAGTACATTTTAGCTCAAAACAACAGGCCATTTTCAAAATAGTTTTATAAACATGGTGCCATTAGGCAAATGTGACTAAAACAGAATAAAAATTAATATTCAACTCGTTCCTTAACTTAGGGTTAATTCCTTTTTGCTTCATTCCCCAGAAAGCCCCTTGAGTTCACCACAATGACAATGCTACGTTACAATGAAAACAGAAGCATATCATCCATCAACCCCATTTTCGATCTGCCTGTGGCAGCAAGGGGTGCTAGGGTGATGTGTTTCTGATGACCGCCATTGATGAGGTTTACAACTATAGTACGCACGGGTGTGATGTAAGCTTATAACTTTGCCTTGGAAACGCACTATAAGGCTTTTATGTAAGAGTGATCATTTATCTTTAAGGGCGCGCAGCAATAATAAGAAATCAATTAATCTTAAAACAACCAAATTATACAAACCTTCAAATCTAAGTTATCAGTATGCCCGTCGTGTCCCCATAAGTTTTCTGCCGTTACATCTTCTGTTTTCTCGGAGTTCTTTGTTTTCCGCTGTTTTCTGGCAAGGAGCTTTCTCTGCTGTTGTTCCTGTATCAACTGGAACTGTTGCCGCAGCGATTCGGACGCATCTAAACTCATATTTTTAAAAGATTTGCGGTAGAAAATTCGTATGTTTGTCCGACATATTTGTTGGCAACAGACAAAGTTGTCGTGTTCAGTCCTTTCTCGCTCGTCTTTCAAACGAGGCTCACTTCCATTTTCTCGTCGTTCGAGGTCGAGGAGTTTACAAATACAGTATCATAAGCTTAGGGTAAACATGGAAAAATACGAGAAAATCAAGATTATCGGCCGTGGAGCGTATGGCACCGTTTACCTGTGTCGACGTATTTCCGATGGATGTCACTTCATCATCAAGCAAATTCCCGTCGAAGAAATGAGTAAAGAGGAAAGACAAGCCGCCATGAACGAAGTAGATGTCTTGAAAAGGCTAACACACCCGAATATAATCGCCTATTTAGAAAATTTTTTCGAGGGAAGGGCCTTAATGATCGTGATGGAGTATGCTCAGGGAGGAACCATGTTCAGCTTTCTTGAAGAACGTGAAGGCAAGCTTTTGGACGAAGACGAAATCATACGACTGTTTGTACAAATCTTGTTGGCTATTCACCATGTCCACCAACGAAACATCCTTCACAGGGATCTCAAAACTCAGAACATCCTTTTGAACAAGACGAGGAAAATTGTGAAGATCGGAGACTTTGGCATATCAAAAATTTTGAGCAGCAAAAGCAAGGCTAATACTGTTGTAGGGACCCCGTGTTACATTTCACCAGAACTGTGCGAAGGTAAACCGTACAATCAAAAAAGCGATATTTGGGCTCTTGGATGTGTACTTTACGAGCTAGCTACGTTAAAGAAAGCGTTTGAGGCGACCACTTTGACTGCTTTGGTGATGAAAATTATGAAAGGAAACTTTATTCCCATTTCAGAAAGGTACAGTGAGGATTTCAAAAAGCTTGTTCTAAGCATGCTTCAGATTGATCCCACGAAAAGACCAACCCTCCGACAAATCATGGCTCAGCCACTGATAGTGAATGCACTGTTTAATGTGAGTACTGACGTTGGACGAGTGCCATGTAACAGAACCCCAAGACCTACGGCAGGGATATCCGGTAAATTTACATGCATATCTCATCCTCCATAAAACAAATTAACATCAGTTTTCCGTGTGTCTGTCCTGTTATTGGTCATGAATTTCGTCATAACATTGTCAAAGTAGCTGTGGATCCACGAGATACACAGCATCCTAGTAACAGTGTTATGACAAAATTCATTGTCTGTAACAGGACAGACGTATATTTGGTATTGTTTTTTACAATACCAAATTGTCGCTTTTGCTTGTTGCGTGGACATTCACTTAAATTATAAATTCAAGTGTCTAGATCCGCATATTGGCAATGAAATTTAGCCAATGAGTGTACAAATATATCTGCAGTTATTGTAAAATATATTTATGTGAGCTGTAGAAAATTAGACATTAGCCACCATTTGGTGCAAAAATATGCTAGGAAATTTGTTCATGGATATTCCAAGGACAAATATCCAAGCATAATATTATTTTTAAAGTCACGATGTGTTAATGATATGGGGGCTATTGCATTCATTATCGTTCAGATATTTTTCTCAACAATGGACTTTGCCCTTTATGATTCTTAGAGCTAAGCTTGGGAAACATAATTAACAATAGCTTCACTTTTCTAGTTAACCCGGGTATCAAGTCCAGGAGTAAGCTGGTGGTGTGCATGATAAATAGTGAACATTTTTCTAATTAAATCAAAAGATTGACTGTGACTTGGCTTGGTATGAAATTTTTTAATCATCACCCCAGTCGGCATGTACATTTGTGTACTTTTTTTAGAGGTATCTCCCGCTTGTTCATGTATCAACGTTCTCAACTTTGTTCTTCTCGGCAGCTGCCATACCCCCAACTCGTGGACGATCTTCAAGCAGCAGTCGACCCACAGGTAATCAAATCTATCGCACCAGTTCCACTAACTCAGCATCTGTGATCCTTGAGGGACTTCCAGATTTTAAGCCACCAGAGCGCCAGTATGTAGTGTACCACTGGGGTGGTGGGATCAGTTCACCCACAAAACTTACACTGCCGCAACATGACTCAGACGTGGTGCAGGTAGCTTCTGGGAGGACGCTGAAGACAGGAGTGACTGGCGGCGGGCGAATGATCATCTGGGACTCAAACAAAAAAGCAGTGAATGTTTCTTCAGATGCGGCAGATAAGGGAATGTTGTTGGAGGATATGTGGGTGCCAAGATTCCTCGAGGGGCAGTCAGGAATGACAATTCTCCAGGTGTCCTGTGGGGATTTGTTTGTAGCTTGTTTGACAGGTTTGTGTAGTTCATTCCTTGGTTTTCGTGTTTTCTGTCATACTCAAGGGTGACCAATTTGTAATTTCCCCGTCACAACATTAATACAGTAAACCTAAAATTTAAGAAACGAGTGCACTAACCATGAGGCCAATTAGCGTCTCCCCAGGCACATGGTATACATTAATTAGATCAATGAATGAGTGGTAAATGCTTAATTATAGAAATCCATGCCAGTGTAATTATGTCTGTTCATAGATCGTGGAATTCTCATGACCTTTGGAAGTGGTGTGCATGGCTCATTGGGGCATGGGAACCACAATGATGTTGTCCAGGCCAAAATAGTTGAAGCTCTGATTGGATTTGAAGTAGAACAGGTGAGGACAGGGGAAATGCGGGAGGTAGGGGGGTGGGGGGATGGGACAGGCAGTCCTGTGCACTGGATATATATACTGTACAATCATGTAATTCTCACAATCCACTGAATTACTGTTAATTTAAAACTTGCTATCCGATTGACCATGCAAGTGTCAACTGTCAACAGTTACACTTTATGGAAATACAAGATCTTTATCATAATCAGTTATTAGCAAAATTCATTCGCTGACTTTTGCCAGACTCGCAAAATGATTCAGGTTGACTATGGAAACATACAGATTGAAGGTTGTCAAACTATGTTACTTTGCAGTTTATTGATATTTGTTTATCATTTTCAAAAGAATAAAACTGTGCAAGGAAAGAAATGATGGCTTGCCAGAAATGCACGAATAATATTTTTTCTTTTTTTTCCTTTTTATAGTAGTGTATGTCAATGAGTAATAAACAAATTTTGTATCTCTTGGGGTTTGTTCAGCTTCTGTCTTTAGGAAACTGACAGAGGTTTGTCTTTCACCAATAACATGTATTAGCAGCAAGTAATTGTGAGGTATTTCTGTCTAATATAAGTTGGTAACTATATGTTCCAGCCACTTCCAGCAAGCTTCCCTGGGTTTTTAACCTGAATTTTTGCAGTAGGAGCAAACATCTAACCATGCCTACATTTGGTGGGAAGTACAATGTAAGATAGCCCTGTTGCTGGCTTGCAAGCTCTTTTGAGCAGTGGCTATGTCATTGTGTTGTGTTCTTGTGCAAGACATGACACTCGTCACTATCTCCACTCAGGGATATGCTGATAAAATGATTACTGGCAATCTGTTAGGGAAACCCGGCAAAATGCTGGTGGGTAACCCTACTGGGGTCTAGCATACATGTACCATCCAGGGGGGAGTGATAATGCTTAAAGTTGCCTCAGGTTATAGGAATCAAGAGAAGCTCTGCCACAGTAGTACGTTTTTGACTTTAAAGATGCCCGTGCCTGCAAATGCATAGAAGATTTCTGTTTTGTGTTTCTGTTATTGATTGAATTAGGATGTTGTAATGGTGCTGCCTCCTCTAAACTGACGTACTTTTTTCTCCTCTTCCTTCCCCACATCCTCCCCCTCAGGTATCCTGTGGTGCTTCCCATGTAATAGTTGTGACAGCCGACTGTGAACTTTTTGCCTGGGGCCGAGGAGACAATGGCCGTCTTGGGCTTGGAAACCAACAGTCACACACGCTCCCACAACCAGTGAGTCTCGAACCTGGCTTCACGGCAAGAGCTGTTAAGTGTGGAGTGGACTGCTCATTTGTATTAGCCCTCAACGACAGGCTGTTAGCCTGCGGCAGTAACAGATGTAACAAGCTGGCCTTGGACACGGATGACCAGACTGTTGACGAGTCACATACCTTAAAACCTATAACTGCTAAGTCGGTAATGGCTGAGCCTGTCAAAGCTGTTACCATGGGAACATCCCATACTGCAGTGCTGTCGGCCAGTGGTAAATGCCTGACGTTTGGTTCCAACTCATTTGGACAGCTTGGGTATGAACGCGAAGGAAGTTCACGCGAGCCTCGGATTGTACAAGCTTTGGAAAACAAAAAGTTGACTTTTGTGTCTTGCGGGGACACTTTCACAGTTGCAGTGAGCAATGACAAGGAAGTGTTCACATGGGGCAAGGGAGCTCGTGGGCGTCTAGGAGGGCAGTCGGACGATGATTGCTCCACACCCAAGTGTGTTGCTTTACCTGAAAAACTCAAGGTTCTGTGGGTGTCTTGCAGCCACAGTACAACAATGCTGTGCGGAAAAGTGCTATAACCCTATTTAGACTGGGCTTTAATGCTTGGTGGTCTAAACGTTTTTGCTGAAATAGTGAAAACGTTATTAACTGTTGTAAAGTGTGTGTGGTAACTTTCCAACCCACCCCCACCCTACCCTGGACTGAATGTGGTTGAAACATTGAAGACATGTTACAATACTGGGCCAGGCTTTTCATCAGCTAACTCCAGATTAACAACGATTTTGATTTCAGTTTTGTAACTTTTCAGTGAGGTTTTCTGTTTCCTGTTTGCCCTTTAGTTTTGAGCTAAAGTAAACCCAAACTACACAAAAAATTGCAAATAAGAAAAATAAATATTTATTTTAATACTTACCGGCTTTTGAACAACCCGACCAGGTGCTGTTTTTTCTTCTTGAGTCAATTTCTTTTAGACATATCAAGTTCTGCTTTCTAGTGGCACCCGTGCAAAAAACGAACTCTTGATTTGAAAAGCTGTGCTCAGTTCAGGTTCTTTTTTTTATCTTTCTTTTTCTTTTGCAGATCTTCTAAAAGTTCCTTCTGAAGTATTGAAAAAGTTATATAAACTGTTTTAAAGTGGGTCCAGTAACAGTAATAGACATTAGAGTTCAGTGGCCAGAGGTCGTCCGCATAATGGCAACGTTTTCTAGTTTGGAAGAAGATTTAGAAATATTACTGGATAGTTATATTTTCTTATAGATACTGACTGTTATGCGACGTTAGAACCCTAAAACTTTTCAGTGAGCATGGTTGTTCAAATGCAAGTTTCAAGTAAGAATTCAATCGGCGCTAGTTTTAAATCACTGCCTTGAGAAATGATTGGAAATTTAAATCGTTATTTGATGGAAATGAGTTAAAATTCTACTAAAACTATTAGATCATTATTTTGCTCTCGATTTCTATTCGGTAATTTATAGTTGATTCAGCCCTCGGCCTCATCAACCATCACGCCACATAGAAATCTCGAGCTTATAATCTAATTGTTAATTATTAAAAACTGGACAATTAGATAATGCAATTCAAGAATTTCATTGGCTTAGCCATCATATGAGCAATAATTTATACCATGCTCTACAGATATGTTAAGTGTAACTTTTTTTAATCATTTATATATATATTTTTTTTATTTTAGTTTTCTATATTTTGGGGTCATTTTTAATAAAAAAAAAATATTCCTTTCCTTTTCCTTTAACCCTTCGTCGGAGTTCGATTTGCATGAAAAAGACGCTGTAGAGCGTTTCACATGACGTTACGGCAGCCATATTGGCCGGTGTTCCAAAACAATGAAACGGCGGCCATGTTGGTGTACCAAACCAATCCTGTGAGTTGAACTCTTTTCTTATGTAAACACTTCCTTTTGTTTCAATAAATTTGCATGTGAGCTGGCAACGTGAGTGAAAACGCTCTGTAGGGGAAACACATTTTCATATCGATAGTTTTGCACGACGACTCGTTTTGACTCAGAGGCAAAAGGCAATACTCGGAAATGGCTTATTCTCATGCGTTCCGTGAGCCCGGAGGAGGGTGTACAGCGCGTGCTTCGGAAACTGCAAGCTAGCCGCAGATAAACCATCTGTTTTGAAAAAATTAAAATCGTCAACCCTCACATTATGTCCCGTTGACATTGATCAGCTTGTTGAGGCGAATGTTTGTGCAGCGATAGATTCTGGAACTGTGCAAACATACGAAGATCAAAGACTGCCAGTTGTTCATCTGCAAAGGCTTTGAATTAGATGAGTACGTGACGAAATGTTGGCAACTGTACATTGCTAATCACTGGGCAGCAGACATTATCAGCAGATATTTAATTATTTATCAGCAGTCTCGCAAACGGCCAACGTCTTGAATCCTATATATCTGCCAGGTGTTAGTTTTAAACTTATTAAAACTTGTCAAAAGCCAGTATTGTTAATATAGTCGTTCCTGGTTGTGGATAGTCTCCTCCGCAGCCGTTTCTGGGATGTCACGCAACGCTCCCCCCAAATCTTTGGGGGGAGCAAAGGTTGTGCACGGCGGCTGACCAAACGATCGTCTCTCACGAAGCAGTTGAATTTGGCTGAATTTTATCACTACTGTTAATTCGTGGTTGTCGTTATTTCGATTCAGGAACCTTAACGGCGAATGAAAACGATAGGTATTACCGGCCAGCATTCACTTCATGATTTATTCGCATCAGAGCAAAACTGCTGCTGAGTTCTGAAAAGCACGCATGCGCTTAATGGGTCTTTAATTAATGGTTTTAAACATTACCTCCCACAAGCGTGAAAAAAGAAGATTCATTGACACTGTGCGGTGTCTTTTGTTCCGTTAAGACCGTACTTACTAGGATCATTTCTATAGTACGCGTCCCGTCTTTGTACCCTAACAAAGACAACACCATCAACCGTGATGACGATGCGAAGCGTTCACCTCTGAGCGCGAAGCACGTCGCAGACCTTGTCTTTCATGGCAATCGGTCGGCGACGATTGATGACCGTTCCTTTTCCTCCGTTAGCGGGGAATTGGAGGAGGTGATCGCATTCTGAGCGGTTGAATTTTAATTCCAATAATTGAGAGAGAAACTGACGCAGCCATTTAACACAAAAGCACGAGAACAAAACCAATCGTTGGTCAGTTCAAATTCGATCAGTTTTATGAATTTTAATGTTCTCGTTCATCTCCGTGCATAATTTATTACCTGTGAATTGAATTGACGGCCGCTCGCCTGATTCAGTAATTCACTGAAAATACATTTTCCTGTTTGAAAAGGAACTACAACTTACTTGGATTGCTACAAAGCCGAAAATTGAAAGTAAACGGCGCTGGTGACGGCTACAGAGAGAATTATTGGAAAGGAGAAGTTATAAAGACTGAGCGAAAGATTATGAATAATCTGTTATTTGACTACGACCATCCAACCCTTCGCGTCGCCTTCGTTTCGACGGTGATCATCTTAGGCCTTCTGATTATAAACGATCTAATTCCTTGGGCAGCGTTTGGCCGTCGTACAAGACGAAGCGAAAGCAACGTGGTTTTAATAATTCTAGCTATTATCGCCTTGGCAATCGAGTGGGCCGTGTACATGTTTTTATGACTGAAACGTGGACTTCTGAGCTTCGATCTTCAGCCATGGATCTGGAATACATTCTGGCAGTTGAATTTAATCACTGACTGACTCAATACTTCGTCCTGCAATTCAATCTATACAACATTTATTTATGTCGAGGCGCATCAGTTTCGAATCAGTTGTCGATAGACTGCATCTTGTATTCACAGAACTGACGAATACGGCTTATGGATAATTAACTTAAGTTTTGCCCATGCACTTCTATAGAATATTCCACTTAGATGCTTTATTTCACAAGACACCACGCATGTTGACTATACCGGCCTACCACAGCAACTAAGAACAGAGGCTCAAATTCTCTTGGATGGACAAAATCGTACAAGAAAGCTAAATTAAGCTCAAGAGCCAACTACAAACGGCTGCCCGTTGAATTGACCATGTGGACAAGTTGTCAGATTTTGTCGGTTATTTGAATTGCAAATAAGAAAAGTGAGTTAATTTATTTTCCCCTTGTTTCAGGTAGTTTTAAAACAGAATGGTAAATTTACAGTAACAGAATTAAAGAAAAGTTGAGTCACTACAGGCAAAAGTTATAATATAGAAAATGATAAACAGGTCTTGCAAGAGGCCTGTGTTGTGGTAATTTCGTAAAATGTTATCCAGTCAGCTCAAATACAACTACAACAGATTGTGTTATTTATGTATATACCGTAAAAGCTCCATTAAGCCTTCGAGGGTGGGGTGTCTCTTTTCAAGACTTTCTAGCGGGTGGGGGATTAGAGGGAGTTATCATTATTTGCGAGAGGGTATTTTCGCCTTGATGATACCCGCATATATTGTTGATCAGACGGGCAATGAGAAATAAAAATAAAAACAAAGAAATTTCCTTGGTGTACTTGTCAAGGGCCACCTGGTCAGCACAAAATATAGTGCTCAGATATTAATTCTGCAGAAACACATACATTGAGATCAATTGGTGATCGAACCATATTTAGTGTCCTAAGCTAAATTTGCAACGGGACAAAAAGATGGATTTACTCAGTTTTGCAATTACTGCAAGGTCGAGTCAATCCCTCTTTTCAGCCCGCTCGGTTGGAGCTTAAAACCGAAATTTTGGGTTTGGATACGGCAAGTTTGTGGTTTTCATTAATTAAATACAGTCGTGGATCAAGTGAACACAGCCACAGTTAATTCTTCCTTCGCTTGACTCTTGCAAGAAAACGCGACCATCGAGATTTCTTTTTACTCTGGTCTTTCCCGCTATCTTCCTCTTCTAAAATCGTAGTGAGATAGTCAATGGGTACTTCGCTTAAAGTGGGAGTGTCTTGTTGAACGAGGAACGGGTCACGCAACGCAAATTGGCCAGAGTCGTGCGTGACAGCCAGGTTGTTGATCTGCATGTAGAGGTCTCGATCAAAAGTCGAGTCATCTCCTCCCAACTCTTGAATTCCGCCAACCGGTTCGTTGCTTGACTTCTTGGAAGAATTTCCTTGCTTGCATTTCCGTCGAAATTGTGTCTGAGAATTCTTCGAGTCAGTGGGGTCGTCTGAAGTTTCCCGCGCTTCAGAAGTGCTCCCGCGGCCGCTGGTACCTGCCTCCCCTTGACCAGGCGCATAGCTATCTCTCCGTGAGATGCTACGTCTTAAACCCTTCCATACATTTAAAACCTTCGATGAGAAAGATGCCGACCTCGTTGTCGCGTTCTCGTTTTCCAAAGCGTCAGTTTCGCTTACCTCCTTTGGTATCCAAGCGGCCTTTCTCATGAAATTCTCATTTAGGCGAGCGCAAGTTGCAAAGCTCTGCAAAGCCAGGGCACCATTTTTTATCTGCGAAAAACTGTCCTGCGTCTCACAAAAACCTATAACAACATGATCATCTGAAGCTTCCATGGGTTTGTCATCGAAAATCTCGGGTTTGGAGCCATGTTGTCCTCCCTGGGTACCTGACGTGCCTTCGCCTGACGGGTCTTCCTCGCTAGTAGGCAAAACTCTGGGCGCTATTTTGTTTCTTCTAAAGCAGCCCCTGCGTCTTCTCCGAGTTTCGTTAGCGTCATAACTTTTTTCTTTTTTGCATTTTTGATGAGAGCTGCGCCTCCTATCTTCTTGACAACTTTCTTCTTCGACTGCAATTGTGTCAAGCTTGTCGACATGACTTTTACGATTATTACTTTGATTGGGAGTGACCTCAACCAACCCACAGTTGATGAAATACAAGAAGAAACACAGCTGTGTTGAAAACATCCTGTTAAAAACGTCTTATTGTGTTCTAGACAGATTCAAGCTGAGCTATTTCTGTCGTAACTGGAGCGTTTAGATCATAATGAATTTCATTTGTTGCGTCACATTGATCTAATGACTTCCGCGCGCTTTTCGAATTCGAATTCGATCCATTTTTTCCTTTGCGCGTGCAGCTTTGTAAATACAGTTTTTCTTATGCCTATCGTATTGTTTGCATCCAATAGAAATTATTTTAATACTATTCGCGGTTGCACTCAACTAAAGCACTGTTCTCGTTTGGTTTGTTTTGTTTGGTTTGTTTTTCCAAAGTAGGTAAACTCTGTCACTCGGCTGCTCCAGCGATCGTACATGTAGAAGGAAAAAAGTCGAACATTCCTCTCTGGCCGCTTTTCTAACCTTTCTGTGTACCTGGCCGCCTGTACATACGTTTAATCAGTACACGTATTAAGGTGACGTGGCCTCGTGGTTAGTGCCCTCGTCTCCGGATCGGTCCGGGTTCGAGCACCGGCCGAGGACAAAAAACCCGATCATATCTGACCACGATTTGGAGGAAATTAAATAAACGTCCTTCCCACTCCCTCAATTAAGTTTCCCCCCCCCCCCGTCTGCTCCGAAATTTGAAATTAGCGCGCTGATCCGAGGATTTACGGTACTTCTAGTTTTGCATATAGAAAACTAGTTTCTCGTTGGTATAAAGTGAGACATTTATTACCGAACAGTTGTGTGTAGAAAAAAAGGTAACTTCCGAGCACCTATGATTTTCCTCGTAATTTGTAAACTAAAACAAGATTAATCACATAATCAGTGTGGTCACAGATGAGATAATCAATCAATCAGATTGCGACATAACAATATCAATAGCTATTTGGTATACGGAGACAACAACGTCAGGCGACAACTTGATTGTCTCCAGGAAGAACAGGTGTTCTTTAATTTTTGTATTTTTTAACCTTCGATTTTGTGTGAATCAGATATAAAGATGAGCAAACGTCTTATAGCTTACAAAATAAAGTCAATAAAAAAATGAAGCACGTGTAAACAGTGGCGTTATTTCAGTTGCTTTAGTCTCGAGTTATTGCTTACATACCAACGGTTTAAAAAAAAACCTGCAAGAAAGCGTGCCCCCTAACAGCGCTCAGTCTAGTGGTTAACGGGCGAAATTCCGATAAACGCACTCCTGGTATCCTGGGAGAACGCTCGAAAAGCTTGTAAATCATTCGCGCAACGGCTTGTGATTTTCAAGCTTTTCCAGTGTTCTCCCAACTTCCTGCGCGTGGGTCAGTATTGCGCCTGTAAACTCCTGGATAGTGCGGTCTATAGGCCATTTCGAAATTGTGCAGAGAACTGGGGCGAGTTTCAAATTTCAACCAATCGATAAACTGACACCACCACATGAAAGATCACGTTAAGAGTAGTCATTTGACCAAGTGTGATGCTTTTATTGTGAACAGAGACCAAGTTATAGACCTTGAAACATAGTTCAAAATCCATACAAACGTCTCTAATGTTGAGACAGCGTCCCCCAAAATCATATAAACTCTTAATTTTTTTTTATGATTTCTGTGATACTCTTAAAATCTGCAAACATACGTGGTTTCTATCTCAGCTTCTTTCAATTGGTAGTTGAATGTCGGGATTTTGCAGTTGTCACAAAACTTGTAAAAAATTTTAACTCTTATCTGTATGTAAACGCTTTATTTTGTTCTAATAAATTTGCAAGACTGCTGTTCACGCGATCTGAGTGAAAGCACTCTATAAAGAGGAAGAGAGAAATTTTAACATGCGGAAAACGGCAATCGAACCAGGGAAATTTGCCTTTGCCTGCCTTCATATGATGTCTAAGGCATAGACCGCACTTTGAGTGAGTTAAGCTCCCACAGGATACGTCTGCGTTCGCAGCTGGCCATCACAGGATTGATTTGGTACACCAGCATGGCTGCTGTTTCATTATTTTCATCCAGTCTGTGCGCAACCTCGTTCCCAGGGTCTACTCCGCTTTCAAGATGGCGGCTGAGGGCGGAGAAGACCCTGGCACACACCGATATAACACCCACGCTGATTGGTCTGAAGATATAGCCGTTCTTACATTATTCGTGATTGGCCAAAATTGTCTCCCTTGCAAAATGGCTGACTTGTGCAGTTATATTTGTTGTTCCTCTGATTGTCGCCGATTTAACATTCCTCGTGTTGTTGTTTTAACTATTCACGGCAATTAAAGGAAGAGCTGAGGTTGATGTTGGACCGTAAATTAACTTGAAATTTCTCAAGGCTCTCTATCAAGAGGTGGAATGAAGGTGATAGATCCGATTTTATTCGGCCGTTTGCACGATTTATAGTTTTTAATGTATGCGTTATAATTTACTAGTACCCAAAGCCCGAAATAGTTACGGAATCCCGAGTTAGTGAATGTATTAATGGTTTGCACAAGAGATGACTTTTTCACTCGTAAATTAGGCAATCTGTACCAAAATTGATACATGATTTGAGCGGTTAATTAAGTCTTATATTTCTTTACCGTGTATAAACGAATTCCAAGTTAGGCCGTGGTCTAAGAGAATTAAATGAGTCTAGATGTACTTATTAGCAGGTCTGTCTAAGTGTCTAATAACTTTTTTAGTTTGTGTTACACCTTATAACACGGTTTACTGTAGATGCAAATTTATCATAAATTTAATGTTGGCCAGTCTAGTCACACCACTTAAGCCTATAACATGTTGAAGTTTAAAATATTACTTAACCGTTTCTGTACTTAAGTTCTAAACTTACAAAAATAAATCAGGTACAAATACAGGAACAATTCATTTACCAAATAGATAAGTGGAGACGAAATGTATTAGAAGTGGAGAAGCTGTATTAAATAAACTGGTTTACAACATATTTTAGTCTGATGTTTGGATTCATTATTATTAATTTCTTAAGCCCTGTGTAAAGTACATATTTTGTGGCACTATGATTATTTTAGTGTACTGTGGGGGATTTTCCTAACAGGTAATTTCTTTCACTTTTGTCCTTTTGTTACTCTAAAACAAGTTCAGTTTTCTTTCATTATCACCTTAGTATAAAGATGTGGGAGAAGAATATTATTCACTTTTATTAATAACAGGATCCCAATTATAAATGTGTATTTGACTCGTGTAGGCCTAAAAATTCATATCATCATTACATATTAAATTGGTTCCAAATAATTGTGAGAATCTCATATTAAACTGAAAGGCTGGGGTTAGCTAGTTGTTCTGGTAAAGCAAGAATGAGCATACTAGTAACTTCATTATTGACTAAACACATTATGAATTACTTGACCAATAGTGTGAGCATGTGAAATGTCCCAAATGTTTAAGGCCAATAACACGTGATCCACAGAATTGATATATTCACAATTCTTAACAACAGAGTTTATGAGACTGTGGGTGAACCCAGTGGCTAAATCGATGCTACCAGATCTGTCACAAGTTCCCAGGTGAATCCAATACTGCTTCAGTATGCTGCCAATCTTGCTGCATTGTTCATCTGAAACAGTCCAAATAGGTTGAGTTGCAATAAGCTCTACTGATAAGTGTTGTTTAGTTAATTACTTGTTGATTCAGAACATGCTGCACATTGACATTTTCTGAAGCAGTTACTGCAACATGAAGGGGCATCATTTCTGCTTTTTGTTTCACATGATCCAAGTTGTGTCATCAGCCTTTTCCTTAAACATTCACTTTTGTCCAAACAGAAATTCTTCATTTCACCCATCATACCTAGCTTGTTGGCAGCAATGTCCTGGCCACTCTAGTATAAGAAACCTTGGTTGATTTTTCGTCTCTACCTCCTCGGCCAATTTTTTGGTAATGTGATTCCATTGTTCTTGCTGCACCAACGTGAATAACCTGTCTAATGCTAGGGATATTTACCCCAATGCCAATAGCAATCGTGGCATAAACAATACGAATCATACTGTTACTAGATTTGCATGTTAACTCCAAAGTGTAGCATCTGCTGTTTCATTTGCTCAGTTTTGGGGTATGAAACTGGCCAAATTTACAGACACTAGACAGTTTTCCGGTATTTTCTCAGCATTTACGGAAAAGTAGCTTGCATCACCAAGTATATCTAGAAACAATTTAAAAGCATATCCGCACCAATTTAAGAGTAGATAGATAAGAATAAGCGGATAGTCAGCAAGTTTTGTCTTTAGATCTTTTGCAATAGGATATAAAATTGAGTCATAGCTGCCGGCGCCTGAAGATGCAGCTTTCCTTTTCTCTTTATGAGGGAATATGTTTGGTCTGTCCAGATCGGCCTTTAAGATGCATGGCTTTTCCAAATTAAGGGCTTTTGTCGACGAGTCACTTTTTCCTTTCAGAACCAAACACCAACAGTTCTTTTCAGAACCAAACGCAAACAGCTCCTCTAGCAAGCACAAAGCCTGAAAAGTTATTTAAAACTGAGCTAAATTGCAGAATACAGGGCAACTCATTTGCACGAGGTAAAAATCGATTTTACGAAATAAAGTTAGATACGTGAGCTGAATAAAACATTATTATTATTACGCATACAGTAATATTAACTTAAATTAAATCTTCCCAAAACTATCAGTGAAAGCTTTGCACGCCATACGCAAATATTAAATCTAAGAAAATTTGAATTGACTGTTACCTTACATATAACGAAATACTCAAACCACACGCGTCCAGGTAGTAGAAATCACAACAAATGTATTTGGAAATTCAACAGTCCACAAAAAACCTATTTTACAGCTAAAACACGCAAAATGAAGCTAAATCTTCGGACATATTCAGCCATACCGCTGATCAAGTGTAGCGAAGACAAGATTCTATTATGTATCACGTGACAAAATACTCCACGATTTGTGGAGTATTTCGCGGGGGGTCTAACGGTGTGTGCCAGGGTCTTCTCCGCCCTCAGCCGCCATCTTGAAAGCGGAGTAGACCCTGGGAACGAGGTTGGTCTGTGCGCGCCAGTTGGCGCATAAGGCCGAGTTTCATTGGTTTGGAATGCTAATGTGGCTGCCGTGACGTCATGAGAAACGCTCTATTTGAATTAAAAAGTGTCGAATAATCTTCATGTAAAAATACGTAAGTGTGAAAATTTGTCTCACTCAAAGTTTTTCCTTTACTGACGGGGCTAGGGTCTCGTTTGCGTTTTTTTGAGTTGTGATGAGTGAAAACAAATTAGTGTCAAGCAACTTCTTAAAAATCGCTGTTGCTGCTTGAAATCCTATGTCTGTCTGATAAAGCCTATAAATCAGTAATTAAAGCGACCATTACCGAATCTGAATTTCTCAGAATTGCGAAAGTAAGCTAAAACATATGTGTATACTATGAAGGTAGATCTTGGACAAAATGTTCGACTCGTCGTTTTGTTACGGCGTTTCGTCGTTTCGTCGTACCGTTATGGCGTTTTGTCATGTCGTATCGTCGTTTCGTCGTTTCGACATGTCGTTTCGTCGTTTGTTTCGACATGTCGTTTCGTCGTTTCGGCACACCGATTTCGGCGAATTGCCAGTTCGATTCGTCGGCTCGTCTCGTTTGTCGTTTCGTCGTTTTGTCATGCCTTTTCGTCGTTTCGTTGTGGCATTTGTCGTTTCGTTATGTCGTTTCGTCGTTTCGTCATGTCGTTTCGTCGTTTCGACTCGTCCACTCAGAGAGGCTATAATTCGACGTACATTACATGAAGGGTTATCTATTTCCACGGTTTTTCGTGCTCTACATGTGAGGCTTGTGCGAGATGGAGGAGTTGCGTGACATTTTGGAAAACGCAATAAGTAAAATAGAAGACATCTCATGTCCACCAGATGATAAAGACAACAATCAGCATTCCAGCTCGAGCTCGATTGCTAAAGCCGAAGCGAATTGGAGGTGAGCTGATACTATTAAGTTCGAAAAACGTGCTTCAAGTTGCATTGAGCTATCTGGCACACTAGAGACTTCTGCCGCCTCCCGCAGCAAAAAATTTCCCCCAAAGCCATAAAGTGTGAGGTCAAGATGTCTGGATATTGCCAATATCAAGCCATCTTGACCAAACAAGCTTGCTTCTTAAAAAAGGATTTATTATATGGCTTTGGGGGGAATTTTTTGCTGCGGGAGGCGGCAGAAGTCTCTAGTGTGCCAGATAGCTCAATGCAACTTGAAGCACGTTTTTCGAACTTAAAGTAAATAGTATCAGCTCACCTCCAATTCGCTTCGGCTTTAGCAATCGAGCTCGAGCTGGAATGCTGATTGTTGTCTTTATCATCTGGTGGACATGAGATGTCTTCTATTTTACTTATTGCGTTTTCCAAAATGTCACGCAATTCCTCCATCTCGCACAAGCCTCACATGTAGAGCACGAAAAACCGTGGAAATAGATAACCCTTCATGTAATGTACGTCGAATTATAGCCTCTCTGAGTGGACGAGTCGAAACGACGAAACGACATGACGAAACGACGAAACGACATAACGAAACGACGAATGCCACAACGAAACGACGAAAAGGCATGACAAAACGACGGAACGACAAACGAGACGAGCCGACGAATCGAACTGGCAATTCGCCGAAATCGGTGTGCCGAAACGACGAAACGACATGTCGAAACGACGAAACGACGATACGACATGACAAAACGCCATAACGGTACAACGAAACGACGAAACGCCGTAACAAAACGACGAGTCGAACATTTTGTCCAAGATCTACCTTCATAGTATACAGCTCCGCGCAGGAATCTGGGGAGAGACAGCTTTCGCCCAGGCGTTCCTTGCTTCAGACGCTTGAGCATCCGGGACAGTCTTGGTTTGAAATTTCTAAGCAATCTGATTGGCTAAGAATAAACGAACGCCAAATTTTAACACGCTGACCAAAAAAACACCTTGGCGTTCTTCGATTTCTTGCTCCACAGTCTGTTTGAACTGCGAGTTTCCTGAAGGTTTGGCTCAAATCCCGTTGGATCAGTCGTTACGTCGATCTAAACGAGAACATGTAACTTTGGGGGAGACATGCCAACGGCTGGTGAAGCGAGACTCAAGGCAAATTCAATCAAGAAGGCATCTATTATAAATGGGTAGGAGAAAGAAATGTCTGCTAGTTGTTGATCCCATGTTCTCAAAGCTTATACATGAAAGTCATGCCATTTCGGTTTGAGATATGTTGCCTGAAACATGAAGTAAACGCACACTGTACGTTCAAATGAGTATGTATACCAAAACTTAAGGTATAGAATATATACACTATAAAGATGGTGTTGTCGATTCCTATTAAGCCCGGTTCAGACGCCGATCTTTTCATGAGCCG